>CP128328.1:16578171-17320671 GCA_030345155.1 Vitis x doaniana | reverse complement strand
TACAAATTTAAATTGGAATTAAATTGTAGGATATTAAACCACCATTCCATGATTTTATGAAGCTTCCAATGTGTGTATATATATATTAAAATCCATTTTGGTGTCAATATGAGGAAGAAGGGTGCATGGTTGATTCGAGTTGATAATTTTAGTATAAAACAAAGCCAATTGATAAATTAATGTAATGAACATTATGTATCATTTGGTGTTGAAGAAACCATGTTATTTTGACCATTTTAAAGTCATTTGAAATTGTACATGCTAGTTCTCGCAAACTAGAATGTCATTGTTCAAATATTATTTTGAAAAATAATAAGTTAAAAATATTACTTCTCTAAATTTGAATATAATTGTTGAATACTTTTTGTTGAAATTTTGTATAGTTTTCAACCTTAAAGATGGTTTTCATACCATTAACTTCAAGCATACCTTTAAGGGGGTGTTTGGTAAAATTTAATACTCATTACTCAATAATTTAAGTTAATTTTAAGTTAAATTATACTTAAATTGTTAACTTAAAATTTATTACTTAATTATTATTTTAAGTATTAAGGTTGTTTGATAAAATCAACTTAAAACTATTTATAAATGATCAAATTAACATTTTATCATTATAAATTATAATTAAAGTAAAGGAGGCTGAGTAATAGTGAAGGTTATGGAGTAACGAAGGAGATTGTGGAGGTAATTAGGACAAATAAGGGTAAAAAGGTAAAATGAAGATTTGAACTCAAAAATAAATTAATTATTTTTACTTACTATTTAAAGTTGTTTTTGACTTTAAGACATACCATTAAATTATTTTACTAAACATACTTAATTTATTTAATAACTGAAATTAAGTTATTAAGTCATTTTAAGTTATTAAGTCGGTTTACAAAACACCCTCTAAATTTTAGCTTCATTGGAATTCAATGTGTTATAAAATGATATCCTAATAATTTAAATGTTATCCCTTAATTTGTGGTAGTGCAGAAATAAACTTGTTATCAGGGCTAGACAGTGGTATCTAATTTCTCCAAATGATGTGAGAAAAATTATAAAAAATTTGAGTGATATTCAACGATGAAGGAATTATTAATTTATTCCTTCAACATGATTGTGATTATATATTTAAAATAAAATTAAAGAAATTTTTGAATTGGAAATTTAGTGGTATTATAATATAATTTAGGAAACTTTCAAAAGTTATATATAGGAATGCTTTCCAATGTAAACATGAGAAAATCAGGAGGGTGGTTTGTGATACAGCCTGATTCTTACAATTTGTACTATAAGACAAAAAGGGACTTGGTCTTGTTATTTTAAGTAGCTCATAGAAAGTCAATTGTCATGTATAAATTCAATAGTGACTTATAATAAATATCAACATCATCTTTGATTATTTTACCAAAAAGTATAAAAAATCATTAAGTATTATTCTCAATCATAACCTTTTTTTTTTCTTTGAAAGGAATTATTTGTTTTCTTAATTTTAAAATTTTTTCTAATCTTTCTTGAAAATATTTCTTTTATAACAAACTTTTGCTTTATCTTAAATTTTCTTACCAAAATTTCATTTCTTTTTCAACCTTCTAAAATTTCAATTAATTTCACAACAAAATTTGAATATATATATATATATATATCCTTGGTAGGTATAATTTTCTCATCCTCTTTCTCTATTTGGTTTCTTTTTGGATGCAAATGTCTCTTATGAAAAACTAATATCCAAAGAACTTCATTTTGTCTCCTTGGATTTCATTAAAATAATTATATTTTAACATAAACAAAAAATGTAATTTTAATTTTGTGGAGAATTTTCATATTTAATTTTAAGGACCACAAAAAGTGACAACTTCATAAACTTATAGTTAACCTAACTGACCAACCTGCCCTTAAAAAGCAAAGCTCAACTACTCTTGTTCTCATATGACCAAAGGTCATCCCCGTGGAACTAGAGGGACATCCTTTAAAAACCACTTGTGTTAGCAATAAAATTTCTCCTAATAAAATAGAAGTGTTATATCGATTCACTTCATTAGCATTGTCTGTGGGAAAGCTATTGAGAATTGTATCTCAACATGAGTAAGGAAGCCATGAATGGAGAATTTGCAAATGAAGAGCGAAACCATGAATTGAAGCATGGTTTGGATGAGCAAGATGTCATGCATAATCAATTGTCACAGCTCTGGCACAAGCTGGAGCGACAACAACAGGAACAACAGTAGTAGATAGAAAATATTATGATCCAGCAAGACTATCTTATAAGTCAGCTGCACTGAAATCTGAACAACACACACATAATGGTTTCGCACTACTACGTCCCAGAGGAAAGTATGATAAGTCGCATGCATGAAGCACCAATGACCTGAACAACCATTGGAAAAGCCAGACCAACTCAAAAGCTAGACGATTTGAAGCAAAAATATGAAAAGTTGGTAGTGGCCGTGTTGCAAATCAAATTGCAAACAAATTCACTTACCGAAGCAACTTGAAATTAAGAAAGTAAACTCAAATCCCCACTTGTACTACATCTACTATGTAGATGACTGAGAAGGGCAGTTATGCCGAGTTTTTCCCTTCAACTTGCATGGGTCATCCCCAACACGGTTTCACCAACTCTTGCCTTATTTCATTAATGGTTTCATGCAATTATGTGATTAATTTGTGATGTAGTACACTTGTAATGCTCAACAAAGACAAAGTGTAGACTATCTGTTCAACCTAAGGCAAGCTGCAAGGGAATCACTGTGAAAATTTACCCATCAATTAGTCTCTGAAATGATGCAGTTAGAAAGCAATGACCAAAGGGCAGCTATTGTCGCTTTTAGGAAAGCCCTTCTGCTTGGAAGCCCATTGTTGCGATAATTAGCAAAAAACGGATTAACTACTATGGAGGAACTCTTAGCAAAAGAAAACTAGTACGCCAATATGGAAGAAGAACTAGGAGTTGCAAACAACAAAAGGAAAATTATGCAAGTTGAGCATACCACGGATTAGGGAGCAAGGTAATAAAAAAATTAAAAAAAATGGAAGATTTAGCAAACAACCTCTCACCGATTATACCACCGCTACATCTTGGGTAGAGTTTGTTGGGAACCTCGAATTACTCCGCTCCTATGCCCTGGATTTTGTGGGGTGCATGCATCTACTACTAGGGATCTCTAGATTTAACACAACATAAATAAATGGCTTCAAAAACCATAGAATAGTACAGATCTTGAGATTAAAACTCATACATGCAATCTAGATGTTCCCATATCGTAATCGATTTAATAAAGATGCTTCTGAATGCTCTGGAGGTCTCGTACACTCAAAGTCTTCAACCTAATGACTTGAACCACGTCCATGGCACTCTAATGATTGGACTTTGGAATGGTAGATGCCTAGACTCTCTCTCTTTCTCTCTATCTCTCTTTAGATCTAGAAGATAACATTCAAAAGGGCATTAGGAAACCCTAATCCCATAAAAAGCGTGTTTATAGGATTCCCCTATTGAGCTTAATTGACTTAAGCTCACATAGGTAAGAGTCACTTAATCTAGCCCAAAATGGGTTATAATCGATTAATTAACCACACAAGGTCATCTAATTAATCAATTAGCCTAATTTAAAAACCTTATACACTATTCCTTATGCAACCTTGCATAATTACCAAAACTTCCTTATCCACAAAAGTGAACCAAGAGCTAATTTAACCCTCATAAACCATGCCAATATGGTATATGAACTTAGAACGAGGACCACTAGGACCCATAAGAGTACTGGATCCCTAAGAATCCAATTTTGAAGTTGATTCAAAATCCCACTATAGATAATCAACTGGACTCCAATACCCTATGTAAATAACAACGAGATGCTAAGTGCTCAGGTCTGTGACCTACTATCCATTGTGTTTAATCTCCCCATGAACTAGTATCTATAGTTTAATAAGGAGAAAGTTATCAACCTTTCAAGACTACCTCTACTATCCCTGAGTTACAAATCCTTCTATTGTGTGTTCAATTGACATATCCTAGCTCTCCAAGAGCTTATGTCAAGTTCCACTTAAGGAACTACTAAGACCATAGTTTTCATGAACACACCTTCTTAGGATCACCAAAGGGGACACTTTGTCTCAATCCAATGAGATATCATGGTGCCTCTATTGAGAATACCTGTTGCTACTGACTTCCATCAATAGTGACCTAATCCATAGGGAATATATGATCAGCTTACGAGCTCACCTATAGGTCAAAGTCATTTTTAGCTTTAACACAAGCTCGATATTCTCTCAAGGTTAAGAGGTAACACAATGAAACAACTTGGTAAAGTCATGACTACTTGATAGCCTTATGTCATGACTCACCATAGGCCTTGTCCAATGTATATCCATGCATACATACTAGTGCACTCATCATGGAAAACCTACCCCGATGGCTAAGACCAACCATCCATTTAATTAGGAGGTAGTGCATTATAACCTTTAATGGATTGCCTAAGTCCATGAACCGATTATGAACAAGTTATCTACTTGTTAGGAACCCATAAATTAGATCTTCCATACAACTCCTAATGCACCCAAATAATATATAATGCAAGAGATGCCAGACAATAATGCTCATAAAGTATAATATATGGAATAAGAATAGAGAAAAGTTAAACTTAAATATGATTAAATAAATAACGAATTCTAAATTTGTTACATCATGTCACACTTTTTAAATCTTTATCCTAACATAAAAAAACCCAAAATTTGGAGCTTAATATTCAAAACAAAGTTCAAATTATCTTATGCCAAACAATGCCTTTCAAAATCCCTAAACCAGTAAAACACTTTACATTTGTCAAATGGCATGCAAACTAAAATCACACGTTCTTGTTATCTAGTTAATTCTATATGTAACTAGTGAATCACTTCAAAATTGTGATAATAAACGATTCTCCATATGTCAAGTGGAAATAGAAGAATTAATCTTAAATATTATTGACATTAAATGCCTCTACTCATCTTCAAGTGCCATTATCCTAATATTTAAGTTTAATTCCTAAATTTTCTTAACCCATTTTGTTAGCCCAAGGGTTCTCCTAATCAGGTTTGGATGATAACAAACCATGGTTAAGTTACTAATTGGTTTGAATTATAAAGAATTTCAGGTATTAATTTGGAAATTCATTAAAGGACCTAATGGATACAAGAACAAGACTTTTGGAAGACCTTTAATAATAGGAAACAAATGTAAGATGAATGCATGGGTGCACTTAGGTTTTACGTATCATTTCATGCATCTTTTAAAAACTCAGTTTATTCTTCAAAGTTACAGTTTCATCAAAACTTGAGTTTCATCAAATAAACCTTAGGCAAATTACTTCAAAATTGGCATATTAATTTACTTACAGACCTTGCCTAAGTGTTAGAAGAGGAAAGACCATAAAAGATAGGTTTTTGGGCCAAAAATGGTGAACTAATTGAGGCACTGGCCAGTGGGCTCAACCGGCCAGGGTATCGGTCGACCAATTACCTCTTCCCGATCGAGGTCCCGTTGAGGAGTGCAAAAAGCACTCTCTCTCTTCTAGTAGCCTTTCCTTCCCAGTTGAGGTATATGCCTTCCAGGTCGACCTCCGGTCGAGGTTTGGTCGAAGGTAATGGTCACCTGCCAAGCATTAAATGCTCCAACGGCTAGTGAACTGGTCGACCCCCAACTCGACAGGTTGAGGCTGCTTTTTGGTTTTCTTGGCTCCCGAGGTTAGAAACCTACAAATAGAGAGCTCCACTTCATTTATGAGGAAGAGAACACTTGCATTTATTTGTCTGTCCATTTGTTTTTGCCTTAAAAGCTCTCATTATTTTCTTGGTGCATTAAATCTCCATTTGCATATCCTTTAGTGCACCTTTGCGATTCATCCTAGCCTTGAATTGTATTTGAGCTATTGTTGAGCTAGGTTGAGAGATTATTTCTTGTTAATTGAGTGTTAAAGCCTTCAAGTGAGTTGAAACTTGAAGAGATTGTGTAAGAGCCCATTGGAGCTGGAATCCAAGTGTAAAGGTGATTGAAAGCTTGGTTAAAGCTTCAAGTTAGTGGATCTCTCACTCGGTTAGGAGCTTGAGGAGAGTGGACGTAGGCAAGGAAGTGTCGAACCACTATAAAATCCGAGTTTGATTTTGCCAACAATCTCTTTATCTTTGCTTCTCTTGTGTTTAAATTTTTTTGTGTTTAAAAAGAATTTTTAAAATCCCAATTCAATCCCTCCTTTCTTGGATGTTTTTCTCATTTAAGATTAGCCTTTATTTTCTCAATTGGTATCAGAGCTAGGCCTCTTGTTTAAGACTTAATCGTCTAAAAGGAAATGACTAATCCATCAAGCTCATCTCATATTGAAAGTTTTTCAAAAAATAGACCTCCATTTTTTATAGGAATTGATTATCCCTATTGGAAAACTAAAATGACTTGGTTTTTATAATCAACCAATTTAGACATGTGGGATGTCATTGAAAATGACCCAACTTTTCCTTCAAAACTAGTTGATGGAGTCATGGTTCCAAAACCCAAGCAAGAATGGGATGAGCGTGATAGAAGAAATTTTCAATTAAATGCTAAGGCCGTTTATACTTTGCAATGCTCTATGGATAGAAATGAATATAATAAAATATTTCAATGCAAATCGGCTAAAGAAATTTGGAGATTGCTTGAAATAACTCATGAAGGAACAAAAAAAGAGAGAGTTAAAAATCAATTTACTTATTCATAGCTATGAATTGTTTTTGATGAAAGATAATGAGACTATTGTTGAGATGATCACTAGGTTCATCGACATTGTCAATGGTCTTGAAGCCTTAGGAAAGACCTACGAGGAATCCAAAAAGGTGATGAAGATCTTGAGGTCACTTCCATCGAAGTGGCATACAAAAGTCACCGCAATTCAAGAAGCCAAAGACTTGACCAAGCTACCTTTGGAGGAGCTCATAGGGTCATTGATGACATATGAGATCAATTTGGCAAAGAAGCAACATGAAGGTGAAGACAAAAAGAAGAAGAGCATAGCTCTCAAAGCTATAACTAAGGAAGAAGAAGAAGTTGAAGAAGAAAAACAAAGTGAAGAAGATGAAGATTTAGCCCTCATCACAAGAAAGTTCAAAAAATTCATGAGGGGTAAAAAGTTTAAAGGAAGAAGGTTCACTTCTAGAAGAGACCTTTCTAAAAAGGAATCTTCATCTCATGGTGACAAGGAGAGATGGGAAGAGAAAAGAGACTTGGTGTGTTTCAAATGCAAGAAACTGGTACACATTAAATATGATTGTCCTCTTTACAAAAGTGAAGCCAAGAGGAGAAAGAAGAAGGCAATGATGGCCACTTGGAGTGAAAGTAAAGAATCCTCCGAAGAAGAAAAGGAGAAAGAAGTGGCAAACATGTGCTTCATGGAAATAGATGAACTTGATGAGGTAAACTCTAACCTTAGTTTGAAAAATTGTATGAGGATTTTGAAAAACTTGGTTTGAAAAATATTTCTCTTAAAAATAAAGTTCAAGAACTTGGAGAAGTAAAAGAAAAATTTTCAAATGTTGAAATCTCTAAAACTCATCTTCAAAAAGAAAATGAGATTTTAAGAAAGAAAAATGAATGGTTGACCTCCTATCTTTCAATAATTTCTTGTAGACAAAAATCTTTTGAAATGATTCTAGCTAGCCAAAAATGTGTTTTTGACAAACAAGGGCTAGGATTCAAATTTTCAAAAAATGAAAAGTATTTTAAAAAATATTTTGTAAAGGAATCCACAAGTGCAAGTCCTTCTACTACTTGAAACTTTTGTGGAAGAGGATGGCACATTAGTAGTACATGTCCTTTACGAAATGGTTCTCAAAAGAATTAAAATAGAAAAACTAAAAAGATTTGGATTGAAAAATCCAAGGTCACTAACCCTCAAGGACTCAAAAAGATATGGGTACCTAAATTAACTTCAGTTTTATGTTGTAGGGTTCAAAGAAGGATAAGTGGTTCTTAGATAGTGGATGCTCAAGACACATGATTGGAGATGAATCCAAGTTTGCTTTCCTTACAAAGAAAAATGGAGGATACGTTACCTTTGAAGACAATGCAACAGGAAGGATCATTGGTCAAGGCAACATTGGTAATGACACATCCTCTCTTATTGAAAGTGTTTTATTAGTAGATAGTTTAAAACATAACCTTTTAAGCATTAGTCAACTTTGTGACAAATGTTTTAAAGTGATTTTTGAGGCATCTCATTTCATCATCAAGGATATACAAAATGATAAAACCATCTTCATGGGCCATAGATGTGATAATGTTTACGCTATAAATATTTCAAAATATGATGGCCATGATAGATGCTTTTCAAGCATGCATGATCAAATTTGGTTGTGGCATAGGAGGTTGGGACATGCTAACATGGACCTCATTTCCCAACTCAAGAAAAATGAACTTGTTAGAGGCCTTCCCAAAATAAATTTTCAAAAAGATAAAGTTTGTGAAGCTTGTCAAGTGGGAAAACAAATCAAAAACTCTTTTAAAAACAAAAATTTTATTTCCACATCAAGGCCACTTGAGTTGTTGCATATGGATTTTTTTGGTTCCTCTAAGACACTAAGTCTTGGAGGAAAGTCTTATGAATATGTTATTGTGGATGACTTCTCTAGATACACATGGGTCTTGTTTTTAAAGAAGTGAACTATGAGAATTAGTACCAAGACCTTCAAATCAAAGTGTTATTGGAACTAGTTGGGTCTTTAGAAATAAAATGGATGAAAATGACATAATTGTTAGAAACAAAGCAAGGTTGGTATCCCAAGGTCTTAATAAAGAAGAATGGATAGATTATGAAGAAACCTTTACCCCCATAGCTAGGTTGGAAGCCATTAGGATGCTACTTGTCTTTGCATGTTTTAAAGACTTTGTTTTATATCAAATGGATGTGAAAAGTGTTTTTTTAAATGGTTTTATAAATGAAGAAGTATATGTTGAACAACCACCCAACTTTCAAAGTTTCAACTGCCCTAACCATGTTTTTAAACTTAAAAAGGCTCTTTATGGTTTGAAACAAGCACCTGGAGCATGATATGAAAGATTGAGTAAATTTCTTTTGAAAAAGGGTTTTAAAATGGGAAAAATTGACACAACTCTTTTCATAAAAACCGAAGAAAATGATATACTCTTAGTTCAAATATATGTTGATGATATCATTTTTGGTGCTACTAATGTCTCTCTTTGTGAAAAATTTTCTAAGTGCATGCATAGTGAGTTTGAAATGAGCATGATGGGAGAACTCAACTTCATCATTAGATTTCAAATCAAGCAATTAAAGGAAAGAACCTTCATCAATAAAGCAAAGTATATAATAGATCTTCTCAAAAGGTTTAACATGGAAGAATCCAAAACAATGAAGACTCCAATGAGCTCATCCATCAAGCTTAATAAGGATGAGAAAGGTAAATCCATTGACTCTACTATGTATAGAGGCATAATAGGTTATTTGCTATATTTGACTGCTAGTAGACCCGACATTATGTATAGTGTATGCTTGTGTGTTAGATTTCAATATTGTCCTAAAGAATTTCACTTAAGTGCTATAAAAAGAATCCTCAAATGCTTGAAAATGACAATGGACATAGACTTATGGTATCCTAAGAGTGCTAACTTTGAATTAATTGATTTTTCGGATGTTGATTTTGCCAGTTGTAGGGTTGAAAGAAAAAACGGTAGTGGCACTTGTCATTTCTTAGGATAGTCACTTGTCTCATGGCATAGTAAGAAGCAAAATTCGGTAGCTTTGTCAACGGTGGAAACCGAATACATAGCAGTTGATTTATGTTGTGCACAAATCCTTTGGATGAAATAAACACTTCGTGATTTTGATTTATCTTTTGAGCATGTTCCTATTAAATGTGATAATACTAGTGCCATAAGTATATCAAAAAATCCTGTGCAACACTCTAGGACTAAGCATATAGAGATTAGACATCATTTTCTTAGAGATCATGCATAAAATGGTGACATAACACTTGAATTTGTAAGCACAAAAGATCGACTTGCCGATATCTTTACAAAACCTCCAAGTGAAGAACAATTTGTTGATATTAGAAGACAACTAGGGGTGATTTCTTTATGATCTAATGTTTTCTTAATGAATTATTTGTGAATCTACCTTCTAATTGCATGAATTTCATGTCATATGCATCATATAGACACATACTTAGATAATGGTCAAATTTCGACCAAAAATCAAATTTCCCTTAGCATTGGGCATTAAAAATTGGGGATTTCAACTGAAAAGGGCAGAGAGAGGATTACAAAACGAGAAAGTGCGCAAAAAAATTGAAAAGTCAAAACGTTGATCACGTCGACCAGGCAGTTGACTGGTTCGTCGAGACTAGGGTTTTAAAGAGACTCTCGCACATCAGTTTCTCCATTGTTCTCCTCCATTTCTTCAGGGTTTTTCTGATTTTGTTTTCTAGAGACTATTTCGAGTGCTTTTTGGACCGATTGAAGCCTCTTGGATTGGATTTTAGGAAGATTGGAGGCTAAGGTTTCAAATTTGGGCCGCTTTCTTTTCATCCCACGCATCACAATCAGCTTCTTCTCCATTTTCGCATGCTTAGGGTTTCAGTTGTGAGCGTCTCTCTCTCTTCCAATCTCTAATCCCTTGTTTCTTCCTCCTTATGGCTCCTAGACGAGAGTTCGCTACCTCTAGGGCACAGGGCAAGTGCTTAGCTGAGCTGTCTCAGTTAGAGCCTCATCAAAATGTGAGGTTTGACATTGCCCTATTCAGTTTCGTGGAGGACTACCAGTGGTACAAGCAACACTTTACTTAGAGAAAAGTAGTTCCGATGAGAAATATTAATTTCTCCCAACTTTAGTATTTTGGATTCGAGGGCCTATTCACTAGGATGGGTTGGCTACCCGTGGTGTCTGTTTTGGAGTAGGTTTTCTCGAATTTGGTGCGAGCATTTTATTCAAGGGCGACATATGGCATGGGTGGTTCGATTATTTCCACTGTTAGAGGAGTCAAGATCCGTTTAGACCCGGATAGCATCTAATGCTTTTTCGATATTGCTTCGGTTGGACCCAGAGTGTACAAGTCCAAGATTTGGCCCACCGTGACGGGATTCGAGCCTAGAAAAGGCCATTCATAGGATTTACAGACTTGCAGACGCCCAGAGGATGGGCAAACCCTTGGCCCACAACTTGACCATCATTAGAAGATTACTACACCATATGATATGCTCCATCTTTCTATCATGAGGCAGACACCGAGATGAGGTCTCTTATTATGAGGCATTGCTCATTGACTCAATTTTGACTGGGAGACTGATTACTACTCAAAACATGCTATTTTGTAGCTTTTAATTAGCTCTTTTAAACACCCTTGAGTAGTAATTATTACCTTTTAACTCAATTGGCATGTTAGGGACCCTTGCAATCGTTTCTAATCAAATTGTGTTAAGTTTTGGTGTTTTTGATAGCTTTTTGCTCACCAAAGCAATTTAAGAATGAGGGAGAGCTGTATATAGTTCATGGAAAAGCTTTTGAAAGCTCAAATTCATGAAGAAACCAAGATTTGGAGCCTCATAGTCCTTTGTCTTAGTCGTTCAAAGTATGCAAGGAAAGAGCAATGGAGAGAGGAAAACAGAGTAAAGAAAACAGAGGACAGCAGCTGCAGTCTTCCTTCACACTTTTGGAGCACTTACAGAAGTCCATTTTATACATGCTATATACCATTTCAAAGCTCATGAAGTCAAGAATTCAACGCTTCAAATTATGTACGATTTAGAGCTGAAATGAGAAAGATATGGCCTTCGGAAGACAATTGCATCAAGTTGAGGGACAATTTTGCACCTTGCGAAATTGGAACTTCAACGTGCGAAATTTAAAGTGGATGGCAGCTGTGCAGTCGCGGTGAAGCCCAACATATGGAAGTTGATTTTGCAACTTGCGAACTTGGATCTCAACATGCGAAAGTAGATTCTAAGTTGCGAAATCAACTTACGAAATTTTCGCAAGTCACTATGCAACGTGCGAAACTGGGATATTTGTGCCGACTCTTTTTCTTCTGATATTTTGTGTCCAAATCTCCATTTTCTCCTTGTATTCAGACACTCATGTAATTCCTTAGCTAGGAAGTATTCAAGGAAGGGTAAATTACCTTCCTATATAAACTCTCTTGTAAGCACTTAAAGAACACTCTCTGGGGAGCTTTTTCTAGGAGACCAACGATTGTATGTTTTACACTGAGTGAAATACAGAGTTCTTTTTGCTTTCCTTTTCTCTTTTCTATTTTCTTTTTCTTGGAAGCCAAACAACCTCTGAGGATGTTTTCCCAGAGGATGAGAGGCTAAAACCTTTGGTTTCTTGGAGTGAAGGAAGCTAGGTGAAAAGTCCAGATGCAAAAGTGGAAAACTCTCGTGCATTAAATACAGGTAGTTGGAGTTCATAAATGGCTTCTAAATCTAAAGTTTTGCTTTAAATACCTTAGAATCACTTTGAATGGCCAATACATGATAAGATTTTAGGTCTCTGTGGATACTTATTGCTAGATCCACATTAGACCATTGGTTATTATGTACGAGCCATTGGAAAGTGGCTCAAGGTGAAGTCTCATAGTGTCTAAAGCCATTAATGGAACTTGACTACCATTTCTATTGACTTTTTATGGATTAAATCTTCATTTTTAAACCTATACCAGTTCGGGAAACAACCATCCTTTATGTTGTTGTCCCCAATACGAAGAGAAAAATCTGGAATTTCCCACTTTGCATTCTGAACTTGATCCTAGCAACCTTTAGCTCCGGGAGACTTTCTTTCTTCCATTTTTTCTTAGTTTTATGTTAGTTTAGTTCCAAACACCATTTTCAAAACAAATTTTATTTTCTTTTAAACTTTAAGTTTTTGACAAAGGAAATCATCAGACTCAATTTCTAATCTTGAGTCTATCATTGGTAGAGTGAAAACCCATCCCAGAGTTCGACCCTAGAGCTGCTATACTATAGTATCTTTGCTACGTGAGTATAAGGTCATAGGATTTATAAATATTTTTTATTAAAAGACACCAACTGGGCATGAATCAGAGACAGATCCACTTGGGGTACTTGATGATGATGCACATGATCTCATGTTGCGAGAGCATGACACGCATGCTCCCTTATGGTCACTTCCTCACCAGAGTGTTCAAGGATGTTGGTGTTGACTTAAGCAGAGAGACAGACTTTGAGGCACCTAGTGCTTATGATACATATGATGATCCGTCAATGGGGCGGATGAAATTTGAGAAAGCCCCCGATGGTTCTTAGGTTAGGAGAGCAGAGAGACCACCTGCATAGGCTAGGGGACAAGGACAGACATATCCCAGAGTACAGGAGGAGGCCGAGATACGAGAAATGGAGGGTGGAGTAGACCCTCAAAATGGATTTCAGTAGAGAGAGCCCGAGCTTGACATTCCCCCACTTCAGTCAGAGGGTGTTTAGTTTGAGGCTACCTTCTTTGAGCCGACTTATACAACTGGACCATCTTCTCAGCCATCATTCACTGAGCCTCCTCACACTAAGATACCACACCATTAGGCACCTCACACTTTTGACCATGCTTCTTGGATGGATTTATCCACTAAGATTAGCTCTCTTGACACTCGCATGGAGGAGCTTGTTGTAGTCAATGATACTCGGTTCTACTCCATGGAGGATCGCATGGATCAGTATTAAGTTGGCTTCACTTATCAGTTTGAGCATCTCCAGTAGAGGTTTAAGCATCTTGAGGATCACATGGATCAACATTAGGCTGGCGTCACCTCATAGTTTGAGCATCTCTAGTAGAGGTTTGAGCATCTTGAAGATCTCATGGATCAGCATCAGGCTAGCGTCACCTCATAGTTTGAGTATCTCTAATAGCGGATTGAGTGTATTGAGGATCGCTTGGAGAGTCAGTATGAGGAGATGATGGCTTACCTACGCTCTATGTTTCCACCCCCACCTCCTTAACCTTGATTTCTTAGAGATCCTCTTTGTTTCTTTTTGATGTTGCCAAAAATGGAAGATATTGTAGGATCTAGGAGACTTACATGCATATCATCATTGTACTTACATTGTCATATCCTCACTTAGATCGTACATATTGGATTGTGATACATTTGACTTATATATGATATGCTTATATGCTTCATGACTTACATTGTTTCTTATTGCAGATTCATTCTCTCTAGCATGTCTTGATTATCTTGGTTTTAACTTCATAAATTTTGATTGTTGAACCATGATTGGTTTGAGGTGAAGATTATTCTTCTCCTAGATAACCAAGGTTTGTCATCATAAAAAATGGGGAGGTTGTTAGCCCAAGGATTCTTCTAATCAGGTTTTGATGATAACAAACCATGGTTAAGTTACTAATTGGTTTGAATTATAAATAATTTCATGTATTAATTTGAAAATTCATCAAAGGACCTAATGGATGCAAGATCAAGACTTTTTCAAGACCTTTAATCGTAGGAAACAAATGTAAGATGAATGCATGGGTGCACTTAGGTTTTACATATCATTTCATGCATATTTCAAAAACTCGATTTATTCTTCAAAGTTACAGTTTCACCAAAACCCGAGTTTTATCAAATGAACCTTAGGAAAATTAATTCAAAATTGACATATTAATTTACCTAAAAACCTTGCCTAAGTGTTAGAAGAGAAAATACCAGAAAAGATAGGTTTTTGAGCCAAAAATGGTGAACCAGTCTAGGCATTGGCCAACCAGCCTAGGTACCGGTTGACCGATTACATTTTCTCGGTCGAGGTCCGGTCAAGAAGTGCAAAAAGCACTTTCTCTCTTCTAGTAGCCTTTCCTTCCCAATCGAGGTATTTGCCTTCCTGGTCGATCTCCGATCGAGGTCCGGTCAAAGGTAACAGTCATTTGCCAAGTATTAAATGCTCTAATGGCTAGTGAACCGGTTGACCCCCAGCTCGATCGGTTGAGGCTGTTTTTTGGTTTTCTTGGCTCCCAAGATTAGAAACCTATAAATAGAGAGCTTCACTTCATTTATGAGGAAGAGAAAACTTGCATTTATTTGTCTACCCACTTGTTATTGCCTTAAAAGCTCTCATTTTGTTCTTTGTGCATTAAATCTCCATTTGCATATCCTTTAGTGCACCTTTGTGATTCATCCTAGCCTTGAATTGTATTTGATCTATTGTTGAGCTAGGTTGAGAGATTATTTTTTATTAATTTAGTGTTAAAGCCTTCAAGTGAGTTGAAACTTGAAGAGATTGTGTAAGAGCCCATTGGAGCTGGAATCCAAGTGTAAAGATGATTGAAAGCTTGGTTGAACTTCAAGTTAGTGGAACCCTCACTCAGTTAGGAGCTTGAGGAGAGTGGACGTAAGCAAGAAAGTGATGAACCACTATAAAATCCGAGTTTGATTTTTCTAACTTTATCTCTTTATCTTTGCTTCTATTATACTTAAATATGTTGTGTTTAAAAAGAATTTTTAAAAACCCAATTCACCCCTCCCTCTCTTGGGTGTTTTTCTCATTTAAGATTAGCCTTTATTTACTCACATTTTATTTGTCTCCTTATTTGATTAAATTTTCCTCTATTTAATTCAATTAGTACAATTTTAGTACACATGAAAATGAACTAATTATGTCATGAGTTACATTTATTATGAATTAGTCCATAATAAATTTTAATTTATTAGGATTTAAATTCCAACTTAGAATTAAAAAAATTCAAAATATTTTCAAAAAGGAAAATTAAGCCAAGGTATATTATCAAGAACAATAAATGAATAAATAACAATCCAAATATCACTCTTATCAAATAAGAGACTCCTAGAAAAAACCATTTGTTATATCTTTGTTCAAATAGTAACTTACAAAGAAAATATCAAAACCATCTATGTTTATTTTAGGTAGAAGTATACAAAATCATTTGAGTATAAATCTCAATCATCTTTTTTTTTTTTTCCTTTTACAAATCCAAGTTTCTTTCTTTCTTTTTTCTTTTTTCAATTGGAACCATTTTATTAGTTCTTTTATGTTTTTTTTTTTTAACAAAATATCATTTTTTAAAACTTCTAAAATTTCAATCAATTATATATATATATATATATATATATATATATATATATATTATCATCCTTAGTAGTTATAAGGCATTTACTAACATTAGCATAATGGTGTTCAACTTGCTCATAGTTAATTAAAATTGGAACCATATTTAATACCTATGTAGACAAGTCTTAACCTTGACATGGAGCGGTGTTGTATTTTTGACTTAATGTCGCTTAAATGCTAAAGTATTCACTCATGTGAATTAGTTTGGTTTAGATGCATAATGGTATTCAGTTTTTTAACACTTAATTAAATTAGGACCATATTTAAAACCCATGTGGATAAGTCATAGCCTAGATGTGGAGCAATGTTATATTTTTGACACTTAATGCAACTTAAGTGTCAAAAATATCAACTTAAGTTTCAGTCCATGATAAATATCATAGAATATCAAGTCTTTGATAAAACTAAGTTTGCAGTCCTCTTAAACCTAAAGAATCGACTCATTTGCCTTATTTGCATACTAAAATATTTGGATATATAATTGGAGAAGTTAGGGCCATACCAAGATCAGCTGTGAAGAGGCCTTCTCCTTCATAATTCGGTCCTGCTAGAATTTCGCCATGGGGCGAAATGATGACACTACCTCCAGCCCAAACAATAGAATCTGGAGTGACATCTTCTTCTGTAGGACTGTAAAGATACTCAGGTGGAGGTGGGTAATCTTTCCTCCGATAGAACTGGATGGGTGAAAGAACATAGCATCCACCCTCAATAGCGACGTGTCTCATTGTAGCTACCCATGTATCCCCGGAATCGGAAGTAGGAGCACAATATATCTCAATACCTATATAGATGTACATTCGTATTTTGTGATCAATCAATCCCATATCAAAGCCATAATGTATTTCAAGCCTATTTATAGGTTAAAACCCTAACACCCAAGATCTTCTACCAGATGACTTTTCCTTGATTTTAGATCTTAATTGGGGAGAAGGAAGGAAGGCTACAGGCTATGGTTCTCTCTCTCTTTGAATAGTGAAAGATGGCTCACTTCAAAAAAGTAATGAAAACCTTATCATTTAAGGGGTATTTATAGGGTTCCCTAACTGGGTTTAAGTGACTTAAGCATACTAAAGGCCTGAATCATTAATTTAGCTCAAAATGAGTCTTAATTTATTAATTAACCTAACATAGTTATCTAATTAATTAATTAGCTAAATTTGGAGACTTTGTTCACTTACCCCTATGCAACCTTGCATAATTATCAAAACACCCTTATACGCAAAAGTGAACCAAGAGTTGTGTCATCAAGGTATATGAGCTTAGGTGGAGACCATTGGGACCTATAGGATAGTACTAGCTAGCCCAAAATTTAATTTTGAAGTTGATTTAACATTCCACTATAGAGAATCAATTGCACTATAATACCTTATGTAAATAACAATGAGATGCTAAGTGGTCGAGCCTATGACTTATTATCCATTGCATTTAGTCTCCCTATGAACTAGTGTTTGTAGTTTAATAAGGTGAAAACTATCAACCTTTCAAGACTACTTCTACTATCTTTGAATTACAAATCCTCTTATTATGTATTTAATTGATATATCTTAACTCTCCAAGAGTCTATGTCAAGTTCCATTTAAGAAACTACTATGACCACAGTTTACATGAACATACCTCCTTAAGATCACTTAAGGGGACACTCTGTCTCAATCCTATTAGATTTCATGGTACTTCTATTACAAATACTCATTGTTACAGACTTGCATCAATAGTGAACCAATCCATAAGGAACATATGATTAGCTTACGATTTCATTAGTAGGTCAAAGTCACTACTAACTTTAACACAAATTCTATATTCTCTCAAGGTTAAGAGATAAAACAATGAAGCAACTTGGTGAAATCATGACTATTTGATAACTTTATGTCATGATTCACCATAAGTCTTGTCTAATGTGTAACCATACACACTAGTATACTCACCATGGAAAACACATCCTTATAACCAAGACCACCCATTCCTCTAATTATGAAGTAGCGTCCTATAACCTCTAAAGGGTTACCTAAGCCTATGAATCGGTTGTGAACAAGTCATCTACTTACAATGAATCCATTACTTGAATTTTTTTGGCAACTCTTAATGCATTTAAGTCATGGTTGATTCATGCCTAATTGGTGTCTCAGCTGGTTCGTGTCCAGCTGGTGCTCCTTGATGGCAAGAGTAATCAACAATATTTATAACCTATAACACCATGAACTAGGGTAGCAAATACAAAGCTACTATAGCATAGTGGCTCTAGGATCGTTCCACTGGGAAGGGTACTCAAGTTGAAAATGATACCAATTCAAAGTGAATTGGTGCTGTTTCATTTCAAAATTAGCTTAAGGAATAAAACACAAACTTTGGTTGAAAAAGGTTTGAACTTAGATTAACTACACAGCAAGTGATGAAAATTACTTAAGAAGAAAAAAATTCCTTGGAGATTCAGGTTTACAGGGGAGGTTCCTCATGCAAAAGCATAGCTCCGGTCAGTTGGTTCAATTCCTCTTATTAGAGAATTAACATAAAGTCAATTCTCTAACAGGTGCTGCACAAATGCATCCCTCAATTGGATTTCAGCTTTAATTCTCTCACTGATGCAACTTGCAATGGGTCGAGCCTCTCACTAGCCTTTACCATTCAAGGAGATCTTTAACCTTGGACTTCCCTTCACAAGCTCGCAAGAGATAACTAATGGATGTCTCCTTGGAGTCCAAAAGCTTACCAAGTGTTGGCAATTCTAGAAAATCCTACCTTTAAGTCACCTACCAGAGGCTCGCAAGAGGTAAACTAGTGCATCTCCATGGTTAGAGATCACTTGCCTTACCAAGTGTTGGCCCAGGTGACTCCAAGGCGTTTTAAGTTAACTAAAAACATTAGAAACCATTCACGGGACACACTTACTCTTCATTCATAGCTGAAACCACAAAGCTTCTGATTCTTGCACTTGGAACCTTTCCCGGCAACCTTAACTCCAAGGAACTAGAAAGTTTAGTTACTCATTCTCTGGGGAAAACTCCTCAGAGAGTGCATAACTTAGTAAAATAAGTAAAAACACAATCAAAGAGAGAAGGTAAAGCAGAGCTCAAGCTCTGTGTATTACTTTGAAACTTTTATAAAAGGTTTAACACCCTCAAAACAGGCTCCTCGGGCTCTCTTTATACCAAAATCACATAATCAACTATTACATCGATATTTTAGCCAAATTCCTAACTTAAAAACTAAGGAATCCTCTCATTGGTGACTTACAAGGAGAATTTGGGCATTTAGGCAACAAAAATCTAATGAAAAATATCTCCAAGAGTCGGTTACAAATATCGGGAAGCACTAAGGACCACTTCGTAGGTGAAAAGTGAGGTCTGCGAAATTTCGCAGGTACACAAGAAGAGCTGCGAAATTTCTTTGCAGCAAAAGGCTGATTCAACACCTTTGCGAAGTTGGCTTCCATCTTGTGGTGCTTGGCTTCCATCGCGGCGTGAAGCTTCAGGGAAAATCCATGGTACTGTACAAAAAGGCTGCGAAATCATTCCGTAACAAAATGGTGATTTCGCAGCACTTTTCTGAAGCCTTCCTTCAGCTTGGAGCAGTAATCTTCCAAAGGCTGTAACTTCCTCTTTTCAGCTCCAAATTGCACACGGCTTGAAGCATTGGATTGTTGACTTCCTAAGCTTTCAAATGACATATTATATGCATAATTTGGACATCAGGAAGTGCTCCAAAAGTGGCTGCAGTGACTGTCATTAAGAATGCTTCATGGCTGGATTCTTTTTGCTTCCCCTTTACATTTTCATTTTGCTATGGCAAAAGTGCTTCAAAGCTTTGATTCTTCATGCCTCTAAGCTTCCCATTGCTTGCCAAGGATTCCATATAACTCTCCTCAATCTCATAATGCTTTGGTGATCAAAATACTAACAAAAACACCAAAACTTACACAATTTGATTAGAATTGATTGAAAGGGGCCTTAACATGCTAATTGGGTTAAAAGGCACTAACTACTACTCAAAAGTGTTTAAAAAGATTAATTACAAGCTATCAAATAGCACTTTTTGAGTAGTAATCAATGGTACACTACAAGATATGTATATCAAAATGCTTACAAGGTATAATGTATAGGATTGGGATAAACAAAAGTGAACTAAAAGTTTATTAATAAATAATAAAATTTTAAATTTATTACATCATGTCATGCTTTTATGAAACCTTTAAAATATTAAGAGCGCCCTTTCATAATCATGAATTAAACTTTAGTTTCAACTTCTATCAAAGGCTAAATGAGAAAAGCTATCATAGAGGAGGCGTCAGCCAATGGGTAAGATGCACTATTATACCAAACAATAAGTGGAAAATACAATTTTATTAATACTTGAGACAAAAAAAGAAAAAGAAATAAAAGGATGATTTTACACTCAAACCAAGCATTTATTTATAATGAAGTGCAGTCTCCAAACACACATGTGTACTTATTGGAAAATCATACAAATTATTGAAGGACGACCTTAGCTAGGCTAACAGTCTCCTAAATAGGCCATCTTTTATATATCTTTGCATTCATCCATCTCTTCATTGTCTTTGATTTTAGATGGTGAGGATGTGAAAGTAACAGGAAGCAGTGGACGATTGTTCACAGTGAGGCTTAGCACATCAGCTCTCGAATAATGTCCTACCACATCGAACTGGAACTTTGCTTTAGGAATCTCTCCACGAACATCTACATATCAAGTGATCATAAAAATATTTCATCAGTCCATGATAAATATCATAGAATATCAAGTCTTCGATAAACCTAAGTTTGCAGTCCTCTTAAACCTAAAGAATCGACTCATTTGCCTTATCTGCATACTGAAATATTTGGATATATAATTGGAGAAGTTAGGGCCATACCAAGATCAGCTGTGAAGAGGCCTTCTCCTTCATAATTCGGTCCTGCTAGAATTTCGCCATGGGGCGAAATGATGACACTACCTCCAGCCCAAACAATAGAATCTGGAGTGACATCTTCTTCTGTAGGACTGTAAAGATACTCAGGTGGAGGTGGGTAATCTTTCCTCCGACAGAACTGGATGGGTGAAAGAACATAGCATCCACCCTCAATAGCGATGTGTCTCATTGTAGCTACCCATGTATCCCCGGAATCGGCAGTAGGAGCACAATATATCTCAATACCTATATAGATGTACATTCGTATTTTGTGATCAATCAATCCCATATCAAAGCCATAATGTATTTCAAGCCAAATCATATTAGTTAGTGAAGAAAAAGAAATGGTAAAAGACAAACCTTTGCCATACATTGCTGTCCTGAAAAGTGGCATTCTATTTTCCCAACAAATGACCGAACCAAGTTTTCCATATGGAGTGTCATAAATTGGAGTTGTCGAGCAATCTCCGAAACCCCAGAAGAGCCGCTCCCAATATGTTGGCATGAGTTTCCTATGTTTTCCAAGGTAATTACCTTCAGGATCAAAGAAGAGAACAGTGCAATACAATGTGTATCCATCTCTCTCAAGAACACCTGTCACTAAGTAGACTTTATATTTCGCAGCCATTGATGCCAATCTATCAACTTCAGGTCCTGAAAATACATTAACATGAGATCAAAGATGGAACATGTAAGCTGATGGTTCATCACAAAGCATAAGTAGATCTTTTTTGGTTCATTCATCAAACGTGTCTTGTTTCAATAACTTATTAAGCTATTTAAGGGAGAAAAAGAGAAGTAATTGACCCGGCACATTAATGGCAGAAGCATGGTACTTACGGAAACTTTCCTTCCCTCTTGGCGACTGGCCAGCAAAGTTGTATCCACAGGGATACCCACCGATAAATGCTTCAGGAAACACAACCAGTTGGGATCCCAGTGCAGCTGCTTCTTTCAAAAACTTCTCAGCCTTATCTGCTCCAAAAATCACATTTCAAGAATTAATAATTCACGACTTAGAAAGTAAATTAATTGGTTGAATAGAGAGAATGAAAATTAACCTCAAGATATCCCAAATGACTTTTTGGTTGCTGAGAAAACCCAAGGAAAAAGAGACCTAGATAAAACTTGACACTCATATTTTCAGCTGTTTTGTAACTAAGAAAAGAGAAACGACCTCAACACAACTCATCAAAATAATTGCACAAGAAGTAATTCCTTGATTGGCAGCTGAAAATATGATCAGGGGTCGTTCAATCATCCTTTTCTTTCCTTCAGTTTCTCAGCAACCAATCAACTAACAGATTCTCTTACAGAAGTTTCAGAATTGAGAGAAATGGTACGTTACCTAGAGTGGCAGGAGTATCATAAAAGATACTAGAAGCTTGAACAACGGTGGCTCTAACAGTTGAAGACATTGCAGAAATCGTATGCCTTTTCGTTTCCCTTTTGTTTGAGGATTCCTCACACTGCGTTCAGTATATATATATATATATCGCCCATGAACAAGAGGTTCCACTGCCATTACTTGAACAAGACGAAAAGGCTTTGAAAACTCTGCCTTGGTTTTCTCCTCATCACAAATTTTCAAGTTATCCGCAGACGTAGTGGACCAGCCACAGGACTTGTACAAATTCAAAATGATTCTCATCTGTGAAAAGCAATATATAACATTCAATTCATGGTTTTATAGCTTGAGACACACAAAACAAGTCTTTTTGTGCCTTACAGAAAGGCCTCAGTCAATTAACGGTGAATACATACTCAAAATTAATAAGCTTTTATTTTTATTTCTATACTTAAATCATCTTCCCCCCCCCGGCGCTTTTTTTTCCCAGTTTTGGTCTCATTTTTTTTAAATATAATATTTATTTTACTCTCAATCAGTGGGTCATATTTCAAACACGTGCGCCAGATTTTCTACAGTTGTATATATAATAATCTACAAGTCACGATAGTGGTTATATTTGGATAAAAAGAGGTTAGTGGCGGCTGAGGCTTACTATGACTTGGAGAACATAAAAAAATAGCCATTAAGAAATGATTGCCATGTGGTTAGTGTCCGCCACTATCTATACTTTCTATAAAAGAACAAAATGTTTGTCATTTTTGTCTCAAAAATGACCGAATCGTACAAAATAACATAAGATTCAATTCATAGTCTTTTTTTGTCTCATAAGAAAACCTTAGCCAACTCTAGATGACCCCTACAGAATCAAAATAGGTTTTTCTTTATATATATATATATATTGAAAGGTGAATCTTAATAATGGACTACACCTAAAGGGGGTGAATAAGTGTTGTTGAACTAAAAAAATTTCCCAACAAGGATTACCTAACCTTAAAATTTTTCAATATCCATAAACTTCTCTTCTAACAACTTTTCAACAAAGCATAAAAACCACAAGCATGTATGCACCAAAACTCTCCCAACAATTTATAAATGCAGTTCAAATGCAAATACTTCAACACTTCTCAAAATTTATTCAAAAGAATAATTATCTCCTTAACTCATTTCAATTTACAACAAGATATCATTAACCAAAATGAATAGAAAAATATTAGAAAAAATTAGGCTAATCCAACCTATGGTAATCACCCTAGAGGGGGGAGGGGTGAATAGAGTGATGACCTCTTTTTGCAAATTTAAACTATGTGAATGTAAGAGACAATTATATGCAAGTATATAATAAGCAATATAAATACAATTGCATATAAATTAAAAGAGTAAGGAAGAGAGAATGCAAGCACAAGATTTTATAGCGGTTCGGCGCAACCCGACTTACATCCACTCTCCTCTAGCTTCAATCCCAAGCTTGAAGTTCTACTAATTCAAGGCTTCCAACCAAGCCTTCAAGCAATACAATTGGATTATGGTTCCAATTCACCCTCTTGGACTTTTGGTTCCAAGCACCCTTTACACTTCTCAAGAGATATCTCACTCTTGAACAACTCCTCAAGTGATACCCCACACTTGAGAAACTTCCTCTCAAAAATTTACAAATAAATGATCTCACAAAATCCTAGTACAAAAACTTTAAGCTCAAATGATACAAGAAAACTAGGATTGAAAGGTGCACTAAGGATATGCAAGTTTTAGAACAATGGTGTACTAAAAAACACTCTTCCAAGGCTCGAATATATTCAAGAAAGGTTTGGGAAGGTTAAGCTTTTTAAACAATGAAGATTGGAGCCTTTTTATAGAAGAGAAAAGTCAAACTAGCCATTTGGGGGTTCAACCGGTCGAGCTAGGGGTTGACCGGTTGACTAGTCATTAGCATTAAATGCTTGGCAGGTGATCGTTGGGCCTTAACCGGACCTCGACTACGGAGAGAAGGCCACTGGATGAGAGAGAAAGTTTTTGGCATCCCTCGACCAGTCCTCGATCGGACGAGCACAATCGGTCTACCGGTTTCTCAAATCGGTTCAACCGGTTGAGCCATTTTTTAGCTCAACAACTAACTTTTTCAACTTAAAACCTTTTAAAACAAGTTTGAAAAACATTTAACACAAGGTTTTAGTTGAAAACATGAAATCATCCAATTCTTAAGACATTTAAAACAAAATAACTCTTGGATGATTTTGGTGCATAAGTAAAGAATGTAATGCATGAAAATTCTAGTGCACCAACAATCTTACAAAGAGATCTTATGAAGCTTGGGTCTTGAAAAACACTTATCTTTAAGGTGGTCCTCTTCTTCATGATTTCTCCTTGGCTTGATTTGTCTTTGTGATTGCCACTTTGGAAATCGTCTTGCCTAATCACACTTGAAATATAATCATTAGTTCTAAACCTTATTTTGTTATCATCAAAATCAAGATTGACCAAACCTTGGTTTCACAAAAAATAATTGAAGATATTCCATGGGTAATCACACTTATTTGAGCTCATATATCTTCCATTCAACATATATGCTCAAGTATCCAATGATATCAAAAACTGAAAATAAATCAAAGAGTAGAGTGAGAGAAAGAAACTGAATTTTAGTGTAAAAAACCTCTGAAGAGATAAAAAACCACGAGCCTACTACCGATTGAAAACATCCACTATGAAGAATAAAAATTGATCGAATACAAGGTTTTACCTAACTCAAGTCAACCAGTCCTTCCCGAACCACTTGACTAGTACCTTTACTTTCAACTTCTCACCTTCTTTGTCCAGAGCACACTTGGAGTCTGCACCAAGCTTGATCTCGACCTCTTCTTGAATTCATACAAGAAGAAAATGGGTTTTTGCACAAAACCAAGAGAATGAGAGTTGAATATTTCATAAATCAACCCATATTCATTTTCAAAAAATCCTTTAAAAAACAATTCTTGGAAACTTATGGGATTTTCTTAGGAGGCAAACACCCTCAAAATGGTAAGGAAAGAAAAACTCTCTCACAGCTATTTTAATCACCACCTCCAGAAATGGGAGAAATTTGATTTTAAATGAGAATGAAACCTTTAATCTAAAGGACAAAAATTGATCTTAAAAATAGGTTAGTTGGATCGATCTGTTCCTGCACCTAGATCTATCCAAAAAAGGTGGATTAAAATCCTTGCACCAAAAATATTTCTTCTAGCTTTCTTAACTCATCTAAAGATGAAAAAACAGGGTTGATTCACATTCAACCACATACTCTACATACTTCGGCCTCTTAGCAAATTCTTAATCTTCAAAGGTCAAGTAGTCCGAAGAGGGATTGGTAAACCGAGTTAGGAAACATTTAGAAATTTTGTTTGGAATTGCCAACTTAACTAAACACTCACACATATTGTTGAGGTTTTATCCAAGTTCCTTAATAAAATGAGATTGAACACCAATTTAAGAAGACAAAGAAAAACAATACTAGAAATAAAAAAAATAGAGCAAGACAAGCAAAATTTACGTGGTTTAGATCCAAGATTTGAATCCTACAACCACGGATCAAGATCACCTCCAAAAATCCACTAAGAATGAACCATTTTACACCCTCTGGAATCTCTGAGAATTTTCAAGCTCTCTCTACAGTACAATGAAGAAGATTCAAACTCTGAAATCCTCTAACACCTATTTTGTAATTCAGAAAACTCACACATACCTCTATTCTATTTTTTTTTTCTTTCTTCACCCTTTTATACAAGTACTTGGAAAAACTAAACGAAGCAGGTATGTTTTCAGTTAATTAATCAACTAACTTTGCTTACGTGGCCAATCAATTTTTGGACCACCAAATTCCACATTCTCCACCTTGGTTCAAAAATTTTATTTGGATTCTTTGGATGAAGATCTAACTTAAACATTAGTTGCACATTACCTGGACCAAATCCAGGCAATCCTTGAATTTGCTTGCTGGTAGAACTTTAGTTGCCATGTCGGTTGGATCATCAGTTATGGAAATCTTCTCCCGCTTCACTGCTTCTGACCTTACAGTTTCTTTAATGAAGTGATATATAACATCAACATGTTTGGTCTTTTCATGAAACATGAGATTTTTACACAACTAAATTGCACTCTGGCTGTTTGAAAATATTTCCACTACACTATTCAGCAATCCAAGCTCCTTAACAAGTCCTTGCAACCAGAGAGCTTCTTTCATGGCTTCAGTTGTTGCTATATATTCAGCTTTAGTTGTTGAAAGTGCCACTATCGATTGTAGTTGTGACTTTCAGCTAACAGGTCCTCCAAATAAGGTGAAAATATAACCTGTAGTTGATCTTCTCTTATCCAGATCCCCTACATAATCTGAATCCACATAACCTATGATACCAACACCCTCTTTAGAAGATCCAAACTTCAGTCCTACACCAAGAGATCCTCTTACATATCGTAGCAACCATTTAACTCCATTCCAATGTTCGCTACCCGGGTTAGCAATAAACCTGCTCAAAACACTTATTGAATGAGCAATATCTGGTCGTGAGCCCACCATTGCATACATGAGTGACCCTCTAGCATTAGCATATGGAACATAATTCATCTCCTTCCTTTCAACTTGATATTGAGGACATTGTGTCATTGACAATTTGAAATGTCCTGCTAATGGTATACTTACATGTTTTGAATTCTCCATGGAAAACTTCTTCAAAACCTCTTCTAAGTAGCCCTTTTGTGACAAGAATAAAGTACGATCCTCTTTATTTCATACAATTTCCATGCTGAGTAATCTTCTTGCATTCCCAAGATCCATCATATCAAATTCTGACTTTAGAATCCTCTTCACCTCTTGAATTTGTGACTTATCTTTGCAAGCCAATAACATATCATAGACATATATTAGAAGAAACATCATCAGACTTCCTTGTAAATTCTTGTAATAGAAACAACCATCATAACTACTCCTTTTGAAACCAATCTTTAGTATAAAGGTGTCAAACCTTTTATACCACTGTCTTAGGGATTGTTTCAATCCATATAAGGATTTTTTTAAGTAAACACACTAGATGTTCCTTTTTTGGCTCTTCAAAGCCTTTAGGCTGAGTCATTAGAATTTTTTCTTCTAAGTCTCCATGTAAGAAGGCAATTTTAACATCTAGTTGCTCTAATTCCCAGTCAAACTGAGCTACAATGGACATCAATACTCTAATTGAGGTATGTTTCACCATTGGAGAGAATCTTTGGTGTAGTCAATGTCCTCTCCCTGAGTATATCCTCGAGCCATTAATCTAGCTTTGAACCTTATGGGTTCATTCTCAGTGGCACCCTGTTTCCACTTGAATATTCATTTACAACTTACCACTTTTTGATTTAGCTTTCTTTCTACAAGCACCCAGGTCTGATTTTTCTATAAGGATTCAAATTCTTCACTCATTATTGTGAGCCATTTCATTGATTCATTCATGTTTATAACTTCTTGGTAAGAGAGTGGCTCACTCTGTTCATACTCCATAGCAGTCAATAGAGCATAGGCAATCAAATCTACAAAACCAAACCTGTCTAGGGGTTTTATGTTCTTCTTAGCTCTATCCCTTGACAAGAGATAATCAAGACCAGCTTCTTATGAGTTGGTTCCTACACCACCTTCAACATTTGAACCTGTCACCTTAGTATCTTACTATGTGCTAAATCATTTTGTTGATCATGACCATCTTGAGATGATAACTCCACGTCAAACTCAAAATGGTCTTTGTCAAGTGTCAAACTCCTGTTTTTCAGAATCTTTCTTTGTACCTGCAATGTTTATTCTCATAGAAAGCATTTAATTTTCATTAAACACAACATCATGACTTATTATTATTTTAACACTCGAAGATTCCTTATTCCATAGTCTGTAACCTTTAACACCCTCTGGATAACCTAAGAAGATACATTTTATTGACCTTGGTTTTAATTTTCCTTCACTTTGGTGAACATAAGCTGTGCACCCAAAGATTCTAAGGTGTTCATAGTTAGAAGACTTTCCAGACCAAAGTTCTTCTGGAGTTTTAAAGTCTATTGCACTAGATGGAGTTCAATCTACTAAATAGCAAGTTGTCATTACAGCTTCACCCCAAAAATGTTTAGATAAGCTAGAACTATACAACATACACCTTACTCTATCTAACAATGTCCTATTCATCCTCTCTGCTAGGCCATTTTGTTGAGCTATATTCCTTACTGTTTTATGTCTTAAAATACCTTGATTTTTACAAAACATTTCAAATTCCTTATTGCAAAACTCTAGCCCATTATATGTCCTTAACACCTTTACTCTTTTATTAGTTTGATTTTCAACTAAAGCCTTCCACTCCTTAACTTTTGTTAAGATAGTATGTTCATCTTTAGTTTTTAACAAGTATAGCCAAACTTTTATAGAGTAATCATCAATCAAGGATAGAAAGTACCTGTTTCCACCATGAGTAGAGACTGTTGTAAGCCCCCATAAATCTGAATGCACATATTCCAATACATCCTTTGACTTGTGTATTGCTTATTTGAATGCCAACATGTGTTGCTTGCTAAGAATACAATACTAAAAAAAAAATCAATTTTTTCGATGCTATCCCCACACAATAGGCCCTGTTTGTGCAATTTATACCTTGATCACTTAAGTGACCAAGTCTTCTATGCCAAAGAATTGTTTTATCAGTTTCAATTCTTAACACTGATCCCACTAAACCTTTCAATGTGTGACCTTCTAGGATATATAAGCCATTTCTCTTTTGACCTTTCATGACAACCACACCTTTTGAAATTATTAATTTCCCATTTTCTACTTTGAAGCTATAACCTGATTCGTCCAAAGTTCCAAGAGATATTAGATTTCTCTCCAGGTTTGGTATGTGCCTGACTTCTTTGAGAGTTCTTGTCATTCCATCAAACATGTTAATAGCCACCGTGCCAATTCCAACCACATTGTAGCTCATGTTGTTTCCCAACAACACCTTTTCACCATTAACTTCTTGATAGGATGAAAACCAATCTCTTCTTATACACATATGATAGGTGCAACCCAAGTCCAAGACCCATTCTTCATGATTTTGATTCAATGTAATAGTGAGTACCTCTGCACTGTCATAACCATCATCTATAATGGTAGCACTTCCTTGCGCTTAAGTCTTTTCTTTTTCTTGTCTATCTGGACATATTCTTCTTATATGTCCCATCTTGTTACAATGATAGCTTTTGACATTCCTATAATCTTTCTTGCCTTTGGACTTTGATCTTGAACGTGATTTTCCTCATTTTCCTTTGTTATTTTTATTTTGAGGTCTTCCTCTAGCAGTTAAACTTTCTCCACTATTAGTTTTTTCAAAGGACTTCATATCCAACACCTTAGCATTCAAGACATTTTGAACATCATCAAATGTAATGGCATCTCTGCCATATTTCAAGGTTTCTTTAAAATGCTTCAAATATTTAGGTAGAGAGTTTAAGAGAATGATTACCTTATCTTCATCTTCCACCTTGATATCTAAACTCTATAAATCCAACACCAATTTATTAAACTCATTTAAGGCATCATTAATTGGCTTGGATTCTTCAATCTTGAAACCATATAAATGTTCCTTCAGATAAATGCGATTTGGTAAAGCTCAAGTTTTGTATAGTTCTTCCAGTTTTTTCCAAACCCCAACAACAATTTTCTCATGAGATACTTTTCTCAGAACCTGATCAGAAAGACTTAATATGATCGAGTTGTAAGCCTTTCTTTGAAATTCTTGCATTTCTTTTTCAGTCATGCTTTCTGGAAGATCTTTATCAGGCAGTAAGCCTTTTCAACGCCCTGTTGAATCAAGATGGCCTCCATCTTCATCTTCCACAACCTGAAGTCATTTCTATCATTGAACTTCTCAATATCATACTTTGTAGTCGACACTCTTCTTTCTCTGTTCTTGATTAAGCTCTGATACTAGATGTTGAGGTTTTATCCAAGTTCCTCAATAAAATGAGATCGAACACCAATTTAAGAAGACAAAGAAAAACAATACCAGAAATAAAAAAAAACAGAGCAAGAAAAGCAGAATTTACGTGGTTCGGATCCAAGATTTGAATCCTACATCCACGGATCAAGATTACCTCCAAAAATCCACTAAGAATGAACCATTTTACACCCTCTGGAATCTCTGAGAATTTTCAAGCCTTCCACATGCATGGATTCCATCTAGCGCACAGATGAATTGTCTTTAGCAGCAGCTGAGGCTTTTCATGACTTAAACTATATATATATATATAGGTAAAAACTAAGTCTAACCTTGTGTATTGGCCCCTACCAAAAATTGAGTGATTCAATAGAAGCTATGGTAAAACATAAAAAGGGAGAGTTGTGCTTACCCTAATGTTAATTCAAACAAATATATTTTTTAGGAATTCTAATTTTCATATTTCACCTCAAACACATAATCAATAAAATTATTCTTCAAATATGTATTTTAATAGCAAAAAAAGAGAGATTTCTATAATCATCCCCTTTTAAAATCTTTAATGTGACAAATGATAATTTAATGTGTTTGATAGCACTCACATCTTTTTTTTTTTTTTTTTTTAAAATTTCCCCTCCACATCACTTTCTCCATGTAATGTCTTCGATATCCTCTCCTTATCATGTCTTTGATATCTTACCTTTGGCATTTTTTTATTTATATATGTTGAAGCTAGTATCGACACTTTCTTTTCCTAACCTCTTTACTTTTAGATTTATTTTTACTCTTTCAAAATTTTCATATTTATTAACTTTAATAATTTTTTTTGGAATATATAACTAATAAGAACAAGTTAAATATTAATATAAGTATGCAAACAACAAAAAAGTGAAAATTTTATCCTAAAAATAATACACTTGATACTTTAAAATATTAATTATAATACATTTGATAATTTAGGATTTAGATTTAAAAATTATGTTTTATTTTTAGAGGCTAGGATATAAAATTCCCATTAACCAAAGATTTTTTATATGAATCCTAAATAAAATATTTGTTTATTTTTCAAATTCTTATCATATGTAAATAAAATAAATATATTTTTATCATATTATTTTAAATTTTTCATTTTTTTGTATCAAAATCACAATAAATGATAGTGGCTTTTGTTAAGATAGAGTCCTTAAAAGCATAACATGTTGTAAAAAATATATAGTATTATTTATTTAATACATTTTAATTTCACTTTTATCTATCCTTATTCTATGCATTATACCTTATGAGCATTCTAGCTTGACAGTTCTTGCATTGTATATGACTTGGGTGAATTAGGATTTACACGGAACATCCAAGTCATAGGTTCCTACAAGTAGAAGATTTGTTCATAGTTGCTTCGTGGACTTAAGCAAGAGTATTAGGTAGTCATGACTTCACCAAGTTGTTATATTATATTTTCTGTCAACCTTGAGAGAATACTGAGTTTGTGCCAAAGTTTGTAGTGACTTTCACATATGGGTGAAATCCTAAAGTGATAATATATTCCCTATGGATTGGGCCACTATAGATGAAAGTTAGTGGCAATAAGTATTCTCAATAGAGAAATTGGATATCTCATGGAGTTTGAGACAATATGTCCATTTGGATGCTCCTAAGGACATGTGATCATGAAATCTATAGTCGTAGAAATTCCTTAAGTGGAATTTGAAATATACTTTTATGGGTTGGAGTATGTCAGTTGATCACATAATAGGAGGATATGTTACTAAAGGATGATAGAGGTAACCCTAAAAGGCTAATAGCTTTCACCTTATTATATTATGAACAATACTTCGTAGGGAGACTATATACAATGGATAGCAGGTCACAGACTTGAGCAATGCAATTGACTCTCTATAATAAGATGTTGAGTCAACTTTAGAATTGGATTCTAAGGGAGCCAATACTATTATATGGGTTTGTGGACCCTCATTTTTCACGTGCATCCCCACTTGATCGGCGAGACTCGCTTTTATTTGTGAAAAAGTAATTTTTGGAAAAGTCGGAGTCGCCGGTCTGAAACACTTTGAGTAACTCCAACATATGCATATTCAGCAGCATTCTCCCAATTGATGGCAAAGCTCTTGCTTTTCATCTTCATACAAAGCAATTTCTCTCCATATGGATCAAAGATGATGCAGTGGTTGTCTTTGAATTGTAGGGAATATTGCTTTTCAAGCATTTGACCTACACTCAATAGATTTTGACTAATATCAGGTACAAATAACACATCAGAGATGAGCTTGATACCTGAATTTGTTTTGATAGCAACCGTGCCCCTTCCCTTGACATCCACGTATCCACCATTGCCTACTTTCACCGTAGAGTTGTAGGTTTTGTCAAGGTCCTTGAATATTGTAGCATTGTGACACATGTGGTGTGTGCATCCACTATCAATGAGCCAAGCATTATAAGAGTCTTGACTTGAGAAACATGATGCTACAAAGAGTTTCTCCTCCTGCGAATCTGCATCAGCAACTTGTGCTTGCTGAAATTGAGGACCTTTATTTTTATACTTGCAGACTTTGGTAACATGCCCAAGCTAATTGCAGTTGCCGCATATTGCATCTGGCCTCCACCAACAGTATTTCTCTAGATGCGTAGTCTTCTTGCAATGTGAGCAGGTTGGATATTTCTTTTGTTGGGCCCCTTCTTTGCTGCTATTCTCTCTGCTTTTATTTTTCTTCTTGCTGAACTGGTTTTTATCTTTATTAGATTGTAGGGTCTGCATTTGAAAAGCACCTTCTGTGACGTTCTCTTGCCTCAAAGCTCTTCTTTGCTCTTGTGCTTGGAGTGCGTTCATTAGTTCAACAAGTGAAATTTGTGAAAGGTCCCTAGATTCTTCAAGAGATGAAATCTTGGACTCAAACCTCTCAGGAAGTGTCACAAGAACCTTTTCCACAATCCTTGCATCAGGAAATTCTTCACCAAGCGACCTGATTTTGTTAACAATCAAAGTAATTCTGTCAGAATACTTGGTGATAGTTTCATCTTCTTGCATGGTTAGAGACTCGAAGTCCCTTTTCAGATTCAGCACTTGCATTTGTTTGGTTCTATCACTTCCTTGATACTCCAATTTAAGCTTGTCCCAGGCTTCTTTGGCTGTCCTGCAATTCATAATTCTATGAAATATTGAGTCAGCAACTGAATTTTGGATTAAAGTCTTAGCTTTAAACTTTTTGGTCTTTTCGTCAGTATGAGCTCTGATTTGTGCTAAGGTAGGATTCGCCGGAAGTGGAGCTATTGGTTCGTCTTCAGCTGCAACTTCCCAAAGATCAAATGCTTCCAGGTACGTTTGCATCTTTACTGACCAAATTTGATAGTTTTCTCCCACAAAGATTTGAGGAGCTGACAAAGAGATGCTGCTGGTTGCCATTTTCTAGTGTGGTTTCAAATGGGTTATGAAGTGAACTTTCTTGGTTTTCTCTCAGACCACAGGTCCTGTAAGACCAACCTGGCTCTGATACCACTTGTTGGAGAAAATACAGGTATAAAGCTGCAACTTAATGAAGAAAAGGCTACAGATATGATAGAGAGAAGCTGATTATTTTATTCCATTTGAGATGAGATATTTATACAAGAAAAATAACAAAATCTTCCTATCTTTCCTGCATATTTATTTAGGCTGTTACACCTATTTTTGAAATTTAAAACAAACAGAGTCATAACAAACTTGAGCTAATCTTCAGCAAAGACTAAGTCTTCAAGGATTGGAATCTGGAATGCCAACAACTGAACAAAACTGCAATCTCCTCAAACGTAGGAGCTGAATAGACACCAGGCTCAATGAAGGGAAACTTGATTTGAATCAGGATGAATGGGATTGAAACTCAGATCAAATGGAACTTGAGTGAATCCGAGGTAGATGTAAACAGGCAAGTGGGAAGGACAAGTTGCTGGGAGACCAGAGCATGGCTTCCTTGTGACAAGATTGAGCTTCTGGTTGTTCAGTTCATCAATTAGTGGAGAAGTTTGACATGACTCGGATAATTTCCAGATCACTCCTAGTTGTCAGTCCTTTTATGGTGCAGAGCTTGAAGTAGAAAGGCCATGTGATCGCAGACGTAGGTGATGGCATGAGTGGTGCACAGTCAATGTTGCTATTCTTGCCATCCACTGCATTGCTGAAGTTTCTTCTGATGATGTTCCATTAACCATGGTCCAGCTATTATGGGCGAATTTTATAATGGATACCTTGAGAGCCTTGACTTTGATAACCGAGCAACCCACTAACGATCTCTTGAAAAAGCCACCAGTAAACCGAACCAAGTCATTCATAATCAATGTCATCTGGAGAGATCTTATTGCTCAATCCCTTTATCAGGTAGTTGTCTTGTTGATCCTTTTTAGAAGACTTGAACATCTCCATCTGCGACTTCTTCATTTTCTGGGCGAATAACGCTTCTACTAGGACTGTTGAATTCATCCAGCTTGCCTTCATTAAAATAAAAAAATGACCACCAGCTTCCAGGAGATATTGCAAGCGTTAGGACTATCAGAGCTTTGAGGACCAATCAGTCCAAAAGGGAACTTAATAATAGTGGATTCAGAATATAACTCAAAAGGCTCCTTATGCTGCCCGCCACTTATATCCTTCCTAATAAGTGGACGCATATGATCAAATGAAATGCAAGACTCTGCAGTATCTTCCTTAGGAGCAACATCAGGAACTTTACCAGAATAATCTCTTGGGGATTCCTGAACCAGGCGTTCTGATGTTTGTGAAGGCACACCTCCAAATAGAGGGACATCACAATTAATTGGTCTATTTACTAAGGTGTCCGGTTTAACTTGAGGTTATGAGCAATGCAAGAAGCATTTGCATTTCTGTAAGTCCTCACTAATTTCTGCAGCGAGAAAGTCACCCAACCAGCTGCGCCGATTGTGCCAATAGGAAATTCTATCCGAGTGGAGACGATAACGTAAAGTGGCTTATGAGAGCTTTGATTTCACGCCAACACTTTGACCTGAACTTCAGTCTCAATGACATCTGAAAACTGGTGAGATTTGGTCGGCTGTATCCAATGAGTGAGCCCTTGGTCTAAATGAGAGAATAAACCTATTACTGGTTCGAATTTCTTCTTAATCTTCTCTTGAAACATATTTAGCCATTCACTATTCTGGACATTTAATCAAGGCGGCAGAAATTGATCTTTTCAGTGTATCTCCAATGCCTTCCAAGATCTCCATTATTAGCAATTCTGTCACATCCCCTGATGCTTCGAGTTTGAGTATTATCAAAACTACTACTGCAACCTGGAGTATAAAAATTTGAATTCCATCCTCTAAACTGCTATGCGCCATGTTTAAGCAAGTCAAACAGGTTAACTTAAAGACTTCTTCTGGAATTTTTCCCAATCTGTTGACAGCTTTGGGCATGAAATACCTGCAGTGTTCTCGCTTCCAAAGATGAGAAGAGTGGCTTTTATTGAGCTTTTGTAGCACGTAAGTCCTCCATATTCTTTGCATACCAAAAATAACAAACACCAATTTCAGAAATAGCCAAGACATATAAGCCTGACTTATCCGTATCCCCATTATCAATGCGCCTGCTATCTAAGAAGACAGCAGGGTGCTCCATTCAGAAATAGCCAAGAACACAACTGGCTGACTGTTTTTCGATACCATCAATTCTCCAAACTGTAATATATTTCTCACCAATAACGGATGATACAATGTACTCCCCATAATCAGTAGAGATCATACAACGAACAACTTCAGGATGACCTGAAAACTTTCGTATCTTCTTGTGATCAGAAGAATTGGAGATCTTTGATTGAGCTGCTGTCAAAACAGACATAGATGATATCGCCTTTGTAGAAGCTCTAAATTTCCCTAGTAGGTTTTCTGTCCATTTTCTGGTTGCCTATAGAGAGGTTTCTGAATTGATCGCAGCTGGATGAAACACAAGAGACTCATCAAGGATATTTGCTGTGTGCATTAAATTGCTGTGTGTCTCCAAACAAAAATGTTCTTGGCCTCCTGCTTGGATTTCTCTTTCTATGATTTTTGCCAAACATGTGAGATAGCAATTGGTCGATGCTTGTGGTCCATCTCTTTCCCTTAGATTCCTGAACTTGCCACTTCTAGTCTGTTTGAAGGTCCATCAAATCACTAGCAAAGAGGATAATCAAAGTAATATGAGTCACCTGATTTACGATCACTATTCAAGAGGTTGGTTTAGACTCCTCTGTATCATCTGGTGCTTTGGATTGAGTAGAGCCATTAATTGTCACTGCTTGGCATTCTTAATCTGATCTCTAGTCTGAGAGTGGAGGGGGGCACCAGTGATTGTTATAAAAGAACCAGATTAATCTTCTGGCTGACTTTGAAGCATTCAGACATCATCTCTGAGTCTCTGATGTGATCAAAACAAGGAAAATATCATGGCAGCCGGGCTCTTTATAAAATCAGTGAGAGCATAGGAGTTTGAAATTGCACGCTTCAGCAGCATACTATCGTTTCTCCCAAAAACAATAACAGTAATAGTGTCATGTCTGCGAACATCTCAAGTTCCTCCATTAAAAGCTCTACTAATCCCATAACAATTTCAGAATTCTGAATCAGTTGGTCTTTTAGCTGGACAATCGGACAAAGTCTGTATGTGATTCCCATTTATTCAGCAAGAGCAAACTGAAGATATCCTTGATGTCATATCCCAAGCTTCATTCCATCCAAATCCTTCATCATTCATTAGTAATCGCATCAATTCTGGAATTGCAAGGGCAGGATGTGTATCATTCAACTACGTTACTACCTTACTGGGAAATTCAGACCATTGCCACGAGCCCTCATCTTTCCTCTCCTTGAATATGAAAATAATGGTCCTGAAGGGAGGTTTTGCATAGGAAAAATTGTTGCTTTAGTCACAAAAGCTTTCCACTCGATGAATATTGAACCATCATTTGCTCTGATTGAACCGTTAATCCTATACGCCCCTGTATGCAGCTTCTGTGCTTAAAGTTCCGCGCCCCTGTTTTCTGATGAAGTAAACTGTTGTACTAGATAGTTTTGGCTAAACTGGAAACAACCAAAGATTCCCCACAGCGTAAACAATTTCACCTCACGAGACAGAACAGGCGATAGATCCTTCTGAAGACAAAACATTGTGCCGAGCTTCACAGTATCTGGTTATTCACTGACGGAACTCCTCTTGGACGTGCTGGTTCATGCGACAAGTTGCCTGATATGTAGGCCTACCTTATGATTGAAGATGCCACTGACCATGCTGCATTGGTTCTGATTGTTCTCCGATAGATAGGCAGCTAAAATCATTTTTAGACTTAGTAATCAACTGTTGTGGATGTGACAACTGTTGAATATATGCAATTGCCTTTGGCCAGTTCATAGAGATGTTCTCCGATGCCTTGATTGCAGTCTACTAAGTTCAATATTCCAATTCCTGCAAGTTGAACGAGCAGTATGATTGCATTTTTTTCGTAATATCCTGCTGAAAATGTTCCTGTGCGAGAAAATGAGAGATCAACTCTGTGCTTGGCGGCTGGATTGCTTGAGATAGTCTTTCTAAAAATGAAATCAGTGGTTCAATGACTTGGCTAGGAGTAAGTTTTAGTGTTACAAGGCTTTGTGGTTTTTCCAAAATATTTACAAGAGCTTGCAAAGCACTATGCTGTCTCCACATATTGAAATCCGAACGAAGCAAAACCATGGAAAGGAGTTCCACAATTCTCACAGCGGCTGAGCCTTTAGGAATTGCACTGCAATTAGTTAAGATGCGGAACAATTCTGCAACTGAGGAGTATAATGAACTAGGTGTAACAGGGAGTAGTTCAAGATAATTATCAATAATGCCAACTTTGACCACATCTAGCTTGAGGGAAGTTCGGTCCTTCCCAAACTTTGTGAGAGCATAGATATAAGTCTCAAAGAGTTGATGGTTTGATTCAGAAACCAAGCTAACATTGAGATCCGCAATATCATAAGTTGCTGCAAGCTCCACTAGTTCTTCATCATCCAACAATCTCTCTAAAGCACAAACACCAGATTCTACAACTGTGCTGTTCTCAGATTGCATCAATCATAAGAGTCTTGAAGGCTTAAAGACAAGTGTTTGGTTAGAGCATCCAATGCTCCAGCTTCAGCCATGATCAGTTTGTTTGTATCACTTCTATCTACAATACAAGCCAATAGTTGAACAGCAATTGGAGAGGCACCTGACCCATCTGGAATTGGTCTCAAAAGTCCCACTAAGAGAGGTATGGATTTGCTAGCAGTGGAACAGACTCTTATGTATTCAATTTCAAAAAGATTTTCCAGAACAACTTGATCAGGTTTCCGAACCAAAAAAAACTCTTCAGATAAGGCAACAAGGTTTGACATATCTGATTCTATGTAACCAATTGGGGTTATAAACCCAGCAACTGCACCTGAATTTGCAATAGTAAGATTTATTCCCCTACTTCCATTACAAACAAGACTAGCCATTCCCTGGGCAGCAAAGAATCCATCAATCACTTCATTAGATTTCATTAAAAAAACAAATGACAGTATGATGCGCATGGCTGCAGGGGCCAGAACAACATTTGCATCTTGAAACAAAATAGCCAGGAGCAAAGCACTAATCCATGTGCTCTCTGTATCCTCAAACTCCGCCTGTGGATTGGAAGCATAACCTGTAAGCTTGTCATAGAAGGCTTCAAGTCCACCAGCTTCCATCATAGTGATTTTGCTCTCTGCAAATTATTGATATCAACCACAAGGCAACAGTGCCCCCCCCCCCCCCCCCCCACCACAAGACAGTGGCTGGATCAGGAGCCCCAAACTCAATCCCTTCCCGAAATGCAGTTCTTTCCATAAATCTTCTAGGAGTTCTCACTTCAATTTCTAGAGAGGAACAACTAGAATTCTGCTTCACCATATAAACCAAAGCATATATAAGAAGTCTTAAATACATCAAGCGCATCCATTGCAACCTGTTTGCGTTCCTTTGCAGCACAGATGAGTAAGGCAGTTCCTCCAACTCTTACTTAACATAAAATAAGTTCGGAGGCAGTTTCAGATGATTCCCCAGGTCGAAGGAGTACTTGCAGCAACAACTGGTTGAACAAGTACCTGAGAGCAGGTAATTTATTTGCTGTTGCGCTGAGCCTAAAATTTCTTTCCTGAAGACAGTTTCTTTCCTCTCTATAAAGCCTATTTTCCATAGTTTGCGATTTAATGAATGCCTTTTCATCCTCATTGCTTAATGTCTGAAAGAGTGAAACTGAAGGAATATCGCGTAATGTGTTAAGAAATGGCATAAAGTAAGAACCAAGATCAATTGCGTTATGTACGCTTGTCAATGCTCGTGGCCCTTTTTCCTTCCTGACCCTCGCACACTCTCTTGAGAATAAGACCCCACGGATAAGCCTACGAACAACATATCTCAAAGAAAGAGCACAGTCGTTAAAACCATCATCCTTTCCAATTTCCAATTGCGCATTCTACATTTTCAGTAGTATGTGATTCCCCACGCAATTCAGTTGAAGAAGATACCACAAGCTTAGTAGAAACATCTCCTTCGTGATGGCTTCCACTTCTACCATAGTTACCTTCAGAAAATTTACCAGCTTCCTCAGATAACAGAGAAGTGTTCAAGTGATTGGTTGAAATCTCACTATTCGATTGGCTCCCATTTTCCAACAAATCATCATTTTTCTTCACGAAAGTGCTCTTTCCATAAGTCAGACGCACATGAGAGTCAATCTTCTACTCTAATATGGCACAATTTCCTGCACCTATGTTGCTGACTTCAATGACATGCCCTGACCCAACTCATAATAAACACCTGAGTCCTTGACAGTAGTCTAATCTGGAACAATTTCTTCTTGCCCAATAGGTTTTAATAGCATTACAGCAGATTCTGAGGATGTAGCCTCAGACTAAAAACCGTTACGCCTAGATATAGAGCAAGATTCTGCATCGCTTGAACTAAACTCCATCCCACTACACCCCTGAGAGAAATCCTCAATCCGCTGGTTGTCTTCTTGACTTTCAATGCCCAGAAAAACCTCAATTTCGACCAAACAATCAAACCTTAGATCCCCCATTTTTTACCGTACAAAACCAAAGAATGCAGATTCATCTATCAATCACAAATATCCAAGGAACACCTTCATGGTTTAAATCCATGAACATCGAACCCAGAATGCCACAAACTAAGAACCCTCAGGAACTATGGTGACCTCTGCATCTGTCTATCCCCGAGAAACCCCGTTATACACAGCCTTTATAAAGTTCTCACCTTTCTCGGAATATTCACCCTGGTAGTCTCCATAGCCCAGAACACCAAAGGAGGGAGAAGGAAGAAATACATAGATGCAGAAGCAAAGAAAAATAATCCAAGAAAAAACAAATCAGGGTAGATAAACATGGGTAAGCAGACAAGCCACATTTCATTATTTTGAAAAGGGCTTGAAGAATTGAACACATCAAGACGAATTTAGTCAAAATTATATCAAGGTTCCACAAACATTCAAGCCCAAAAATAATTCTCCGTTTTAGCTATTTGTAGGAAGAATCAAAGAAATCAAGAACACAACCATAACAGAACAAGTTTATAAGCAATTTCGATTCAACGAGACAAATAAGTGGCTCTTGATTTCTACCCCAATCAGCGAAATAAATACTCAGAACCATCATTGAATCATAAGGAATCGAACACAAAAGAAGACATGGAAAATGGCTGAAAACGTACCTGGTAGTCTCCACCCGGTTACTTGGCTTCCTTGCTATGGTTCTCCTCCAAAAATCCTCCCCCAAAAACCAATCCCGTGAACCCTGTTTTTCCTCTTCCCCTTGAAAAAAATCTCTCTCCCTTCCTATATTTCTTCTGCCTGTGTTTTTATAGCAATTGGAGTCGTCCCAATTGAGGACGACTCCTCTCTCTAAATTTTTATGTTTCATGCACCAGAAAAACTCCTTTTAAATTAAAAAAATAAAGAAAATGAATCCATGCATGTCACGTAAGAGTCCTACCTTTTCCAAAAAAACTTCTCCATTGGTTTGATTTTCCTATAAAACTCTAAATTATTAATCAGATAAATGAATAAAGATTTTCTGGAAAAATGATCAGATGATTATAATAAATGAATGAATAGCAAGATAATGAATAAATAAATAAGTAATAGTAAATAAATAAGTAAATAAAAATAGGTGATCGATAATAATAAAAATAAATAAACAAATAAAATAAATAAATAGATAAATAAATGAATAACAACTAAATAAATAACAGTGATTAATAACAATGAAAATAAATTAAAGTAGATAAATAAATAAAAAATGATAAATGATTAAATAAAAGTGATTGACAATAATAAAATAAAAATAAAATAAGACAAAGATAAATAAGTAAATGAGATAAATGGGTCATGCAACCATACAAGTCACGTTAAAAATATCTAATGGGTCAAGTATACCTAAGTGAACCTAAGTAGGCATAAGGTGTCAAAATGGGCCCTAATGAACTTAGACGGGCCTAGGGTGAGACTAAGTGGGCCTAACTAAGTCTAACCTGAAGTGCACCTAAGTGAAGCCTAATCTAAACTTGACGGGCAGCCAAGGTCATAATGTGGAGCCGGATAAACCCCTCAACCAAAGTCCCCAAAGTAGCTCAAATAAGGCATGAGTAGTAATAAGCAATCAAAGAATCACTATGGAATATTGGAAGTGAACTTAAAGACATGTGTTAAAGTGACAAAATGGAGGGTTTACAGGGTTCTAGTGGTATCAGCTTAAGTTCATATATCTTGATGGCATAGTTTATGAGGGTTGGATTAGTTCATGAGTCACTTATGTGCATAAGGGCGTTTTGGTAAATATGCATGGTTGAATAGGAGTTTGTTGGGACAAAGCCCTATAAATCCTAATACGATGTAATAGATTAAGTTCATTAATAAATTTATTTATTTATTGTTCTAGTTCCCCTTATGTTATCACATTTGCATTAATTGGTTATTTGAGCATTTACATTCATATCACTTGCATTGTACATGACTTAGAAGTATTAGGAGTTGTGTGATGTCCCACATCAGATAAGGGAAAAAAGTTCCTGACGCTATATATGTAGAGGCTCCTCTTAACCAAGTAGACGCGTTTTAAAGCCGTGAGGGCCCCCTTGGGCCCAAAGTGGACAATATCTACATGGTTGGGTGATAGCCATTACAAATGGTATGAGAGCCGATCCCCGACCCCGGTGTGGGGGTTTGTTTGGCTCCGTAAGGGGTGTTTGTCTTGGCCCCACAATCCCATGGGGCATAACGAGGATGTTGTGTCTACATGGGGGGTGTTTGTGATGTCCCACATCGGATAGGGGAGAATGTTCCTAGCGCTATATATGTAGAAGCTCCTCTTATCCAAGTAGATGCGTTTTAAAGCCGTAAGGGCCCCCTTGGGCCCAAAGCGGACAATATCTACATGGTTGGGAGTGGGTCGTTACATGTCCCACATCGGATAAAGGAGAATGTTCCTGGCGCTATATATGTAGAAGCTCCTCTTAACCAAGTAGACGCGTTTAAAAGCCATGAGGGCCTCCTTGGGCCCAAAGCGGAGAATATCTACATGGTTGGGATCGGGTCATTACAAATGGTATCAGAGCCGATCCCCGACCTCGGTGTGGGGGTTTGTTTGGCCCTGTAAGGGGTGTTTGTCTGTTTGACCCCGCAATCCCATGGGACACAACGAGGATGTTGTGTCTGCATGGGGGAGTGTTTGTGATGTCCCACATCGGATAGGGGAAAAAGTTCCTGGCGCTATATATGTAGAAACTCCTCTTAACCAAGTAGTTGCGTTTTAAAGCCGTGAGGGCCCCCTTGGGCCCAAAGCGGACAATATCTACATGGTTGGATGCGAGCCATTACAAGTTGAATAAAATAGTCAAGTCATGGATTTTCTGCAATATGATAAAGGATTCAAAGTTGATTCATGGATTTAAGTAATTTAGTAGAAAATTTAGTGTACTACCTACTAATTTGATGGATCCCTTGTCATGGTCATCGGGATAACTTTCCCATGGTGAATGTGTACAGTTACATATTAGACATGACCTATGATGAATCATGATATTAGTTGTCGGGTTGTCATGATTACCTAAGCTACTATACTATATGGACTCTTAACCTTAAAAGGACATTGAATTTGTGTTGAAATCAATATGAAGCTTTGACCTTTGGGTGAGATCCTAATGTTGTCACATATTCAATACAAATTTGGATACAATTGATGGAGACTGATAGCAACAGGTATTCTTAAGAAAATAACCATAATATCTCATAGGACTAAACTCCATGTGTGGTCCTAAGAACATGTGATCAAGATGAATGTGAGTATAGCAATTCTTTAGTAGAATTTGACATATGCTCTTTACGGGGTATAGTATGTTAGATGATCACTTAATAGGATTATCTATAACTCACAGATTAGAAAGGTAATCTTGAAAGGTTGATATCACTACCTTGTTAGCTAGATTAGGAACATGAATTCATTGGGAGTCTACATTGTTAGGATAGAGCCCTTGAATGTAATAAACTTTTGAATTTAAGTATTTATTAATAAATTTCTAGTTCACTTTTATCTATTCTCATTCCATGTATTATATCTTGTAAGCATTATGGCCTACATCTCTTGTATTGTACATGACTTGAGTACATTAGGAGTTACATAAAAGATTTAAGTCACGAGTTTCTTACAACTAGATGACTTGTTGAAAATTAGTTTGTGCACCTAGGCAACCCATAATAGGTTGTAGTGCACTACCTTCTAATAGGAGGGATGGTTGGTCTTGACCATTGAGATGAGTTTCTCATGGTGAGTGCACTTATGTGTATGGTTACACATTGGACAAGACTTATATTGAGTCATGACATAAGGTTATCAAGTTGTTATGACTTCACGAAGCTTCTTCAATATGTTGTTTCTCAACCTTTAGAGAATATTAAGCTTATGCTAAAGTTAGTAGTGACATTGACCTATAAGTGAGATCATAAGTTGTTCATATATTCCTTATGGATTAGATCATTGTTTATCAAAGCAAATAATAATAGGTATTTTCAATAGAGGCACCATGATATCCCATAGGATTAAGACAAGTGTCCCTTTGGGTGATCTTAAGGAGGCATGTTCATGGAAACTATGATCATAGTAGTTTCTTAAGTGGAACTTAACATAAACTCTTAGAGAGTTAAGATATGCCAATTGAGCATGCAATAAAAGGATCTATAACTCATGGATAGTAGAGGTAGTCTTAAGAATATGATAACTTTCACCTCGTTAGAATATGGACACCGGTCCATAGGGAGACTAAATGCAATGGATAGCAGGTCATTGACCCAAACACTTTGTATCTCATTGTTATTTATATAGGGTAGTGGAGTGCAATTGATTCTCTATAATGAGATGTTAAATCAATTTTAGAATTGAATTCCAAGAGAGTCAATATTGTCCTATGGGTCCTAATGGTCCTTACGTGAGCTCATATACCTTATTGGTATGGTCTATGAGGATTGGATTGACTTGTGGTTCATTTTTATGTGTAAAGGTGTTTTGGTAACTATGCAAGGTTGCATAGGGGTTAGTGAACAAAGTTTATAGATTAGGATAATTAATTAATTAAAAGGCCTTGTAGGTCAATTAATTAATTATGATCCATTTTGGCTAGATTAAGTGACTCAAGCCCTTAGTAGTCTTAAGTCACTTAAGCTAGTTAAGGAACCCTATAAATACTCTCTTAGGGGTGAGCTAATCGTCTTCTACAATGTAGAGAGAATAGAGAGCTATAGCCTCCTCCTTTACAACCTCTCCACTGGTTGAATGCCAAGATCAAGGTAAAGTCATTGCAGTAGAAGATCTTAGGTTTTTTAGATCTTCAACTACTTCGTTCAGATACTTCACCACATGGATTTGATTCGGAAACATCCAAATCAAGGTAAAAGTTTTCTATCTTGATATTTTAATTCTATTATTGATTTAAAATGAATGTCTTCCACTATGCTTAGGATTTAGAGAAAGCTTAGGAAGATTTCCATGTATCTGACCTGATCTGGGCATAGGAAAAAAAAGATTTAGGATTCCCTACATACATCTCATGGATAAGTAGGTCATAGGCCCGAGCTTTGCCTTATTGTAATTATATAAGATATTATAGTGTAGTTGACTCTCTTTAATGGAGTGTTGAGTCAAAATTAGAATTGGATTTTGAGAGCCAATATTTTCCTATTGGTTCCAATGGTCCCCACTCGAGCTTCCATTTCATGATGGCACATTTGTTTAAGGGATTTTGTGTTTTAGTTCACTAATGTGCATAAGTGGCATTTTGGTTAAAGTATATAAGTTGCACTAGATCTTACGTACAATATGACTAATTAAATTAATGAGAACCGTATCGAGATAAATTAAGTGACCTAAGCCCAATTTGGTCTCAAGTCACTTAAGCCCATAAGGAAGTCTACAAATACCACCTTGGGGTTCGAGTTTCAAACTTTTTCCTTTTGTATTTTAGAAAGAGAGAGCAAACCCTAACCACCTTAAAAAAAGAAAAAGAGAGAGAGAGAGTGAGTGAAGTCTATCTTTCTCTTATGCAAAGGTCCGTCGTGAAAGAAGACGTCGAGTGGATGATTATTGGGTATACGATTTCTACAACACCTTCTAGGGATTTGATTTAATATAGGAACATCCAAATCATAGGAATGAATTATAATATCTAGATCTAGTATATTTTATGGATTTTATAGCTATATTTTTCCACAACATTAGATCTAGAGAAGCCTAGAGATAGTTTACATGGACCCTATATGATCCAAGGTCAGGGAACAAAGTAATTCAAAGTTCCTATCAGAGTTAGTGAACGATATTTCTAGCTTGGGCTAATTAATTAATTTAAGCCCTTAATTAGGAAGCTTTTTAAATTAAATTAAGTGGCTAAAGCCCAAGGTATGCTCAAGTAACTTAAGCCTAATGGGAAGCCTTTAAATACCTCCTTATGAGTTAGGGCTTCAAATTCTTAGATTTTTACTTCTTCCATTCTCTTTTACATGTCTAGAGAGAGAGAGAGAGAGAGAGAGAGAGAGAGAACCTAGCCCATCCACTTTTCTGGATCTCTACCATCTAAGTATCTAGCTTCAAGGAGGAGTCAGAGTAGAAGACTAGTGGTTTCATGAGATTTTCAATGACTGCTATGCATTTGACAACCTTCTTCACCACAAGGCTATTTTGCTTCATTGGTGGGGGATAAGCTTAGGAAAGCATGTATGCACCTAACAAGATCTAGGGATATGAAATGGAGTGATATGAGTTTCCCTATAGTTTTAGCTTTTTTCTTATAGTTTTAACTTGATCGAATGTATAGTTTTTTCTTGGTTAAAATTAATTTTTTTGAATAATGTACAATGCACTTATTTTTTAAAAGAATGTGTTTATTTTTCTTAATAATGTACTTTCTTTTTTGAAGGATATACTTAATTTTTTAAGAAATGTATTTAATTTTTCTAAAGAACGCACTTATTTTTCTAAGGGATCTAGTTATTTTTCTTAGAAATATACTTATTTTCTAAAAATGTTCTTGTTTTTTTTTTTCATACTATACTTCTTTTAAGAATGTACTTATTTACACTATCACAAATAATTGAAAATTAATGAGCAAATTATAGTAAAACATTAATGTATATGATTCATATACAATGTACTTATTGTTTTAGAAATGCATTTTCTAAAGAATGTTATTATTATTTTTAGGGATAAACTTATTAATATTGATAGATATAAGAAAAAGTTCATGAGAAATTTGTGATAAAACATTAATATACATAATTTATGCACTTATTTATTTTTATTCTTTATTTAGTCCTATAAGCCATTGGTTAATTTGTTTATCGTGATCAAAGATCTGGATAATGTATATAATTAAAAATTCATTAGCAATTTATAATAAAATATTAATCTATACATTGAAAATAAAATTTATTGAAATGTGAAAAAAACTTATGTTGAGATAATGTGGTGGTGGAATTATATTTGATTTATTATATCTGAAATCATATTATAAAAATTGACTTAAATGATTTGATTTAATTTTTAGGAGCGACTGCGATGGTGTTGAAGTTGTTAGAAATCCAAACAGACCTATCGGACCTTAGACACATTACTAGTAAGGGAAAATAGAAATATGTAAAAGAATATGTTTGTTTATTTATTTGTGTTTGTTATAGTTATATTTGTTTTAAATTGTTTTGTAATAACAATCAATTAGTCATGATCAAAGAGAAGGATAAAGGAGTGAAGATAAATGATGATGTAAGGAGTAATACTATTGTGGCTAATATAATTAAATTTTAAAATTAGAATTTAAAGTAAGTGACAAATTAATGTAGTTGAAGAAAAAATTGAGCAAGAAGTGGAATGCACTTTCAAAAGTAGAAAAAGAAGATTTCATGGCAAAGTCAAAAGAAAGTTCAAAACAATATTCTCTTCAAAAGGGTGTGGGTCCAAAGGTAAATTTTTTGTAATGAATAAAAAATTTCATTACTTATGTATTTGTTGCAAATTATATTAATGTAAACATGTTTGATGTTTGTGTATCTTTTCAGTTATATCTTCAGACTCAATGCTCACCCGAGCGAGTGATTAGAGTTGTTGAAGAATTAGAACTAAAGCAAAAAACAACCATAGAAGAAATAAGATTTGATAGCCTCTTGCAACTTTGATGTAGGAAAATTGATCATGGGTTATGTCTTTGGTTGATAAATAGTTTCAATCCAAACACTTATATGTTAGAGTTGCATAATACTTGAATCAAATTATTCTCAGTTGATGTTGAATTTATTATGGGATTGAGGGCAAGAGGGTTAAAGATTGACATGAACAAAGATGTTAGCAATAAGAATGTTTATGTAAAAAAAATATTGTGATAAAAAAGGGGTGATTTCCATTAGTGATGTTAGAAAATCAAATTAGGGAGGATAAAGAAGGTGGAAATGATTTCAAAGTTTGTTTTGTATTATTTGTGTTGGGTGCATTATTGTGCCCAACAATGAAGCTTTTTGTGAAACATTCTTTCTTACATCTTGTGGAAGACATCAATTCAATAAGGAAGATGAATTGGGCTGAATTTGTGTTGTCTTATCTTGTGCATGGGATCGAAGAGTTTAAGAGGAAACAACAAAGTGGGGTTTCCGATTGCTTATTGTTTTTTATGGTAATGTCCTTGTACATTATTTACATCATAGAGAATTTCAAATTTGTTATAATAGATTTTGTGAACTAACTATATATCTATGTAAAATATAATTGCAGTTATTCTACAGCGAGCATATATCATTTGAAGAGAAATTTCCACTGCTATATACTTGACCTTCTCCTTGGATTATTGCTTGGGGAGATGATGAAATATTGGATATGACATGAAGATTGAAAAAACTTGGTGGATATGCAAATGACAATGTAAGTTATAGTTTCAAATGTCATTTAATATTTGTTTTTGTTTTTAGTGATTTTAAACAGGATATGTGTGATATATTGATGAATATATTGTAGGTGAAAATAAGGGTGATACAAAATGAGAAAATGGATTGTGTTGATGAAAATGAGATGACAATGGAGGGGGAGAATAAGAAGGATGAGAAATTTGAAATCCATCCAAACAAAGATGTTATTAAACGAGTAAGTTTTACTATATTCATCGTGAGTATAAATATTAGTAGTGAACCCTTGTATTATGATGTTATTAATCAAGTTCCTATATATCACTAGGTTGATGGTGGGAGCTTAATGGAAATGGATAAAACCTTTCAACAATTAAAGACACATGTAATTGATTTGTCTCATGTTGCAAGTAGTAGTAGTTGTGAAATTGTTTTATTGAATTTGAGGAGAAATATACAACATTGAAAGGACTCTTCACTGGGTCAAGAGAAAAACCTATGACAAAGTACAAGGAGGGAACGAAGAGTGACATTTTCTCATGCGAGAGAAGTTTGGAAGGGAAAGACAATAAGAAAGGAAATGAACATTATGTTCACACTTTGTCAATTGACAAGTTATGCATTGAGGACTTGAATGGAAACAATGAAGATGCATGGGCTACATCAATTGAAGTGCATATCATTCCCGACGAAAATGTAGATATTTTAGCACTTCCAATCAAAAGAACTAGAAAAGACTATGAAAAGGTATATATAATATATAAAAAAATTATTTTCTTTACAACTATTTAACCATTACATAGTAAATATATGTATATTAATGTCATTTTCCATATTAGGAACCATTACGAGCACTATATGGTATTCCCGAGCATGTCATGAAAACACATACATCGAGGGAGAGGAACCCAAGTAAATTCAAGGTTTTCCCATTTGTACACAATTTAAGGAAGATGGGAAAATGTCAAGTATAAGAGGTATAATACAAATAGTTTAATACCATGTTCTTATTTTCGATACACAAAATATATAGCTAATAATTATGTCTTGTTTTCGATTTAGTCAATCCCCATGTCCATTTGTGAAGACATGGTGGATGCTTAATCATTCAATGTACTTCAATATCTTGTTGCTGATTATGTTTTCAATAAATCATTGTAAAAAAGGTTTGTAGTGTCTAGAACATTCATAGATTTGTTGTTACAATTTTAGCCTTCTATAAACCCGTAAATTTCACGTGCACCCCCACTCGATCGACAAGACTCACTTTTTATTGGTGAAAATTAGTTTTGGAAAAAGTCGGAGTCGCTACTTATTTTATTTTATTTTAAAATGGAAAATAAAACAAGAAAGAAAAACCTAAAAAATGACTCCATAATTTTTGGAAAAACGCGTCTTTGGAAAACCTGAGTCTAGGTCTGGGGATCAGGTTACTTATTGGGAAGGTACCTCTAAAAGGTAGCACCCCTCTAAGCCCTACAAAGGTCTCTATTGACTTAGTTGGGGGAAATGTGGCAATTAATTGGTTAATTATAGATACCTAAGTAGGCTAGGTGATTTTGAAAAATAGCATGCTAAATAAAAAAAAACCCAATCACAAATCATAAAGAATATTTAAGGTGCGTACTTGGACCACTTCTTAAGCGCTATCACAAAACATCAAAGGTTAGTTTAAATAGTATATCACATGCATCTTATCTAAGAAAATATAACATACATCTAAGCACCCAAGGATGGAATCATACGTGGATATGGCTCACAACAACATGCATGTTCATAAAATTCCAAAAAACAAGTGATAGAGAGTGTACCTGGATAGCATGCATAATTTATAAGATTCCTCCAAAAATGCTCGAGGGGTTAGGACAAGCATAAATTATATAACATATCCATTATGTCTAATACACAGTTCCAAAGCCAAAAATTGAGCTAAGATAAATCAAATGACTCAAAAAATAATAACAATTTCAAGTAAAGTATAAAACCATTAGCATGTAGTTAGAAAATGAAGCATCATAAAACAATTTCTAAAAAAAAAAAATGGCTTAGAGTGGAATTTAATTACAAAAAATTTCAGGAAACAACTCCTACACATCTAGATCAACATACCGAAGGTCAAACTCTCATTCAAAGGACAGATTGCAGCAAAGACACCTAAAGGTTCTACAAATTCCAGATTATATAAGAAAAACTGACATGCATAAAAATTATTTAAAAATAATAAATTATCAAAAAAAATCATACAAAAAATCACACACATGTTTCAAAGTTTTTATATCACATAAAAAATAAATCCAAGGTTGGATAGTACTAAAAAATATTTTGAAAATACTCAAGATGATCAGATATCCAGAATCCAGCATGCACAGTAGGTATGAATTTGAAATATCATATCTCCCTTAAAAGACATATTTTTTAATATTTTATGTGTCTAAGATCAATTTAAAGAAGCCTAAAATTGAGGAAAAATATTGAATCCAATTTAAAAAGTTGTCTGGTATTTTATTTTTGCAATGAGATCTCAGGTGTCCAGAACTGGGTGAAAAAGGAGCCCCCCTAAAGACTCGTTTATATATTCTATTCTAGAATGGCTTTCTAACTCAAACGAAACTTAAAATTCAAGTTCAAGAAGTGAGGAAAGTCATAAGAGTTTTGTAAAATTTTTAAAAATATTTTAAAGTTGCTAAAACGAATTTTAAATCTAAAGGGTCAATGGCTAAGTGAAAACTGGTAGTAAGGAAGAGATTTGAAAGGATGATTTTATGTAGGGGTTTCACCAATTCCTCAATTGATATACACAAATCTAGCTTGGAATTATCCCATTTATTTGGGACAACAAGCTTGGATTCGTGTCTTACTCAAAACCGTAGTTTTTATTGAAAACTGAGTAGGATGCGAATCGAAAAAAAAATGGTTGCATGTTATTTAAAAAAAAAACTAGATTTTGATTCTAATATATAAGGACTCTAAATGAATTATTTTTAACACAAAGTTTTCAAAGGTATCTTTTGAGAAAAGCATTTGATTTAAAAATAAAGGGAATTAATATGAAAACAACAAAACACAAGAAATAAAATACTGAGCAAAACAAAGGAAAACGAATTCACAAAGCGAAATTTTTGACAATCCGAGCAAACTAAAGTGGTGAGAATGGAGACCAATCTTCACTATTTTCAGATGACCTCTGAAAATTAAAGATAAAATTATTATAGCAACCAACTAGAGACATTTAAATCAAGTAAACTAACATTTTAACAAATCTAACTTTCAATTTAGCACCAAGAATTACAAGCCAACATTTTAAAAAATCTAACTTTCATTCTATTACTAAGAACTACGGAAAACAAGTGTCTAAAAAAATCTATCTTTTAGATGAACATCAAGAATAAGAGAAAAAAAAAAACAATTAAAAACTTCAAGAAAATCTTAAACTAGCATAGATAATCAAGAACTAATCTTTGGAAATTTAAATGCATCTAAACTTAAGATAAATCAATCAAGCACTTATAAATGAGTTTTAAAATGAAACTAATAATACGGGAGTATCACAATTATCAACTTAGTTTCAAAGAAATAATAAACGTCATCAGGAATCAGGATCACCAAAACAACATCTAATAATTTAAAGAACAACATATAATGGCATAGATCATAAAAAAAAAATCAGTAACTTATTGCTTAGAAACGAATATAAATAAACATGGATTTTTAAAATTAACTACTAAAGATTCTGAGAAAAATAAAAATCAACATGGATCGGTAAAAATTAATAATTTTAAAGACAACTCAAATTTACAGGTCAATCAAGACTAAAACTAATAATTTAAAGAGCAAGACTAAAACTTTTAAGCTAAATAGAATCATTCAGAACTAAATTTAATGACTTGCAAACAAGAATATAACCACAAAAGATTAATTAAACTAGAAAAATAAATAAATAGAATTTAAAATACATAGGCTAAATGGGAATAATTTAAAACTAAATTTAATAAATCGACAACATGAATTTATTGATATTGGAAATAATTAAACTAAATAACTAAAGTTCTAAAACAACTATGAATTGAATTGGATATTCATGAATCAAAACTAAAATAAAAAGAATTAACTCACCTTTTTGAACAATGCGTGGACCACTTTCCACCAAAAGTGATAGGAGGATTTTTAAATATCAATTCCAAGGATGCATGGTGTGATGGCTGCCCTTCTTATCCAAAAAAAAAATAAAAATTTGATGCATAATCCCACGTCTCAAAGTGGCAGCCTTAGTGACGCGACTGTAGGAGAGTTTCTTTGTTCGATAGTGTGTCCGTGCTCCTTCCTAGTGGATGCATGATATGCATGCGTCTTCTTCTTCAATGGAACTACTCTTCCTTCCTCACGCCAGTGTTCCATCACAGTTGAAGTTTTCGGACTGGGGCTGTTGCTGCTGCTGACTTCAATTCCAATGAATCCGAGCAGATAGGCTGGGGTTCCATCGAACTTGAACAACCCATAGTTCCTCTCTGACGTGGGTCTGGGCTTCATGTTTTAGTTGAACAGAGCAAAAACTTAAATATTCAAATCAGAGTTTGGCCTCATGGGCATTCCTCTCTTCTGAGACATTAGCTTTATCAGGTTTCCGTTGTACTTCTTCGAGTTCTCAATTGTGGCCCCGGTCTCATCCTCGTCGCCCTTAGAAGGCCAACCAGTTTCGGAGATCTGAACGGGAAGCTTCTTGAAGCCGAGGGAAGCTAGGGCGAAATAAACAGTGTCGATCTGTGCGAACATCATGTTGTCATAGTGGATATTTGTGTCAGGATCTGTTATATTTATATAAATATATATATATTGTTGGTTAAAAATAAAATGTAAGAAGAGTTACCCTTTTGAAAAATAACTTTTGAAAATAAAGTGTAAGAAGGGTTACACTTTTAATGTATGAATTAAACACATGATTAAGTTTTGGAATGTTACAAAACTTAAGAGGTATTTACACATAAGATTTAATTTTTTAATGTTACAAAGATGAAGAGATTGAGGAAGACAATGGGTTTTTTCTCATCCTTGTAACCATTTTTCAACCCTAAGAGTGTTATATATGACTTTTCTTCTTTTTGAAATCTTATGCAGAAAAGTGAAAAGGCTTGATCAATCCCAAGACTATTTCCATTAGTTCCCTAAAGATTTCTAGAAGTGGGAGGAAATAGAGTCTTTGGACAAAGTTCCAAGAACTTGTTTGAGCCTTTCTTGTGTTCTTCTTCTTCTTGTTCTTATTTTGTAACTTTGAGAGTTTTATTGTATAAAAGTGAGTGTTTGAGAGTGTTTTTTTTTTCCATTGTATCCATATTTTTCCAGCAATCAAAGACTCTATTTTCAATGGAAAGGAAAATGACACCTCAAGTGGTGGGGGCAAGGAAGAAGAGGGAGGAGGATGAGCTCATATGTAGGGGTCATATTTTGAACGCCTTATCCGATAGGCTATATGATCTCTACACCAACACCAATTCCGCGAGGGAGATTTGGGAGGCTCTTGAAAATAAGTACAAAGCCGAGTAAGAAGGTACCAAAAAGTTTCTTATTTCTTAATACATAGATTTCAAATTTTTTTGATGAAAAGCCTCTCTTACCACAAATTCATGAGTTGCAAGTAATTGTGAATAAGTTGAAAGTCCTCAAAATTGAACTTCCGGAGGTCTTCCAAGTTGGTGCTATTGTGGCTAAATTACCATCAAGTTGGAAAGGTTACAGGAAGAGGATTCTCCACAAGAGTGAAGATTATCCTTGGAAGAAATTCAAAAACATCTTCGCATTGAGGAAGAATCGAGATCAAGAGACAAAATGGTGGAAGAGTCCAATGGTGGGACTAACAAAGTCAATGCGGTTTCAAAGGCCAATCATCCTAGAGGTAAAAATAACAATGACAAAAAGAATTCTGGAAATTATATGAGCCCCAAGAAAAATCAAGAGCAATTTAAGGGCAAGAAAGGTCCTTGTTTTGTGTGTGGAAAACCCGGGCATTATGCTAGGGAGTGTAGGTACCGAAAGGACCAAAAAGGGGCTGTGGTGAATGCAATTGATGAGGAGATCATTGCAACACTAAGCGATGTGTGCGTTGTCCAAGGAAAGGTGCAAGGATGGTGGTATGATACTTGTGCCACAGTTTATGTTACCTATGAAAAATCTCTTTTCAAGACCTTTAAAGATGCAAAGGGAGATCAAGAGGTTCAAATGGGCAATAAAGGAAGATCCAAGGTGCTTGGCAAGGGCACTATTGAAGTTGTTTTTACCTCCGGCAAAAAGGTTACCCTTATAAATGCATTGTATGTCCCCGATATGAATAAAAATTTGGTTAGTGGGGATTTGCTTGGCAAGTGTGCCTGGACGTTCACTTTCACCTAAGCCAGCGCTTTGTCCGGATTTCTCATCTTCGACAAGTACTCATTTCCCAGCCCAACAATGAACTCGACTCCAGTGTTGGAAAATGCGCGCAGCACCCTCGGATCTGCATCGTAGAGCTTCACTTTGCTTGCACCAATTGACCGTACCAGTGGAACCACATCGTCCGACGAAGGCAAATTGTTCGTGATCTAGCCGTAATTGATGCCGACAGCAGCCACCACCGCCGATAGTACAATCCTCAGTAGTACGCAGCTGGAACTGGGACTCCACGAGGAAGAATGTATCGTTCAGTCTGAACCCACTCCACCGCCTCAACTAGAAAAAAATTCTTTTCCTTATCTCTCCTCTTTACCTAAACACAACCCTCCTTTTCATCCACATACACGCTGCACCCATCTCCATTAACTTGCCAAAATTAGCCATGGTAACTTTCCTTTCAGAAGGAAAAATCACGCTATGCTCTGGACTGATTTTCCACTTTCCCTAAAAAAACGTCCTAACCACGACCCTGCTTCATGTCGTCCCATATGATGAAAATACCTTCAACGACGTCATTAGGAGAAAATATATCCTCATTGTGGACCCGCATTTTTCACGTGCGTCCCCACTCGATCGGCGAGACTCGCTTTTTATTTGTGAAAAATTAATTTTAGAAAAAGTTGGAGTCGCCACTTATTTTATTTTTATTTTAAAGGGAAAATAAAACAAGAAAGAAAACCCTAAAATGTGACTCCATAATTTTTGGAAAAAGGCATGTCTTTGAAAAACCCGAGTCTAAGTCCGGGGATCAGGTTACTTATTGGGAAGGTACCTCTAGGAGGTAGCACCCCTCTAAGCCCTATAAAGGTCTCTACTGACAAAATTAAGGGAAGTGTGGCAATTAATCAGTTAATTATAGATACCTAAATCGGCTAGGTGATTTTAGAGAGTGGCGTGCCAAACACAATCAAATTGCAATGAAGGAGAGTTAGGGTGCGTACCTAAACCGCTCTTCAAGCGCTATCATAAAATATAAAAGTTAATGTAGAAATGTAGCACACAACATTTGTTTTATTCAAGCAAATCAGGCATATATCAAGACATCCAAGAATCACGTCAAATATGGATATGGTCATCAATGTCATACAAGTCCATAGAGTTCTAAAAAAAATAGATGAGAAGAGAGCGTACCTGAATAGCAAGCTAGTACCTCTCTATGGGAAACAAGAGCATCTCAACAATAAATACGAAACAAACTCATGTATATCATCAAGAAGAATCAAAAATCAACATATCAAGCAAACAATATTGAAGAACGTATCATGAATGTCGGGCTCCCACCAAAGCCCTACTTAATTTTGCATGAGTTGGTTCTATGAATTCCATTGTTTGGAATCATAAAATTTATTCATGCTTAGAGAAAATCGAGAAAATCAGTTGAAAATCAAATAAAATAGTGAAAATGCGTGCCAGAAGGAAAATGATAGCAAAAGGGTGTTGAAATCTGGATTTTATTGTCTAGAGAAGGTCTAAAGATGAATTTTTCAAAGTTGAGAATGTTTAGTTGGACAATGGTTTTGAAATTCAATTTAAAACAGTAAATTCCCAATCAAAGAGGCAAGTAGGGAAGAAGATGCTTGTAGCGAGGTTGCTATGATGGAGTGGAGCTGGGAGATTCTGGGTAGAAGGACACAATTCGTTGTCAGGATATTCAGTGGTCAGAAGCATTTCCATGTATAAGGTAACTTGGTCCGTAAGCTCAAATGGATTCTCCCCAACATTGATCAAACACTGAACATAAAATTCAAAATCCCCAATTTTTTGTATTGACAGATTTCCTGCATTCTGTGTTAGTTTCCCACCACCAAGATTTGATTCAATGATTCTGCTAAAATATGTATCCTTGTCATTGCCATCACCAAGCAGGCTTCTCATTGTTGTTTTTCATCCATAATCGGACCGAATCTGTAAATGAATGATTTCCTTCACTTTGTGAAATTCCTTCACGTTGTCGCTGCTCTGTTCCTACTGCATCCATGAGTCCTTGTTGGCTGTTTCTTTACTGACTGCAAATTTTAAATCTGGGAGTCTGATTACTACCAAAAAGTGCTATTTTGTAGACCTAATTATAATGGTTTTAAGCACCTTTGTGTAGTAATCATATTCATTTAACCCAATTAATTCATTAAGGTCCTTTGTAATTGGTTTTAACCATTTTTGTGGCAAGTTTACATGTTTATATCAGCTTATGAATCAATTCAAGCATGCCAAATGATGGAGGAGCTACTTAGACAAGCCAACAAAAGGAGAGAAGCAAAGAGAAGCAAAGATAAGCAAAGAGAAGCAAAGAAAAGCAAAAGAAAAGCAAAGAGAAGCAAGGAGGAAAACAGAGGACAGCAGCTGCAGTGTTCTTGGGCACTTTTGGAGTACTTCTCGAAGTCCATTTTTTACATGCTATATATCATTTTAAAGCTCAAGAAGTCAAGAATCCAACTCTTCAAACCGTGCACGATTTGGAGCTGAAACAAGGAAGTTATGACCTTCGGAAGAAAACTGCTCCAGGTGTGCGAAAATTTCGCACACCTTCTGAATGGTGTGCGAATTTCGCACACCTGTGCGAATTTCGCACCCCTGTGCGAAACCTCCCCTGTTTTGCCGACTCCACACAAGGTCTTTTCTTTTTAGATATTTTTGTATAAATTTCCATTCTTCTCCTTGTAATCCACCAATTATAAGATTTCTTAGCTAGGAAGGATGGAAAAGCTTCTCTATTTATACTCCTTTGCATCCGTTGAAACATAAGGAGAAATATATGTAATATACCCATATATATTGAAATATACCACAGAACCTTGCTCTGTTTCTCCTTCTCTTCTCTTTCTTATTTTCTTAGTAGCCAAACATCCTTGGTGGATGAAATCCCCAAGGATGAGAGGCTAACCTTTTAAGTTTCTCAAAGTATGGATGTTATGTGATGGCTTGGATGCATTCCCATGGAAATTTCTCGCACCCGGAAGGTAAGGTAGTCATTTTTCATTAATGGTTCATTAATGCAAAGTTTAGTTTTTATTTCCATTAGACAACTTCCAATGGCCAATACTTGATAAGCTTTTGGATTTCTATCCATTAGTTATCTCCTACGAGCTATTGGAAGGTGAGGTTTTCAATTCCAAGTTTTGCATTAATCCATTAGAACCAATTTCAATGGCCATTGAAAGGTGAGTTTATCACCCGGAATGACTTTGAGTTGCCAATATTTGGTAAGCTTTTGGCTTTAGACCATTAGTTATCTCTTACGAGCCATTCAAAGGAAGTCTAAGGTGAATAACCATTGATGAAATTCACTACCATCTGTTTTGCCATTTTAAAGGATTAAAACTTGATTTGCTAAATCCATACCGGTTCGGGAAGCAAGCATCACCATAGTTGCAACCCCAACGCGAGGAGCCTATCCTGAGATTTCCAATGTGCATAAGAGCCAGAGCATAGCTATCCTATCTTTGAGAAACTTGTTTTTACACCCTTTCATTTTAGTCTTTAATGTTAGCTTAAATTAGTTTAAATCTTTCTAAAACATTTACATTTTCTTTTAAAGCTAACATCCATAAGAAAATCACCTATTTTCCTAATTTGAATATCACTTGTGTTTGCGAAAACCCTTCCCAGTGAACGATCCTAGAACCACTATGCTATAGTAGCTTGGCTACTTTAGTAATAGTATTTAAGGTATAAATTTTGTTGATACGCCTTTAAAGCTAAGCTACCATGAGTCGCATCAGAGTCTCTTCCCCATGCATCAACAACTAAATTCTTAATTTCAAAAAAAGGGAAACTTCCTAGAAACAGATTCAATTAGATTTGATGAAGATATGATGTCATCCTTGCTGCCAGAGTGTTTCTTGAAGATGCTGTAGCTGAATTTTCTCTCCAACTGATCAGGATTACCATTGTATTGATCTGCACCCAAAAGAAACTCGTGCTGCTTTAGACCATCCAACAGAATTGCTAGTACACCAACCTCGCAGCACTTTATTGTACTGTTGACCAAAAGATAGGAGCTTTACAGAAAATGAAAGAATGGTGTGCGTTAATTCAGATGTGATTATGGGAATATCACCAGGCTGAACCATGGTACCAGTTTCGCTGTCTTGTCAGACTGAATGTAGTAAAATTGGTTCCTAGATATGTTCTCTTCTCTCTTCTATGCTTATTTTAGGAGGACATGGCATTTTAGATTCTTCGATGTGGCACAAAGCAGAAGAGGGAGATATGATGGTTCGAATTTTGACTGATTCAATCCATTGTGTTTCTGGAACCCTGTTAGAGGAACTAAAGGTTATCATGTCCTGTCCTTCTTTCAAATTCAAGGATGAGGTCTTTACTGCCAGTACCAGATGCAACAGTAGCAGCTACAACTACAGGTTCTGTTTGAATTGTTTCAAGTATTGTATCATCTGAGATTAATAGATCTTTTGGAACTAGACAATTTTGATTATTAGATGGAGCATCATCTTCACCATTAGCACCACTAGCATTGTCACGGATCTGCTGATGGGTTAATGCATAACCAGAATGCCAAAAGTTGATTTAGGACCCCCATCTGGTGAGGAACTCGAAGATAATCAGCATAGTTAGTGACTTCTCGATGAGGATGCACATAAGGCTGCAAATAAGCTGTGGTTGCTGGAATATTCATCCGACATTGCTACTGTTTCAAAGACTCTTTAAGCTTATATGAACGCTGCAAATCTTACCAGTATTGATGGCAATCAACCAAGCTAGTGAGTGCAACACTTTGTCTTTCATGATCAAATCAATCCGATAATAGGTCTCGCATCATGGCTGGTCATTTCATGTAAAAGACCAGTTTGGAAATAGTAACAAAAACCATTAGCATTCTGTTCATTGGGCAAGGGGTCATACTCTGAGCCAAGGCGAATCAAAAGACTGTCATTGGAAAATATCCTTCATAAATTCTTGGATTAAAATGAGTTTTTGCTAGCAAACTCTAATCACATTTATCTCATGAATTTCCTCAAGGACATGAGCATTTTTTATAACATGAGAAATGAGTCCTCTTTTGGCAGGCAACAGAATTTGTTTTGAAGAACAGACATGACCAGCTTCAATCCTGAAATCTTGTCATGAAAGTCCCCAAAATTGGATGAAGCTAGTGAATAATGGTCATCTTCTTTTCAATACCAAACCAACCATTCTTTGTATTCTGGCCATGTAGGAAGCCTTTCGGATTGTAAATCTTGAACAACGTCACGCATAACCTCCAGTTCTGAACTTCCAGGGTACAGTCTCTTCATTAAGCCTTTGTTGTTTCTTTCCCCCACTGATATCACAGTGGCTCAACTCAAGCAGCCAGCTTAGCAAGTTACACAAGCACTTCTCGGGAAGTTCCTTTAAACAGCATAGATGTTTCCCAAACATTAGTGAACATCGGCTTCAATTTATTTGCTATCCTTATTAAATTCAGTAAAGTCTTGTCACAGCTATATGAGTGCCATGGTTCCATCCTCAGAATCATCATATTTAAGCTTCAGGTCCATGCCTGAGCTGCTTCATTAATCTAGTCAGGGGCTTCCCTAGCTTGTCGAGTGAATGCTTGGTGGCTCCCCTGCTGCTGTGGATTTCCATGAAGTATGCCATATCCCAGGTAGTAATGGGGATGATGATTCCATATTCGCTTGTGGAGACAACTGCACATATACTGAATCAAATGGTGAAGAAAACTTTATCATGGAAGACATCATTTCCCTCCATTTCAGGCATGACTTAATTAATTCCTCCAAATAAATGCTCAGGCCATGACTTAGCAAACAGAAGAGTGCCTTGATGATCATAGCAAGAAAAATCCAGCATGCTTTTAAGACCACCAAACTGGTTCAAATATTGTTGTAAGAGAGTGGCAATTACAGCAGCAACTGATTTGACTTCAGGTGGACATGCTGACCAGTCTTAGTAGCAAAGAAAAAAAAAGTGCGTCCCAGGTTGCTTCTCAACAAATTTTCCTCTTTGCAGTAGATACGGAGGAAGAACTGGAACTGATAAGAGTTCTGCCCTTAGGCACCCAAAGAAGGGATCAATGAAATCCAGACTTGGAATGTAGTCCTCTGGCTTGCCACTACCCCTTCTTCATCAATTCAGGTATAGAGTGTTTTATTTTGGATGACTTTGTGAGTCTCCCAGTACTTCAAATAGCCATTAAGGGAAACAATATTCGAGGAATTTTACTCCTGGGAATGCATCCAATCTTTCGAGATCCCCACCCCACCAATCTGATTACAATGGAAACAACCTCTTAAAATATGGGAAATGTTGGTGAAGGATTGTCATTTGCAAAGTGCTTGCCGACTAAAGCCAGTGTATGATGCGTTTCTCTGAGTGAGCTCAAATGCCATAGGGTCACCTACATAGTAAATGTCCCTCATGCCTTGAAGTTCAATTTCCACTTTGCTTCGAATTCCCATCATCAGGCTCCAAGAGTGGAACAGGGGCCAGATTGATTGTAAAGCAGTTTTCAGGCAGCTGTAAGTGAAGTCAAGACTGATTAAACCAATCCCTTTCCATATGAGCAACTCACTAGAACAGGGTTATGAGAATCTAATCATATTACAACGCGGAGAATACTAGGACATCTATTTTTCATATTCAGTCTTTGAAGGCCAATAGCATGACCAAGGTCCTAAAACTGATTTTGAGGGTCAAGGACTTGGGATTTGATACTTCATACTGATATTCTCCTTCTCAACAGCAGGTCAAGAAGCTGCACAGAGGAGTTGGGTTTATGCTCTTCATTAGTGTTCTATTCTGATTCATTGTGACTCATCAAATGAACTAGCATCATTACCTTCTGTCAGTAAACTATCATTGGACAGGGGAACATCCAATTGTAGATTATGCTGAAGTTCTGAGCTCCAGGTTTGCCTTTCAGCATGAGCGTTTGCTGGAGCAATACTGCATAATTGAGATACGAAATGCTCCTCCAAAAGAGCCACAATAATGGCTTGACCATTATTAACAGCATGTGCAGCAACAAGAAGTTGGACAGAGTTATCACCATTCATGTTGAAGTCATCCTCCATCAGTGACCCAATCTGACCCATCCCAATTTGAGTCATACACATACATGGGACCAGTGATGAAGTGGTTTCCTATGGATTTTGTCCTCATGAGCAAATATTTGGATTCGTTCCAGCATAGAGGATTTATTATCGACAACGAGATGACCATAAACTGCACCAGAAAGTCAAACTGTTTACCATTTCTGCAGCCCTCTTTAATCCTCAATTTTGCATCCCAAACACGACCAGAACGTTCTATGCTTTGAACATAAATCCTTTCTTTCCAGATTTTTACAAAGCAGTCTTTATTGGTACTGACTTGAACAGCCAGCATCTGAGAATTGTACTTCCTAGACTGCATCATTAGTCTGAACATGGTGTCGATGAGGCCACTGATGAACGTATATCCTGCGTCCCAGATGGTAGAGAGTGCAGCTGAGAACCTCCAGAATGGTCTTCAGAAGAATTCTGCTGGATTTGATTCTACGACTTAGAAAGTTGAAACTGATCAGAAAGTTGTGAATTCAGAGTTCGTTATGGCGTTCTCCTCCAAGCTCGGCCTTTACTTGACTGCTTAGATCAGATGTCAGCTGAAACTGACCAAGGACAGCGTTTTTCATCAAAATCTGGTGCTGCTGACTTGATGGCTCCTGTTCCGATTGACTGGCTGATTGTGGCTTCATACGTACAACTTGTGCACTGTGCAAATTCGACTGATTGGGTATCAAAGCGGAGTTGGTTTTGGATATCAACTGCAAGCTAACTGAATTCAAATTCTGAATATTCATCGCTGATCTAACTGATGTTTTATAGAATAACTTCTCTGAATAAATTCCAAGCAAGCTGGTTTTCTTGGAGGGAAACTATAGCCTGAGTAGATGATTTTCGTCGATCAAAGGCAAATATGTAGCCAAAGAAGCTCTCACTTGAGTTTTCAAGAAACATTCGAAGTGCCTTGGCATGAGGATGTCAGCAGCGCGGTGATCTTGTCTTCATAAGAAAATTGGTCACACCAAATGCATAAATGAGAGGAATGCTTTAGCAAAACACAGGAAAGGAATTCTTGGTATAGAACTGATATAAGGCTTCAAAGCTTTCCAAAAAATCCTTATGCCTAGACAAAGTGATTCTGAACACCAATAGCTTCTCCCGAAATCTATCTTTCCAATCTTAGTATAAACTGAAATCAGGGAATTCAATTAAAAACTCATGACCCGATGCTCCTTTTTCAAGTATCCCGATTCACCATAGGCCATAATTTCATGAAACACAGAATCCAAAGAAAGTAACAGAACCACATCTAGCCTTTGCTCAAAGAGAACCAACACTTCATCATAAAACCCAATTGATCCAAAACAGGAAGGTAAGGAATTAATCAAATCTTCATCTCTGGACATTTCTTCAAACACACCGTAAGCACCTCAAATAGATTCAAATACCGTGTAGGAAAAGGGATAGAGAACAAATAAAAAAAAAAGATGTAAAACCCGGAGAAGAAGAGAGCGGAAGACTTTGGTCAATAAACATAAATAGCTCCACTTCAAATATTAAATCCATGGACTATGGATAGAGAGCAAAATGCAGAATGAGATTTAAACAAAAAAGAACATGATCAAATTCAGGCATGGAGTCATGAATTTCAGACGACATCAATGACATATAAGAGAATCAGAATCCAAAACAGGGCAAACAAGTGAGTAACCAATCTCAACAAATCAATTTGTGGCCCTTTTCGTCCACCCCAATCAACAGTATATTAAATATTCAGAAACAAACGCACGGAGAAATCGAATATGGATAAGAATTCCAAGAGTGACGAGAAGCATACCTGGGCAGCCTTGGTTGCAATTCTTCTCTTCTCCAATTCCCTTGTGCTTTTCCTCCAAACGATCCCTGAATCTTCTCTCTCCCAGCCCCCAAAAAATTCCAGAATTCCTTCTCTCAATCCTTTCTCCAATGCGTCTCCTCATTGCGTCCTCTTTTCTATGCGTGTTTTTCTCCCTTCTCTTCTCCCACCTCTTTTCCCTTATATATGGAAGCCCCTTCTTGCAGAATATTTTGTTTCCTTATTTTTTTTTTAGTCTTCTCATTCAAAATCAAATCTTCCCAATTTCGAATTCCCCTCCAAAACCTTCCAAGGGGAGTCCCACTTTCTTTAAACTCCAATGGTAAGTTTCCTTGCAAAAGCATGAAATTTTTGAAAGTAAATAATTGAATGAGTAACTAAATAAATAAACAAACTAAAGGACAATAATAAAAAAAAATATAATGAATAATCAAGTTAAGAAAAATAATATAAAGAGGAAGAAAACAAATAAAAATAAGAGTGATTGATAATCATAAAACTAAAACTAAGAAATAAAAATAAACAAATTAACAAAAACTGGGCCCCATGAGTCATGCAACCGTGTAAGTCATACAAAAAGTGAGTCTAAAAGTGCCTAATGGGCCAAGTGTATCTAAAGGCTATCCTAAAAATGAACGAAAAGCCTAAGTCTAAATTAGGGCTGCCAAGGGTCACAATAAGGGATCAAATAATCCCTCAACCAAAATCTCTGAGGTGACTCAGAAAAAAGGTAAGTGGTATGAGTAGCCATGGGCCACTAAGGAACTATTGTAGAGCATTGAAAATGAATTTTAAAGACATGTGCTAAAGGGACAAAATTGAGGGTCTACACTCATCCACTGTAAGATAGAAAGTAAACAGTAAATAAAAAAAATCATGTAGTTGAAAATTTAAAATTTACAATTAAAATTATGCAATTAAAACTAAGATATCAAACACATTAAGAGAATTAAAATATGAAGTTCAAACAATTTCCTACAATTAAAGTAAAGTAAATATATGAATATATATGAGATACCAATTATGCAATTAGAAAAAACTAAAATCTCAATTCTCATGCAATTTTTCGAAAAAGTGAATAAGTAAATGAAAAAAACTAATAAACAAATAAATAAATAAGTAAATAAAATAAGAAAATGAAGTACATGCTAGTCATACTTAAATGGACCTAGAAAAAGTCGAAATGTGCCTAAATGAGCCCAAGTGTACTTAAATGGGCTTATGGTGCCTAAGTGGGCCTAAGGTGGTGTTTAAGTGGGCCTAAGGCATCTAAGTGAACCTAAGGTGCCTAAGTGAGGCCAAGGTGCCTAAGTGGGCCCAGGGTACCTAAGTGAGCCTAAGTCTAAATTAGGGCTACCAAGAGTCACAACGGAGTTAGATAAATCCCTCAACCAAAGTCCCCAAGGTGGCTTAAAAAATGATGGGTTACACAAGTAGTAATGAGCCTCCAGGGAATTGTTGTAAAGTATCGAACAAATACCTAATAGGACATGTGCTAGGGTGACAAAATGGAGGGTCTAAACCTTCATATTTTTCCACTTTTGTAAAGAATGTTTTATCATATTATTGTTGTAGTGAGCTTCTTGTTGACTTTGATCATGAACATGGAGTACGTGGAAATTTTGAGTGCTTACATCCCATATAAAATTTTTTGGATGTTGTAAGTATCTATTTGATTTATATCAAATGAGTACTTCATTAGTGAAATAAATTTATTAATATTATTAGTTAACAACATGTAATAAATCTAGAAGCAATTCATAGGCATACGAAGTATAAGATGCTATCTTCCCACGACATTTTTAGTAAGCTCGGATTTCTCTTGTTGTTTAGTTACATATTAAGTATAATATACTAATGTTCGAATTATGTTGTATTATTAGCAAATGATTTTGTGCGAGAGTCCTCAACCTCTTTTTGATAGAAAAACATGAATTGGATGATTGCGAGAAGGTTAGTAATTATTTGTAATGTTTAATTGCATATATCAAAGTCAGAGTAAATATTGTTTTCACCTACAATAGAGTAGATGTTTTGTGCGCCAACTCATAGATATTTTTTTCTAACTTTATAACTATTTATTCCAATGCATGACAATTGCCCCGATCATTGGTAGCTTTGCGTCATTGACTTTAAAAACTGTCATATCCAAATTTTGGATTCATTGCTATCAAGGAGTCGGGATGAGTTTCGGTTTAAGAGTGTTAAAACAGTGGTATGCTTTCAGCTATTTCTTTTTTTTTTTTTTTTGCACAGTTATTAACACTTTCAAAATAAATTAGGTTGAATTTTGTCAAACGTTCTTCAAACTCTATGACATAGGGAAACATGTCTTCCAATTCTCCATTGATTGGGCCCTTTCGATTTCGATCCAAGATAATGGGTTAGTATGAATATATAACTCACATTAATATTGTTTATTTGAGCTATAATTATAAATCCATTTAATAAGTTGTTTTGCTTTTCTTATATTTTTCTTAGGTGGGACTGTGGAATGCATGTCATTAAACATATGTAGACATTCCAAAATGGTGATTACATGAAGACCTCTAACTTATGTAATTTTGTTAAAATACATTGGGAAATAGCAAGTGATTTAGTTTTACACAAGGGAAATAGAGAAAAACAAACCATTTTGGCTATTGTTTGTACAAATACATCCACAAGAGCAATGAAAAGATTATTATTATGACATTTGTTGTTTTTCTAATATTTATCATTTCCATCTCCACATTTGGTCATGTTGATGGGAAGTTGTGACCTTGGATGAGCATACATGGTTCATGATTAGTCGTTTTATTTGAATATGCTATACTCTTCTTTGAATATTCTAGGCAAAATGAAATTGTAATATATAGCATCATTCATTTTCTACATGTTTTATTTTCTACATATGTTAGGTATTTAGATGTACCGGTTGACCGGTTCCATTGAATGTAGTGTCTACCAGTTGAAGAATTAAGACGATTGATAGAGCCCATTTCTCAATCGGTTGATGAACTTTTGGATGTAGTGTCTACCGGCTGAGGATTTAACACGACCGGTTGAGGATTTAACATGACCGACTGAGGAAATTTTGCAACCGGTTCATTCATTATTGGATGTAGTGTCTACTAGTTGAGGATCTCCCATGACCAACTGATGAAATTTCTCAACTGGTTGAGAAATTATTGGATGCAGTGTCTACCGGCTGAGAAATTAACACGACCGGCAGAGGCGATGTCTTAACCGATTGAGGTCAATTCTCAACCGGTTAACTTGTTCAATGCAATCATGCAATTTATTCGTATGACTACTGGTTGATAAATAACTATAAGCGGAAGAGGAAAATTTTCAACCAGTTAACATTGGTGATTGAGCCCTTAAGTACAATTTTGAGGATGGGAAATGATGGAAACAATAATTCCAAATTAATGAATTATGATATATCCAAATTGACATATATCACTACATTTACCAATTTCATATGAATTAAATCGAATGAATTGCTTTCCTATAGGCAATTCATAACCACATAATTGTAAAACTTTAACCACATTTTCCTTTAATTATATTCGCATGCACAACTATATTTTGAAAATGATATAAATGAATCAGTTTCTTGTTTGATCAATCATTTTACCACTTGTAATCAATTAAATTTTACATATAGAGGATAGTGATTTCTATCAACCAACTTGACTCTGGTTCCAAATTCATAGTTATCATTAAATACTAGGTTTAAAAGTACATATTACCCAAAGTGATAACGTCAAATGATAGAAATACTGATTTAATAACTTCCATCCCTTACTCCATTAAAGAATAACAAAAAGGTTGCATATCATTTTCATTTGGAGTATTGTTTAGATCCCCACCTTCACATGGTGTTGTAATAGTTTCTTCATATTGCTGAAATCCTGGTACCTGCACATACACATTCCATGGTTAAAATTGACCCGTCCAATTCCATTGCAATTACTTCAACACAATCATTCAGTAATGCATAGTTAAATTTAATGTCCAAAATGTTTTCGCTTCTCAAGGTTACATTGACAAGTGCATCGAAATCTATATACATGTTAGATGGGTCATTCAACAAATTCTCCGCTCGCATTCCCTGCATTTTATAAGATTAAGTGATGTCAATTGCTATTGAATTAGATGTTATCAAAGTTTATGTTGTTATATAACAAGCCTATTGTACATGATGTAAGGTTGCAAACATGTCAACTAATGAATTTGTTAAAGGCATCATTTCCAATTCAATGTCACATTGGGAAAACAATTATGTTAGTTATATATGTAAGTACAACTAAAAAGCTTAGGATTTATGACAAATGCTTATTGAATCTTGCATACCATATCATGTGATTACCAGTATGAGGGATTGTAGCTTCTAGACACTTTCAAATTGTGTGACCTACTATTTTACAATGACTACACCGTCTTTCCTTTGGAAAATTTAATGCAACTTTGCCTGGATTTCCTTTAGTCTTCACTATATTTGGATCGCGAATTTGGTGAGGACTTGTGGCTCCATTTGCTACTAATTTCTTCCATTTCAAGTTACTCTTATAGAGTTCCTCCATTCTCACCATTAAATTTTCTATTTCATTCTTCACTTTTAGAAATGAAGATGACATATCTAACGCATAGTAACAAAAATTGTTGCACTTCAAACTCAATGAAATGTATCGTACAAACTAATCCATGTCGTTATCCGTCTCATTCACCAATGGTGATCTTGGATGTACCTTTGCTAACTTTGTCCACCTCTTCAAAATACATGAAAGAGGAATCTCTTCCAAATGCTCTACCTTCATAACAACAACCATGTGGCAACAAGGGATGCCAATTGACTCAAAAATCATGCATGAGCATTTTAATGTTACAATATTCGGCCAAAATCGGACTTCCCATTTAAATTTTGGGTGTCTAAACTTAGATAATGTGTATGCCCGCATTGAATCATCGCTTACAAGCCCTACCATAAAGAATAACTCTGCGTTCTTCATTTCCTCATGAAATTTAAGGAAGGATTCCTTCATGTATACAGTCGCAACATGATTTTCAAGTATGGATAGTTTGGTTGAAAGAACGGGAGAAGAATTGTTCGACTCGAACTTTTCCTTTGCCTCATTTTGCTGAATTCTCATTATTACCCTATCAAGTTGTTATATAAACTCATACAGTCACAAACGAATTTTCAAAAATCTATTTAGATGTGCATTCATACTCTCACACCTTTGTGTTTTTCTCATCCCTCCAAAGAAATTTCCACGTAAATACGCCTCAACCCATCTTTTGCATTTCGTATAAATTTTGGTGACCCAACGATTCCCATTAAGACCCAACTTTTCAACCATTTCATGCCAAGCCTTTTCAAAATCTTCCGAATCCCTCGCATGAACATACACCTTGCAAAGATTCTTATAAAGTCCTTAATATGCACATTCGTGAATGCATTTCGTTGCAGATGCCATGAACACATGTGATGACATGCATTAGGAAGGACTTTTTTAATTGCCTTACGCATTGCTTTATCCCCATCAGTTACTACAGATATCGGTTTCTTATTCATCATTGCAATAAGAAATGTCTCCAATACCCATTCATATGTACCAATACTTTCATCCATCAATAGCGCACAACCAAATATCACTGTTTGGTGGTGATTATTAACACCAACCAACACGACTAGGGGATTTTTATAGGCATTTGTCCTATAGGTTGTATTAAATGTTAGCACATCTCCAAAACATGCATAATCCATTCAAGCAATTGAATCGACCCAAAATAAGTTTGCTAGCCGACTTTCTTCATCAATGTTGAATTTATAAAATAAAAAAAATGAAGAATCCATTTTTATTTTTCCGCACAAGTAACCTAAAGCGGCTTCTGCATTATCGTCTTTAATTTCAATTCTACGGATTGCATCAACGTGATTGTATATATCTTTTTGTGTGAAACCAACATGCTGATGTCCTCCTGATTGTTTGACTATATAGTCCATAATTTGTGTTGTTTTAACAACTTTACGTAGAACATCAACTTGTGCCTTATCTGGATCACTTACTGTCCGATGAGACCGAAAAATTGTGTGTTGATAACATCGACCAAAAGATGATTATGCTCTCCTATAAATTCCTTTACAATCCACTTTCCAACTTTTCTATTCAACCCTATACAAAATGCAGCTTCACATCCAATTGCCAATGATCGTGGCTCGCACCGTCGCTTGCCATTTTGAATAAATTTTGTCGCTCGATGTCCTTCACTGGAACATACCCACTTTCAAGATATTATATATCCATTCTTGTCTTGTTTCAAATCATCTTTTCAAATACTAAATCCGGTAACTTTGGCAAATGTTTCAGTCTCATCTATGCAATTGAATTGCAATTTGTAGACTTCTTCAATCAAAATACCCTTCAACACCTTCTCTTTCAAACAGTTTGCATCCTGGTGGTAACTCCCACCAATATATGTATCGTCATGAACGACATCATCAAGTTTCACTTCAAATTCTTGCTTGACTATTTTCTCCATCGCCGATTGCACCACCTACATTTTAGAAAACATGTTAAAAATCGTCGAAATAAGATCTTAACGAAGGATTGTATCACTTTCGTATAAATTGATTGCATAATTCCAATCAACCTATAATGCATACGTCATCCATTTTTGAGGTTGTGAGTACCGGTTGACATGGTCAATTCGACCCATTTCAAATTGGTTGACCTATTGGTGTTTATATTGAAACTGCTCCTACTTTGTAATGTTTACCGACTGAAGAAAAAAGTCAACTGGTAGAGAAAAAAATCAACCGGTATACACTGCACACATGTGTCTTTCCCCATGAATTTGAAATAAAAAAAGTCAATTGATGAATATTACTAAGAATATGCTATAGACAATGATAACCTTCATTTATTTTAAACAATATATATATATATATATATATATATATATAATTTAAAATTTAAAAATAGGTTTGGGAAATATTTTCCCCATCCATTTGAAGGTTGAGGGTAGTTACTTTGCAAAAGGTATTATGGTTTTGTTTAACAAATCATTATTGAGCTAAGGATGATACCTTGGCAATGGAAAGTGCAAGTGTGATGCAAATTCAACTGAAGAATTGTCTTCTAGATTTTTATTTTTATTTTTTTGTATGCAATGCTCCAACAAAGAGAAGACCTCGTTCACTCTCCAGCTCCCTTAGAAAACATTGCTTTCCAAATAACTACTAACATATCTAGGTGGTTGGTTGCCAAAGTAATTAGATATTTGAATAGGTTGCCACATGTAGAAAACAACTTGTACAATGAATGGTACACTTGGTGGTTGAAAGTTACCATTTTTGCTTCATTTTATTGGGTGACATTAAATAGAACAATAATAAGCAGGAGAGAAAGTCAGCCTTATGTGGATTATTACACTCATTTAAAATGGATCTATGTATAACTTTACAGAATATAAAGTGGAGATATGGACTTGATTTATAATATTTACATTTCTCAATGGAGTTTACCCTAATTAGTTTAATTAAGTTTTCATACCATTTCCTACTTAGTATAGATTTTCATCAATTACCGTGAATTATTTTTAATTAAGGCATCATACTATATCCTACATATGAGAAAGATTAGTTAATTAACCTGGAGTAATTTATATAAGCTATGTTACTATATCCTAGTTATTACAAATTTTAATCATTTAACCTTAATTAATTTAATTCACGTATGATGCTATATCCTACTTATGAAAAATGTTTGTTAATTAACTTGAATTAATTTAAATGTCGCTATCTACTATATGCTAGTTATTCTAAATTTTAATCTATTAACCTTAATTAATTTTAATTAAGGCATCATACTATATCCTACATATGAGAAAGGTTAGGTAATTAACCTGAATTAATTTATATAAGCTATGTTACTATATCCTAGTTATTACAAATTTTAATCAATTAACCTTAATTAATTTAATTTTATGTATGATGCTATATCCTACTTATGAAAAATATTTGTCAATTAACTTGAATTAATTTAAATGCCGCTATCGTACTATATGCTAGTTATTCTAAATTTTAATCTATTAACCTTAATTAATTTTAATTAAGGCATCATATTATATCCTACATATGAGAAAGGTTAGTTAATTAACCTGAATTAATTTATATAAGCTATGTTACTACATCCTAGTTATTACAAATTTTAATCAATTAACCTTAATTAATTTCATTCACGTATGATGTTATATCCTACTTATGAAAAATGTTTGTCAATTAACCTGAATTAATTTAAATGCCACTATCATACTATATACTAGTTATTCTAAATTTTAATCTTAATTAATTTTAATTAAGCTATCATACCATATCCTACATATGAGAAAGGTTAGTTAATTAACCTGAATTAATTTATATAAACTATGCTACTATATCCTAGTTATTATAATTTTAATCAATTAACCTTAATTAATTTAATTTTATGTATGATGCTATATCCTACTTATGAAAAATATTTGTCAATTAACCTAAATTAATTTAAATGCCGCTATCGTACTATATGCTAGTTATTCTAAATTTTAATCTATTAACCTCCGCTTAAATTTATGGTTTTTCTCTTCATTTGCAAATTCTCCATTCATGGCTTCTTTACTCTCATGTTGAGATGCAATTCTCAATAGCTTTCCCACAAACAATGCTAATGAAGTGAATCGAGATAAGAATTCTATTTTTTTAGGAGAGATTCTATTGCTAACACAAGTGGTTTTTAAAGGATGTCCCTATAGTTTCATGGTGATGATCTTATATAACTTATTGCCATGCTACAACTATAAGCTTTTTGTACACTTGGTTGACCTTTGGTCATGTGAGAACAAGAGTAGTTGAGCTTTGCTTTTTAAGGGCAGGTTGGTCAGTCAGGTCAACTATAAGTTTCTGAAGTTGTCACTTTTTTATGGTCTTTATTTTGGGGCAAAGTGAACTTCAGCACCCTCAGTAGGCATAACTTTTTATAAAATAAGAGTTGTTCATTCAAGATACTTGAATTAACTACTCAAAATAAAATAAAATAAAACAAACTTGAGTTGGAAATTAAATGGTAATGAATATTTTATAAACATTCGATGTTGAAAAGATGCCTTTCCAATGTGAATATGGTAACAAATCATAAATCCTTTTATTTGGAACCTAGTCAGCAGGCCCTCAAGGGCATCAACTAACAGGTATAAAGTCATTCTAGGTCAAGCACCTCCTCAAAACAACCCTATATTATCTTACCCATAATGGATAATCACCTCCCTAAAACAACTTTATTTGAGATACTCATGTAGCAACTAACTACCAAAGAAGCATTGGAAAGAATAATCATGTATGAGAGATAGTGAAAGAAAAAAGTCTCGTTCGCAAAATATGTATAAAGAAAAGGTACGCTTCTATTGGGAACCCTGGATTACACTATTTCCATGCTCTAGATCTCATAAAGTGCATGCATCTATCCTTAGGCATCATAGCGAAATAAAATGACAATAAAAACCATTATTAACTATAGTTCTAGTGACATGAACCCCATACTTGGATTTGAATACTCCCAAATCAATTCCTTGTGATAAGGAACATGTTTGAATAGTCTAGAGGTCTCATACATCCAAGATATTTAGTTGGATGACTCAAGCCATAACTTGACATTTTTGAGCCCATCAAGGCTTGGGCCATTTAATCTAACCAAAACAGGTCCTAATTGATTAATTAACCACATAAAGCTATCCAATTAATCAATTAGTCTAATGTAGAGACCTTGTTCATTATCTCCTGTTCAAACTTGCATAATAATTAAAACTCCTTTATGCACAAACATGAACCTTAGAGTCAATCCAACCCTTATAAACCATGTCATCATGATATATGAGCTCCGAGCAGGGACAATTAAGACCCATAGGAGTATTGGCTCCCTTAGAATCCAATTTTGGAGTTGATTTAACATTCCACTAAAGAGAATCAACTACACTCTAGTTCCCTATGTAAATAACAACGAGATGAAGCGTTGGTTCGTGACTTACTATCCACTATATGCAAACTCCCTATGAACTAGTATTCATAATCTAACAAGGTAATGTTATCACCTATCAAAATTACCTTTCAAATCCTTGAGTTACAAATCCCACTTATTATGTGATCAACTTACATACTCTAGCTACAAGGAGCATATGTCAAATTCCACTAAAGGAATCACTATGACCATAAATTTTATGATCACATGTCCTTTGGATCACCCAAGGGGACACATTGCCTCAATCCCATGAGATATCATGGTGCCTTTATTAAGAATAACTGTTGCCACTAGCCTCCATTAATAGTGACCCAATCCATAGGAATATATGACCACTTTAAGGTCTCACTTATAGGTCAAAGTCTCCTATTGATTTTGGCACATACTCAATATCCTCTCAAGGTTGAGAGTCCATGCAGTATAGTAGCTTGGTGAATCATGACAATTGATAGCCTCGTATCATGATTTACCATAAGACTTATCCGGTGTGCATCACATACACTAGTGCATTCACCATGGGAAACTCATCTCGACAACCAAAACAAGTCATCCCTCTAATTAGGAGGTGGTGCATTACAGTCTCAACTAGATTGCCTAAATCTATGAACCAATTGTGGAGAACTTGTCTACTTACAAGAAACCCATGACTTGTATGTTCTATATAACTCTTAATGCACCCAAGTCATGTATAATGTAAGAGATATGGATTGGATGCTCAAATCAATGTCAATAGACTAAGAAAATAACAAGAGGACAGTTAAATCTAACTTTGTTACATCATGTCTTGATTTTAGGGGCTCAATCTCAACAAACTCCTAGTAGCCCCAAAAGTAAATTGAGCACTAGAGAAAGATTCTACTTCATAGTCACATCACCTCCCTATACTACCTTACAATAAAGGAGCACTTCCTTTTTATGTGTTTCCTATTCTAGTGGTACTTTTGTTCTTTAGACTATGTCACTGTCCCATTATTATCACATAATAGGATTTTAGAAAATATAGTCAAGGGAACTACCCATAAGCCAAAAGCTACTTAAAATATACACATACCTAGAGATAGACCTGCATAAGTTCTCATCAAATTGAAAGTCTAATTCCCGATACAAAAGAAGTACCACCTCATCGCAAAGACTTGTAAGCATATAGTCTCTCACGCTCCGAAGATACTTGAGTATATGCTTGACATTTGCCTAAAGCTTTAATCTCGAATTGGACTAATATCAACTCATTGTTCCTATAACAAAGCAAATATCCGATCTAGCACATTGCATCACATACTTAAGGCTATCCATTACAGAGGCATAGGATATCGCCTTAATGTGATCTCTCTCTAGAAAGGTCCAAGGACATTGATCTTAAGAAGGACAACTCCAAACTCAAAAAATATTAAATCTTTCTTGGAATTTTACATCATGCACTTGACCAAATGCTCATCAATGTAGGTAACATGGCATAATTTTCCTATTCTTATAGTCCTAAAGGACGTTAACCCTAAGCATATATTGTGACTTCCTCTAGATTTTTATTTAGAATTGAGTAAATAGCTAGATCTTGACTAATAATAATATCCCTACATCATATCCAATGAGTATCTTGTCATCTACCAATAAGATCTTAGAGCATCATCATGCTTCCTTGTGCCTTCTAGTACACACAAGGCCCTTTGCTATGAAAATGTTTGGTTGCTATATCTCATAAATGAGACATAGCAATGGATAGAAGTAATATGATGGATTTGAGTATGACTATTGTTAAAAAGGTATTCCATAGTTGAAACAAAGTTTCAAACTATAATTTTTATCTACAGTCTTAGCTACATAAAACTCAAGTTTTCCATCCACTCTTGTATTCCTCTTGTAGACCAACTTACACCTATAGGTTTTATCATTTTAGTTGCTTCTACAAGAACCTAAACTATGTTAGAATACAAAGATTTTAACTACCTCTTCATAACTCCTTGGCTTAAATAAGTAGAAACATTGCTCACTACTTCATCATAATCTATGGGATATAGACCTCCCACTATGATGAGGCACTAATGTACTAGAAATCATAGGAATGGTATGTCTTTAACCCTTTAGATCCATGATATCCTATGCAATGTTGATTACTACTCAAAAAGTGCTATTTGATAGCTTGTAATTAATCCTTTTAAACACTTTTGAGTAGTAGTTATTGCCTTTTAACCCAATTAACATGTTAAGGCCTCTTGCAATCAATTCTAATCAAATTGCCTTAAGTTTTGGTGTTTTGATAGCTTTTTGATCACCAAAGCAATATGAGATAGAGGAGAGTTATTTGAAATCCTTTTCAAAGCAATGGGAAGCTTAGAGGTATGAAAAAACAAAGCTTTGAAGCCCTTTTGCCATAAGCAAAGTGGAAATGCAAGGAGGGGAAGCAAAGAGAATCCAGCCATGAGGCATTCTTGATGACAGTCATTTCAGCCACTTTTGGAGCACTTCCTGAAGTCCAAATTATACATGCTATATGTCATTTGAAAGCTTAGGAAGTCAACAATCCAATGCTTCAAACCGTGTTCGATTTGGGGCTGAAATGAGGAAGTTACAGCCTTTGGATGACAACTGCTCCAAGCTGAAGGAAGGCTTCAAAAAAGTGTTGCAAAATCACCATTTTGTTGCGAAATGATTTCGCAGCCTTTTTGTGCAGTGCTATGGATTTCCCCTGAAGCTTCACGACGCGATGGAAGCCAAACACCACAAGATGAAAGCCAACTTTGCAGCAGTGCGAAATCAGCTGGTTGCTATGAAGAAATTTCGCAGCCCTTGTGGTTCATCTGCGAAATTTCGCAGACCTCCTTTTTCACCTGTGAAATGGTCCTTAGTGCTTCCCGATATTTGTAACCGACACTTGGAGATATTTTTCATTATATTTTTGTTGCCTAAATTCCCAAATTCTCCTTGTAAGCCACCAATTATAGGATTCCTTAGCTTTTAAGTTAGGAATTTGGCAAAATATCCATGTAATAGCCATCAATGTGATTTTGGTATAAATATAGCCCAAGGAGCTTGTTTTGAGGGTGTTGAACCTTTTGTAAGTTTGAAAGAAAGTAATATACAGAGCTTGAGCCCTTTTCTACCTTACCTTCTCACTTTGATTGTATTTTTTACTTACTAAGTTATGCACTCTCTGAGGAGTTTTCCCCAGAGAATGAGTAACTAAACCTTTTAGTTCCTTGGAGTTAAGGTTGCCGGGAAAGGTTCCAAGTGCAAGAATCAGAAGCTTTGTGGTTTCAGCTATGAATGAATAGAAAGTGTGTCCCATGAATGGTTTCTACGTTTTTAGTTAACTTAAAATGCCTTGGAGTCACCTGGGCCAACACTTGGTAAGGCAAGTGATCTCTAACCATGGAGATGCACTAGTTTACCCCTTGCGAGCCTCTGGTAGGTGACTTAAAGGTAGGATTTTCTAGAATTGCCAACACTTGGTAAGCTTTTGGACTCTAAGGAGACATCCATTAGTTATCTCTTGCGAGCTTGTGAAAGGAAGTCCAAGGTTAAAGATCTCCTTGAATGGTAAAGGCTAGTGAGAGGCTCAAACCATTGCAAGTTGCATCAGTGAGAGAATTAAAGCTGAAATCCAATTGAGGGATGCATTTGTGCAGCACCTGTTAGAGAATTGACTTTATGTTAATTCTCTAATGTGAGGAATTGAACCAACTGATCGGAGCTATGCTATTGCATGAGGAACCTCCCCTGTATACCTGAATCTCCAAGGAATGCTTTTCTTCTTAAGTAATTTTCATCACTTGTTGTGTTGTTAATCTAAGTCCAAACCTTTTTCAACCAAAGTTTGTGTTTTATTTCTTAAGCTTTTCTTAAAATGAAACAGCACCAATTCACTTTGAATTGGTATCATTTTTAGTTTGAGTACCCTTCCCAGTGAACGATCCTAGAGCCACTATGCTATAGTAGCTTTTTCTTTGCTACCCTAGTTCATGGTGTTGTAGGTTATAAATTTTGTTGATTACTCCCACCATCAAGGTGCACCAACTGGACACGAATCAGCTGAGACACCAGTTAGACACAAATCAAATGTGGGACTATCTTCTAATATATCCTCAAATCTATACCACTCTTTGCCTTTTTCCTTATCATATAGTCTTCATAACAAATTTGACATTTGTGTCAAAAAATATTTTTTGATGATCCTGAAAAATCCTCTTAGATATTCTATAAATTGATATACCTCTTAATAAAAAGAGGTATTACACAGTTTATAAGACATATCCCTAAAAGAATTTGAGAAAAGATAAGAAGCCTATCCATGATCTCAATATGTCCATCCAATTTTGATATCTTTTTCCTACCTCTCCATTTTGCAATAGATACCTTAATGTACATAATTGGGAAATAATCTTGTGCTTCAATGGAAAGAATCAAACTTACTAAACATATCACCTTGATCTCATCGAAGTGACTTGGTATGTATAGCCAATAGGTTATTCGATCTCGCCTTAAATTCAATGCATGTATCCAAGGCATTGAATTTCCTATGTACATATCCAAACCTAGAGTAATCATCACCAAAAGTAATGAGATACCCATATCCTCCCCATGTATGGACACTAAAAGTTCCATACATGTCAGTATGCACTAACTCCAAACATTCTGTGGCTCTAGTCCCCTTAGTCATTCTACCATCTTTACAGGATTCAAAAATAGAAAGATATTCTAAAATCAAAGAGTCCAAACTTTACCAGTCTTTGGATCCTATTTAGATTAATATGACCTATGTTTAGATACCAAATGTTTAATTAGTGCTAGGTTCAATCTTAAGATCTTACTATTCTCATCACTTGGCAAAGTGATAATGGAATACATATAGAAAAAGAAAATATCACCTTCCACTAACTTGCACAACTTACCTTGCATTTGAAGCTAATGTAAGTATAATCCCATCATTTAACCTTCTCACTTGTTGAATATCCTATAAGGACTTACAGACAGTAGACCTAGAATCTATCCACCATAAATGGTGAAATCCACCACTAAATATTCAACAATGAGAAAATGATATATACTTTCCTTTTTCCTATAGGTAAATTGGGCATTCCTTTCCTAGTGTCTTAAAATGTCATAAAGGAATACTTGCCCCTGAGTGATTCGTGCCCAACTAGTGTATGTCCTATTGATTGGCGTTCAATCAACTAGTGTACCTTGATTTCAGTCCTCAGACGGGAGTAATCAACAAAATTTATAAACCTATTTCACCATGCACTAGGATAGCTTTAGCTAGAATAGCATAGTGGCTCTAAGATCGTTCATTGGGATGGGTTTTCAAATTACAACTGATATTAATTCAAAGCAAAATTGACGTTTTTTCTTTTCAAGGTTAGCTTTAAAAGAAAACATAAAGATGTTTGAAAAGGATGGTTTTTAGGTGAAACCAATAATAACAGAAATTACTTACAAAGAAAAGTGCTTCTTGGAGTTTCTAGATCACTGGGCTCAGGTTCTTATTACAAAAAGAGAGTTCCGGTCACTTGAATCTTTTCCTCGCATTGAGGATTTAACATATAGTTATTTCCCAAACCGGTGTGGTATAGATGCTTCCCTTTTATGGATTCAAACATTAATTCCCTGTCACTGAATCATCTTGCAATGGTTCATACCTCTCACCTGGCATTGGTCATTCAAGGTGATTCTTAACCTTGGATTACCCGTTAAAAGCTCGCAAGAGATAACTAATGGATGTCTCCTTGGAGTCCAAAAACTTACCAAGTGTTGGCTTTTCTAGAAAATCCTACCTTTAAACCACCTCCCAAAGGCTCGCAAGAGATAAACTAGTGTATCTCAATGGACGGAGACCACTTGCCTTACCAAGTGTTAGCCGAGGTGATTTTCAGGCGTTTTAAGTTAACTAAAAACATAAAAACCATTAACGGGTCACACTTTCTTTTCATTAAAAGCTGAAACAACAAAAATTCCAATTTTTGCATTCGGGACCTTACCCAGCTTCCTTGACTCCAAGAAACAAAAAGCCTACCCACTTATCATATGAGGAAACATTCTCAGAGTTTGTTTGGCTAGTGAGAAAAATACAATCAAAATGAGTAGGTAAGGCAGAGCAAAGCTCTATGTATTACTTTCTTCAAAACTATACAAAAGTTTGTTTATGAGAAAAAACTCCTGAGATGTTCTAAAAGAAAAATTACAAATGATATATATAAAGGTTATTCACCCTTCTTTCTTACTTTCTAACTAAGGAATCCTATGATTGGTGGATTACAAGGAGAAAATAGGGATTTAAACAACAAATATCTTAAGAAAAAAATCTAAAAGAGTCAGTCACAAATATCTGGGAGTACACAGGTAGATTTCACAAGTTGAATTGTCCATTTCGCAAGTTGGACCTTGATTTCGCAAGTTGACTTTTGTGATTTCGCAGCTTGCGAAATTGTTTTTTAGCTTGGCGCGGTTGTCTTCCAATGGCCATAAATTCTTCATTTCAGCTCCGATTTGCACACCATTTGAAGCGTTGGACTTCTGACTTCCCGAGATTCGAAACAACATATAGTATGTATAAAATGGACTCCAAGAAGTGCTCGAAATGTGTCCTACAGCTGCTATCCTCTTGGATTTCTTCATGTTAGATTCATCTCTCTGTTTTTCCTCCTTGCATTCTTGATTTGCTTTTGGCAATGGACTACAAAGCTACAAAGCTCCAAAGCTTGGATTCTTCCTATAAATGAGCTTCCATTTGCTTTGCCATGGATTATACAGAGCTCTCCCTCATCTTAGATTGCTTTGGTGATAAAAAAAGCTATCAAAACCACCAAAACTTAACACAACTTGATTAGAAATGATTGCAAGGGTCCTTAACATGCCAATTGAGTTAAAAGGTAATAACTAGTACTCAAAAGTGTTTAAAAGAGTTAATTAAAAACCATAAAATAACACTTTTTGAGTAGTAATCACTCCCCCCAACCGACATATTGCTAGTCCCTTAGCAATGAAGGAGAGAAAGAAAAATAAATAGTACTATAATTTACAACATCATGCTAATCACTTCAAAAATTTTAAGTGGCATGATAATCAAACTCTCACATGGAACATTAAAGATATAAAACTCAAACTTCAACAAGAGTTATCAAATAATTTGTCTAATCACAATTCATGAAGAGAAGACATTATACAAATTTAAGTTTTAAAAGAATTTCCACTCCCAAAGGGCCAAACCTTACTCTTCCACAAAAATCTAAGTGTTACTTATTAGCTTCCGAATATAGTATGTTGAACTAATCTCTCCCCCCAACCTAGTTCTTTTTCAACTCTTAGCAACTTGACAACCTTCAATAAGCTGAGAACGCACCTCTTGGTTCACAATTTTTTTCATTGTAGGAGTACAAAGCTAAAAGTATTGTTTTTCTAAATTGTCCATGTAATGGGGGTCCATCAATGACTCCCAACCAATTAAGGTTTAGGGCATCAAGCTTTAAGGATCTTTTAACCACTAACTCCTTGGATTTTATCTTGGACTTTTGAGAATGAATTTTAATACCCAGGCACCTACAGTATGTTAAACTCCACCTATTCACCCTTGTAACGAGCATTGAGGTCGGTGACTCCCAACCAATGAAGGCTTAGGGCACCAGGTTTTAAAGATTTTTACCATATACCCCGCAGACCTTGCTCGGGTTTCAAGGTAAGTAAAACAATTTTTTTTTTTTTTTTCAAAAGGCTCATTGGCCTTTTATAAGGTGTCCTAACACTATTAAATGAGGTCAAAAGTACCAAGTCTCAATTTTCCTAAGTCAAGGGAATGAAATAGTTTTTCATCTTATAATTGGAACGTAGCGTGCACAGTGTGTGAATAACTTAAAGTAGAAGAAATAAGGTTGAATTCAATAGAAGTTTCAACAATTCATCAACTTTAATAAGCATAATACAAATTCTAAGTCAAGTAAAAAGACAAAAATTCAATTTCTCCCTTTTTTATTTTGAAAATTTTTCTTTAATAGCCATGGAGAGTAGAATAAAAACTTAAAAAAAAAAATTTAAAATTATGCAAAAACAACTAAATTACCAAAATAACTTAGCATTAAAAGAAAAACTTCCTTCCTCAACTCTCTTCTCCCTAACCAAGCTGAACATTGCCCTCAATGTGGCAAGAGCGATTGAAAATACAGGGAGGAAGTGGTGCCTCTTGAGTGACATGGAGTCTGAGTCGTCTAGGAGAAACAACATGATTCAAAAACAAAAAAAAAAATATGAGTAGAGGAAATAAAATGATAGTATGCCAAGTATACTAAAAAATGATGGATATGTATTACTTTAAGAAAGTACAATATGAACTATGAGCAAGTAATACATCCAATCCCAGTATATAAAACATCAAAAAAAAACATGGGATTACGAGTTCTACTATAATAAGTAAATACAAAAACAAAGGTAGATAGATGATTAGGTAGTGGTAGGAGGATTGTGTGGAGACGATGGCTCGGCTGTGGAAGTTTGAGTGCTCGGGATCGGAGTCTCGATCTCTACTGTAGTAGTCTCCTCATGGGGCACAATATGCTCTACTGGAGGAGCGTCCTAAGATGGATATGTAGGCTCTGATGGACTAGGCATATCATGCTTAGGTGGCAACAAAATACCCAAATGTTGTTGTATCTGCCTAAGGATGGCAGTATGCTGGGTCTGGGTGGCAATAAACTGATCCTGATGTGCACGTACGATCGCCATCTGCTGGGCAAGAACGCTCTGAGTAGTGGTCAATGTCTGCAATGTATGACATAGACCTCTGAACTTTGAAACGGATATGGTGATAGTAGATCAGATGGAAGAGGCGCGGATGTAGCTGGTACAACTGGTGGAGTCCCAGGAGTGGTAGGAGGAGTATAAGATGTAGCCTCAGGCGTGAGCACTGTAGAAGGTGCTGCAGGGGTAGGTGCTATGATCTTCGTAAGTATCTCAGCCTGTTGTACCTATTGTGGTTGTTGTGGCTGCTCGTCCTGTGGTATTTTTGGATGCTCTGGCCTAGCTGGGGCTCCTGGATGTGCAACATAAGCCGTCATATGAGTCCATTTGTCGAGAGTGAATATATCTCGGCAAATGCGTCGACGCTCAAGTTGAGGCTCAGAATGATAGCCCAAATGCTCTAATATCTTATAGAGCAGTCTAGGGAAAAGTAATGGAATGGCATCTGCTCTCTGTAGCTTCTTCCTGTGGACCTTCTCTTCAAAGTAGTGGGTGGTCTCCTGGTCTGATGACTCTACTGGACCTGAAACTTTGGCTCTTTTTGCAAGAGGAAGACTAATTGATTTCTTGGGACGTGAAGAGCTTGCCCCTGATGTAGTGGGTGGTTTCTTGGTCTGATACATTCGCTGAAGAGGACTAGGCAGCACTTCACCCTCGGAAGGTGGAATGGCGAGGGCCTGTGGAGCCTCAGACATGGAGTCTCGTGCAGGTGAAGCTCTCGGTCTGATGGAGATGGGGTCTTGGCTTCTCTCGTCTTGGCCATGGCTGAAGTGGAGAGGTTCATATTCCAGAGGGTACGCGGAGGTGCGCGAGGTGGTCTTCTTCAGACGCACATCTTCTAGACTTCCTTTGGAAAGGGTCCTCTGAGATTCTTGAGTTTTGCAACTTGAAGAGCTTTTTCGCAAGTTGAAATAGCTGTGCAAAATAAAAATTGAGAAAATTAGAGGTTTAAATAGGTATTTAAATGACGGTTGACATTTTCGCAACTTGAAGGCCATTTCGCAACTTGAAGGTCATTTTGTAGCCTAATTCGCAACTTGTTTCGTAGCTGCGAAATTGGGTTTTGAAGATGCGAAATGGCACACGTGTGCCTAGAGGGTGTTTCGTAGTTGCGAAAATTTTCGCAACTTGGAGACTGAACTTGCGAAATTTGCTTTTGGGATTTTGCAACTTGGTTCGCAGCTGCAAAATGGGCTTTTGAATATGCGAAATGGCACACGTGTGCCTAGAGGGTGTTTTGCAGCTGCGAAAATTTTCGCAACTTGGAGACTGAACTTGCGAAATTTTGCTTTTGGGATTTTGCAACTTGGTTCGCAACTGCGAAATAGGCTTTTGAAGATGCGAAATGGCACACGTGTGTCTAGAGGGTGTTTCACAGCTGAGAAAATTTTCGCAACTTGGCTCTTCAACTTGTCAATTTTTTCTCAAGTTGACCTCATTTTCGAAACTTGATTTTTCAACTTGCAAAATTTTTGCAAGTTAAAAAAATTCCTCTGTTTTTCCCCTTCTTTGGTTCTTTATGGCTTCCATCCACTTCCTTTGAAATTCCTCCTGATTTTGATCATTCAAAAAGTCTAAGTTATATCAAAATAAAATAAATCAAAGCTAAAATCAAAATTAAAACAATTAATAAAGCTTTTAAATAAAAAAAATTAAAACAAAAACATGGACTTTGATTAGTCTTCAAAAAGACTAAGTCCATCTAACCCATTTTTGGTTAGGATTTTTGTGGCTCAAGAAAACTGATTTCCTCATTGTCTTGATTGAATGGCTCCATGAATGGTTTGAGACGGTGGCCATTGACTTTGAAAGTGTCTGTGCTATTGGAATTGAGTAGTTCCACTACTCCATTGAGATGCACTTGGTGAATAATGAAAGGGCCTATCCACCTTGACTTTAGCTTTCCTGGGAAGATATGGAGCCTAGAGTCATAGAGTAAGACTTTTTGTCTCTTTCGAATTTCTTTATTGGAGATTAACTGATCATGGCACCTCTTCATCCTCTGTTTTGCAACTTTGGAATTGATGTAGGCATCATTTCTTAATTCCTCCATCTCATTAAGGTTTAAGCACCTCTTCATCCCGGCTCTGGTCAAGTCCACGTTTACCTTCTTAATTGCCCATGAAGCCTTGTATTCAACTTCCACAGGGAGATGACATGCTTTGCCATAGACCAGGCAATAAGGAGACATGCCAAGAATAGTCTTGTAAGCTATTCTATATGCCCATTGTGAATCATGGAGCTTAACAGACCAATCTCTCCTGCTTGTGTTCACCACCGTCATCAATATATTCTTGATTTTCCTATTTGCTAACTCAACTTGCCTAGAAGTCTAAGGGTGATAAGGTGTAGCTACCTTATGTTTCACCCCATCCTTGGAAAAAAGAGTTTCAAAAGGCTTGTTGCAAAAATGAGTACCCCCATCACTGATTATGGCTTTGGGCACCCCAAATCTTGAGAAGATGTTCTCTTTGAGAAACTTGAGAACAACTCTGTGATCATTTTGTTTACATGGGATTGCCTCAACCCATTTCGAAACATAGTCTACCCCTACCAAAATGTAAGAGTTACCAAAAGACATTGGGAAAGGTCTCATGAAGTCAATGCCCCAAACATCAAAGAGATCAACTACTAAAATGGGGTTCATAGGCATTTGATTTCTACGTGTCAACTTCCCAAGCCTTTGGCATCTATCATAGCTCCTATACATGGTGTGGGTATCTTTGAAAAGTGATGACCAACTGAAGCCTGATTGCAACACCTTCATGGCTGTTTTCTGAGAGGTAAAGTGGCTTCCACATGCACTTTCATGGCAATGACTGAGGATTCCCTGTTGCTCTCGTTCAGGGACACACTTCCTTATTATTTGATCTGCACAATACTTGAAAAGAAAAGGTTCTTCCCAATAGTAGGTATGAATCTTTGCAAAGAAGTGCTTCCTATCTTGTGCTTTCCACTCACTTGGAACTTCACCAGTAACTAGATAGTTAGCAATATGAGCATACCAAGGAGCATCTTCTAACAACATGAGTGACTCTTCCGAAAAATCATCATTAATAGGTAAAACATGGGAATTATGTGCTATAGCCAACCTTGAAAGGTGGTTAGCTACCACATTCTCCACTTCTTTCTTATCTTTGATTTGGATATTGAACTCTTGTAGTAAGAGAATCCATCTAATCAACCTTGCTTTTGCATTTTGCTTTGTCAATAAGTACTTCAAGGCTGAATGGTCAGTGAAAACCACAATGAAAGACCCTACTAGATAAGCACGAAATTTGTCTAAGGCAAAAACTACAGCTAACAATTCTTTCTCTATGGTTGTGTAGTTCCTTTGCGCTTCGTTCAATGTTTTTCTTGCATAGTAGATCACATAGGGCTTTCCATCCTCTTTTTGACCAAGAACAGCTCCTATAGCAAAGTCACTGGCATCACACATCACTTCAAAAGGTAGTTGCCAGTTAGGAGCCCTTATTATTGGAGCAGTTGTCAAGAATTGCTTCAATTGGTCAAAAATCCTTTGACATCTCTCATCCCATACAAACTTAGCATCCTTACCCAATAGTTCACAAAGAGGCTTTGAAAGTTTAGAGAAATCTTTAATAAACCTCCTATAGAACCCAGCATGGCCAAGGAATTGCCTTACTCCTTTTACAGTTGTTGGGGGTGGCAATTTGATAATAAGTTCCACCTTTGCTTTATCAACTTCAATGCCTTTCTTGGAGATGATGTGGCCAAGGTCAATTCCTTGTTGTACCATAAAATGGCATTTCTCCCAATTAAGTACTAAGTCATTTTCAATGCATCAGTTCAAAACCGCTTCCAAGTTAACTAAGCATTCTTCAAATGTACTTCCATATATGATGATATCATCCATAAAAACTTCCATAATACGCTCCACCATATCACTGAAAATATTTAACATACATCGTTGGAATGTTACAGGTGCATTGCATAAACCAAAAGGCATTCTTCTGTAGGCATATGTTCCAAATGGACATGTAAAAGGGGTCTTCAATATCGATTTCTATTTGAAAATACCCCGAGTAGCCATCCAAGAAACAATAGAAAGGATGGCCTGAGACTCTCTCCAACACTTGATCAATAAATGGCAATGGAAAATGATCCTTCCTTGTCACAACATTCAATTTTCTATAATCAATACACACCCTCCAACTTGAAGTGAGGCGTGTAGCAACTTCTTCTCTCTTTTCATTTTGCACCACAGTGATCCCTGATTTCTTTGGTACTACTTGAGTAGGACTCACCCATAGGCTATCTGATATGGGGTAGATAATACCTTCTTGAAGTAGCTTAAGAAGCTCAGCTTGCACCACCTCTTGCATATGAGGATTCAATCTTCTTTGAGGTTGACGAATTGGCTTAGCTTCTTCTTCCATGTATATATGATGTGTACAGACCAAAGGACTGATGCCTTTCAAGTCAGATATTTGCCATCCTATTGCTTTCTTACATCTCTTGAGAACTTCAAGTAAACACATTTCCTGAGGAGTAGTAAGAAATGAAGATATAACAACAGGGCACTTCTTATTCTCTTCTAGGTATGTATACTTCAACTCCGTGGGTAGGGGCTTCAGATTAAGCTTTGGGGGCTCCTTTTTTAACAACTTCTTGTGCCTCCTTTTTATTGAATAAAGGTAGAATTGCTTCTATCCTCCTCCAACCTGGTAGAGTAGCAAGCAAATCTGAGGGTTCAGACAACCCTTCTTCAAGATTCCCAAGACTTTTATTCAATTTCTCTTGCATTTTTTTATTACAATGCTCCTCCACTAGAGTGTTAATGATGCACACCTCTTCTCGACCTTCATCTTCTTCCGGAGTGATTGACTTTTTGGACATATAGAAGATATTTAGCTCCAATGTCATGTTACCAAATGTGAGTTGCATGACTCCATTCCTACAATTTATGATTGCGTTTGATGTAGTTAGGAATGGCCTTCCAAGTATGATAGGAACATAATTAGTTTCCTTGACAATTGGGTCTATGTCAAGAACAAAAAAATCCACTGGATAGTAGAAATTGTCAACTTGAACTAAGACATCTTCAATTATCCCTCTTGGAATTTTCACTGATCTATCTACTAGAGATAGAGTGATTGATGTTGACTTCAATTTACCAAGTCCCAATTGCTTGTAGATAGAGTATGGTAGCAAATTCACACTTGCCCCCAAGTCTAACAAAGCTTTCTCTACTACAGTTCCTCCAATCATCACTGAGATGGTAGGGCAACCCGGATCTTTGTACTTCAATGGAGACTTGCACTGTATGATGGCACTTACTTGCTCAGTCAAGAAGGCTTTCTTATTCACATTCAACCCTCTTTTGATAGTACACAGGTCCTTTAGGAATTTTGCATAAATCGACACTTGTTTAATCATATCTAGCAATGGGATGTTGACTTTACTTGTCTCAATACTTCAAGAATTTTTTATGCATTTTTTATTTTCTTTTTCCCATGCAAAGCTTGAGGAAAAGGTGGAGGTATCTGCTTCTTCATCACATCTCCCTTGATAACTATTTTCTCCGAATTTTCATTCACTGTTGAATCATGGTCCTCTTTCCTTTCACTGCTATATTTCTTCTTTCCTTTGATTTTCTCCCTCTTCTCTGTCTCTTCTTCTTCTTCCTCTTTTTCAACATGTGGCTTGGGTGTTGGCAACTCAACCTTTTTACCACTCCTTAGAGTGATCAAGGCTTTGACATCTCTCACTTGTGAAGACTCTCCCTCATGAGCTTCCACTTCATGGATACCCTTGGGGTTTTGGTGAGGTTGAGAAGGAAATCTCCCCGTCTCTTGCACTATGTTAAGCTTAGTGAGCTTGAGATTGAGTATTGGAGATTATCTATCTTCTGAGATAAATCATTTTGCATTCCATCCATCCTTTTATTCAATGTATTCTCTATACTGTCAATTCTTTGACTGAGTTGAGCATTGATAGATTTCTGATCTCCAACAAAATCTCCCACGACCTTGCTTAGATTCACTATTGCTTGGTCAAGATTTGAAGGTTGTTGAGATGCTTGGCCTGGTTGTGTGTACCGAAGTGGTCTTGGCTTCCAGGAGAAATTTGGATGGTTCCTCCAATTTGAATTATAGGTATTTCCATATGAAGCATTGTTGTTGGGCTTGAATTGTCCAGTGACATTTGCTTGATCTCCAAACATTTCCCTAACAGCTAGAATTGTAGGACACTCCTCCACCAAGTGCTCATAAGATTGACAAATAGGACAAGGCATGACTTGCACTAGTGTTTCAACAACAGCTTGTACTTCACGTATCTTTTTCAGTTCTAGCTCCTCCAATCTTCTTGTCATAGCTGCAACTTTTCCTTTCATGTCAATATCTTGATTCAAGGTATACATCCCAGCCTTAGCATTAAAGGCATTTGATTGAGACTTCGTCTTCCTCACTTCTCCTTTGTTCGGTTCATCCCATCCCCTTGAGACTTCAGCAACATAATTCAAGAAATCCATGGCTTCCTCTGGATTCTTACTCATGAAATCTCCTCCACACATAGTCTCGAGGAGTTGCTTCATTGAGGAAGACATTCCATCATAAAAGTAACTCACCAATAGCCATGTATCAAAACCATGGTGACGACAAGCGTTGATAGCTTCCATGTATCTCTCCTAACACTCATAGAATTTCTCATTCTCTTTAGCTGAGAATTTTGAAATTTGCCTTTTCAAGCCATTTGTCCTATGAGTCGGGAAAAATTTCTTGAGAAATTCAAGTTGCAAATCAGTCCAAGTTCAGATACTCCTTGGCCTTAAATAATTAAGCCAAATCTTGGCCTTATCTTTCAAAGTAAAAGAAAATAGCTTTAGCCTCATCAAGTCGATTGAAGCTCCTCTCTCTTGGAATGTATTACAAACATCTTCAAATTCCTTGATATGTGCGTAGGGATTCTCACTTTCCATCCCATGGAAACTAGGTAGAAGCGGCACAATATGTGGTCTAATTACTAGCTGCTCTGTAGGAGGCACTATACATGATGGTGCACTCATACAAGGTGGATGCATGCGATCCCTCATTGATCTAAATGCATTGGGATTGTCTTGGTGACCATGGTGACTATGTTGATCTTCAGGTGTAGCTTCCATGATGTTCAAGCACAATTCCAACTCTATTTTATGAGGTGTTTCAATTTTCACAAGTCTTCCTCCACTGTCTCGTATCCAATATGGCATACACAACTAGTAACAACTGTAACAAAAACAAAGAAACAAAAGAAAACAAAACTACAAAAAGACTAAGATTAACTAAAATTAAATTAAAAGATATGTTAAAATATGAACAAGTAAAAGAAACAATTAAAAAGAGTTAGTAAAATGAAAGAAAAATCACCAAACTTGTGATGAAGATCACAAGTACTCTGAAAAGATGATATCACTATAAAGTTGGCACCATCCCCGGCAACGACGCCATTTGGTTCGTGCCCAACTGGTGTATGTCCTATTGATTCGTGTTCAATCAACTGGTGTACCTTGATTTCGGTCCTTAGACGAGAATAATAAACAAAATTTATAAACCTATTTCACCATGCACTAGGATAGCCTTAGCTAGCATAACATAGTGGCTCTAGGATCGTTCATTGGGATGAATTTTCAAATTACAACTGATATTAATTCAAAGCTGAATTGGTGCTTTTTCTTTTCAAGGTTAGCTTTAAAAGAAAACATAAAGATGTTTGAAAAGGTTGGTTTTTAGGTGAAACCAATAATAACGGAAATTACTTACAAAGAAAAGTGTTTCTTGGAGTTTCTAGATCACTAGGCTCAGGTTCCTATTACAAAAAGAGAGTTTCGATCACTTGAATCTTTTCCTCGCATTGGGGATTTAACATATAGTTATTTCCCGAACTGGTGTGGTATAGATGCTTCCCTTTTATGGATTCAAACATTAATTCCCTATCATTGAATCATCTTGCAATGGTTCATACCTCTCACCTAGCATTGGTCATGCAAGGTGATTCTTAACCTTGGATTACCCGTCAAAAGCTCGCAAGAGATAACTAATGGATGTCTCCTTGGAGTCCAAAAGCTTACCAAGTGTTGGCTATTCTAGAAAATCCTACCTTTAAACCACCTTCCAAAGGCTCGCAAGAGATAAACTAGTGTATCTCAATGGACGGAGACCACTTTCCTTACCAAGTGTTGGCTTAGGTGATTTTAAGGCGTTTTAAGTTAACTAAAAACATAAAAACCATTAACAGGTCACTTTCTCTTCATTAAAAGATGAAACGACAAAACTTCCAATTTTTGCATTCGGGACCATACCCAGCTTCCTTCACCCCAAGAAACAAAAAGCCTAGCCACTCATCCTCAGAGTTTGTTTGGCTAGTGAGAAAAATACAATCAAAATGAGTAGGTAAGGCAGAGGAAAACTCTATGTATTAATTTCTTCAAAACTATACAAAAGTTTGTCTCTGAGAAAAAACTCCCGAGATGTTCTAAAAGAAAAATTACACATGATATATATAAAGGTCATTCACCCTTCCTTCTTACTTTCTAACTAAGGAATCCTATGATTGGTGGATTACAATGAGAAAATAGGGATTTAAACAACAAATATCTGAAGAAAAAAAATCTAAAAGAGTCGGTTGCAAATATCTAGGAGTACTGATTCGTGTTTCCCAATTGGTGTCTCAGCTGATTCATGTCCAACTGGTGTTCCTTGATTGAGGGAGTAATCAACAAAATTTATAACCTATATCACCATGCATTAGGATAGCTTTAGCTAATATAGCATAGTGGCTCTAGGATCGTTCACTGGGAAGGGTTTTCAACTCACAACTAATACCAATTCAAAGTTAAATTGGTGCTTTTTCATTTCAAGGTTAGCTTAAGAAAAAAAACATAAACTTTGGTTGAAAAAGGTTTTGTTTTAAGCTAACTAAAAAGAAAGTAATGAAAATTACTTATGAAGAAAAGCATTCCTTGGAGTTTTAGGTTCACAGGAGAGGCTCCTCATGCAAAAACAGAGCTCCGGTCACTTGGTTCATTTCCTCGCATTAGAGAATTAACATATAGTCAATTCTCTAACCGTTGCTGTATAGATGCTTCCCTTTAATGGATTTCAGCACTAATTCCCTCTCACTGATGCAACTTGCAATGACTCGTGCCTCTCACCTAGCATTTGCCATTCAAGGTGATCATTAACTTTGGACTTCCCTTCTCAAGCTCGCAAGAGATAACTAATTGATGTCTCATTGGAGTCCAAAAGCTTACCAAGTGTTGACAATTCTAGAAAATCCTACCTTCAAGTCACCTCCCAAAATCTTGCAAGAGGTAAACTAGTGCATCTCCATGGATGGAGATCACTTGCTTTACCAAGTGTTGGCTCAGGTGAATTGTAGGTGTTTTAAGTTAACTAAAAACATAGAAATCATTAATGGGTCACACTTTCTCTTCATTAATGGCTGAAACAACAAAACTACCAATTCTTGCATTTGGAACCTTTCCCGGCAACCTTAGCTCCAAGGAACTAAAAGCCTAGCCACTCATTCTCTGAGGAATCATCCTCAGAGTTTGTTTGGCTAGTAAGAAAAATTAAATAAATATATACAATCAAAACAAGTAGGTAAGGCAGAGTAAAAGCCCTGAATTTTACTTCCTTCAAAAACTATACAACAGTTGCCTATGTACAAGCTTCCGTTCCTTTTTTCATGGAAACTTACAAGCATTAAATATGGGGTTATTTACCCTTTGTTCTTGCTTAAAGACTAAGGAATCCTATGATAGGTGGATTACAAGGAGAGTTTGGGGATTTAGACATCAAATATCTAAAGCAAAAAAATCTCAAAATGTCGGTCACAAATATTGGGAAGCTTCAGGAGAATTTTGCAGCCGTGCAAGAGGGCTGCGAAATTTCACAGCATGAAGGACACCATTTTGCAACCAAAGGTTGATTTCACAGCCCTGCGAAATTTGCCTTCAGATTGGAGTGATCGGCTTCTAATGGCTGTAACTCCTTCATTTCAACTCCGAATCGTGCACTGTTTAAAGCATTGGATTACTAACTTCCCGAGCTTCGAAATGACATATAGTATACATGAATTGAGCTCCAAGAAATGCCCCAAAAGTGGCTTACAGTGACTGTCCTCTAGAATGCTTCATGTTAGATTTCTCTTTGCTTCCCCTCCTTGCATTCCGGATTTGCTTATGGCAAAGGACTTCAAAGCTTTAAAGCTTTGGTTCTTCATGTTTCTAAGCTTTCCGCTTTGCCATGGATTCCAAAGAACTCTCCTCAATCTTAGATTGCTTTGGTGATCAAATTACTAACAAAAACACCAAAACTTACACAAAGTGATTAGAAATGATTGCAAAGGTCCTTAATATGTTAATTGGGTTAAAAGGTGATAACTACTACTCAAAAGTGTTTAAAAGAGTTAATTACAAGCTATCAAATAACACTTTTTGAGTAGTAATCAAGTACACAAGTGGATTTCGCAAGTTGAAACATGACTTGCAAAAAATTCGGAAGTTGAATTGTCCATTTTGCAAGTTGGACCTTGATTTCGCAGCTTGCGAAATTGTCTTTCAACTAGGCGTGGTTGTCTTGCAATGACCATAACTTCTTCATTTCAACTCTGATTTGCACACCGTTTAAAGCGTTGGACTTCTGACTTCCCGAGCTTCAAAACAAAATATAATATGTATAAAATGGGCTCCAGAAAGTGCTCGAAATGTGTCCTACAGCTGCTGTCCTCTTGGATTTCTTCATGTTAGATTCCTCTCTTTGTTTTTCCTCCTTGCATTCTTGATTTGCTTTTGGAAAAGGACTACAAAGCTCCAAAGCTTGGATTCTTCCTATAAATGACCTTCCATTTGCTTTGCCATGGATTATACAGAGCTCTTCCTCATCTTAGATTGCTTTGGTGATAAAAAAGCTATCAAAAACACCAAAACTTAACACAACTTAATTAAAAATGATTGCAAAGGTCCTTAACATGCCAATTGAGTTAAAAGGTAATAACTAATACTCAAAAGTGTTTAAAAGAGTTAATTACAAACTATAAAATAACACTTTTTGAGTAGTAATCACTGAGCTTGCTCTCTTATTCCTTATCTTGAACTTTCTTTATTTGGTGTTGTTGTTCTTCTTCTTGAAGAACCTATAATGTTTGAGAATCCCCTTAACCATCCTGAAGGAAAATGACAAGGTCTTTAAGATCATATCAATATTGGTGTCTATAATAGTCTTAGGAGTAGTTTGTCAAAGCTAACCTATTCTTATCACCAAATAACCATTGCAAACTAGAAAGAGAATATCAAAGTCTCTAGTAACAGACATGTGTTGCTATTGCAACACATTATCCAAATATCCAAGTATTAGACACTTAGCCTTCTGATTCATCTAATAGCACTTTAATATGCCACTTTTTCCTTTTGCTAGGTTAGTTCATATGGAATAACTAGTTTTACCTAAACTAGCTTCTATGTGATTAGTTACTATATGTAGAATAAATTTAGTCCAATTGATTAGTTGGGCCTGGTCTATTGTGAGAAAGAGAGTGATAATAAAACCAACATGATATCTGTAACAAAGAATATAACCAAGCATATGACATAATTAAGCATTCAAGGCATTTGGTAATTAATTTAGCAAAAATGTAATCCTCTCAAACTACATATTCTTTTGCAAGGTATCTTATTATCATAAGAATCAAGCCTACAATGGGTAGGCCATGACCTTATTACTAGTTAGAGACCCTCTCAAATTTATCACCCTGCCTTAATTATGAAAGATATCTAAAGACAAGATCAAAATACCTTTTATTTGGCCCATGGACTATGTAAGTAGGACCGTGGTGGGTGATTTGGCCACTTGATTTCCAATTATAAGTGTATAACCATTGTCCTTGAACTATCAATGTCACCAAATAAGGAACCCTACTAGTTACTCCCACTATAGACATGTGTAGCCTCGTCCTAATGGAGAGTCCATATCCCTTTATTCCTAGGGCCCAACCCACCGGTAGGGTAGTGATGAACCCAAATCACGATGGGCTTGACAATGAAGGCCATGGGCTTGCTTAAAGCCTTTTCCCACTTAATCTGTTGAGATAAATAAGGACATTTTAAAATCATTAGCAATTTCCTTAATGAATAAATTATCTACTTTGAAAATTTCCTAATTAGATACCTAGTGTAATTGGAGAATATGAACATGAAAATTTTAAAATTTCCATAAGAGTAACTTTCAAAGAGAATTTTGTTAAAATATCCACTCTCAAAATTTTGACTAGTAAAAGTCATCTTCTGAGGGAGTTTAAAAGGCTGATCAAACTTAATTTCTTCCTAATAGATATTAATTAGGTAAGTATGGATATGAGTTGGTGGTGAAGAGGTTGGGTGAGTTTAAAAGGCTGATCAAACTTAATTTCTTCCTAATAGATATTAATTAGGTAAGTATGGATATGAGTTGGTGGTGAAGAGGATGGACAATTTTGACTAGTAAAAGACCACTTCAGAGGGAGTTTAAAAGGATGATCAAACTTAATTTCTTCCACGATTCGTAGTTATCCCTGATTCTTCTCAGGCAGAAATATAGCAATACCAGCAAGCAGCTACGTCGGATGTACCATCTTTCCTCCAACCAATAGCAGATGCCCTTCTTGAAACAAGCATCAGCCCTCCTCGCCATGGATTGTCGTCAAGTTCTCAACATCAACGCTCGTTGAATTCTGAGCGTGTACAGTCGTCCAGCCCCCAGCCCCCAGCCTGTACCGAGGTCAAGCAGCAACACACAGCAAGTAGCAGGCATTCCGGGTCAAAGACCGTCCGGCCTTGAGCCTGAATCACCATTTGCCCGAACTACACAGAGGAGTATTGGAATGGATTCTCCTCAAAATTCAAAAACACCATTTGCACGAAGGACACAGAACAGGACTCCAACGAATCCTACTCGATACTCATCGGGCCCTTTTGCACCAACTACACAGCAAAGGACTCCAACGAATCCTATTCGATACTCATCGGGCCCTTTTGCACCAACTACACAGCAAAGGACTCCAACGAATCCTATTCGATACTCATCGGGCCCTTTTGCACGAACTACACAGCAAAGGACTCCAACGGATCCTACTGAATACACATCGGGCCCTTTTGCACGAACCACAGTGTAGGACTCCAAGGAATCCTACTCACTACTCATCGAGCCCTTCTGCAAGAGCTACACAGAGTAGAAATCGAAACAATTCTACCCGATAATCATTGAGCCCTTTTGCAGGAAACAGACAAACTCATTGATATTTGGGTAGTTTTAAGGTATTTTACAGTTTTGAGGTGCTATTGTGTAGTTTTGATGCGTTGTTCTTTGCGTACGAATCTTGGAATGTTGTTTTATGATTGAACTAAAGTGTAAGTCTGCTTCCTTCTTCCTTGGTCACTTTCTTTGTTGTTAGAATGAGTGCCTCAAGTTTATTTGGTTTTTCCTAAAATCTAAAAGTCTTGTTCTTGATGATTAATTAGCCAGTGTTAATTGAATTTTTGTTTTCAATTTTTGTAATTTCTTTGTATTTATGGAGAGTGTTGATTTCTTCTCATAATAAGTTTATGCTCTTAAATTTTTACTTTTAATTTAATAGACCAAGCATGACCTCAATTTTTAAGTATCACACTTGCAAATTATTTATATTCTTTGATTAAATTAGTTTTAATAGTCACAAAAAAAAAAAAAAAGCAAAAAGTTATAAAAACTAATTTAATCAAATAATATAAATAATTTGCAAATGTGATACTTAAAAATTGAGGTCATGCTTGGTCTATTAAATTAAAAGTAAAAATTTAAGAGCATAAAGATTCTAGAGCATATGTATACATAATTATACATATTATTACTATGTATACATAATTGGTACCATATGCAAGTCATAACCTTAATGTAGAGGCGGTGTAGTATTTTTTGCACTTAATGTTGCTCAAGTGCTAAAGTCTTCACTTATGTGAATTTTTTTTGTTGGAATGCATAATGGTGTCTAGCCTTTAGCATTTAATTAAAATTGGAACCATATTTAACACCTGTGTAGAGAAGTCATAACCTTGACATGGAGCAATATGCAACATTTTGGCATTTAACGTGTTTTAAGTGTTAAGTCTTCACTCAAGTGAATTGGATTAATGGCTTATATGCATAGTGGTGTCAAATTTCTAGTATTTAATTAAAATTAGAACCATATTTAACACTTATGTAGACAAGTCATAATCTTGACATGGAGTAGTGTTGTATTTTCGGTACTTAATATGACTTAAGTGTTAAATTTTTCACTTAAGCAAATTGGCTTCACTTGGATACATAGTGGTGTCTAACATTTTAACACGTAATTAAAATTAGAGCTATATTTCATACCTATGTAGAAAAGTTATAACCTTGACGTGGAGCAGTGTTGTAATTTGACACTCAATGTTGCTTAAATGCTGAAGTTTTTATTCATGCATATTCACTTAGCTTGGATGAAAAATGGTATCCACTTTTTAACAATTTATTAAATTTGAAACTATGTAAACAAGTAATAACCTTGACGTAGAGTGGTGTTATATTTTTTACACTTAATATAGCTTAAGTGCTAAAGTATTCACTTATAAGAATTGACTTGACTCGGATGCACAATGGTGTCCTACTTTTTAACACTTAATTGATAGTGAAACCATATTTAACACTCGTATATACTAGTTATAAACTTGATATGTAGTAGTGTGCAACTTTTTAGCACTTAGTGCAACTTAAGTGTTAAAGTCGTTACTCATGCGAATTGACTGCACTTAGATGCACCTTTGTTTCTACCTTTTTAATAGTTAATTAAAATTAAAGTCATTCTTAAAAACCATGTAGACAAAGTGATCATAATCTTAATGTGGAGTAATTGTAATTTTTAACACTTCATAGAAATTGGGATCACACTTAACAACTACATATTTCACTTTCTATTTTTAATTTTTTTTTTCGTGATAATTGAACTCACGTAGTTTGCCCAAGTTGCCTATATACCCTTAACAAAGAAGGGATCAAATCAAGCGTAATTCAAAATATTTTTTTAATCTCTAACTTTTGCCAAGGCTAATGGTTTTAATCTTGCAAGCTTGTCTTAACTTTTTCCAATGTAGTCTTTTTAGGTTTTTTAATTTAGCGGCCTATGACTTGTACAAATTGAAAATGACTTCAGTCATGTGTAAAAAATAATAAAAGATATTCATTCATAGTTTTAGGGCAACGAAAGGTAATTGATTCTTTTTTATATTATTATTATTATTATTATTATTATTATTATTATATTACCTTATAAAAAGACCTCCATTTAATCTTATATATATAAAATCTTTTATACATGATTATTTTTTTTAGTTTTCATAGTATTTTTTTAATATAATAATTTTTTAAATATATATATATATATATATATATATATCTATCTTTACTTTCTATCAATGTCTCAAATTTCAAACATGTTCATGCTCTAAAAATTCTCAAGTTGTAGGGCCTAGAATGTCAACTTAGAGTTAGATGAAGAAGGGCATAAACAAAGATATAAAATATAATCTACATGTACCTGGATTCTATTTGAATAAAAAAGAGCCACTCACATACATGGATTAAATATACTTCCCATGGATAAGTTGTACTTTTTATATCCCATGAAGCTTTCCACTATGGCTTCAAAAAAGGAAAATAAAAAAAAAGAAGAAAAATTTCATAAAAAAACTGGTTCTATTCTTTTGTTTTTGGCCTCTACTAAGGAACCCATAATTGAGAGATTCAATGGCAACTATCGTATAAATAATGTTTCATAATTTACTTTTAAATTTCGACAGCAAAAACTAAAAATGTAAAACAATAAAAAAATTGTTCCATTTCCAAATTTTTTAAAATAAATTTTAAAGTAATAAATTAACGCCCATGACTGTTTTCACATCTTATTTTTATTTCTATCAATGCAATCATCGTAATCATCTTATCTATAAATATGGCCTAGAGCCATAGAGCTGCCTTTTCTTTAGTCCTAGAGCCATTTTAGCTAAGAGTAGTCTTTCCTTAGCATTTCTTGTCCAAAGCTCCCATTTCTCTTTAGTCCTAGGCCTAGAGCCATTTTCAGCCCAGAGCTACCTTTCCTTAGCATATTTGCCCTTTTCAACCCATAACCGTCGTTTCTTCTAAATAACTTCTCTTTTAAAAAACTTCAATTTGTCTTTTCAATTACAAATTTAAAAACTTCACTATTCAAGAAGCTGGGAAAAATCTTCTATTTAACATTTCAACAGTGAATCGAATTCACAGAGAGAAAAATAAAAAATAAAATTCTTGACAGCATAATTTTCACCATTTAAATGCAAAACATATTAACTAAATTTAGATACTTTAACCATTTCAAATGCTACGTTACATATCCTTTAGAAAAATATGTAGATTAATATTTTACTATAAATTGCTAATGAACTTTCCATACTATATATATAAATTATGTACATTAATGAACTTTCACTTATTTACGTCAATCTAAATAAGTTTATATTTAAAAAAAAATAAGCACATTCCTCCAAAAAAATAAGAATATCCTTTAGAAAATGCATTCCTCAAAAAATAAGTTCATTGTATATAAATTATATACATTAACGTTTGACTATTATCCGGATCTTTGATCACGATAAACACATTAATCATTTTAAATCAATAATAGAATTAAAATATCAAGATAGAAAACTTTTACCTTGATTTAGATGTTCCCAAATCAAATCCATATGGTGAAGTATCTGAACGAAGTTGTTGAAGGTTTAAAAAACCTAAGATCTTCTATTGCAATGAGTTTACCTTGATCTTGGCATTCAACCAATGGGAAGGTTGTAAGGGATGAGGCTATGGCTCTCTATTCTCTCTACATTGTAGAAGACAACTAGCTCACCCCTAAGAGAGTATTTATAGGGCTTGAGTCACTTAATCTAGTCAAAATGGATCATAATTAATTAATTGACCTACAAGGCCTTTTAATTAATCAATTAGCCCAATCTATAAACTTTGTTCACTAACCTTTATGCAACCTTGCATAGTTACCAAAACACCTTTACCCATAAAAGTGAGCCACAAGCCAATCCAACCCTCATAGACCATACCAATAAGGTATATGAGCTCAAATAGGGACCATTAGGACCCATTGGACAATATTGACTCTCTCGGAATTCAATTCTAAAATTGACTTAACATCTCATTATAGAGAATCAATTGCACTCCACTGCCCTATGTAAATAACAATGAGATACAAAGTGTTTGGGTTAATGACCTGCTATCCATTGCATTTAGTCTCCCTATGAATTGGTGTCCATATTTTAACGAGGTGAAAGTTATCATCTTCTCAAGACTACCTCTACTATCCATGAGTTATAGATCATTTTACTGTGTGCTCAATTGTCATATCTTAACTCTCTAAGAGCATATGTTAAGTTCCACTTAAGAAACTACTATGATCATAGTTTCCATGAACATACCTCCTTAGGATCACCCAAAGGGACACTTATCTTAATCCTATGGGATATCATGGTGCCTCTATTGAAAATACCTATTGTTATTCGCTTTGATAAACAATGATCTAATCCATAAGGAATATATGAACAACTTATGATCTCACCTATAAGTCAATGTCACTAGTAACCTTACCACAAGCTTAATATTCTCTAAAGGTTGAGAGATAACATATTGAAGAAGCTTGGTGAAGTCATGAAAACTTGATAACCTTATGTCATGACTCAATATAAGTCTTGTCCAATGTGTAACCATAAATACAAGTGCACTCACCATGAGAAACTCATCTCGATGGTCAAGACTAACCATCCCTCCTATTAGGAGGTAGTACACTATAACCTATTATGGGTTGCCTAGTTGCAAGGAACTCATAACTTAAATCTTCTATGTAACTCCTAATGTACTCTAGTCATATACAATACAAGAGATGTGGACTAGAATGCTTACAAGATATAATACATGGAATGAGAATAGATAAAAGTGAACTAGAAATTTATTAATAAATAATTAAATTCAAAAGTTTATTACATTAGGCCATGTTTTTAAGGGCCCTATCCTAACAATGTGGACTCCCAATGAATTGATGTTCCTAATCTAGCTAACAAGGTAGCAATATCAACCTTTCAAGATTACCTTTTGAATCCTTGAGTTATAAATCCTCTTATTAAGTGATCATCTGACATACACTACCTCATAAAGAACATATGTCAAATTCTACTAAAGGAATTGCTATAGTCACATTCATCTTGATCACATGTCCTTAGGATCACCCATGGAGTTTAGTCTCATGAGATATTATGGTTATTTTATTAAGAATACCTATTGCTATCGGTTTCCGTCAATTGTAACCCAATTTGTATCGAATATGTGACAGCATTAGGATCTCACCCATAGGTCAAAACTTCATGTTGATTTCAACACAAATTCAATATCCTTTAAGGTTAAGAGTCCATTAGTATAGTAGCTCGGGTAATCATGACTACCAGACAACTAATATCATGATTCATCATAGGTCATGTCTAAAATGTAACTTTACACATTCACCATGGGAAAGTTATCTCGATGACCATGATAAGGGATCCATCTAATTAGTAGGTAGTACACTGTAGTTTCTACTAGATTGCTTAAATCTATGAATCAACATTGAATCACTTATCACATTGCAAAAAATCCATGACTTGGATCTTTTATTCAACTCTTAATACTCCTAAGTCATGTACAATGCAAGTGATATGAATGTAAATGGTTAAATAACCAATTAATGCAAATGTGATAACATAAGCGGAATTAGAATAATAAATAAATAATTTTATTAATGAAACTTAATTTATTACATCGTATCATGCTTTATAAGGCTTTGTCCCAACAAACTCCTATTCAACCATGCATATTTACCAAAACACCCTTATGCACATAAGTGAATCATGAACTAATTCAACCCTCATAAACTATGCCATCAAGATATATGAACTTGAGCCAATACCACTATAGCAAATAGAATAGTATTGCCTCCCTCAGAATCCAATTCTAAAGTTGACTCAATATCTTATTATAGAGAGTCAATTGCATTGCTTGGGTCTGTGACCTGCTATCCATTGTATATAGTCTTCTTATGAAGTATTATTCATAATATAATAAGGTGAAAGTTATTAGCCTTTCTAGGTTACCTCTATCATCCTTTAATTACATATCCTCCTATGATGTGATCAACTGACATACTCTAACCCATAAAAGCATATTTCAAATTCTACTTAAGAAATTACTATGAGTATAGATTTCATGATCACATGTCCTTAGGATCATCTAAAAGAACATATTGTCTCAAACTCCATGAGATATTTGATTCCTCTATTGAGAATACTTATTGCTACTAACTTTCATCCATAGTGACCCAATCCATAGGGAATATATCATCACTTTAGGATTTCACCCATATGTCAAAGTCACTATAAACTTTGGCACAAACTCAGTATTCTCTCAAGGTTGACAGAAAATACAATATAATAACTTAGAGAACTCATGACTACCTGATACTCTTACATCATGACTCACCGTAGGTCTGATCTAATGTGCAACTGTACACATTAGTGCACTCACCATGAAAATTCTATCTCGTTTGTTAAAACTAGTCATCTCTCAAATTAAGAGGTAGTGCACTATAATATCAAATGGATTGCTTAAGTTCACAAAGCAACTATGAACAAATTATCTACTTGTAGGAACCTATGACTTGGATGTTCCATGTAAATCCTAATTCACCCAAGTCATATACATTGCAAGAAATGTCAAGGTGTAGAATGCTCATAAGGTATAATGCATAGAATAATGATAGATAAGAGTGAAATTAAAATATCATTAAATAAATAAGACTATATATTTTTTACAACATGTTATGCTTTTAGGGACTCTATCCTAACAAAAACTACTATCATTGACTGTGATTTTGATACAAAAAAATTAAAAATTTAAAACAATATGATAAAAATATATTTATTTTATTTACATATGATAAGAATTTGAAAAATAAACAAACATTTTGTTTAGGATTCATAAAAAAAATCTTTGATTAATGGAAATCTTATATCCTAGCCTCTAAAAAATAAAACATAATTTTTAAATCTAAATCCTCAATTATCAAATATATTATAATTAATATTTTAAAGTATCAAGTGTATTATTTTTAGGATAAAATTTTCATTTTTTGTTGTTTGCATACTTATATTTATATTTAATCTGTTCTCATTAGTTATATATTCCAAAAAAAAAAAATGATTAAAGTTAATAAATCTGAAAGTAAAGAGGTTAGGAAGAGAAAGTGTCAATACTAGCTTCAACATATATAAATAAAAAAATACCAAAGGTAAGATGTAACGACCCACTTCCAACCGTTTAGATATTGTCCGCTTTGGACCCTAAGGGGCCCTCACGGCTTTAGAACTCATCTATAGGGTTACGAGGAGTCCACACTTATATAGCAATAGGAACTTTCCCCCTATCCGATGTGGGACGTCACAAACACCCCCCATGCAGACAATGTCTTCAGATAGAGGAGAAAGTTTCTGGCGCTATATAAGTATGGACTCCTCGTAATCCTGTAAATGTGTTTTAAAGTCATGAGGGCCTCTTTGGGTCCAAAGCAGACAATATCTACATGGTTGGGAGCGGGTCGTTACAAATTATTTTTAAAATATATTTTAAAAAATTAAAAACAATTTAGGTTTTCAAACAGTCTTATGTTTTACAAAATATTAAAGAACTAACTTTCAAAAACTGTTTTAAACAACTATTTCTCAAAACTGTTTTCGATGACAATTACCAAATAAGACCTCCAATACTCTTTTTTAAGTTATTAGGGTTTTAGTTTAAGCAGTCTTGAAATACATTGTGGCTTTGATATGGGATTGATTGATCACAGAATACCAATGTACATATATATAGGTATTGAGATATATTGTTTTCCTACAGCCGATTCCGGGGATACATGGGTGGCTACAATGAGACACATTGCTATTGAGGGTGGATGCTATGTTCTTTCACCCATCCAGTTCTGTCGGAGGAAAGATTACCCACCTCCACCTAAATATGTCACTCCAGATTCTATTGTTTGGGCTGGAGGTAGTGTCATCATTTCGCCCCATGGTGAAATTCTAGCAGGACCGAATTACGAAGGAGAAGGCCTCTTCACAGCTGATCTTGGTATGGCCCTAACTTCTCCAATTATATATCCAAATATTTCAGTATGCAGATAAGGCAAATGAGTCAATTCTTTAGGTTTAAGAGGACTGCAAACATAGTTTTATGGAAGACTTGATACTCTATGATATTTATCACGGGCTGATCAAATATTTTGATGATCACTTGATATGCAGATGTTCGTGGAGAGATTCCTAAAGCAAAGTTCCAGTTCGATGTGGTAGGACATTATTCGAGAGCTGATGTGCTAAGCCTCACTGTGAACAATCGTCCACTGCTTCCTGTTACTTTCACATCCTCACCATCTAAAATCAAAGACGATGATGATGAGATGGATGTTACTTTCACATCCTCACTGTGAACAATCGTCCTCCTTCAATAATTTGTATGATTTTCCAGTGAGTCAAACATTGATAATTTCCATGTCTTTCTTTATCCTGTAAAGGCAGTCTTTTGTGCATATGGAGACTGCACCTCATTATAAATAAATCCTTGTTTTGAGTGTAAAATCATACCCCTTTTTTTTTTTTTTGGTCTCAAGTATTAATAAAATTGTATTTTCCACTTATTATTTGGTACAACAGTGCTTGTTACTCATTGGCTGAGGCCTCTGTGATAGCTTTGCTCATTTAGTCTGGTAGAAGTTGAAACTAAAGGTTAATTCATGATTATGAAAGGGCGATTATAAATGCTTCATTAAATTAACACCTTTCCATATAAGCTATGTTTTATGAAAATAAGTAAAATTGAGGAAAATACGAGAGAGAGAAATATAATAAAGAGGAAATGTAAAAGGAAACAACAATTATTTTTTTAAAGGAATGTCATTATTTTTCTTTAGATTATGAGTAAGTTTACTAGAGATGTATTTATTTTTTTGAGGCATGTACTTTTTTTTTTTTTTTCTAAGATGTAGTTATTACATACCTAAGACTACATTTATGTTCATATTGAGTTTGTCATCATTAATTGCTCAATTTATTGTACTTTATTTAAATGATGTACTTTTAAAAGAATATTCTTATTTTTATTAAGGTTGTACTTATGCTTATGAAGTATACAATTATTTTTCTAAGTAACATTCTTTTTTTCTTGAAAATGTACTTATTATACCCACAAGAAAAATAATACATCTTTGAGATTATATTTATGTTCATATTTAGTTTGTTGGCATGAAATGCTTAATTTATGTTCATATTGAATTACCAGGAAGAGTAGATGATTTGTATGTAAAAAGCTAAAATTATCATCACGAATTATAATTTTGTCGTGAAAAATAAAAACTTTAAAATAATATAAACATAAAAATAACATCATAAAGATCATTTTATTTTATTTAGATGTGGTAAAATTGACAAAATAAATAAGTATTCTTTTAGCATTAATATAAAAAAAAAAAATTCTAGTTAACATATCTTATATCCTAAATGTCTAAATAATAAAACCTAATTTTTAAATTTGAGCTCAAATGTATTATAATTAATATTTTAAATAATCAAGTATATTATTTGTAGGATAATATGTCTTTTTTGTCCATTGTATATTTAAATTTATATTTAATTTGTTCTCATTAATTACTTATTATATATTATCATTTTGTATTTAATGTGTTAAAAAATGATTAAATTTAATAAATAAGAGTAAAAATAATATGAAATTAAAGAGCTTTCATAAGAGAAAGTGTGGCCACTTGATCATATAAAAAAAGGAAAGAAAAGAAAAGTAGAAATAAAAGGGTATATACTAAACGCTTTCAATTATGATTTATCATATCAAAGACTTTAAAAAGGGGCAATTCATTTAGTTGTTATTTAAATGCATATTTTAGAAATAATTTTATCCATTGTGTGTTTGGGATGAAATGTGAAAGTTGGAATCCTAAAAAATATTCATTTAGTTGTTCTCCCAAAAAATGGCCAGACTTCATCATTCTTCTGTTTTTAAATTTTTAAATTTTAAAATAAATTTTCGTGAATCACTTTTAAATGTTTTTTATAGAAAAAATTTAAAATATAAAAGTATGACATATTTTTTCAACTTTGAAAATTTTCTAAACATATTTTGAAGTCATAAATTAACACCAACTTTTTGCACATCTTATTCTTCTATATCAAAAGAGTAACAATAATCATCTTATTTATAAACATAAAATTAATTAAAATCATTTAAGATCATGAAATTTTTTAAAATTCTTGTTATTTAATTATAAAAAAAATTAAAAAGAAGAAAAAATAGGCATAATAACCATATTTAATATTTTTTAAAATAAACAAATAAAAGCAAAGGCATATCCAAACAATACCTCATTCGCTCAATTCAATAATCGCATGCCCTAAGTATCAAAGTAGCTTACTAAGAGTGACTTTGACAGTAACTTTAGAAAGATTAAAAATACTTCTTTGAATTACAATCGAATGTATTTTAAATTTTTGCTCAAGGTACAATTACACTAAAAGATTTTTAACCAAAAAAATATGGTTTTCACTCATTGTTTCTTCCTACCACTTTACTTTCACCCAACTTCACCTGCAGAGGCTAGTTCACGTCTTATCTTGAATCATGTATAACTTGTTTGTCTGGTTTGAACCTCATGCTCCTTAAGTTCCAAAAGGAATAAAATTTCATTCAAATATAATTATGCACAAAATCCTCATTAGGGTTAAAGTTTGCACCTTCATTATTTATAATGGTTTAAGATTAGATAAGAATGCGTTTAATATTAAAATTATGTTAAAGTGATCATAAATGGGTCCTAGCACATAATGAAGTATGCTCAACTTTGTTAGCAAAAACATGTTGCTGAAAGTGAAGAATGATCAAGAGTCCAAGTACTTACAAAGAGCACTTATGAACCATAGGTTGAGGAAGTGGCTTGAGCCCAAGCTTGGGAGTTAGATTATTTTTTGTTTATGCAATACGCGAATCGAAACTTGAGGGTCACATTAAAACCATATTTCAATCTCATGTTTTATCCTCTAACAATTGGAACTCATTGCACTCTGCTTGGAACTTGTTTATGCAATTTGGGAATCACATGCATTTAAGTCTCAAAATGTCCAAGTAGCTTTTTTTCCACCTAATTAAGAGTGTATTTGATGGGGATTTTAGGAAACGTTTCTAACATTTTAAGCACTTGAATGATAAAAAATTTTAAATGTTAAAAATGTTAGAAACATTTTCTCAAATCACTACCAAATGGGTTCTAAGTTAAAAACTATTTTTTAAATTCTTAGTTTAGTTTGGTGGTGAATGCATTCAGGATTATCAAGGGACTTCAAAAGAGAGGATCCTATAATTCTAGTTTTGTATTTGATTGCATACATCCTACCATATGGAGAAGGTTCCTTAGCATGATTATTTATCTGCTTATGTGAATTATGTACAAAATTCCATTTCATATGAACATAAAATTAATATGAACATACAATTGGAGGAGATCCCGAGATTCTAATTTTATATCTGGCTTTAGGGACCCTATTGGGGCCTCAAAATTCTATTTCACTGTCAGGTTGTGGACATTCCACCCAGCTGGAGCAGATCCCTTGGCTTGCGGATATGTCAACAATTGAAAAAGTCTGCACCCATTTTCAATATTCTTAGGTTTTTAAGTTAGACAGAAGACATTCATTGTGTACTAGGTACATGACTTGTACAAATTGAAAATGACTTCAAATAATAAAAGGTATTTATTCATAGTTTTAAGGCACGCAACGAAAAGTAATCTCTTCTATTATTATTATTGTTGTTATTATAATTATCATACTACCTTATAGAAAGGACTTCTACAATTCAAAATAATCACATGGTAAAAATATATTTTATTTGTTTGTATCTTACAATAATCTTATATATATATATATATATATATATATATATATCTTATCCTTTATACACACTTTTTTTTTTTCAGCTTTGGTAGTATATTTTTAATTTAATATTTTGTTTTAAAAAAAAAAAAGATTTACAGTTTCCATCAATGTCTCAAATTTCAAATATGTCCGTGCTCTAGAAATTCTCAAGTTGTAGTCTTGTAACCTAGAATGTGAAGTGAGAGTTTGATGAAAAACGAAATAAATAAAGATATAAAATATAATTTGTGAGCAAGGATGAAAATATCGGTTTTGACAGATATATTAATAACTCGTTTTTACAGATATCAGGGTATATCAGAAAATATTGGTGAATATTTTGACACAAAATATTAATGGAAAAAAAATTGATCAAAACTAATGGAAATATTAAAAAAAAAAAAACTCTTAAACATGATAAAATAAGCAATAATATATTTATTAAAGTTTTTTTTTATTGTAAAATTTAAACACAAATAATTAACAAATATCAATGAAAATTTTGAAAAAAAAAATCCAAAATTAATAAAAATTGGTAAAATATTAGTAAAAACTAAAAAAAAAAATTATATAAGAAGCAATAATACACATAATGAAGTTATTCATTAAACAGATATAATTTAATATAATTAATGATATTCGGTAATAATATACATAATTTAAGAATTTAAAATATATGTAATATTCAAAATATAAAAGAAATTATGATATATATATATATATATATATATATAAATTATTATGATGATTTGTATAATTTGAATAATTTTTAAATGGAATATGAAAATGAAATAATTAAAGTTAATTTACTTATTATTATTTTATTTTATAAGTCTAGGAGTTCAGTTGATTTTCTATAATGGGATGTTAAATCAACTTCAAATTTGGATTTTGAGGGAGTTGATACTCCTGTGGGTCTTAATAGTCCCCGCTTTGAACTCATATACCTTGTTGGCATTGATTATGAGGGTTAGATTGGCTTTAGGTTTACTTTTATATATAAGGGTGTTTTGGTAATTATATAAGGTTGCATAGGAGTAAGTGAACAAAGTCTCTGGATTGGGTTAATTGATTAATTAGTAAGCTCTATTAGGTTAATTAATCAATTAGAGCATATTTTGAGCTGGATTAAGAAACCTAAGCCCATGTGGGCTCAAGTCACTTAAGCCTAGTTAGGAACTCTATAAATACCCCATAGAGGTTATGTTTTTCATCACTTTTTTGCTTCCACTACCCAGAGAGAAAGAGAGTCATAGCTTCCAACCTCCTTTCTTTCCCATCGAAAGTATGTCAAAAACAAGGTTGAGTCATCGAGCGGAAGATTATGGGTTTACAAGATTTCCAACAACTTCAAAGTTGTCTTCAACACTTAAAATTTAAGGTTTGAGAATATCCAAACCTAAAAGTTAGTACTTTAACCCTAAAAGATCATTTTTTTAAAAAAAAAATTGGTATTGCTTCCGATGCTTAGATCTAAGATATCAACAGATGGTAGGTTACGTACTTGAGCTTTTTTTTATTGTTATTTACATTAGGTATTAGATCGAGTGCAATTGATTCTCTTTAGTGGAATATTGAATCAACTTCAAAATTGGATTATGAGGGAGCTAGAAATCCTATGGGTCTTAGTGGTCTCTACTCTGAGTTCATATATATACCATAATGACACAATTTATGAGGGTTGGATTGACTCTAAACTCATTCTTGTGCATAATTTCATTTTGGTAATTACATAAGGTTGCATAGGGGATAATGATCAAGATCTCTAGATTAGGCTAATTGATTAATTAGATGATCCTATGTGGTTAATTAATCAATTATGACCTATTTTAGGCTAGATTAAGTGACTCAAGCCTTGATGGGCTTCAATCACTTAAGTCTAGTGGGCAACCCTATAAATACCCTTAGGGGTTAGGGTTTTCATGACTTTTAGATGAGAGTGGTTTTCCACATCTAGAGAAAGAGCCATTACTTCCTCCATTTCATTGGCCACACTTTGGAGGTCCAAGATCATGGTTTGAGTCATTGGGCATAAGATCTTAGGTGTACGAGACCTCCAGACTCTTCAAGCTTCTTCTTCACCACAAGGAATTGTTCTAGGAACATTTTGATCCAAGTATGGGGTTCAAATCTCTAAATCTTTATTCTTAAGATGGTTGTAGTAGATTTAGAGATGCCTAGGGCTAGATGCATACAACCTACGAGATCTAAGGCATGAGATGGAGTAATCTAGGGTATCCAACAATTTATTCAACTATAGTATTGTTTGTGTCTTTTGTCTCTATATTGTGAGTGTAGTTGTATCAATTGTCTATTTCTTTTTACTACCTCCCCTTAAGCAACAATATCTTGAATGTAGTGGAATCAATTGTCTAGCTGTTTTTTCTACAATGTTACTAATTGGATCCTTGCTATACAATAGAGTTGCCACACCATCAATGCTCAGATGTTGATAACCATATCAGCTCAAGTCATGACTCTAAGCATTGAAAGTATATCATCAATTAAACAACTTCCCAGACATCCCTTGAACAAGCAACACACTCCTACTCCATAGCAGATAATATAATTCAAGATTACTTCTTATTACATTAGGAGATAGCTAAACCATCAACTAAAAGCATATTATTAAAAAGTAAATCCTAAAATACCAAATATATATATATATATTACCCCAAGTAAAGAAGATTAAGTTTATATATTAAAAATTCAAATAGAAAAGATCTATCAAAAGTCATCATTTAATTACCCAAATGTTGTCACTATGATAAAAACCTTACTAAGGTAGACACGTCATAAGGAAAAAATGGAATCTATTTAAGTTACTAATTCCTTTTTTGCTTTAGGGTTTTGGGTGATCCTTTCTCCCTCGCTAAAATTCAACGCAGCCTTATAATCATCTCTTCCCAAAGATTAACACCATCATCAGATCTACTAAGAAAGAAGTTGTTCTTCTCGAGATGTGAACATCAACAAAAGGTAGAGTGTTTGCACCAATCTTTTTAAAGGTAAGTAGTTTTCCTATAATTTTAAATATATTTTGTAAGGTTTCTGTAAATTAAACTTACAATTGCCAGCCTATTACCTCTTTTAAGGTACAAATTTTAGTGCTTGCTGTTTTTTCTAGCTTGTTTTCTCTTATTCTTTAATTTTTTTGTATATTTTGATCTAGGTTTGTTTCATCCAACTATAAAGTTCAATGGCATGAGTGGAGTCAGAAAAAGGTATAATTATAAATTTTTTTGGATGACTATATTGCATTGTTTAGCGAAATGATAATTAGGCCTTTGACCCTCTCTTTAGCAGCAGACTAGTTTCCACCATTGATATAAATGCCTGACTATGTTTGATAATCAATTACACTTTTAAGAAAATTCATTATTAAAGAAAATGAGTAGAGTAATTTCAGGTCCCAATTTCTTGCAAAAAGCTTATTATTGATGAACTCATTAATAGATAAGGTACATGCTTAACTCAAACATGAGACACATAAATGTGTGATTTGAAGCCTTATTCCTGGAAGACTTGAGCCTTTGGGAATATTGTACATCAGTTTATATTCAAACTTTCAAGTTAAATCATTTTGTACACATTTGAATAAGAAAGTGTTGAAAATTGACTATTTAAATGCCTCAAATGTTTATTTTGAATTTCCAAATTGATGCATTGCATATGATGCATCTTGGAATATAGTTATTGGATTATAACTTATCTATCTAAAACTGACCTACCTACCAAGGTCCAATCCAAAGCCAATTGCCAAGAAACATTAGCTAACTTATTTTTGCCTGTGCAGTAGGAGTACCTAGAGTAGCTGCTATTGTTCATCTTGAGGGTGTCTAAGATCTGGGCATGTGCTTGTCAACATGGGCCCTATGCTTAACAATTGGGATTCCTCCAGACATGGCGCCAAGATAAGCAAGTTTACAATTTTTTTTAATGTACTGTTGGATCTCATCTGGTGATATTTCATAACTCTACATTCAATATTGTTGTTTTCTTGGTTTGTTTCATCTGATTGCCTTATGATTTTTTCATTCTTAGCATGTAAGTTGATCAAGGGAGGTATTAAAGAAAAGTAATGTTGTAGTACTGTAATATGATTTCTGTATGCATGGTAGTGATTAGTATCTGAGTTTCCTAATTAAGTTGATTATAAAAATAGAATAGATTTCATTACCTTTGGTAAATGAAGTAGATTACATATAATTCATGTTCAGTTTATGATCATTTCACAAAATTTCTCGGACATGGTACGAAATGTAGATCAGTGTTTTGTAGATTCTGCTTAATTTGATGTGACTCTCTAATAATCATGGTTATTTCATACAAACAAGCTAGCAGCAGTCCCTATTTACACATACAAAATCATGTCATATGCTGAATTTCATTAGGCCAAAAATACTCATGCGTTTCGAGATTGTTTATTGAATCCTTCCATTAACTACATGAGACTCATGGGGAAGCAGATGAATATGGCAAACTGCCTCAAACTTGGATAAAAGCCATTCTTCATGATTGATGCCATGATTCTTGGAGGAAATCTTAGCAAGTTTATTCTCTGTATGTATGTGGTTTTTGATATGGGAATATGGATCAGCCATTGACATGCATTCTTGATAGGGGGATTTTGATTGACAGCTTTGACCACAGTATTTGTTTATGTTTGTGCTGTAGAGGGCTGTACTCATAGAGCAACCATACATATTCATTCTTTCAGGAAAAATAAATATTTATCATGATTGTAGTTAATTAACTTCAAATTTTTCAAAGCCAGCTGTTTGTAATGATCTAATGAAGAAGAAGACTGATCCAATCTATCAGCAGTTTTCTCTCTTCCCTTTTACACTTTTTCTGATCGTTAGTTGTTTTTTGGGACATTTTTTTTACAGACCGTGGAGAAAGACAAAAACCAGAAAAGCAAGCACTACTTCTGTCCACGTAGAGAATGAAGGAATTGTCTTCCCCCAAGACCTAAAGATTGGGAGCGGTCGTGGTATGAGGGACCTAAAGATTTTCTTGATTCTGAATAAACAAAGAAGTTTTCCTACTGCAACTGTTCGGCTGTATCATCTTTGTGGCTTGGTGATTGAACAATCTGGTTGCTAACTTCATGTTGTGAAGAGTCAGACACAGCTAGAAATAATTTGATTGCAGCATTTCTTGAAGAAGATGATGATTGTCTGATTGCAAATAATTTCACTGCTTACACAGAAGCAATTACTATTCTTGGTATTCACAAGTTGGAACGTTGCTCTTGATTTGACTTAGACTCTGCTGCTTGATCCTGGAATCTGGATCAAACAGGGTTCCTCCTTAGTGGAGATCTTAAATTGGAAGGCAACATTCTTGTTGACAGTAAATATACTTGACCTTCTAAATTGGTTCCCACTTCTTGCAAATGAACTTATGTGTACAGTTAATGGCTTTATTGTAACCTCCTATCCTAAATGTATAGAATGAGTCCTTAACATCAATCAGATTTTGTGATCCTTTGAAAGTTTTAATATTGTGAGTTAATTGTCACATTAAATTTTATCAGATTTTTATGTTTGAAAAGCAAATCATGAAAAGAGTTTACATGATTACCCTTTTACTTTGAACAAGGTCAAGAGTTGTTGTTGACTGAATTCAAGGCAATATGCACATATATGCATGGCCAAAGGAGTTGCACTACAACTTGGCTAAGTTTGAAAAAGGCGAAGCCCTTCCTCACCTCAAAGGCTTCATGTTCCTATCAGAAATAGAGGTTCGAAGCCCTTCCTCACCTCAAAAGCTCCAAGTTCCTGTCAAAAAATAGAGGTTAAAATTGTATCTAAAGGCTAATAAAACTATAGTTTCCAACTCCACCTCACCTTCAGAATTTGAAGCTATCTGCTTTTGATTGCTCTTCCAGCATATGTGCCAGTATCCTCTTCTACCATATTGATGGTAGGGAGGTTAAAATGGTTAAATATATAGTTGTTTGGAGACATTGTTGTCAGAGAAATTAACTCACTTTTTACCCACTAGCTAAAACATAAAATCATTTTTGGCTGCCAAAGTTGATAGACAGCTAGGTCAACTTCTAAGCAAAAGAAACCAGAGGTTCAGTTGGACTATGCTACACCTCTATAGGTGATCACTAGTTTGCTATTGGCTTTTCAATTTTTGTGGTTATTACTACCTTCATGCCATATGCCATTATGAAGGGTGTCTCACTCGTGGGTTTTCAAGCTATTAAGCAGCAAGCTTAGGGCACCAAGGGTAGCTTCTCGTTGTTGGATTTTGCTCAATTGTTGCAGCAAGGGAACTATGATATGGACTAGAAAATCCTTATTCTAAGTGTGCTGTAGAAATTGTTAATGAGAATAGGGTTAAATTGGACCTCATTGTTTATCACCGTTTCTTGGGTATGCCAAATTGACATATGAGAAATGCTTAACATAAAAGTCTTATATATTTGCATAAGCTTTTTGTTTCACTCACTTTTAAAACGAAGCATTTTTTAGGCGGGACAGTGGACAACATCCTGCAATATCAAGCTTAACATCAAAGTCCTATATGTTGACATTAATAAAAGTAGAGGTTTAGCTTGGGCGGGTTGACCCAACCCAACATTTGACCAGACTTGGGCAATCATTTTCAATACTTGAGTTGGGTTTGGGTAAAAAAATTTCAACACAAGTTCACTTTGGGTTGGGTTTGGGCTAAGATTTAGATAACCTAAGCATAAGCCGAACTCAATTTAATATTTTTATAATATTTATAATATATATTATCCTATATAATAATATTCATTTTCTTTATAATTTTTTTATAGAATCAAATTATATTATATCATATTTTTCATTTTTTAGAAAAATTTATAAATTTATTTTTATTTTTTTGTTTCTATCTTGAAATTTAATTTGTACTATTTACTATTTAAATATTTAAATTTTCATATAAATACATTTTAAAAAAATTTAAAATATTATAGATGAATTTTGAGCTTTGTAACCCGACTAACTTGAAGTCAACCCGATCAACTTGAATCTAACCCGACTAACTCAAGTTTAACTTGAACAATCCAAATTCAATCCGCACTTTGAAAAATGAGGTTGGGTTGGGCTTAGGTTAAGTACTTCAAGTTAGAGTTCAATTTGGGGGGTGTTTGGGTTGATTCTTTCTTAATTTGGATTGGGCTTAGATTAGTCATCAACTCAACTAACTCGTCCAAGTTGTAGCCCTAAATAAAAGTAATGAAGTATTCATGGTAGAATTCCATGAGCAAAATATGAAAAAGTGATGATTATTGAAATAATTTGGAAATCATTGATGAAGTCAAAGTTGTTGAATGTAGAGTAATATCTAAAATATTTCCTTTTACCATAATTACTCCATATAGAGGATACATAGAGAAGGAAACAATCTCTCAACTGATTTATTTTATTTTATGATCGATACCATATCAAGAAAGAAAAAAAATCTCTCAATGAATTTATTCTATTTTATGTTGATTTATTTTATTTTATGATGTAAATTTAGTATATGTAACGTCACACTCTAAGGTTAAAACCATGGTTTAACACAAAACCAAGGATTAGTCCACAATTTTTAAACTTCAAATATGAATTAGATGAAAGGTTGTAAATGATTGTTGTTAAATTTTTCTATTTAGATGCCTTTGAAACATATCTCTTTGGGTTTGGAAAACTTCATGTCTTTCATATAACGTACGTTCTAAGCACAATGAGTTAGATTATTACTTTTTTCAAGACAAGGTCACAATGGGAGCTCTTGGTACTTTTTTCTTCCCTCAAGACCTCTTCCTAAGGCTTTCTTTTAGAATCTTCAATACAAGCTAGGAGTGCATAGGTTACCACCCGCTAGCTAGAGGGGGAATCATAAAAGTACAAAAGTATTCATGGAATATTTTTAATAGCAGAATGTGGAAAAGATTATTGAAACAATTTGGAAACAATTGGGCTGAATGTAGGATAATATCTCAAGGATTGTCTATTACCAAACTCCATAGAGAGAATATGATAACATACAAAGAAGGAAATAATCTCTCAATTGATTTGTTTTATTTTATGATTGATACCATTTAGAGAACGCAGAAAATCTCTGAATTTTTATTTATTTATTTATTGTGATGTAAATTTGGCACATGTAATCTATTTAAACTCGTTCAACCAATTCATGTAAGACAAGTTAATATTCCATGTCATATCTTCGTCAGGATAAGCTTATGTTTCCACCTACTTTGTAAAAAGACTAGCTTCTGGGGTGGGGCAGTAGACAACAATCGTGTAAAATCCAAAGGATTGACGAGGGATAATGGTTGCTTAGCAAGGAAGTGGAATATGGGTGTGAATATTCCACTTGCTCATATATGGCGCATGAACAACAAACAGTACCCCTGGGAAAGGCCATAATGGGATACGGATTGTCCTGTTGTTGATGCATTGCCCTTGGTATATCTCAACCAACACATACTTGGTCTCGTCTATTCTTAGACACGTCAATTACCAACCAAAGAATGATCTTCGGTAGAGTTCTTCATTGATGATGGAGTAACTCATAGCATGTATTCTCAATTTGTACACTTTGCTTCTCATCCTTAGGAATTATGTTGTTCTCTAAGTAGGCATGGAAATAATCCATCCAACAAATGGTCGATTGTGTTATTAATTCCAGTCTGGGTGGCTGCTAGATGAGTATGACTTTTCTATGTACTTAACAGGGAAGGCACTTCTGCAAGCTTAGCTAAGTTGTTGACCTACTCATTTTTATAGTTTATACTAATGAAGATTTCAAGGTTAGTCTTCAGGAAGGCCATGTAATATTTCGTCCTATCACCCCATGCCTTATATTTTCTGTTCACATGGTTGTCCAAAATCATCATAACAATCTGCTGCACATGCACGACAGCAGAAGCTCATGACTATGACCGTCAGAATATGGAGGTCTGAGAGTGTTTGACTGCCAATGTTTCCATACTTGAGGAACTATAGGCAAGTAATGGGCACGACATCACAAGAATCCCAGATATAGACTTGATATGAGCAGTGTAGAAAGGGTGGCTTGAGATGAGATGTGCCTGGCTTAGTTCCCCCACTATAAGTTGATTGAGGGCACATACTTTATTGGATATGCAAGCAAAGAGCCCACATATAAGACCTATTTTTAGGGTTTCCCTTTCTTTTCTACGAATCTTGTTTTCTGAAACCCTTCCTGGCACACCTCCAATTTTTGAAATCCTCACCACGACCACTCTTCCCTTGTTGAAACCCAACACTGCTCCCTCGTTGGACTATAGAAGAGATTCCTTATTTCATGGTATTTTATTCGTTGCTTTAAAACCCTAACACCTCTCTCCTTTCTTTCTAGATTTTCGGTGAATTCTTATGATTTGAAATTTTAACCGGTTTTTGTTCTTATAAATTTTTGTTGTCACTATAAGGCTTGTGAAGAATGAGAGTGTCGATGCTATAGAATGCAAGGTCAGGTTTCAGTTTTTTCATATTTTCTATTTTTCTATATGGTTTCTAAAAAACTTTAGGTAAGAAAAAAGAAAAGAAAATTAATTTGATGATTATTATTTTTTACTTATTGTGTCACTATATTTGAAGAGAGAAATGAATTTTGACTATGTTGCTCAAATTATTTGTATTTTATTTTTAGGATAGTCAATATTTATAAAATTTGTGTTTCATAAAATCCCTTTTTAAAATTTGATTAGGATTAAAAAATTATTTGTTTAGTATTAATTCATAAGATTATAATGGTATATGGTTTTATATTGGATTTTAAGATAAAAGGAAAAAGTGAGTAAAGAGTGAATAGAGTTCAGCATATAAAAGAAAAAAGTGAGTAAAGATTGGATAGAGTTTGGCACACGATATATTGGGCTTTAAGTAAAAAAGAATTGAAAAAACTTGAAAAAAAGTTTGAAGTGTGTATATTTGAAGTTTAATAATAAATTTGATTTGCTTCTCACGTGAATGTAGAAAATGATATCAAAGCATGTGAATATTTTATTTTCTTTGTTTCATTTATTTTTTCTATTGTGTATTGGTGCCGTGATTTTCCCAACCGTGAGCCCTGCATATGAAATTCACTTGCTTCAACATAAGTTGGCATTATTTCCTACACACTTTACAATATATATATATATATATATATATTTATAATTTTTTGGTCCTTTCAAATTCTTATTATGATTTCTCTACTATTTGTGACACTTTCAAAGCGTTAAAAATTACGTTATGGAAGCTCGGTTTTGCATGAGAATGCTGACATGCACGCCTCCCCTGTTCCCAACACCACAGTCAGCAACCTTTCGGTGATAAACGGTTACATTTTTAACATGATTTTTTAACATGATGTACAAATACAATTATTTTCATAAACGCTTTTCTATTTAAAAAAATAATTATATAAGCATATATAATAATTTAAAATAAAATTTATTTTAAAAACATTAAAAATAAGTTAAAAATATTTTAAATGCTCAAATATATTTCTATTCTATAAAATATAATATAACAGTGTTTTTAAAATATTCTTAAAAACTATTTTTTTAGTACTATTTTAAAAATAGTTTTCAAATAAGACATGAATGCAGATAATAATAATATTATTATTTTTAGTATTGTTTTTAATTTACCTTTCACGTTTTTACAAGTAGAGTTTTGGATGGTCAGACCAATGTGTTTTTCAAAACATGTTTTTAGATTAAAAAATAGTTTGACAAATTTTTATTAAAAATAATTTTATAAAAGATTAATAATTTTTTTATATTTTGACCCTCAAAGAACAAACATAGGTTAAGACCATATTTGGTAATTGTACCCAAATCTTTAAATTTTAAAAATATATTTTACTTGTTATTAGTTATTTTTACTTACTTTTAAAAAAAATTAATTATACACATAAGAAAAATAATTAAAAATAAACACACATGTAAAAGTTACTTTTTTTAATTAATATTTAAAAATATAAAAAATGGGTTAAAAACATTCATATTCCCCAATAATTTTTTGTTTTATAAAACATTAAAAAATAAATTTTAAAAATTGTTCACTCAGCAATCAGAGGCAGTTTCAACCATTGAAATTGATGTCCTTTTGCCAACCATGCTTTGGAAGGTTTCAACAGGTGGAGAATCCAAAGCTTATGCAGCAGACATTGTTGGACAATATGCAATTTCCCAAGAATGAAAAAGAGTTTACAACTCGAGGTCATAGAAGAAGAGTAAATCTATGATTGTTTTGATTTTCTATAATTTGTATGGATACTAGTAACACCGCAAAAACATTTTTTTTTTTTAATATTGGTTTTTTTCAACAATTCTATTGTGATGTATTCTATTGGAGAATTGCTGAGTGATCAATGTATCCGTTAAACTTTCATCTTTCAGGGTACTTTATGATTAATGTGTAAGACTCAGTCCAGTGAATTTGCCCAAAACATCTATCTGCTGCGTTCAACTGCTCTTCAGATTTTTCTTGTTGCAGCATTTGGTATACGCTCCCTTTCACAAATTCACTATTTTAAAAATTTTAAACAAGACGGGCATTGGCAAATATGTTGTCAACTCTATTTCCTTTTCTTGTTTGTTAAGGCCATATTTGGTTCCCAAAAAGTATTAAAGAAAGAAAATCAAATGTTAAGGAAAATGATTTTTTTTTGCATTTGGTTTCATTGTGAAAAAAGTACAAAAAAAATCAAATATAATTAAAATTTGTTAAAAATTTATATATTTTAAAATTATTTAATCTTTATATAATAGAGGGAAATAAGAAAAATGAGTTTGAAAAAGCATGTAAAAATAATTTATTGAGTTTAAAACTATTTTTATTTTCCTTCACTTTTTCTTTCCTTCTACTTTTCTTTATTTTTTTTCTCTCACATTTGCCCTCAACTTTTCCAAAAACCAAACATAAACTAAAGGATTTTAACTTTTAGATAGTGTGGTATTAAGGATTTTAACTTTATTTTTTTTCTTTCATTGCTCAATTCAATCAACCTTTCGATGACATTATATTTATGTATTTTTCCCTTAGTTTAGTGAATAGTGTTTTCCCTTAAGTCTGATTTATGGGATATAATTTTTCCTAATTAACTTCTGAAGTCCAGGTTTTATTTTGATTTCAGAGATACAGGATTTGAAAAGTCTGGTTTAGCAATTGACATTGCTATAGTTGAGAAAAATTTCCATGAAATGCAGGAATTAAAAGTCAGACCAGAAGTTGCTAATGCCACCATATTCAAAGTATGGCATTGAACCGAATAAAATCTATTTGAATTCAAAAGCAAGGACTACTTATACATCATAGAACGAAGAACATCCATACATGAAACATAAAATGTGCATATCATTATCAATCCCACATACATGACCCCCTTTAAAGTTAACTTCCTAAAACACAAGTCAATTATCAAAATAGGATCACTGTACAACTATCTCTTTAAATAGAAATCATCCTACCTATAATGAGGATCACCGCAATTGCTTGGCAAAATTATGCGACAGTCTCATGAGCCTATGGCATGGAAGATCAGTCTCATAAACTATTCAATCCCTTTCTTATGTCGACCAGTTCAAGGCATAGGTAACTTTTCCCTTTTTCTTCACTTAAGCATCTGCTAAATGTCTTTTAGTTATGTCTGTTAAGTGTCTCTTCATCTATCCTTATTAATCCACCTCTACAAAATAGTTTCCAGTTGGGTTGACTTGATGACTTGCGTTATTTCAGCCAAAATTTAATTATGAACCTTAGCATTATAAGCAACTGCTGGTGTCCTCTACCTGTGCCTAATTAGTACGGTACTAATGGTATTTCTATATGCATGCCACTTGTATTGATCCTAAATGTTTGTGTGGCTAGATTGCAGGAAGAAAACACGGTTCATTTTCATCATCCAACGACTTTATTAATGGATGTTTAGGGTCATTAAAAAAGAAGAATGATTTATTGATTTTGTCAATATAATCTGTAGATCACAAGTTATATTGAGCATAAATTTTGGGAGCCTAGTAAATCTATTGTGAGACATTCTTTGATATTTAATAATTGGGTTAAACTAATTAATGATAATTAATTAGTTGAAAGGAGAATTGGAAAGGAATACACCACATCTCTCCAAGAATTCCAAGGATTAGGAGGTTTGTGCTATTTTTCCATTTCAAATCCTTTTTTCTATTGCTTGTTGCCCAAGAGATAATAAGATCTTGGAGGATGTTCCATCCATATTTTATTTCTTATGTTAATCTTAGATGGTTATTTAATTATTACTTGGTTTTGGATGTCGTGAAGTTTTTTCTTTTATATATATGTTTGATTTGGGGATTTCAAAAGTGCAAGTTATTTTTTTGGATGAAGAATTAAGAAACATGGCAATTTAATTGATTTAGGATGAAACTCCTATGATTGATCAAATCAACAAACTGATTGATTAAGCTTTGAGTTCTAGTTGGATATATCGAGTAGGAGGGTTAAGATTTTTTCATATTTTTTTGGCAAATTTTAGAAAGCGGAGAAGCTCCAAAATATCTCAAAAACAAATTGTACATTATATATGAAAATGATTGAGTGAAGTATAATATACCATAGAAGGTTTTAGAGTTATTACGTATAATGAAAGTCATTTTGGGATTTTGGTTGAGTACGGAATGCTGGTAAGAATGGCAATAAGGGTTTTATGTGTGACCTTGTCCAACCCATCCCAAATCACTCTAAATTGATGTCTAGTAAAACTTAATGTTTATTACTTAATGATTTAAGTTCACTTTAAGTTAAATTCATTTTAAGTCCTTAAATTAAAACTTATTACTTTTTTATTTTACATTAAATGTTAAGATTGTTTGCCAAAGTTATCTTAAAATTTATTTTAAATCATCAAATTGACATATTTATTCTTATTAATTTTAACTAATATTTATCCTCGCTTATTTTAACTCATTTATTTCCATTAATTTTAAGCAATAAATTTATTTGTAAAACATTTATATTTAAAATATTATAGATGTATACGATAACCATAGAGTATTTATTATATATGAAATAAGTCATATTTGTGGAATCATAATTTTAAAATATATTATAACTAATGTGTGTAAGTAAGGTAAAAAATGTTTGATATTAAGAACAAGTTAACTATTTTAAATTAATACTTAAAATTAAAAATAACTTTAAATTGTATTATTAAGTTATTTTACTAAATATATTTAATCTATTTAATGACTTAAATTAAGCTATTAAGTCATTAAATTAATTTACCAACACCCACTAAAAAAGTGACTTATTGGGAAAATTGTTGTTGGGGTAAGTCAGTATGTGCCCTTTTTATCAAAGTCACATTTAGGGCTGTTTCAATTTATATCACTTCTTCAAATCTAAAAAAAAATTGCATATGAGATTATATAGTTATCTTTAAAAACTCCAAAATTCACACTTGTACCTACCTGAAGGTTGTAACCACCAAATATTGTTAGTAGGTTAAGTTGTTAGGGTTAGCTAGATAAGTAGTTATTCTCATGTAACTGATACACTATATAAATAAATACTATATGTAAAAATTGGTTTGAAACAAATTTTCTTCCATTCTTCATTTTCATGTTTCTGCAAGATTCTTCTTGCTATCAAAGCCATAACCCTACCTTAGCCCTTCTTCTTCCTCTCAACTGCTAAAACGATCCTTCATCAACCACAAAAAAATTATCCTTCCATCAATAATCTTGTAGAAAAGATTTCCCAAATTTAACCATGTCCTTCTTTAATCCATCCTCTGAATCACAAACTCCCACACAGATTACTTCACTCCCAGGATCGAGCTATTCTCTTCAAGTGCTAAATCATACCCTCCCTGTTAAACTAGACAAAAGCAATTACATGTTATGGCAAACCTAAATGGAGAATGTCATCTTCGCCAATGGCTTTGAAGATCATATTGAAGGACTGAATATGCACCCTACCAAGATGATAGCTACAGGCACAATAAACCCATAATTCGTTTCATGGAGAAGTTATGACCGTATGATTCTTAGCTGGTTATATTCTTCTCTTACCCCTGAAATCATGGGGCAAATAGTTGGATACCAAACCTCTCATGAAGCTTGGACGTCTCTGGAGAAGATATTTTCAACCTCCTCCAAAGCAAGAGTAATGCAACTTCGATTGGAGTTTCAAACAACTCGCAAAGGCACAATGTCCATGATGGAGTATCTTCTCAAAGTGAAAACTATAGCTGATAATCTTGTAGCTATTGGAGAACCAGTCTTAAAAAAAACCAGGTGTTACAGATACTGGGAGGACTTGGTGCTGATTACAATCCTAATGTTGCTTCCATCACTGCTCGAGAAGATGACATATCCATCCACTCTATTCACAACATACTTCTCACACATGAACAATGTCTGAAATTTCAAAACACAATCCCAAAAGAAGACTCCATATCTGGTCATGTTATTGTCTGTCAAATGCAACAAACGAGAGGCAATATCAGAAGGATCTCTAGCAATCGCAACAACTATCAAAATTCTAGACCAAACTCAGCACAACCTCAAAGTAGAGGATCCTTAGGCAACCGAAATCTAGGCTTTAAGTAGCATCAAGGCAATAGACCACAATGCCAATTATGTGGCAAATACGAACACATTGCTCCTTCATGCTATCACCGATTTGATATCAATTTTCAAGGGAGTCATCTTCCACATACAACTCCCAACAATAACACATTTCCTAATGACAACAGTAACCAAGTTCAAGCCATGGTAGCCTCTCCAGCGTCATCGGATTCTTGGTTTCTTGACACAGGGGCAACTCGTCATCTGACCAACAATGTTACTCATCTATCTGTTTTGCATCCTTATCACGAACCTTATCAAGTCTCTATTGAAAAAGGTTGTCCTCCAGATTATGCTTTCTCAAAAGTTTTTGGGTGCCTCTGTTTTCCATATATCAGACCTTACAACAACCAGAAACTCCAATACAGATCCATACAATGTCTCTTTCTCAGATATAGCTCTTTTAAGAAATGATACATTTTCATGGACCTCACAACCAGTTGCATCTATATTTCCCAGCATAGTGTTTAATGAGACTGTTTTTCCATATCACATTCCTCAACCTTCACCAATTCCTACGATCTCTCCACAGGCTGTCACTCCAGCTATTCTTGGCTTCACATCCAATTCCCATAATTCAACAACTTCAAACACTTTCCATCCTGGGAAGATGCCTTCATCAACAACAAATTCTAGTGCATCTCATCAACTCGTTCCACCAGTTATTTAAGTCCCATTTATGGCTAAGTCTCTGCCACATTCATCTCAACCAGCCACCTCCAACCACCCAAGAAACAACCATCACATGCTTACCAAATCCAAGACTGGTCATCTCAAACCTATACTTTTTTTAGCACCCAAAACTATTGAATCTCACACCCACTGACAAACTTTCAAAGATCCTAATTGGAGGAAAGCCATGGCAATTGAATATCAAGCTCTCATTCATAACAACACTGGGAAACTTACTCCTGCACCAACCAATAGGCATATTATTAGGTGCACGTGGGTGTTTAAACTCAAACGCAAGCTAGACGACTCTATTGATCGCTACAAGGCTTAGCTTGTTGCTAAAGGGTTTCATCAGACACAAGGTTTAGATTACTTTGATTGTTCAGTTGTTGGCATTCCAGATTCCAAGCCTTGAAGACTTAGTCTTTGCTAAAGTTTAGCTCAAGTTTGTTATGACTTTGTTTGTTTTAAATTTCAAAAATAGGTGTAACAGCCTAAATTAATATGCAGGAACGATAGGAAGAATTTGTTATTTTTCTTGTATAAATATCTCATTTCTAATATAATAAATATCATCAGCTTTTCTCTATCATATCTGTAGCTTTTTCTTCATTAACTTGCAGCTTCATACCTGTAATTTCTCCAACAAGTGGTATCAGAGTCACAGTTGGTCTTATAGGACCTGTATTTTGAGAGAAAACCAAGAAGGTTCACTTCATAACCCATTTGAAACCACACTAGAAAATGGCAACCAGCAGCATCTCTTTGTTAGCTCCTCAAATCTTTGCAAGAGAAAACAATCAAATTTGGTCCGTAAAGATGCAAACGTACCTGGAAGCATTTGATCTTTGGGAAGTTGTAGCTAAAGATGAACCAATAGCTTCACTTCCGATGAATCTTACCTTAGCACAAATTAGAGCTCATACTGACGAAAAGACCAAAAAGTTTAAAGCTAAGATTTTAATCCAAAATTCAGTTGCTGACTCAATATTTCATAGAATTATGAATTGTAGGACAGCCAAAGAAGCCTGGGACAAGCTTAAATTAGAGTATCAAGGAAGTGATAGAACCAAACAAATGCATGTGTTGAATTTGAAAAGGGACTTCGAGTCTCTAACCATGCAAGAAGATGAAACTATCACCAAGTATTCTGACAGAATTGCTTTGATTGTTACCAAAATCAGGTTGCTTGGTGAAGAATTTCCTGATGCAAGGATCATGGAGAAGGTTCATGTGACACTTCCTGAGAGGTTTGAGTCCAAGATTTCATCTCTTGAAGAATATAGGGACCTTTCACAAATTTCACTTGCTGAACTAATGAACGCACTCAAAGCACAAGAGCAAAAAAGAGCTTTGAGGAAAGAAAACGTCACAGAAGGTGCTTTTCAAATGCAGACCCTACAATCTAATAAAGACAAAAACTAGTTCAACAAGAAAAAAAGTAAAAGCAGAGAGAAGAGCAGCAAAGAAGGGACCCAACAGAAGAAATATCCAACCTGCTCACATTGCAAGAAGACTACACATCTAGAGAAATACTGTTGGTGGAGGCTAGACGCAATGTGCGGCAACTGCAAACCACTTGGGCATGTTACCAAAGTCTGCAAATATAAAAATAAAGGTCCTCAATCTCAGCAAGCACAAGTTGCTGATGCAGATTCGCAGGAGGAGAAACTCTTTGTAGCATCATGTTTCTCAAGTTAAGACTCTTATAATGCTTGGCTCGTTGACAGTGGATGCACACACCACATGTGTCACAATGCTACAATATTCAAGGACCTTGACAAAACCTACAACTCTACGGTGAAAGTTGGCAATGGTGGATATGTGGATGTCAAGGGAAGGGGCACGGTTGCTGTCAAAACAAATTCAGGTATCAAGCTCATCTTTGATGTGTTATTTGTCCCTAATATTAGTCAAAATCTATTGAGTGTAGGTCAAATGCTTGAAAAGCAATATTCTCTACAATTCAAAGACAACCAATGCATCATCTTTGATCCCTATGGAGAGAAATTGCTTTGTATGAAGATGAAAAGCAAGAGCTTTGCCATCAATTAGGAGAATGCTACTGAACATGCATATGCTGGAGTTACTCAAAGTGTCTCATACCTATGGCATAAACGGTTTGGACACTATAACCAAAGGAGCTTAGTAGAGCTAAAAAAACTTGAGCTGGTGGAAGACAAGCCAAACGTATCTGATGAAGCTCAAATATGTGAGATTTGTCAACAAGGCAAACAAGCAAGGTTGCCATTAAAAAATAATCAAGCATGGAGAGCCACCGAAAAGCTTCAACTCATACACACCGATGTTTGTGGTCCCATGAAAACAACTTCTTTGAGTGGTAACAAATACTTCATTCTCTTTATAGATGATTATACCAGAATGTGTTGGGTATATTTTATCAAACTAAAGAATGAAGTTTTCTCTGTTTTCAAACGATTCAAAGCCCTTGTAGAAAATCAACGCAACTTGAGCATTAAAATCTTAAGATTCGACAATGGTACAAAATATACCTCCAATCAATTTGTTGAGTTTTGTAGCACTACAGGCATTGAACGTCAGCTAATAAATCCATACACTCCACAACAAAATGGTGTCTCAGAGAGGAAGAATCGAACTGTAATGGAGATGGCCAGGTGTCTTCTATTTGAGAAAAAAATGCCAAGTAATTTTTTAGCAGAGGCAGTTAACACCTCTATATATTTGCTGAATAGATTGCCTACCAATTCCTTGAAGAACAAAACACCGTATGAAGAATGGTATGGTGTCAAGCCCTCTGTTAATCATCTTAAAACATTTCGAAGCGTATGCTATTATCATGTACCAGAACCTAAAAGAAGCAAGGTGGACAGCAAAGCTCAGAAGGGCATTCTCACTGGCTATGGGACATCAACTAAGGGCTATAGAATATTTTGTTTGCAAACTAACAAAGTTGTCTTGAGCAGGAATGTAAAAGTTGATGAAATGACAACTTGGGATTGGAAAAATAAAAAAGATGCGCAATCTGATGTCGACTTTGATAATCATGAAGATTTTCAAACTTCTAAATTCGTAGATGATTTTCCAGTGAGGGGCACAAGAAGCTTGGAGGACATCTATCAAAGGTGCAGTTTAGCAATAACTGAACCAACAAGTTATGTAGAAGCCAAAGATTCTAAAGCATGGAGGAGGGCAATGCAAGAAGAAATGAAGATGATTAACAAGAATGAAACCTGGCAGCTTGTGGAGAGACCCAAAAATCATAAGGTGATCGGAGTGAAATGGGTTTTCAAAACAAAACTCAATCCTAATGGTTCAATATGCAAGCACAAAGCTAGGCTAGTGGTGAAGGGATATGCTCAACAGTATGGTGTTGATTATTAGGAGACTTTTGCTCCTGTGGCAAGGTATGACACTATCAAGCTATTTTTTGTACTTGCTGCTCAAAATTCTTGGCATATTCATCAGTTAGATGTTAAATCTGCCTTCTTAAATGGATTTGTTGATGAAGAGATATATGTAGAGTAACCAAATGGGGTTGTGGTTCCAGGCAAAGAGGACTATGTATACCTTCTAAGAAAGGCATTGTATGACTTGAAACAAGCTCCCAGGGCTTGGTATGAAACCATGGACAAGCATTTGACTAAACTTGGTTTTGTTAGAAGTCACAATGAAGCAACCTTATATGTAAAAACTGATGATGTCCAACTTTTAATAGTCTCTCTTTATGTAGACGACATGCTTGTAACAAGAAATCAGCTCGGGTTAATTCAAAGCTTCAAGGATGAGATGAACAAAGTCTTTGAAATGACCGATCTTGGAATCATGAATTACTTTTTTGGGAATGGAAGTGATGCAGTCATGTTCAAGAATTTTCATATGCCAATAGAAGTATGCTATGGATATGCTGAAAAAATTTAAAATGGAAGATTGCAAGCCTGTGTCTACTCTTATGACAACCAACAAGAAATTAAGCAAGGATGATGGCTCCAAGAAAATAAATGAAGGCTTATATAGAAGCTTAATTGGTAGCATTTTATACCTAACAGCTAGCAGACCTGACATACTATTTGTTGTTAGTGTGCTTTCTAGGTTCATGCACTCACCAAGTGAGAAACATTTTTCGGCAGCTAAAAGAGTATTAAGGTACATCAAGGGAACTATTGCTCTTGGAGTTCAATTTTCAAAATCTGCAGAAGGTGATTTGAATGGCTAAGCTACTCTGACAGTGATTAGGAGGTTGTGTTGATGATTCAAGAAGTACTTCAGGGTACTTATTCTCTCTAGGCTCAAGTTTTTTCACTTGGAGCTCAAAGAAACAAGAAACCACAACCCAATCTACAGTAGAGGTAGAATACATTGCTGCTGCATCTGCTGTAAATCAAGCTTTATGGTTAAGAAAAATACTGAGAGACTTGGGGCAAGAGCAAGTTGAAGCAACCAACATTATGTGTGACAACATTTCTGCAGTATCAATTTCGAAAAATCCTATGTTTCATGGTCGAACAAAGCATATTAAGATCAAGTATCATTTTATTAGAGAAGTTCAACAATCTAATGAAGTGTTACTTGTTCATTGTTCCTCTGAAAATCAACTTGTAGATATATTCACAAAGCCTTTACCAATGGAAAGGTTTGAAGCTCTTAAGCAGAAGATAGGTGTTTGTCATCCGGATGCCAAAGAGGAGTGTTCAGATGTTGGCATTCTAGATTCCAAGCCTTGAAGACTTAGTCTTTGCTGAAGATTAGCTCAATTTTGTTATGACTTTGTTTGTTTTAAATTTCAAAAATAGGTGTAACAGCCTAAATTAATATATAGGAAAGATAGGAAGAATTTGTTATTTTTTTGGTATAAATATCTCATCTCAAATGGAATAAATATCATCAGCTTCTCTCTATCATATTTGTAGCTTTTTCTTCATTAAATTGCAGCTTCATACCTGTAATTTCTCCAACATTGATACATTTAGTCCAATGGTCAAGGTTGCTACTATTCGTATTGTTCTTATAGTTGCATTATCTTTCAGGTGGACAATTTGCCAATTAGATGTCCAAAATTCCTTCCTCAACAGTGATCTTAGAGAACGAGTTTTCATGCAACAACCTCCTTGTTTTGAAGACACCAAACACCCCACTCATATGTGTTGCTTAAACAAAACCATCTATGGCCTAAAACGAGCCCCCTGTGCTTGGTTTCTTAAGCTTAAAATAGCCTTACTCAAGTGGGGCTGCTCCTGTTCCCGAGCAAATAACTCATTTTTTTTTTCACTCTTCAAACATCACCATACTCCTACAAGTCTATGTAGATGTTATACTGGTCACAGGTAATGACCTTTCTCAGGTGTTGGCCATCCTAAAATATCTTCAAGCCACATTTGCTTTCCGCGACCTAGGTTGCATCAATTATTTTTTAGGTATTGAGGTCTCCCATGTTAATGGTGTTGTGCACCTCAATCAGCAAAAATACATCCAAGACCTACTCACAAGATCAGCCATACAAGACTCAAAATCCATTTCCACACCTGGAGTTGTTGGCACCAACCTTTCTCAGTTAGCAAGTGATACATTCTCAGATGCTTCTCTATACCACAGTATTGTGGGGGTTCTTCAATAGGTAACAATCACCAGACCAGACATCTTATCTACCATAAATAAAGCTTGTCAGTTTATGGCTCACCTCACCACTGTACATTGGATGGCTCTTAAACGAGTATTACAGTATCTTAAAAGGACTCCCTCACTTGACCCTATATTTCATCCCTCAACATCTCTTGATATTCAAGCTTACAACCAAAGTACTACTCGACCAGCTGCAAATCCGGTGTTTCATGTAAGGAGCAAACACATCGAAAACAATTTCCATTTTATTTGAGCCACACCATTCAGTATACACCATCAGTACAACAGGTTGCTGATATCTTCACCAAACATCTTCCAAGCTCATAGTTCACCTCCTTTAGAACTCGTCTATCTGTTTTTCCCTGACCCATGAGCTTGTGGGGTGATGATAGAGTTCAAGATCAAGAATTCACCTGACTCTCTAACTCCTTTACTGTTAGGATACCTACCCAAAGGTTGTAACAACGAAATATTGTTAGAGTCAGCTAGGGTTGTTAGCAACATTGTTCAAGTCAGTAGGTTAAGTTGTTAGGGTTAGCTAGATAAGTGGTTATTCTCATGTAACTGATACACCATATAATTGTATGTAAAAATTGGTTTGAAACAGATTTTCTTCCATTCTTTATCTTCGTGTTTCTACAAGTTTCTTTTGTATCTAGCATATAAAAACTTTTACCCATATCTTAGTTTTCCCCAGAGCCTCGAACAAATCCCTCACTCTAAATTCCAATATCATATTTGGTTCACAACTAATATTTATGGTTGCTAATTAGATCTCCCGTGCTTGTACCACACACACACTCTCTCTCTCTCTCTCTGACCTTATCTATGTCACTAATAGTCAGAATACGCTTAAACTATTCTTTTTTTTTTTTTCAGTTTTAGTTTTTGTTCTTATAATTGTATTGAATGTGGTTATAATATATTGTTTAATGAAATTGTAAGGTCTAATGATTTCGTTCATTTATCTCATTGTGTGATTGTTTTCTTTGATAATTTTTCTCATTAGCTTATGCCTAATATTTTCAGCTTTGATTTCTTAACATTGTACAAAATTTAGATTTTTCTTTTATTTATTTATTTTTTTAACAATTTTTTGTTGATTGGTTTTTACTAGGCTTTCAATTTTTCATTTTTCATTTTTCATTTTTATCTTACTTAAGATTGGGAAGTCAGTATTAATTTCATTCACCTTCCTTAAAGTTTTAACTAATACACTTAGCCCTTATTAATTTGAGATCTCATAAAATACCTTCCTTATTTTGAGTAGGAGAAGATTAAGTGAATGAAAATAACAAATAAAAAGAAAATGAAAGGTATTTAATGTAATTTCAAACCAATGGGATAAAATGTATTTAGTGAAAACTTGAGGGGAGATGAATGAAATTAACTCGAGTAGTTGTTTGTTTTCAAAAATAGTGTTCTCTATTTCGGTAAAGTTGGTTTCTTTCACTAGTTTAGTGAACTTGTGGTGACCAATAACGAACTTGAAGGAAATGAGTTTAGTCTAGTAGATTGAACCTCTTACCTAGGATCACATTTGTGTTGGTTGGTTTGGGAGATTTGATCTATATATGAGGGCGTGTTTATCCTATGAGGAAGGGGCTCAAATATCATAAAATAAAGAATCCCATAATCACCCATTGACATCAAATTAAAGAGTATTAAGGCCTTTGGGAAAACATTTCTTAATGCTACAAGTGTATTCAGTTCAATGAAAAAGTGTGAGGGATATAAGTACGGATATGATTGATCATCCCTAAAACTAATTAAAATCTTAATGCAGATAAATAACTTAGAAGGTGTTTGTTTTTTTACCTTTTTGCTTAAAGCAATTTGCTTTTAAACTTTTAGTTGTATGTTTTTCTACTTTTTTATGACTTATTATAAATTTTTTATTGAATAAAAAAATATATTTAGCTTTTTCTAAATAGAAAAAGTAACATGTTGGTTGTTTTTTATTTTTTAATGCTTAATAGAAATAAAATATGATAAAAACAAACAACCCAATACTTAACACACTATTAAGTACTATTTAGTTTTAAATTCTATTTACAATTAAGAAAAAAAAAAAAAAACAAGCACTGCCTTACTTGTCATCAATGTCCTTTGGAGGACTGTTTGCAAGTTCTTCAATTTGTAATAAGATAAGGCATCTAAACTCTGAGAGGCTCTAGTTGGTCAAATGTGTTATTTTCTTGACTCCTTTTATAGACCTTTTGATGCATAGCTTACCATTACAATATTGGTACTCAGTCTTAACTAATTTCTATGGCAATGATAATTTAAGATGTTTAGAACTAATTTTGAATTTTTCTTCTTTGCATTAGGATTTTGAGTGATAATTCTTTTACAAAACACCTTCACCAAGAAACATTAAGGACAATATCATGGCACCATCACTTAGAGGTATGTGCTTCTATGCTTTCAAAGTTATACTTCATCCAAATGGATAGCATATTTGTCAATTAATTTTGATAGACTTGACAAGATCCTTTCAAATTATGTGCATTGCAAATTAAACTTCATATACCCAATGGACCAGTCCATCCAAGTTGCAAAAACTTAAATATCTAAAACAATGAAATGATGCAACATGTTCCTACACTAAATGCTACCTAATACTCACATTAATTTTGAAGTCAACTTTCTCTTATTTGGAATCATCCATTACATTAATTTTCCAAGTTGAGTTTGTTTTACTTGAATCAGCTAACTCTTTCGTGTCTCATTCAAATATGAAAGGAGATTTACAGTTCCTTCTCATATTCACATTGGAAGGACATCTTTTCAACATAGAATGTTTATAAAATGCCCATTACCATTTAATTTCCAATTCAATTTTTGCTTTTTAGTTTATTTGAATATTCATGTGATATATGTTGAATGAACGTTTTGCCCACACTATAAAAGACTTTAACACGGTATTGTCTACCCCTAAAAAGGTTATTTCTTTAAACATGAGCTTATGGTAATTTTTTTTGTCCTAACAACAAAATTTGGTACTCTTGAGATTTTGGGTTAATGTTTCACCCTTTGAAATGTGGAAGGTTCATGTTTTCCCTTAACCTTCCTCTACAACAAAGTAGAAGCTAGTTAGAGTGGAGAGAGCCTAATCTTTGGTTGATCTCTCCTCGACGATTAAGTTAATCACAGGCAAGGAGAAGGTTCAACAGGTAATATCATGAGAGTGAATAAAGATCTTAGAATTCACTGTACATACCTTGACCTTATAAAAATTATATTTTAATAGTGTTTTAGCTTTCACTCGTTTGGCAAGTTTGACCGTTGTAGTTTCTTAATCATGCAATACATCACTAATAATCGTAGACAATGATTACAGGATGCTTGGTTTGGGGTCCTTGCAACTACCCCTCCCCCTTCCCTAATTTTCCCTTATGGAGAAATTACAAACAAGAAAATCAAGAAAAAAAAAAGAGTAGTGGTTCTATGGTGGATATAGATTCCAAGAGATTTGGTAACCACTACAAAATGGTTACTCCTACTGCTTAGCATCTCCAAGTACCATTTTCTTCTTTGATTTTCTTCCTCCTGCTTCCATTAGTTGTGCTCCTAATTTCTTCTTTTGCTTTGTTTTACTTCCATCGTTTGTGCTACCAATTTATTCCCAAGGTATTAATGTTAGACACTACTTCTTTGCCTCGTCATCATCTGACAGATCCCTAATGTCTATGAATAAATAGGCGGTTCTTCAGTTTTAACTTCAAAATTCCGATGAGTCAAGGTATCGAACCTCATGGAGATGATCTTTGAATGTAGGTAAGGTAGAAGAATCTAGATAGTGAAAGCTAGATTTTGTGGAAAAATCTTTCTTTCAATTTGATTTGAGCAAGAAGGTTTGAGAATTTTTTGTTTTAAGAAACGGGGGAATTTAAATTTTCTTAACCAAATGTAACAAAATACCATGGAACGATCCTTAATTACAATAAAAATCTAAGACACCTACAATTTTTTTAAGTTGGATTATTTTCAACAAAAGCACACTTAAATTGAATTGCAAATCTCAACTTACTAATTGGATTTCTTTGCAGAATATTCAAAATTCTCATTACCTCTTTTGTTTGCCAAATTGCAACGTTAAGGACTTAATAATGGTCGATTCAAGTAAAAAAGGTGCACCACTTTAATTCCCAAACATTAAGATATGATGACCTCACAAGATCGAAGGAATCCGAATAATACGTTGAATAAATATATTAATACCCAATAATCACAAGATCATTCCAATGATGGAAGGGGATGCCTAGTGTCCCCTTTTTGATTACTACTCAAAAAGTGCTATTTGATAGCTTGTAATTAATCCTTTTAAACACTTTTGAGTAGTAGTTATTGCCTTTTAACCCAATTAACATGTTAAGGACCCTTGCAATCAATTCTAATCAAATTGTGTTAAGTTTTGGTGTTTTGATAGCTTTTTGATCACCAAAGCAATATGAGATGGAGGAGAGTTATTTGGAATCCTTGGCAAAGCAATGGAAAGAGCAGAAGCATGAAGAACCAAAGCTTTGAAGTCCTTTGCCATAAGCAAATCCGGAATGCAAGGAGGGGAAGCAAAGAGAAATCAGTCATAAAGCATTCTTGATGACAGTCATGTCAGCTACTTTTGGAGCACTTCCCGAAGTCCAATTTATGCATGCTATATGTCATTTTAAAGCTTAGGAAGTCAACAATCCAATGCTTCAAACAGTCTACAATTCGGAGTTGAAATGAAGGAGTTACAGCCATTGGAAGCTGATCACTCCAAGCTAAAGGAAGACTTTTGCATAGCGCTACGAAATCCCCCTTTTGTTGCGAAATGATTTCACAGTCTTTTTGCACAGTGCTGTGATTTTCCCCTGAAGTTTCACGTCAAGTTGGAAGCCGATAGCCACAAGCTGGAAGACCACTTCGCAGCGGTGCGAAATCAATTGGTTGCTGCGAAGTAATTTCGCAGCTCTTTTTGTTCATCTGCGAAATCTCGCAAACCTCATTTTCACCTGCGAAATGGCCCCTAGAGCTTCCCGATATTTGTAACCGACTCTCTGAGATATTTTTCTTTAGATTTTTGTTGTATAAATCCCCAAACTCTCCTTGTAAGCCTCCAATTATAGGATTCCTTAGCTTTTAAGTTAGGAAAAAGGCCAAATATCCTTGTAATAGCTATTATTGTAATGTTCATATAAATAGAGCCCGAAGAGCCTGTTCTGAGGGTGATGAACCTTTTGTAAGAATTAGAGAGAAAGTAAAATATAGAGCTTGAGCTCTACCTTACCTGATCAATTTGATTGTATTTTTCATTTTCTAGTTATGCATTCTCTGAGGAAGCTTCCCCAGAGAATGAGTAACTAAACCTTTAGTTCCTTGGAGTTAAGGTGGCCGGGAAAGGTTCCAAGTGCAAGAATCAGCAGCTTTGTGGTTTCAGCTATAAATGAAGAGAAAAGTATGTCCCGTTAATGGTTTCTATATTTTTAGTTAACTTAAAACGCCTTGGAGTCACCTGGGCCAACACTTGGTAAGGCAAGTGATCTCCGTCCATGGAGATGCACTAGTTTACCCCTTGCGAGCCTTTGGGAGGTGACTTGAAGGTAGGATTTTCTAGAATTTCCAACACTTGGTAAGCTTTTGGACTCTAAGGAGACATCCATTAGTTATCTCTTGCGAGCTTGAGAAGGGAAATCCATGGTTAAAGATCACCTTGAATGGTAAAGGCTAAGTGAGAGGCTCGAACTGTTGCAAGTTGCATCAGTGAGAGAGAATTACAGCTGAAACCCAATTAAGGGATGCATTTGTACAACACCGATTAGAGAATTGACTTTATGTTAATTCTCTAATGCGAGGAAATGAACCAACTGACCGGAGCTATGTTTTTGCATGAGGAACCTCCCCTGTGAACCTAAATCTCCAAGGAATGTTTTTTCTCTTAAGTAATTTCCATTACTTGCTGTGCCGTTAGTCTAAATCTAACCCTTTTTCAATCAAAGTTTGTGTTTTATTTCTTAAGCTAATCTTGAAATGAAACAGCACCAATTCACTTTGAATTGGTATCATTTTCAGTTTGAAAACCCTTCCCAGTGAACGATCCTAGAGCCACTATGCTATAGTAGCTTTGTCTTTGCTACCCTAGTTCATGGTATAATAGGTTATAAATTTTGTTGATTACTCCCTCAATCAAGGAGCACCAGCTGGACACGAATCAGCTGAGACACCAATTGGGCACAAATCACTTTTCTCAACCTACTAAACTTCTCAAAAGAAATTAAAACAAAATTAAACCGAAGGAATAAAAGAAAATATACGAAATCGAACATTAAAAACTCAAATCTTAAATCAATTAATGCATTGATCTAATGACAATGAAAATATAAGGAAAACAAGTTCAAAATGAAGAAAATAATCCAAAAAAGAAGAAAAAAAATAGAAAGAAACCTAAATTCCAAATGCCTCCAAGATCTTGTTTTTCAAAAGTCTAATAGTACAACACCAAAAACCAAGAACGAAGTGACAGTTGCCAGTCCTCTCTTTTGTAGGCTCTCAAACCATGCTTTAAGTGTTTTGCCATGTTGATGCATCCAAATGGTAAGTGGAATACCTAATGGTTGTTTGGAGTGTGGGCCTAGCTCATTTTTCACTTTCAGGGGAAATTGGTGGCACTAATGCCATAAGGGTGTCCAATATAAGATATGGCACCATTGTGGCACCATGTATCTTCAACTGATTCTGGCTTGCTAACAATGAAAAATGGCACCAGGTGTAGAGGTGGCACCATTTTTTTTTCTAAGAGCTTTATCTCTCTTTCTCTAGTTGTTTCCATGAGCAAAGAACATCTACAAATTATTAAATTTGGTCATATTTAACTTCAAGAAGTTATAAATCCAACAAATTTCGTTTCACTCATTTAAATATCTCTAAACCCTTTAATTAATTCAAAAAATTTTATTGGTCGAAATGGGACAACACCTAAGACCTCCATGAAACCATACTTTTTTGGTTCAACTCAACCTTGTTCTCACATCCAAGATGCTTGGAGAGGATCTCAAGATCATAGAAAATAGTTGTAAGCATAACTAAAAGAAAATATGAGAAAATCATACATACATTAGGTGGCATACAATTGACTAGTTGAAGGGTGCTTTTAATGTTATAATTAAGCCTAACATGTGATAATTGCCCTCATTTATATGTAATATATGCCATTAATCATTACCACATCCCTATGAGTATGAAGACTTTAGGATGGGCAAGGATAATATATGACCTTTGCATCCTTGAGAGGTTTATATACTAGAGGAGCATTAAAGGCAAGCCTTTGCTTATCATTGCTTCCCTCCATGTGTCTTTCATAGGCTCAAGACCCTTTGGTCATCCAACGTAAGTAGATAATCCGTTTGGACCAAGACAAACTCCTTCTAGCATAAGAGAAAAGACAGGTTGCCTTCTTTCCCAATACCAGATGGAATAGACAGACCAAGCTGACTAGAGACTTCCAAACGGACAAACCAAGTCAGTTTGAAATTCTAGGCATTGAGTGGACGATTTACCGCCACCAATGCCTAAGCGATAATCAAAATAACATTTACACCTAAAAATCAATGTCTCTTAGTCATTACACACAATCAGTGACATTAACAAACGTAAATGCACAATCAAAGATATGATTTAGAATTCTTGCACGCATGAAAAAGGTACACATGCACATAGCCCTTCAAAAAGTTAGATTCACTCTTACTAGATTCCGACTTAAGTTTTGGAGGGGTGTGCACTGATCACCTGTCCAGACATTCTTTTGTGTAAGGAAGCAATAAGTTTGACTCTAGTGAAGCTAGATGAGATTGCATCTAGTTGGCACAACACCAACATTGGCATCGTCTATAGGAAACGACTAAGGATGTCCACACCCTCCAAAAACCAATCATCAGCAGTAGGTGTCGAAGATTGTTTTGTCTAGTGCGAAAGAATAGAGAGACACCAATAAGAAAATGAGCAGCAGATGCAGACTCTGCTTCACCAAACGGAATGACTATGGGAAGAAAACAAAGAATTGTGAGCTCAAATGTCAATTGTGGGCCCCCCAAAAAGTCAACACACTCAAAGCCAACAAATAGCCTCACGACGAACCATTGAGGCATCTTTCCTCGAGGACACAAAGTTCTACTCTGGAAGCTACTCGAGGCAATCTGTAGAGGAACCTTTGCCAGCTCCTCAAGCGTAGTCAGACAAAGACACCAACTCCACAAGGGCATCAAGGAAAATGAGGCGCAACAAAGGGTTGCATTTATCTAACGCAATGAGAACCCAACTAGGACTTGAAGCACTAGGCATGGAAGAGTAACCGCACATGTCAGAAACCATGAGCATACGTCTAGGTCAGCCAACCATGATAACCACATTCGGATGACCCCCTCAACAACTAAGGCACCAGTAGGTGGGAGTGCTAGTAATGCGAGCCCTACCTAACTCTATCAGCCAACAATTGGATGACAAGCTTTCCACATCATTTGGCCCCTATATCATTAGCTATGAACCACCTAGAGGGTTCATGGTGCCCAAATTTGCAATGTGCGATGGAACAAGCGAACCATTTGACCACATCATGTACTTCAGGCAACTCATAACCCTCAATATAGGGAATGATTCACTAATGTGCAAGGTCTTTTTCGTCAACCTACAAGGCTAAACTCTTTCCTAGTTTCATCGCCTCTCACAGAATTCCATGAGCACATTTCAGGATGTCTTGAAAGCCTTTGTAGGGCACTACCTATGTTCCACTCACCAAAAATAGAACATCAAGTTGCGGAAAAATGAAACGCTAAGGGATTTCATAAAGCCATTTGGGCAAGCAGTACTTCAAGTTGAATCCTGTAGTATGGATGTCATCCTGCAAATCTTCAAGTGAAGCATCAACCTGGACACTCCATTTTTAGGTCCCTTGCGAAGAAGTTGTCTATAACTATGGATGATCTATTTAGATAGGCAGATAAGTATTCTATGCTTGAAGAGCACGTCTAAGTAGCCTCTCAACAAGTCTTGGTCACCAATCAGTTGGCCAAAGAAAAAAAAAAGCAAAATAAGTCAAGTCCGCTCGCCATGGAAGTCGTCTTCAGTGAAAGGTTCACCTCTTAGAAAAGACCCATTTTCTTGGGCAGGGCCACCCAAAAACTCGTCCTCCTCATCATCAGAAGAGAAGTTAGGAGTATCGTTGGTAATGTCATGCTTCTTCATACAACACCAACAGCCATAGAAGAACATGTCATCGACTTGCTTCTGGTAGTCCACTTCTAGATCCTTCTTCTAAGCGGCAAACCTTGCCTAGAGGTCTTATAGTTCCCGCCTCAGTCGGACGGTCTCCTCTTCAACCTTCTTCTTCTCGGCCACTATAACCACCTTCTCCTCAACTAACCGGCGAGCCTTGGCTTGGGACACTTTCTTCTCTTCCTCGGCCTTCCTTAACAAATAGGCACCCTCCTCAACTAACTTTCGAGCAACAATAGCCTCGGTCCTTATCGTCTCCAAGCTGACTTGAAGCTCCTCGTTTCTATCCATGTTATGGGCAATGTATGCCTTCATAGTTTTGACTGCTTCCAGTTGCTATAAGAGGTATGCTCGTTGCCGCATGAGGTTACGAACTTTAAATATCACCTAGGGGAAGCAAAGATCACTATGAAACAAGAGGCTAAAGGAAAAATGAGAAAATTCACAAGTGGGAAAAGAAAGGATGACCTACCACTTCCGTTGTCTCAAAAGTAGTGTAGTCTTTCATATGCATGATGCGAGCAATGGTAATGTTCGGAGTATCATGAGGAAGTCGCGCCATGAAGGATCAATTGAGGTATTTGTCCACCTTAACCAGAATTCACTGCGTAGTAGAAATGAGCGTCTTCATGTCATGCACTGGAGGCTCACTTTCAGTGAATGAGAGAATATGGCTTAGAAGCTTGGACACTTCTTCTTAGACGAGGACGTAGGCAAGCTTTGGGTAGAGATGAGAAAGGTTCGAACACTCAAACAATTTCTCACTGACGCTCCCCGAGATGACAAAGGGTTTCCTCATCTCATGATAGGGAATGTCGCCAACAGAAAACGATTTTTCATCCAACCCCGAGGTGACAGCTGCAACAGGAATCAACAATGTTGGCCTGGACGGAGAGTCTAAATCAGGTGTCAAGTGGGCCTTCTTTGAAGAAGAGAGGCTAATCATGATAGACTTGGGTAAGTGCTTACGTTGCCTCTCGAAGAATCCGACTCTTAAATTGGTAGTCATATCATCTTCTTCATTTTCCTCACAAATAATTGGGAGTACTGGAAGTTGGACTACTAATAGTTGGAGCTTGCTTCAGTGTTCCCTCATGGTGTTTCTTCTAACATTCTTCTAGACGAGTCTGACATGCTTTAGAATCCGTCAAACGATGAACCTTGTAGAAAGATAGATCCTTTAGCACGAAATGTTTGTTGAGCACTAGAGACGAAGGAGCTAGTCGGGGAAACACCAGGTTGATCAAAGGCTTTGGATTTTCAATCAGGGTCTAGAGGTTCCTGTCCAATATAAGAATGATGTGAGCTCTTGTTTAGTAGCATCAATCTTGAATAACTTATTTAGACGGGCAAATGAAGCATTCTCCACTCACTCCACAAGACGTCCTCGTCTCTTTTTACTTGTATTAGATAAACATGAATATCGTGAGTAGGTTAGCAACAAGGAAAGAATTGTAGCAAGACAATATGAAAATGGTAAAAACATAGTCTACTTGGAATCTCCAACGAACGTTGTAGAGCAAAAACTTCATCCGGACCCTCAGACGAACCACTCCAAGCGCCAGACACCAAAACATGCCCCTTAGCATGGCCTTTGCTCAAGTATGGAAGATTGGTCACAAACTAGAGAGAAGAAATGTGGGAAGATAAGCTAAACCTCTCATTGGGGCTCCTCTTGACAGTATAGATGAATAAGACTTTCAGCAAAGAAATATCTAAATGGAAAAACATGTCCAACACCTTACACCCCACCAGTATCCAGATGATGTTTAGATGAAGGAAGGTAAGGGGAATTTGTGTAAAGTGAAGGAATTGTTTAAGAAGGGAAAGAAGGAGAAGATGGAGCCTTGCAACAAACTGCTCCTTGGTAAAGTATATCATGTTATTCGAAAGGTTGAATAATGAAAAAGCTTCGCCGTCTAATAGCTTAATCGGGATGGTGTTTGGAATACGAAAACGAGCTCGGAAATCCCACTCGAATAGTTCACATACTAGACGATCCAACCTAGGATGCCCGAATCTATCATTTTACTTCCACCATGCTGAGGCCTCCTACTTGTGCGTGACAATTTGCATAACTTACCTGACAGGAAAACGCCACAATGGGAAGGACTTAAGCGCCGCAATGCACTCATGTGGAAAATCATAGTAGGGGACCCGAGACAAAACTGTCATAGTGGGAAGAACTTGTCCACCATGGCACCTAAAGGAATTTCATAAATTCTCAGGACCCGGGACTAAAGCACTATGGCGGGAGGCATTGAGCGCCGTGACCTAATATTTAAAATTTGAAAATTATTCATTCTTATCTCATTCTGTTCAGATCCGAATTAGATGGGACGTCAGTTTACGATACCAAGGCTATAAATAGACGGAAGTAGGGTTTATTTGAGGGATCTTGGAGACCTGGGAAAAGAATGAGCTTAGAAAACAAGAAAAAGGATTTGTAGATTTTCTTCTATTTTTCTGGTTTATTCTTCCATTTTCTTTATGATTGTAATTCAGGATGTTTGTTCTTCATCTTAACATGAACTAATTTCCTTTGTCTAGGGTTGAGATGTAGCTCAATCACGATTTATGTTTTTTGATTAGTTTAATTTAATTCTTTATTTTGCATCAATTTATTTGTGTATCTATTCTGCACTTAATGCTCTCAATTCTTAAGGGCCTAAGTTTTGATTGAATTTATGATTTAGGTTGATAACAAGAGTTAGAATCTAAATTAAATCCATAGAATAGATTATGTTAGAATGAATGAATAGTAAAGATATATTACCATATTCTAAGAGATTAATAGTTAAATCTATAATAATTCCATAGATCTTAATTACTCCTTTAGACTTAAATTCACATAGAGATATGCTAGGTTAGTAATTTAAGGAGCAATATGATATATTTCGAGAGAAAATATTAGTTGGCTTAGGGAATTAAATCTCCAAATAAAGCATAACAGAAATTAGGTTAAGTAATCAATTGCATGAAAGTGTTTGTAGTAAAATCAAAAGCCCTAGATCGCTTAAATCATAAGAGTTTGAATTTATTTTCTTCAATTATTTAAGTTACTTTCTTCTGCAACTTTAAATACTCGGTTGATCAAACAGTAGTAGAAATAATAAATTTTAGTAATTAGTAGCATAGTTCTTATGGGTTTGATATCCATACTTAGGTACAATTATATTACTTGAACGATTCGTATACTTGTGAACTAGCACATCAAGTTTTTGGCGCCATTGCTGGGGACTATTTATTACTAATATTAATACCAGTTATTTCTTTGCTAATTTAATTTATTTTCTTTTTATTCATACTCACTTGTTTTTCTCTTTTTAGGTTTTCTTAGTGTATGAGACATACAAGGAGTTTGGACTTAGTACCAATCAACCTTGATATCAACAAAACACTGCGAAAGTTAAATTAGAAATGCAAGCAACAAGTAATTCAAGAGGTTCCTGCAATGGGGGATGAGAATCATGGTGGTAATAGAGTCCCAAACAGGGCACTCAAGGATTATTCTATTCCTAATGTGGGTGTCTCAAGCATTCAAAGGCCACTCATCCAAGCTAACAATTTTGAGATCAAACCGACTGTTAGCCCAAAGGTTCTCCTAATCGGGTTTTGATGATAACAAACCATGGATAAGTAACTAATTGGTATCAATCACAATTTTTTGGCTCCTAGAACTCCTCAACAAAATGGGGTAGTTGAAAGGAAAAATAGAACTCTTCAAGAAATGGCTAGAACCATGCTAAATGAAAACAATTTGCCAAAGTATTTTTGGGCTGAAGCGGTAAACACTTCTTGCTATGTTTTAAATAGAATATTGTTGAGGCCCATTCTTAAGAAAACTCCCTATGAGCTTTGGAAAAACAAGAAACCCAACATTAGCTATTTCAAAGTCTTTGGGTGCAAATGTTTTATATTCAACACCAAAGATAATCTTGGAAAATTTGATGCAAAATCCGATGTTGGAATTTTTCTTGGCTACTCAACTTCAAGTAAAGCTTTTAGAGTTTTCAACAAAAGAACCATGGTTATAGAAGAGTCCATCCATGTCATTTTTTATGAATCTAACAATTCTCTTCAAGAAAGAAAAAGTTTTGATGATGATTTAGGATTGGAGACCTCCATGGGAAAATTGCAAATTGAAGACAAAAGACAACAAGAAGAAAGTGGAGAGGATCCCAAGAAAGAAGAATCACCTTTAGCACTACCTCCTCCTCAACAAGTGCAAGGTGAATCAAGCCAAGACTTTCCAAAAGATTGGAAGTTTGTTATCAACCATCCACAAGATCAAATCATTGGTAATCCATCAAGTGGGGTAAGAACTAGATCATCCCTTAGAAATGTTTGTAATAATCTTGCATTCATCTCTCAAATTGAACCTAAAAACATAAAAGATGCTATAATTGATGAAAATTGGATGATTGCTATGCAAGAAGAATTAAATCAATTTGAAAGAAGTGAAGTATGGGAACTAGTACCAAGACCTTCAAATCAAAGTGTTATTGGAATCAAATGGGTCTTTAGAAACAAAATGGATGAAAATGGCATCATAGTAAGAAATAAGGCAAGATTGGTAGCCCAAGGGTATAATCAAGAAGAAGGAATAGACTATGAAGAGACTTTTACCCCCGTGGCTAGATTGGAAGCAATTAGAATGTTGCTTGTTTTTGCATGCTTCCAAGACTTTATTCTATATCAAATCGATGTGAAAAGTGCTTTTCTAAATGGCTTCATAAATGAGGAAGTATATATTGAACAACCACCCGGTTTTCAAAGCTTTAACTTTCCAAACCATGTTTTTAAACTTAAAAAGGCACTTTATGGTTTGAAACAAGCACCGAGAGTTTGGTATGAAAGACTAAGTAAATTTTTTTTGAAAAAGGGTTTTAAAATGGGAAAAATTGACACAACTCTTTTCATAAAAAACCAAAGAAAAGGATATGCTCCTAGTTCAAATATATGTTGATGATATTATTTTTGGAGCTACTAATGACTCTCTTTGTGAAGATTTCTCTAAGTGTATGCATAGTGAGTTTGAAATGAGCATGATGGGAGAACTCAATTTCTTCCTTGGACTTCAAATCAAGCAACTAAATGAAGGAACCTTCATCAATCAAGCAAAGTATATAAAGGATCTTCTCAAGAGGTTCAACATGGAAGAAGCCAAGGTGATGAAAACTCCAATGAGCTCATCCATCAAGCTTGACATGGATGAAAAAGGTAAATCTATTGACTCAACTATGTATAGAGGCATGATAGGATCCTTGCTTTATTTGATCGCTAATAGACTCGATATCATGTATAGTGTATGCTTGTGTGCTAGATTTCAATCTTGTCCTAAAGAATCTCACTTAAGTGCCGTTAAAAGAATTCTTAGATATTTGAAAGGGACAATGAATATTGGTTTGTGGCATCCTAAGGGTGATAACTTTGAATTGATTGGTTTCTCAGATGCCGATTTTGCCGGTTGTAGAGTTGAAAGAAAGAGCACTAGTGGCACTTGTCATTTCCTAGGACACTCATTTGTCTCATGGCATAGTAAGAAGCAAAATTCGGTAGCTTTGTCAACGGCGGAAGCCGAATACATAGCAGCCGGTTTGTGTTGTGCACAAATCCTTTGGATGAAACAAACACTTAGTGATTTTAACTTGTCTTTTGAGCATGTTCCTATCAAATGTGATAACACTAATGCCATAAATATTTCAAAAAATCCCATGCAACACTCTAGGACCAAGCATATAGAAATTAGACATCATTTTCTTAGAGATCATGCACAAAAGGGTGACATTACACTTGAATTTGTAAACACAAAAGATCAACTTGCCAATATTTTCACAAAACCTCTAAGTGAAGAACAATTTTCCGATATTAGAAGAAAACTAGGGGTTATTTCTCTTTGATCTGATGTTTGTATAATGAATTCTTGTTGGAAATGCATTATGATTGCATAAATTTCATCTCATACGCATCATATAGCAATCCCTTAGGAAATAGGTCAATTTTTGACCAAAAATCAAAATTCCCGTGGCATTGGACATCGAAAATTGGGGATTTCAACTGAAAAGGGCAGGGGGAGGATCATGAGACAAGAAAATGCAAGAAAATTGGAAAATTTGACCGTTGACCATGCTGTTGACCATTGACCGTTGACCAGGCGGTCGACCGGTTGAGGAATCGGTCGACCAGTTCGTCGGGGTTGAGAATTTAAAACGCCCCCCGCGCGCTTCATTTCTCCCATTTTTGCCTCTAGAGCTTGCCATCCCTTCACATCCCTGCTTCTCGAAGAGTTTTTGGCCAGATTTCGAACTGATTGCAGGCTGAGAACTTGATTTTGGGATGGATTTGGGCTAGGGTTTTGGTTTAAAACCTAGGGTTTCACCTCTTGAGGGCGTCTCTTCTCTGCACCGCACGTCTCAGGGCTGTTCAACTCCATCTCCAGGCATCTAGGGTTTTGGGTTGGTGGTTACATCTTTCTTCTTGCTTTCACTCTCAGTTTGGACTCCTTTTTCTCCTTTTTTGCTTCATTGATGGCACCAAGGAGAGAGGCGGGCACTTCCAGGGCTTAGGACAAGCGCCCTGCTGAGCCATCTCAGCCCGAGTAGACGAAAGCTCATCGAAAGGCGAGGTTTGACACGGCATTCTTCAATTCGAATGAAGATTATCAGCGCTACAAGCAGAAATTTGCCCAGAGGAAAGTCGTCCGAGGGAGAAGTGTCAACTTCTCCCAACTTCAGCACTTTGGCTTTGAGGGGTTGTCCGGACGGATGGGATGGCTGCCCGTAGTGATGATCTCTGAGCCGATCTTCCCGACTCTAGTGCAGGCTTTCTATTCTCGGGCGACCAACAGGCTTGGAGGACCCGTATTATCCACTATGAGAGGCGTTGAGATCCGTTTGAGTCCCGAGAGCATCTGCCGCATCCTCGACATCCCTTCGGTTGGACTCCGTGTTTATGAGGCCAAGGCATGGACCACTATGCCGGGATTTGAGCCTAGAGAGGTTATTTAGAGGTTGTGCGAACTTGTCGATCCTCAGGGGATGGGCAAACCATCGGCTCACAGCTTGACAGTGATTAGTCGAGTCCTTCACCATATGATTTGTTCGATTCTCTTGCCACGTGGAGAACATTGAGATGAGGTCTCCTACCTCGAGGCTTTCATTGTTGACTCGATCCTCACCGGGAGACGGATTCATGTTGGCTGCCTTATGATGATGCACATGATCTCCTGTGTTGAGAGCTCGACACGTGTACTTCCCTACGACCGCTTCCTTACCCGTGCTTTCAAGGATGCCGGAGTCGACTTGAGTAGAGAGATAGATTTTGAGGCCCCCACCACTTATGACACGTATGATGAGTAGTCTCTGGAGTGCATGAAGTTCGAGAAGGCACCCGATGGCTCCTGGGTTAGGAAAGCCGAGCGACAGGCTTCGGGACATGATTAGATACACCCCGGAGTAAAGGAGGAGGCTGAGATCAGAGAGATGGAGGATGGGTTGAACCCTCAAAGGGACTTTGAGCAGAGAGGACCCGAGGTTGACATTCCACCTCCACATCAGTCAGAGGGCATTCATGTTAGGCTACCTTCTCCGAGCCTATGATGATTGAGCCGTCCTTCACAGCAGGGCCCTTAATCTCATCCATCATTTACCGAGCTACCATCTCAGGCACCTCATATTCCTAATCATGCGCCTTGGATGGATCTCTCCGCGCAGATCAGCTCTCTTGGGACTTGTATGGAGGAGCTTGCCCTAGTCCATGACTCCCGCTTCTACTTTATAGAGGAACATCTTGATCAGTATCAGACTGGAGTCACCTCTGGGTTTGATCACTTCCAGCAGCGATTTGAGCGCATAGAGGAGCGTATGGATCAACAGCAGGCTACCTTCAACCATATTGAGCAGCGCATGGATCGTATTGAGAGCCGTCAGGTGAGTCAGCATGAGGACATGATGGCATATTTCCACTCCGTGTTTCCTTCTCCACCCCCTCAGCCTTTAGGCTTTTTAGACATCCCCTTTCGTTTCTTTTTTATGTTGCCAAAGGGGGAGATATTTATAGGATCTAGGATCTATAAGATCTAGGAGTCTCTCATGCATGTCATTGTTATCATTGTCATGTCTATCTTATTGTACATGTGAGATTTTCATATATATATGATATGATATTTTTATCCATTGATTCTTCATGTTTTATATTGCTTATCGTTTGATTGATCCATGATTGGTTTGAGGGGGAGATTTCTTTCTCTCCTAGATAACCAAGGTTTGTCATCATAAAAAAGGAGGAGATTGTTAGCCCAAGGGTTCTCCGAATCTGGTTTTGATGATAACAAACCATGGTTAAGTAACTAATTGGTATCAGAGCAAGGCTTCTTGTTAAGACTTAACCGTCTAAGAAGTAATGGCTATTCCATCAACTTCATCCCAAGTTGAAAGTTTTTCAACCACCCGAACTCCACTTTTCACGGGAACCGATTATCCCTATTGGAAAACCAAAATGACTTGGTTTATCCAATCTACTAATCTTGATTTATGGGATGTCATTGAAGATGGTCCCCACATTCCTTCAAAATTACAAAATGGAGTGATGGTTCCAAAACTTAAGCATGAATGGGATGAACTTGATAGAGAGAAAGTTTAATTAAATGCCAAAGTCGTTTTTATCTTACATTGTGCTATTGATATAAATGAATCTAATCGTATTTGGCATTGTAAGTCGGCTAAAGAAATTTGGAAACTATTAGAAGTCACTTATGAGGGAAACGACCAAGTTAAAAAGTCTAAAATTAATATCCTTATGCATGATTATGAATTATTTTCTATAAAGGATTTTGAATATATTGTTGAGATGTTTTCTAGGTTTCTTGTGATTGTGAATGAACTTGAAGCCTTGGGAAAGACCTACATCGAAGTAGAGCAAGTCATGAAGATCTTAAGGTCTCTACCAAAGAAATGGGAAACAAAAGTGACGGCTATTCAAGAAGCAAAGGATCTCACCAAGCTCTTACTTGAAGAACTCATTGGGTCACTCATGAATTATGAGATAGAGTTGTACAATCATCAAAGAGTTGAAGAAAATGAGAAAAGTATAACCTTTATGGCTATAACAAATGATGATGAAGAAGAAAAGAGTGAAAGTGAAAGTGATGAGGTAAACTCCAACTCTAACCATTTTGATTTTCAAGATGAGCTTCAAAAATTATATTTTAATCTTGAAAAACTTGGTTCCAAAAATATCCCTCTCAAGAAAAAGATTTCTTGTCTTCTAAATGAGCTCAATGAGGATAATGAAAATTTTGAAAATATTGAGAAGACAAAAATCCCTTTTGAAAAGGAAAATAAGGAGTTAAAAATTCTCAAATGGCCAAAAGACTTTTGATATGATTTTGGCAAATCAAAAATTGTCTTTTTGATAAAAAGAGGTTAGCCTACAAGCCTTTCAAAAATCATTTTTTTAAAAGGAAACCTCTAGTTTTTCGCCTTTAACTATTTGCGATTTTTGTGAAAGAAGAGGTCACTTTGGTGATATTTGAAAATCCCTTCATGTTCTTCAAAACTCTAAATTATTTTGGATTCCAAAGGAAAGAAAGACTAACCCTCTAATACCCAAAAAGATATGGGTACCAAAAGTTTCTTAAAATTGTTTTGTAGGGATCCATGCAAAAAGGAGGATATGCTTACCTTGGAAAGAACGTGTTGACAATATTGGTAACGGTATCCCTTCTAAAGCTAAATTTGCAACTGGTATCATTTTGCTAACACTTGGTATATCTTTTGATAATATAACTTTTGGTATCACTTTGATAAAATTAGCATATTTTTTAAACCAAGGTTTTGGATTTAAAAAGAAGATTTTTTTTATATATACCTATGTAAAATTGAATGATCATATGCTTGTATGCCCTAAAAGTGTTTCAATGCATGATGCATTGTTTTCCAAATCATGCTTTAAATTTGGAATGCTCTAAGGATGAACAATCTTTTATTTGGAAACTATTCTCAAACTCAAATGAAAAAAGGGGAGATTCATTTTTATGAGAAATTATATTTTTTTTCATGTGATTCTCTTTATATACTTTATTGAAACTTTTTGTGATGACAAAAAGGGGGAGAAGTAATGATAGGTTGCTAACTTGGAAAAGAAATGTTAATATTGTTTTAGCAATCCTATTCATATTTATGCTATGTGCTTTTTTGGTTATATTTGTATGCATCATATTTAATAATAATGTCTTGCCAAATTGCTAAATGCTCTTTATGCTATTTATGTTTGATTATATCATTTTGAGCGTCCTTAATATACTCCTTGAAAGTTTCTACACTTGAATATTTTCTAAATTCAAAGGAGCATATATTGTGGGGGAGCTTTTTAGCAACCTTAGTTTTGTCATCATAACAAATGGGGGGATTATGAAACCAAGGTTTGGTTAATCTTGATTTTGATGATAACAAAACAAGGTTTAGAACTAATGATCATATTTCAAGTGTGATTAGGCAAGATGACTTCCAAAGTGGCAATCCAAAGACAAATCAAGCCAAGGAGAAATCATGAAGAAGAAGACCACCTCAAAGAGAAGAGTTCTTCAAGACCAAAGCTTTTTAGGATCTCTTTGTAAGGTTGTTAGTGCACTAGGACTTTCATGCATTTCATTCTTTATTTATGCACCAAAATCATCCAAGAGTAATATTGTTTTAAATATCTTAAGAATTGGATGATTTCATGTTTTCAACTAAAACCTTGTGTTAAATGATTTTCAAACTTGTGTTAAAAGGTTTTAAGTTGAAAAGGGTTGAGTGTTGAGCCAAAAAAATGGCTCAACCGGTTCAACCGGTCAACCGGTTGTACTTGTCCGATCGAGGACCGGTTAAGGGAGCCAAAAAGTTTCTCTCTCTCCCAGTGGCTTCCTCTTCCCGATCAAGGTTGAACCTCAACCGGTTGAGGTCCGGCTGAGGTCCGATTGAGGTCCAACAGTCACTTTTCTTAACGGCTAGTCAACCGGTCGACCCCTAGCTCGACCGGTCGAACCCCCAACGGCTAGTATGACTTTTTTCTTCTATAAAAAGGCTCCAAACTTCATTGTTTAATAAGCAAAAACCTTCCCAAATCATTCTTGATTATATTTGAGCCTTGGAAGAGTGTTTTTGAGTGCACCATTGTTTTATAACTTGCATATCTTTAGTGCGCCATTCAATCCTAGTTTTTCTTGTATCTTTGAACCTAAAGTTCTATTACTAGGATTTTGAGAGATCATTATTTGTATATATTTGTGATGAATTTTCTCAAGTGAGGGGTATCACTTGAGAGGTTGTTCAAGAGAGGGATATCTCTTGAAGAAGTGTAAAGGGTACTTGGAGCCAAAAGTCCAAGAGGGTGAATTGGAACCATAATCCAATTGTAAAGAGATTGGAAGCTTGGTTGAAGCTTCAAGATAGTGGAACCCTCACTCGGTTAGGAGGTTGAGGAGAGTGGACGTAGGCAAGGAAGTGCCGAACCACTATAAACTCTCATGTTTGCACTCTCTCTTCCCTAACTCTTTTAAATTATATGCAATTGTGTTTATTTTGTTTATTATATATTTGCATATAATTGTCTCTTATTTTTACATAGTTTAAATTTGTGAAAAAGAGACCATCACCCTATATACCCCCCACCCCCCCCCCCCTCCCCTCTAGGGTGATTATCATGGTTTGGATTAGCCTCAAATTCCTAACACCGACAATTATTCAAATGATTCAATCTTCGGTTCAATTTGGAGGATTGGCCAATGATGATCCTAATCTACATATTGCAAATTTCTTAGAAATTTGTGATACCTTCAAGCATAATGGTGTGACCGATGATGCAATAAGACTTCGATTGTTTCCATTCTCTCTAAATAACAAGGCTAAGACATGGTTAATTTCATTACCTCTGGGGATAATCACTACATGGGATGGACTGGTTAACACTTTTCTTGCTAAATACTTCCCACTGGCAAAATCTGCAAAGATGAGGAATGATATAACTAACTTTTTTACAGCAAGATCAAGAGTCTCTTTATGAAGCTTGGGAGAGGTTCAAAGATCTTTAAGAAAGTGCCCACACCATGGCTTACCAATGTAGATGAAAGTCCAAACTTTCTACAATAGTTTGCACCCTAGTACTCAAACCATGGTGAATGCAGTGAATCATGCCTAATTGGTGTCTCAGCTGATTCGTGTCCAACTGGTGCTCCTTGATTGAGGGATTAATCAACAAAATTTTTAAACTATAACACCATGAACTAGGGTAGCAAATACAAAGCTACTATAGCATAGTGGCTCTAGGATCGTTCCATTGGGAAGGGTACTCAAGTTGAAAATGATACCAATTCAAAGTGAATTGGTGCTGTTTCATTTCAAGGTTAGCTTAAGAAATAAAACACAAACTTTGGTTGGAAAAGGGTTTAAACTTAGATTAACAACACGGCAAGTGGTGAAAATAACTTAAGAAGAAAAACATTCCTTGGAGATTCAGGTATACAGGGGAGGTTTCTCATGCAAAAGCATAGCTCCGGTCAGTTGGTTCCATTCCTCACATTAGAGAATTAACATAAAGTCAATTCTCTAACAGGTACTGCACAAATGCATCCCTCAATTGGATTTCAGCTTTAATTCTCTCACTGATGCAACTTGCAATGGTTTGAGCCTCTCACTTAGCCTTTACCATTCAAGGTGATCTTTAAACTTGGATTACCCGTCAAAAGCTCGCAAGAGATAACTAATGGATGTCTCCTAAGAGTCCAAAAGCTTACCAAGTGTTGGCAATTCTAGAAAATCCTACCTTCAAGTCACCTACCAGAGGCTCGCAAGGGGTAAACTAGTGCATCTCCATGGTTAGAGATCACTTGCCTTACCAAGTGTTGGCCCAGGTGACTCCAAGGTGTTTTAAGTTAACTAAAAACATTAGAAACCATTCACAGGACACACCTTCTTTTCATTCATAGCTGAAACCACAAAGCTTCTGATTCTTGCATTTGGAACCTTTCCCGGCAACCTTAACTCCAAGGAACTAAAAGGCTTAGCTACTCATCCTCTGGGGAAAGTTCCTCAGAGAGTGCATAACTAAGAAGAAAATAAAAATAATACAATCAAATTGACCAGGTAAAGCAGAGCTGAAGCTCTGTGTATTTCTTTGAAATTTTTACAAAAGGTTCAACACACTCAGAATAGGCTCCTCGGGCTCTCTTTATACCAAAATTACAGTTACAGCTATTACATTGATATCTTTGCCAAATTCCTAACTTAAAAACTAAGGAATCCTATCATTGGTGACTTACAAGGAGAATTTGGGCATTTAGGCAACAAAAATCTAATGAAAAATATCTTCAAGTGTCGGTTACAAATATCGGGAAGCACTAAGGACCACTTCGCAGGTGAAGAGTGAGGTCTGCGAAATTTCGCAGGTGCACAAGAAAAGCTGCGAAATTTCTTCATAGCATCCAGCTGATTTCGCAATGCTGCAAAGTAGACTTCCATCTTGTGGTGTTTGGCTTCCATCGCGGCGTGAAGCTTCAGGGGAAGACCATAGCACTGTGCAAAATGGTTGCGAAATCATTTTGCAACCAAAGAGTGATTTTGCAACCATGCAAAATTCTTCCTTCAGCTTGATGCAGTTATCTTCCAAAGGTTGTAACTTCCTCATTTCAGCTCCAAATTGCACATGGTTTGAAGCATTGGATTGTTGACTTCCTAAGCTTTCAAATGACATATAGAATGCATAATTTGGACTTCAGAAAGTGCTCCAAAAGTGGCTGCAGTGACTGTCATCAAGAATGCTTCAGAAATCCTCAAGACCCGAGACTAAAGCGCTGCGGTGGGAGGCATTGAGCACCACGACCCAATATTTAAAATTTGAAAATTATTCATTCTTATCCCATTTTGTTCATATCTGAATTAGGTGGGATGTCAGTTTATGATACCAGGGCTATAAATAAATGGAAGTAGGGTTTATTTCAGGGATCTTAAAGACCTGGGAGAAGAAGGAGCTGAGAGAACAAGAAGGGGATTTGCAGATTTCCTTCTATTTTTCTGGTTTATTCTTCCCTTTTCTTTATGATTGTAATTCAGGATGTTTGTTCTTCATCTTAACATGAACTAATTTCCGTTGTCTAGGGTTGAGATGTAGCTCAATCATGATTTATGTTTTTGATTAGTTTAATTTAATTATTTGTTTTGTATCAATTTATTTGTGTATCTATTCTTCACTTAATGCTCTCAATTCTAAAGGGGCAAAGTTTTGATTGAATTTATGATTTAGGTTGATAATGAGAGTTAGAATCTAAATTAAATCCATAGAATAGATTACGTTAGAATGAATGAATAGTAGAGATACATTCCCATGTTCTAAGAGATTAATAGTTAAATCTATAATAATTCCATAGATCTTAATTACTCCTTTAGACTTAAATTCACATAGAGATATGTTGGGTTAGTAATTTAAGTAGCAATCTAATATATTTCTAGAGAAAATATTAGTTGGCTTAGGGAATTAAATCTCCAAATAAAGCATAATAGAAATTAGGTTAAGCAATCAATTGCATGAAAGTGCTTGTAGTGAAATCAAAAGCCCTAGATCGTTTAAATCATAAGAGTTTGAATTTATTTTCTTTAATTATTTAAGTTACTTTCTTCTACAACTTTAAATACTCGGTTGATCAAATAGTAGTAGAAAAAATAAATTTTAGTAATTAGTAGCATAGTCCTTGTGGGTTCAATATCCGTACTTAGGTACAATTATATTACTTGAACGATTCGTATACTTGCGAACTAACACATCAACAGTCACCAATCAAGGAACTAATAGAGAAAGCTATTCGCCTCAACTTCTCGACCTCTGATAAGAAGATAGAATATGAAGTTGGGCTAGCTGTGCTAAATCTCGCCCTAATGTTAGTCTCAACTAAGTTGGAAATCAAGAGTGATTCTCAACTAATTCTTGTGCAGATTCAATGAGAGTACGAAGCAAAGAATGAATATATGGGTCGATACATCGCCATGGTGGAAGAACGCCTAAAAAAGCTAGATGGGTAGATCATCAAATGGGTTTTACGGGAGGAGAATAGAAAGCCCAACGTACTAACCGGATTAGATACCATTCTCCCTATAAGTGAGATGATAATGTTGCCGGTCTATCTCAAAGTTGTGCCTTCAATCACTCCCAAGCTAGTATGCAATACTAGTCAAACAAACTTAGGATGGATGCTCGACATCATAAAATACCTCCAAACAACCAAAGCCATGTTTCATGTTTAGATTAGTAGGCTTGGTTGTAGGTGTGTGAACTAGAATGCATCCCATGGAAATGAAAACAAAAACAAGACTCCCACATGATGCATAGTGAAGCTAAAACAAAGTTGTGTTGCTCTCAAATCACCCCAAAGAAAATAAAGGAGATAGCAGTAATAAACCCATAAACCAAATGAGAACTATAAAACTAAAACACCTAATCAAGCAATCCACAGAAAATATCGAAAAAAAGGGGAGAGACTATATGCTGATAAAGAAAATCAAAGAATCCATGGCAGTCATACCTTTCCTCTCTTCTCTTTCTATGGCTCTTCTCTATAAAAACTCTTTCTTCTCTTCCTTTCCCAGTTATCTCCTCAAGCTCCCTTGCCCCTTTATATTTTTCTGGTTTTCTTTCTCACTCTCGTTTTTCCTCAAGTTATCCACCCTCTCTCTATTTTTTTGGTTTTTTCTTTCTCACTCTCGTTTTCCCTCAAGTTATCCACCTTCTCTTTATTTTTCTGGTTTTTTCCTTTCTTACTCTCAGCTTAGGTTATCTTTTTCCCCTAAGCTACCCCTAGAAAAATCTCTCCTCCTTTCTCTGTCTTGCTTCCCAAGCCACCAAATATCTCCTGCTCAAGCAACCCAAAAACATGCTCCTCTCACTCTGCTCCCTCTCTGTCTTGCTTCCCAAGCTATCTCATAGCCTTTCTTGTTTTTCAAGATATCCTCCTTTCCTATTCTGTCCATAGCAAAAAAATATCTCCTCCATAACAGAATAAACTCCTCCAAATCCTCAAAAAACGGTTTCTGAATATTCCCATGACACATGTCGCCCTCCCATTACTTCTTCAAACCACTAACGTGATTCCCTAATGGCCTCTCTTCAAGCAACACATGGCTATCCAAAATTGCAACACCTAGCAAAATAAATCTGCGCAAAAATGCACCCCAAAATGGGGATCTACACAACCTTTCTAGGCTAGATTAAGTGACTCATGCCCATGGTGGCCTTAAATCACTTAAGCACAGTAGTATAAATACCCCTTTAGGGGTTAGGGTTTCCATGTCTTGCCATTTTCTTCCTACAGTCCAAAGAGAGAAGCCTAGCCTCCACCCTTGAGATCTCCACCATCTCAATGCCTAAAACATAAGGAAGAGTCATCGGGTGGAAGATCTTGGTGTACGAGAACCATATGGGATGTGCACAAGCCACGTGCACGAGAATTGCACGAGATGTACATAAACCATGTGCACAAGAATTGCATGGGATGCACACGTGGGTAGCAGTATGAAGAAAGATTCTTCATTTTTTCTAGGCATGTTTTTCACCACTAGAAATAGATCTGGGAACATCCAGATCTAGGTATGAACACTTTTTTTTCTAGATTTCTATCCTAATATAGTTTTTGAAGCCATTATTTTCCATCGTGTTAGATCTAGAGAGCCTTAAGGATAGATGCATGTATCCTATAAGATCCAGGGCATGGGAACGAAGTAATCCAGGGTTCCTAACACCTGCTACATCTAATATTGCTTAGCCTGGTAATATTTATTTTAATTCCAATTTAGCTCTAGTTACTTTTCTTATTGAGCCTTGTTCTTTGCCTCTTATTCGCAATCATCTTTACCTCCATTTATCTCATTACAAACCCACTCTATGAGAACTCTTTCTCAAAATTATATTTTCAAACCTAGTCTAATTAATAATAAGAAAGTAGGACACAATATTTCGAAGCAAGAGCAAGCCCTTAAACTTGTCAAATGCCTTTGGCAGCAGATTATACAACTACCTGACTCAGAGATTGCAGATCTGATCAGAGATCCTTATCGACTTGTATTTTTAGCAGCAGAGTTAGGGAACACCATCTTTCTCACTGAGCTTCTTCACTCCTACCCTGATCTAATATGGAGAGTAGATAGCCAAACTAGGAGTATATTTCATATTGCAGCTTTGCATCGTCAAGACAGAATCTTCAATTTTATATATGATATATGCTCAATTAAGGATTTGATAATGATATATAGGGATGAGAATGGCAACAACATGCTGCATTTGGTTGGAAAATTAGGACGTCCAAGTGAGCTCAATATTATATCAGGAGCAGCCCTTCAAATGCAAAGAGAGCTATTGTGGTTTAAGGTAAATGTTACAGCATAAGAGTACTCATTTTGGTCCATATGCCTTCAGAACTAGACAAGTTAACAATTTTAAAATATGAGTTTTCGAATTGCATGTCCCCTAAAGTTTGAGACTACAGATGAATGGGTTCATTCATTGCAGAACCTGAATATATTGGGGATCAATGCTATAAAAGACTAGAGATCAAATTATATGCAGCATAGAAAATGTTTTTAAAGGCTAGATGCAAGTGACAAGCCAATTCAATTGATCTAAATAGGTTTCCTTGGAATGGAGACATTCCCCTCTTAGAATTCAAATCTAATTATTTATCTTACAAATTCTGTATTTTTTAGGAAGTGGAAAAGCTCATGCAACCTACATACAGAGAAAAGAAAAACAGGCAAGGTAAGACACCCTGGGTTTTGTTCACTGAGGAGCAGAGAGAATTGATGAAGGATGGAGAGAAATGGATGCGGGAAACAGCCGCTCAATCTATGCTTGTCGCCACTCTTATAGCCACTGTAGTTTTTTCAGCAGGCTTCACTACACCGGGTGGTCATAGTCAGCAAACAGACACTCCTATTTTGTTAATGGTTTTTGTGGTGTCAGATGGACTAGCATTATTCACCTCCTCAACTTCAATCCTAATGTTCTTATCCATCCTCACCTCATGCTATGCGGAACAGGATTTCCTCCATTCATTACCCTTTAGATTGATGTTTGGACTCACAACACTCTTTGTTTCTATTATAACCATGATGGTAACTTTTACCATAACCTTTTTCATAGTTTCTCGTCATGGTTTCACATGGGTACCTCTTCTCAGCGCTCTATTTGCCACTGTCCCAGCCTCTCTATTTGCTTCACTGCAATATCCCCTCTTGGTAGATGTAATCAATTCTACATATGGTTCTAGGTTTCTCTTTGAGCCAAGAAAGCACATGTTTGACCAGTGAAATCCTAGCCTCATCATTGTAGTTTTATCCCGTAAAATTTGTGGTTCAAGTAGATGTAATTTAATTGTATTTCTACTTTATGCATTTCGAATTGCTTAGAAAAATGTATGAAGTTTGAGAGACTTCACTTTGGGGGACGTTCTCTAAGTTCAGTGGACGTTCAATACCAATAGTATTTGCATCTACAACATCTATGCACCATATATTTATACCAATGCATCTTTACAATAGTGTCTTTCTAAGTTTTGAATACATTTTGCAAAGCTTTGTTTATTTTCTAACCATAAAAAGAGTTTGTCAATACAAATTTTATTTTGTAAATTATGTTACTGAATTATTTATGGATTTTTTTGGGGAGTTATAAGGTCATATATAGTCACTCAATGGCTTAACCTTATCATTCTTGTAACCTATGAAAGTCTTATCAATAACATAACTTTCAAATAATTTTTATATTTTATTTTTTCAAACAAGATGCAATATTCATGTTCAAAAATTCAGAAATAGATGAGCATAGATATTGATGATCACAAAATAAAGCTAAATAAAATATCAAAAGAGGGAATATGCCCCATAGAAAGGCTTGTCTAATATAAACAACATGTCCACAACACATCAAAGATCAAAGAAGTTAAAAAATATGTGGAAAGAGGTCAAATTAATAAATAAAAAAACAAACAAACAGGTTACACAACAACAAGTCAGAACAGAAACATGAACAAAATTAATCCAAAAAAAAAGCTAGATGTGATACTACATCAAAACAAAAATTATACACCATCCTTAATGAGTCTAGAATACAACCCAAATGGCCGAGAAACTTGATCATACTCATATTATCCTAGATTTAATTAAACTTCAAATCACTCATAAAATAGGGTAGAACAAAGACAAACAAAAAATAAATTTGTAAGAAATAGTTAGAGGTAATATTTCATCAAAACAAATATTATACATCATCCATATGATCGGAAAGACCTTGCACATTAGTGTATCATTCCCTATATCAAGGGTTATGAGTTGCCTGAAGTACATGATGTGGTCAAATGGGTCGCTCGTTCCATCATACATTGTAAATTTGGGCACCACGAACCCTCTAGGTTGTTTACAGCTAACGATATAGGGGCCAAATAGCGTGGAAAACATGTCATCCAACTATCGACTAATAGAGTCAGGTGAGGCTCGCATTGCTGGCACTCTCGCATATTGCTACCTTGGTGGTTGAGGGGGTCATCCAAATGCTGTTATGGCAGCTAGCTGACCTAGACGTGCCCTCAAGGTTTCTAGCATGCGCGGTTGCTCTTCCATGTCTGGTCCTTCAAGTCTTAGTTGGCTCTCATTGCGTTAGTGTGGACCCGCATTTTTCACGTGCGTCTCCACTCAATCAGCGAGACTCACTTTTATAAGGTGAAAAATTAGTTTTGGAAAAGTTGGAGTCGCCACTTATTTTATTTTATTTTAAAAGGAAAAATAAAACAGGAAAGAAAACCATAAAGAAGTGACTCCATAGTTTTTGGAAAAGCGTGTCTTTGAAAAACCCAAGTCTAGGTTCGGGGATCAGGTTACCTATTAGGAAGGTACCTCTAAAAGGTAACACCCCTCTAAGCGCTATAAAGGTCTTCATTAACTAAGTTGAGGGAAATGTGACAATTAATTTGGTTGATTATAAATACCTAGGTAGGCTAGGTGATTTCAAAAAAATAACATGCCTAACAAGAAAACCAATCATAATCATAAAGGAGATTTAGGGTGCGTACCTAGACTGCTTTTTAAGCATTATCATAAGACATCAAAGTTAGTTCAAATAGTATATCATCCAGTATGTGCTTTATCAGAAATAATCGAACAATGAAACAAATATCAAGACACCCAAGCACGATCAAACATAAGTGTAGTTCACAGTGACAAACATATTCACAGAATTTAGAAGGTAAGTGATAAAGGGCATACCTGGATAGCATAGATAACATGTAACGTGGTTCCACAAGACATGAGGGGTTAGATAATAAATAATAAAATAAAGAAATCCTAGCATACTTACTATCTAATTAGCATAGCAAAAATGATCGAAGTATACGAAATCATCAATTATCACATACATCTTGTATATAATTCCTAAAAAATAAATAGACATGATTTCATCAAATAACAAAGGTGGCAGTAAAGATGAGTTTGAAAAAATTTCTTATGTAGGGGTTTCACCAATTCCCCAATTGATATACACAAATCTAGCCCAGAATTATCCCATTTGTTTGGGACCACAAGCTTGGATTCGTATTCCATTCAAAACCAGAATTTTTATTGAAAATTGAGAAAGATGCAAACCGATCAAGTCATAGTTGCACATTATTTAAAAAATGAGATTTTGATTCTAAGGACTCTAAATGAATTATTTAAAAAAAAAAAGGTTTTTCAAAGGGATCTTTTGAGAAAAGTATTTTATTTTAAAATAAAAGAAATTGATTTGAAAACATAAGAAACAAGCAAAATAAAAGAAAAAAAAAATCACAAAGTAGAATTTTTGACAAACCAAGCAAACTAAAGTGGTGAGAATGGAGGCCAATCTTCACTATTTTCCAATGGCCTCTGAAAAGTAAATTTGACAAGAGATTATCAAAATAATAAATTATTAAAACTTAGATCAAATAAACTAATGAGATATCCACCAAGAATTAATGACTAAGATTCAAGAAAATGCCTAAATTGAGAACAAAAAATCAACAATACAAAGTACTTGTTGTTTCCTTGAGAAGGTGTAGACATAGGCCCACATATATCAGTGTGAATTACCTCCAATACATTCTTTGCTCTCCAAGCAACTCCCTTTGGAAATGATTGTCTATGATGCTTCCCAAGAGCACAACCGTCACCTACTTCATTCTTTTCTTCAATGGTGTTTGGAAATCCTTGTATCATCTTCCTTTGACAAAGCATCTTCAAGCTATTGAAGTTCAAGTGCCCAAATCTTTTATGCCACAACCAAGCTTCTTCAACATCTTCCATTCTTAAAGCCACATTTTCAACATATTTGAAGACAATTGGAAAGCTTCTATTTTTCTCCATCTTTATCTTCTTCACTAAATTTCTTCTTTGCTCCTTATCATAAGTGGTGTACTCATTATCTTCAAAGTGAAGTTTATACCCATGCTCTACTAGTTGTCCCACACTCAACAAATTTTGCTCCAAGGTTGGTACAAGAAGAACATCTCTGATGTACTTGGTTCCCACTTTAGTTTGGATGCCAACTGTGCCTTTCCCTTTAACATTCACTAAATCACCATTACCCATTTTGAATTGTGAGTTGATGGTTGTATCCATGTCAAGGAAAATATTTTTGTTACCAGTCATGTGGTTTGTGCAGCCACTATCAAGGAACCACACATTATTCTTTTGCTCAGCAGCACTTTGACAAGCATAAAACATGTTTTCATCAACCTTTTTCTCCTCTGCTTAACTTGCTTGTTGATTGTTCTTAAATCTGCAATCTTTTTTAACATGCCCAAATTTTGTACAATTGAAGCATTGAGGCTTCCCTTTGAATTAGCAATCTTTTTCAACATGACTACTTCTTTTATAAATATTACACTTTGAGAATGATGAGTCTTCTTCATTAGTGAACTTTCTTCCATAGTTGAATCTTCCTCTACCTCTTCCATCTCTTCCTCTTGCTTTTCCTCGTCCAGTTCTACCACCTCTAGATGAATCACTTCTATTTTCATTGCTTATAGGTTTCCTTTCAACATTTCTGGAGTTAAGGCTTATTTTTTATTGGAATGCACTTTCTACTGATTTTTTAGAATACCTCAACAATCTCCGTTCATAAGTTTTTAAAGACGCAAATAGCTCTTGTACACTGAGCAGTGAGAGATCTTTTGTTTCTTCAATCACAGCCACAATTGGGTCAAATTTGTTAGGTAGACTAATCAAAAGTTTCTCAACAATTCTTTTATCACTAATTTCTTCACCATATGACTTCATTCGATTTACTAACTCCATAAATTTGGAAGAAAACTCATTTAGAGTTTCATTCTCCTTCATTTTCATATTTTCCAGCTCTCTTCTTAAAGTTTGAAGCTTTACTGGCTGGGTTCTTTTGTTTCCTTGGAACTCCTATTGAAGGATGTCCCATGCTTCTTTAGCTTTTGAAGCTCTCCTAATTCTTGGAAAGATGTTGCTACCAACACATTGTGGAATAAATAAGAGAGCTTTTGCATCCATTTTTTTCAATTCTTTCAACTGATCTTTTTCAACCAGAGTTAGTGTAATTGTCAGGTTCATCAAAACCATTTTCAACCAAATCCCAAGCATCTTGAGACATAAATAATGTTTTCATTTTTAAGCACCAAAATTCATTATTTTCTCCTTCAAATAATGGAATAGAATAAGGTTGAGAACTCATACTTGTAACACTTGTGCTAGCCATTGATCTACCCTTCAAGTCCTTGGTCCGTCTGCTTCAAGATTGAGGGTTTCTAGCTACAGAATCTGATTGCACAACAACATCACCAATTTAGCTACATTGTAGGTTCGGATTTAGGTCTTTGGATTAAAAGAAACCCTAGTATCCTCCATTTCCAAAACAGAGGAAATTTCTTAAAATTCCATACACAAGAGGCATGTTTTAAGAGATAAAAGGGCTTGAAAAGAAGAAGTGGATTAGATTAGATTGGAAACAGCAAGGTGGATCGAAGATTAGATTAAAAGGTGGATTCATGAAATGGGTTGCTCTGATACCAATTCTGTTGGCTGTAGTTTCAGCCTGAAACAGAGAAAGACTATAGAAAGAAAAAAATGGAAGAGTAACACCTTGGAACAGACTTGGGAACAGAGGAGTTAAGACAGTCAACCAAAAAACAAAGGACCTTTTTTCTTTCACTTTGTATTCTCAGTTCTGCTATTTTTTTTTTTTGTACAATCACTAGATTTCAAACCAGATGCAAAGAGATTTAACTTGAGTAAATCTCTCCACGTGGAAGCATGACAACCACTCAAAACATAAAACAAAAAAGTTATTTTTACATATATAACCTAACATAGCATAGGCACATTATGTTACAGAAGCAATGGAGGAGGAAGTGGAGTGAAACAAAGATAAAGCCATTTGTAGTCGAGATCGAAATCAAAGGAAGAGAATTAGGGTTAGCGTTTCAGGTTGCTTCTTCTTTCATTTCACTAGTTGTGGAGGAGGTGAGACACCCAGTAGGGACTCCACTATTGGGCACGGGTTCCTTGCCGCCACCTTCTTTCATGGAGAAAATCCTCTCCCCTCCAGAATGTTGGATCTCTCCTCCATGTGCTCCCAATCATGGCCATGTCTTCAAAATCAGTTTCAGAATGACCAATATCTGTCTTTATATCATGAGAAAGTGGGAAAGTGTTTTGAACAATATTTTTCTTACCACCTTCTTCAGTTAGAGAACGTGATACATCCTCAAGAAATCCAACTAAAATCTTAGACAAATGTTCAAACATCAAATTGCACTTGGTTTCCATGTTGAGTTCTCCATAAGGTTGAGTCAAGAGGAGGATGAGATTTGCAAGGAAGCGGTCAAAATCTTGATGATTGGTGTTGCAGCCACCCAATTCCATCAATGTCATTGTCCTCTGCACTTGTTCCAGTTTTCTCAATTGTTTCATTTTTGCGCTCTCTTTCTTTTCGACACCCTTTTCTGCTCAAAAGAAAGCCATCTGTTGACCAGACCCATGTGGCCATGACTGCATAAAAAATGAAAACTGACAACACTCTGACTGATTTTTCGGTCAAATAAGAGAAACCCATATGTAGAATTGTCTGGAATTTAGCTTTGATCGAAGGATGCAATCTATCTTCTCCATGGTACGACCTGCAGTGTCTGCATTTCCAACAGCTGATTGTCCCACTAAAAGTCTCTCTTCCTCCACGTGCTGAATTTTTTTTTTTTCAAAAACTCCTCCTCCTCCTTTGTATCTTCCCCTAAACACAACCCCACTTTTTTTTTTCCACATACATGCTGCATCCTTCTCTTTTCACTTACCAAAACCAGCTTTGGTAATTTGCTCACCGGACTGATTCTCCACTTTCCAAAAAATCACAACCCCTTTGGTAAGTTTCCTGAACACAACCCTACTTCCCATAAACATCTTTTTGACTCCCCCAGCCTGGAAAGGACACCTCACCAGTCCGAAGAGAGCTATCAATATCTTCTGCGCATCAATCCAGTATGATCAAAACCCTCGTTTCTGAACATAGCCCTCATTCCATCCCTATACACATTGAATCTCTCGTTTTCCTCTCTCTTACACCAGCTTTGGTAATTTTCTTTCAGAAAGAAAAATGACATTCACACTTACCAGACTGATTCCCCTCTTTGAACAAAGCTCTCATTCCATCCATATACATGCTGCATTTTCCCTTTTTCCTATGCCAAACCCCTTTGGTAAGTTTCCCACGGAAACATAAAATTATTAGATTTTATAAATGAATAAAAGGTATTTTAGAAAGTTATAAAATAAAGATCATTAAAAAATAAATAAATAAATATCATGCAAGAAAGAAATGCAATCATTTATCATGTAAGCCATACAAGAATGCCACACAACCATGCAAACCACACAAAAATGTAATCCATACCAGCCATGCAAACATGCAAAAATTACCTAAAAGGTGACTTAAGTGGGATAGAGTGTGCCTAGAGGAGCCAATGGGCCAAGTGCATCTAAATGGGCTTAGGGTGCCTAAGTGGGCCTAGGGTGGTGCCTAAAGGACCAAGTGCATCTAAATGGGCTAAGGGTGCCTAAGTGGGCCTAGGGCGGTGCCTAACGGACCAAGTGCATCTAAATGGGTCTAGGGTGTCTATGTGAATCTAAGGGATTGCCTAATGGGCCTAGGGTGCCTAAGTGGGCTTAGGATGGTGTCTAACGGACCAAGTGCATCTAAATGGGCCTAGGGTGCCTAAATGGGCCTAGGGTGGTGCCTAATGGACCAAGTGCATCTAAATGGGCCTAGGGTGTCTAAGTGGGCCTAAAGGAGTGCCTAATGGGCCAAGTGCTTCTAAATGGGCCTAGGGTGGTGCCTAATGGACCAAGTGCATCTAAATGGGTCTAGGGTGTCTAAATGGACCTGAGGTGGTGTCTAATGGGCCAAGTGCATCTAAATGGGCCTAGGGTGCCTAAATCTAAATTAGGGTTGCCAAGAGTCACAATGGGGTTGGATAAATCCTTTAACCAAAGTCCTCGAGGTGGCTTAGAAAAGATAAGCTACATGATTAGTAATGAGCCACCAGGGAATTGCTGTAAAGTGCCAAACAAATACTTAATAGGACATGTGCTAGGAGGACAAAATGGAGGGTCTACGGTTAGATAAATGTAACCCTCTGCCATGCTTCATTTTCCTTGATACTCAAGTGGAGTTGGTGTCTTCGTTCGACTATGTTTGACGAGCTGGCGAAGGTTTTTCCATGGATCACCTTGAGTAGTTTCCAGAAGAGAACTTTGTACCCTCAAGGAAAGATGCCTCAATGGTTTGTAATGAGATTATTTGCTAGCTTTGAGTGTGCCGACTTTGTGAGGGGCCATAGTTGACATTTAAGCCCACAACTCCTATTTTTCTTCCCATAGTTGTTCCATTTGGCGAAGCAAAGTCTGCATTTGCCACTCATTTTCTCATTAGCGTCTCTTCATTCTTTCACACTAGACAAAATAGTCTTCGACACCCATTGTTGATGATTGGTTTCTAGAGGGTGTGGACATCCTTAGTCGTTTCCCACAGACGATGCCAATGTTGGTGTAGTGCCAACTGGATTGAATCTTGTCTAGCTTCACCAGAGTCAGATGGATTGCTTCCTTGCATAAAAGAATGTCCGGATAAGTGGTCTGAGCATGCCTCTCTGAAACTTAAGTTAGAATCTAGCGAGAGTGAATCCAACTTTTTGAATGGCTATGTCCTTGTGTACTTTTTTCATACTTTTGGATGGGTTTTTATAGAACATATGACACCATCGTCACAACGTTGATTGTGCATTCATGTTCTTTCTACGCTGATGAATGCCATCGTGATGGATATTATGCCTTAATGAGATAATCAATGCCATTTTCTCAGTTCAGATTGGGTAATCATACCAAATAAGAGTTGATGATTGACGTCATTTGTTGTCTGTTATGCAAGAATTCCTAATCATATCGTTGATTGTGCATTTACATTTTTCAATGTCACTGATTGTGTCTAACGACTAACGGATATTGATTTTCAAGCGTAAATGTTGTTTTGATTGTCACTTATGCATTGGTGGCAGTTAATCATCCGCTCAATTCTTGGAATTTCTAACTAACTTGGTTTGTCCGTCTGGAAGTCCCTAGTTGGCTTGGTTTGTCCATTCCATCTGGCATTGGGGAAGAAGGAAATCTATCTTTTCTCTTATGCCAGAAAAAGCTTGTCTTAGTCTAGATGGATTGCTCCTAGACGGATTAGTTGTTTACCTTGGATGATCAAAGGGTCTTGAGCATATGAAGGACACGTGGAGGGAAGCAACAATAAGCAAAGGCTTGCCTTTAGTGCTCCTTTAGCATATAAACCTCTCCAGGATGCAAAGGTTATATATTATCCTTGCCCAGCCCAAAACCTTCATACTCATAAGGATGTGGTAATGATTAATGGCACATATTTCATGGAAATGAGGTCAATTATCACATGTTAGGCTTGATTATAACATTAAAAGCACCCTTCAACTAGTCAATTGTATGTTACTTGATGTATGTCTTATTTTCTCATATTTTCTTTGAGTTGTGCTTACAACTATTTTCTATGATCTTGAGATCCTTTCCAAGCATCTTGGATGTGAGAATAAGGTTTGAGTTGAACCAAAAAACTATGGTTGCATGGAGGTCTTAGGTGTTGTCCCATTTCAATGAATAAAAAATTTTGAATTAGTTAAAGGGTTTAGAGATGCTCAAATGAGTGAAATGTATTTTGTTGGATTTTAACTTCTTGAAGTTAAATCTGACCAGATTTAATAATTTGTAGATGTCATTTGCCCATGGAAACAACTAAAGAAAGAGAGATAAAGCTCTTAGAAAAAAATGGTGCCACCTCTCACTTGGCGACACTTTTCATCGTTAGCAAACTAGAATCACCTGAAGATATATGGTGCCACAATGGCGCCATATCCTATAATGGAAACACTTATAGCATTAGTGCCACCAATTTCCCCTGAAAGTGAAGAATGAGCTAGGCCCACACTCCAAGCAACCATTAGGTATTCCACTTACCATTTGGATGCCTCAACATGGCAAAACACTTAGAGCATGGTTTGAGAGCCTATAAAAGAGAGGATTGGCAACCGTCACTTTGTTCCTGATTTTTGATATTTTACTATTAGACTTTTGGAAGACGAGATCTTTGAGGCATTTGGAATTTAGGTTTCTTTCTATTTTTCTTCTTTTGTTTGGATTATTTTCTTTATTTTGAACTTGTTTCCCTTATATTTTCATTGTCATTAGATCAATGCACTAATTGATTTGAGATTTGAGTTTTTAATGTTCGATTTCATATGCTTCATTTTATTCCTTTGGTTTAATTTTGTTTTAATTTCTTTTGAGAAGTTTAGTAGGTTGAGGAAAGGGGACACTAGGCATCCCCTTCCATCATTGGAATGATCTTGTGATTATTGGGTATTAATAGATTTATTCAATGTATTATTCGGATTCCTTCAATCCTATGAGGTCATAATATCTCAATGTTCGGGAATTAAAGTGGTGCACCTTTTTGACTTGAATTGACCATTCTTGAGTCCTTAACATTGAAATTTGGCAAACAAAATAGGTAATGAGAATTTTGAATATTCTACAAAACAATCCAATTAGTAAGTTGAGATTTTCAATTCAATTCAAGTGTGCTTTTGTTGAAAATAATCCAACTCAAAAAACTTGTAGGTGTCTTAGATTTTTATTGTAATTAATATTACGTTACATTTGGTTAAGACAATTTAAATTCCCCTGTTTTCTTAAAACAAAAAATTCACAAACCTTCTTGCTCAAATCAAATTGAAAGAAAGATTTTTCCACAAAATCTAGCTTTCACTTTTTAGATTCTTCTACATTACCTACATTCCAAGATCATATCCATGGGGTTTGATACCTTGACTCATCGGGATTCTAAAGTTATAACTTCATCCCTACACTTGAAGAACTGCCTATTTATTGATAGACATTAGGGATCTGTTAGATGATGACGAGGCAAAGAAGTAGTGTCTAACATTAATACCTTGGGAATAAATTGGTAGCACAAACGATGGAAGTAAAACAAATCAAAAGAAGAAATTAGAAGCACAAAGGATGGAAGCAGGAGGAAGAAGTTGAAAGAAGAAAATGGTGCTTGGAGATGTCTGTTGGGATGCCTAAGAAGTAGGAGTGACCATTGTGTAGCGGTTGCCTCTTGGAATCTATGTCCACCATAGAACCACTACTTTTTTTTCTTGATCGATTTTCTTATTTGTAATATCTCCATAGGGGGGGGGGGGGGGGGGGGGGGGGGGGTGGTGTAGTTGCAGGGATCCCAAACCAAGCATCCCATAATCATTGTCTACGATTATTAGTGATGTATTGCATGATGAAGAAACTATTGCAGTCAAACTTGCCAAACGAGTGAAAGCTAAAACACTAAAAAAATATAATTTCAGTAGGTCAAGGTCTGTACAGTGAATTCTAAGATCTTTATTCACTCTCATGAAATTATCCGTTGAACCCTCTCCTCGCCTATGATTAACTTAATCGTCGAGGAGAGATCGACCAAAGAAACATTAACCTTCTACTTTGTTTTAGAGGAAGGTCAAGGGAAAAAGTGAACCTTCCACATTTCCAAGGGTGAAACATTAACCCAAAATTTCAAGAGTACCAAATTTTGTTATTAGGACAAAAAAAATTACCATAAGCTCATGCTAACAAGAATAACCTTTTTAGGGGGCAGAAAATAGTGCGTTAAAGTCTTTTATAGTGTGGGCAAAACGTTCATTCAACATATATCGCATGAATATTCAAATAAACTAAAAAGCAAAAATTGAATTGGAAATTAAATGGTAATGAACATTTTATAAACATTCTATGTTGAAAAGATGTCCTTCCAATGTGAATATGAGAAGGAACTGTAAATCTCCTTTCATATTTGAATGAGACACGAAAGAGTTAGCTGATTCAAGTAAAACAAACTCAACTTGGAAAATTAATGTAATGGATGATTCCACGTGTCATGAACATTTTCCAAATAAGAGATAGTTGACTTCAAAATTAATGTGAGTATTAGGTAGCATTTGGTGTAGGAACATGTTTTCAGATATTTAAGTTTTTGCAGCTTGGATGGACCGGTCCATTGGGTATATGAAAACGTGAAGAAAGAAGTGGTTGCATTATTCAACCAGATTGTGACCTTTTGTAATATAAAACAGAACCCAGCTTGGAAGTTAATGTAAGCAGCATTTGGTGGATGCTGACCAAAACAAATATCATACATAATCCTTATAGAGTCTAGAATGCAAGCCAAGCGTCCATGAATTTTGATTATTTTTTTTCTCTACTCGTTATTGTGATTTTATTTTTTCAATTCAGCTTCAAAGAAAACGGATTGTTGATCAAGTGTATCTCTGAGTAGCAATTTGGTTTTGGTTTTAAATATAAAGAAAATTAGCAGGGGGATTAGTCATAACAAAACATCAATTTAGAAATTTTTGAATCTCTGAAAACACTGAAATTCAAAACAAAAATACAACAAACACTGGCTGATTAGTCATCAATATGAAGACTTTTAGATTTCAGGACAAAACAAATAAACTTGAGGCACTCATTCAAACAACAAAGGAAGTGACAAGGAAGAAAGAAACAGACTTACACTTTAGCTCAATCATAAAACAACACCCCAAACTTCAAACTATCCATGCATCAATCACTTGCCATGCTTCAATGACTTGCCAGTAGAATTCGTTCCAATACTCTTTAATGTAGCTCGTGCAGCAATTGGTATCAATGACTCGCCAGTAGATTTCTTTCCAATACTCCTCTTTGTAGCTCGTGCAGCAATTGGTATCAATGACTTCCCAGTAGATTTCTTTCCAATACTCTTCTTTGTATTTCGTGGAGCAATTGGTATGAATGACTCGGCAGTAGAATTCGTTCCAATACTCTTGCTGCTTGACGGTAATACAGGGGTAACTACGAAGCTAAATGGTTGATCCGGCATGGCTGCTTGCTGGTATTGTTATATTTCTGCCGGAGAAGAATCAGGGATAACTACGAAGCGTGGAAGAAAGTTTGATCATCCTTTTAAACTCCCTCTGAAGAGGACTTTTACTAGTCAAAATTGCTCAACCTCTTCAACACGTATCAAATCATATTAATTAATTCCACTGTTTGAATTTTTAAAATTACATATAAATAAAATTTTGTTTTGAAATTTGTTCATAAAATTTGACTTTTTAGTAGTTGGGCATAAGATAACAACTTTGAAGTTCTTGGAACTTTCATGTTAAAATTATTTAATTTGGTAGTTGAATTTATGTATCTTTCATTTGTAGTTGATATGTTTTAGAAGAATTTACTTGTTGATTGGCCGAATTTATTTGGCCCAATAATGAACCTTCCTAGCTTATGCTCTAGATGGATTCATTGAATCAAGAATCTAGGAAGAGAAATTAAGTATACATCTTCCTATCTTGTCTAATATAAAAAGTTTATCGTTTTAATGGTCACAAAAAAAAAAAAAAAAACAAAAAGTTATAAAAACTAATTTAATCAAAGAATATAAATAATTTGCAAATGTGATACTTAAAAACTGAGGTCATGTTTGGTCTATTAAATTAAAAGTAAAAATTTAAGGGCATAAACTTATTATGAGAAGAAATCAACACTCTCCATAAATACAAAGAAATTACAAAAATTGAAAACAAAAATTCAACAAACACTGGCTAATTAATCATCAAGAAGAAGACTTTTAGATTTTAGGAAAAACCAAATAAACTTGAGGCACTCATTCTAACAACAAAGAAAGTGACCAAGGAAGAAGGAAGCAGACTTACACTTTAGTTCAATCATAAAACAACATTCCAAAGTTCGTATGCAAAGAACAACACATCAAAACTACACAATAGCACCTCAAAACTGCAAAATACCTTAAAACTACCCAAACATCAATGAGTTTGTCTGCTCCCTGCAAAAGGGCTCAATGATTATCGAGTAGAATTGTTTCGAGTTCTACTCTGTGTAGTTCGTGCAGAAGAGCTCTGTGTAGTTCGTGCAGAAGAGGTCGATGAGTATTGATCACTAGGACTCATTGGAGTCCTATTCGCAGAAGAGCTCGATGAGGATTGACTGGGACTCGTTAGAGTACTATTCGCAGAATAGCTCGATGAGTATTCAGTAGGATTCGTTGCAGTCGGTGCAGAATCGTATGCTGCACCGACTGCATACGATTCTGCAGTTGGTGGAAAAGGGCTCCATGAGTGTTCAGTAGGATTCGTTGGAATCGTATGCTGTGTAGTTCGTGCACCTGGGCTCGATGTGCCTCGAGTAGGATTCGCTGGAGTCGTATCCAGTGTGGTTCGGACAAAAGGGCTCAATGTGTATTCAATAGAATTCTCTGGAGTCGTATGCTGTGTAGTTGGTGCTGGTAAAGGGTTCGATGAGTGTTCAGTAGGATTCATTCGAGTCCTGTTCCGTGTCCTACGTGTAAATGATTTTTTTGAATTTTGAGAAGAATCCATTCCAATACTCCTCTGTAGTTCGGGCAAATGGTGATTCAGGCGAAAGGCCGGACGGTCTTTGACCCGGAATGCCTGCTACTTGCTGTGTGTTGCTGCTTGACCTCGGTACAGGCTGGGGGCTGGACGACTGTACACGCTCAGAATTCAACGAGCGTTGATGTTGAGAGCTTGACGACAATCCATGGCGAGGAGGGCTGATGCTTGTTCCAAGAAGGGCATCTGCTATTGGTTGGAGGAAAGATGGTACATCCGACGTAGCTGCTTGCTGGTATTGCTATATTTCTGCCTGAGAAGAATCAGGGATAACTACGAATCGTGGAAGAAATTAAGTTTGATCATCCTTTTAAACTCCAGCTGAAGAGGACTTTTACTAGTCAAAATTGCCCAACCTCTTCACCACTAACTCATATTCATACTTACCTAATTAATATCTATTAGGAAGTCAAGCATGTAATTAATTCCACTGTTTGAATTTTTTAAATTATATATATATATAAATTTTTGTTGGTAAAATTTGACTTTTTAATAGTTGGGCATAAAATAACAACTTTGAAGTTCTTGGAACTTTCATGTTAAAATTATTTAATTTGGTAGTTGAATTTATGTATCTTTCATTTGTAGTTGATATATAGATATATGTTTTAGAAGAATTCACTTGTTGATTGGCCGAATTTATTTGGTCCAATAATGAACCTTCCTAGCATATCTCTTGTTGTCAAAATAGATGGAATGAAGAAGAGAAATTATGTATACATCTTCCTATCTTGTCTAATATAAAAAGTTTATCTTTTTAATAGTCACAAAAAAAATAAAGGTTATAAAAACTAATTTAATCAAAGAATATAAATAAATTGCAAATGTGATACTTAAAAATTGAGGTCATGTTTGGTCTATTAAATTAAAAGTAAAAATTTAAGAGCATGAACACATTATGAGAAGAAATCAACGCTCCCCATAAATACAAAGAAATTACAAAAACTTAATTATTTAATTGAAGCATGGAGATATGCTGAAGATTTAAGGGTTAAAATAAGTTAAATTACTTTAAGTAGCATATAAAAATAAATTATGAATTTTAAATTTTGTTTATTTTCCTTCACTCTTTTTTTTACTTATATTTCTTCTCTCTATTTTCTTTTTTTTATATATATTTTTTCCTCAATTTTTTTGGAACTGAACATAACTTCATTTTTTTTTTCCTGTATTTTTCTAGAAACTCAACATAGCCTAAAGCAAGATTGAAAACTATAGGTCTAATGATTAACACATAAATATTTTGAGCATAATATATAAAGTAAAATTAGATTTTGTAAACGATTTTAGTGACTAGAAATTATATGGAATTTCAAATCTATGAACTTAATCAACACTATGCCACCTAAAGTCACTGTCCCATCCGACCTTCCTAGTTAGAGCTCTCCAACCCTCTCAAATTAGAACCTTTATCTTTGTAACATCATCCTCAAAAAACTCGTGACATGTTCCACCACCACAAGAAAAACTACGGGATATGATTAGTCTAAAAAGTATTAAGGAAAGAAAAGGAAAATGATTTTTATATTTAATTTTATCATGAAAAATATTTTTTAAAATAAAATATAATTAAAATTTAAAATTATTTGGTGTTTGGTAAACAAACTTAATAACTTAAAGTGACTTAATAACTTAATTTATGTTATTGAGTAAATTAAGTATATTTGGTAAATAATTTAATGATATGACTTAAAATAAAAAATAATTTTAAGTAATAGTAAAAACAATTAAATTATTCTTAAATCTACATCTTCATTTTACTCTTTTACTTTCATTTGCCTTAGTTAACCCTATAATTTTTTTTACTACTTCATGACCTCCACTGTTTGAATTTTTTAAATTATATATATATATAAATTTTTGTTGGTAAAATTTGACTTTTTAATAGTTGGGCATAAAATAACAACTTTGAAGTTCTTGGAACTTTCATGTTAAAATTATTTAATTTGGTAGTTGAATTTATGTATCTTTCATTTGTAGTTGATATATAGATATATGTTTTAGAAGAATTTACTTGTTGATTGGCCGAATTTATTTGGCCCAATAATGAACCTTCCTAGCTTATGCTCTAGATGGATTCGTTGAATCAAGATTCTAGGAAGAGAAATTAAGTATACATCTTCCTATCTTGTCTAATATAAAAAGTTTATCGTTTTAATAGTCACAAAAAAAAAAAAAAAACAAAAAGTTATAAAAACTAATTTAATCAAAGAATATAAATAATTTGCAAATGTGATACTTAAAAACTGAGGTCATGTTTGGTCTATTAAATTAAAAGTAAAAATTTAAGGGCATAAACTTATTATGAGAAGAAATCAACACTCTCCATAAATACAAAGAAATTACAAAAATTGAAAACAAAAATTCAACAAACACCGGCTAATTAATCATCAAGAAGAACACTTTTAGATTTTAGGAAAAGCCAAATAAACTTGAGGCACTCATTCTAACAACAAAGAAAGTGACCAAGGAAGAAGGAAGCAGACTTACACTTTAGTTCAATCATAAAACAACATTCCAAAATTCGTACGCAAAGAACAACACATCAAAACTACACAATAGCACCTCAAAACTGCAAAATACCTTAAAACTACCCAAACGTCAATGAGTTTGTCTGCTCCCTGCAAAAGGGCTCAATGATTATCGAGTAGAATTGTTTCGAGTTCTACTCTGTGTAGTTCGTGCAGAAGAGCTCCGTGTAGTTCGTGCAGAAGAGCTCCGTGTAGTTTGTGCAGAAGAGCTCCGTGTAGTTGGTGCAGAAGAGCTCCGTGTAGTTCGTGCAGAAGAGGTCGATGAGTGTGGAGTAGGATCCATTAGAGTCCAAATCGCAGAAGAGCTCCGTGTAGTTCGTGCAGAAGAGCTCCGTGTAGTTTGTGCAGAAGAGCTCCGTGTAGTTCGTGCAGAAGAGCTCCGTGTAGTTCGTGCAGAAGAGGTCGATGAGTGTGGAGTAGGATCCATTAGAGTCCAAATCGCAGAAGAGCTCGATGAGTCTTGAGTAGGATCCATTAGAGTCCAAATCGCATAAGAGCTCGATGATTCAGTAGGATTCGTTGCAGTCGGTGCAGAAGGGTGCGATAAGTAATGAGTCGGAATCGTCAGAGTCCCAGTAGTTGGTGCAAGAGGGTTCGATGAGTGTTGAGTAGGATTCGTTGGAGTCGTATGCTGTGTAGTTCGTGCTAAAGGGTTCGATGAGTGTTGAGTAGGATTCGTTGGAGTCGTATGCTGTGTAGTTCGTGCTAAAGGGTTCGATGAGTGTTGAGTAGGATTCGTTGGAGTCGTATGCTGTGTAGTTCGTGCTAAAGGGTTCGATGAGTGTTGAGTAGGATTCATTCGAGTCCTGTTCCGTGTCCTTCGTGCAAATGGTGATTTTGAATTTTGAGGAGAATCCATTCCAATACTCCTCTGTGTAGTTCGGGCAAATGTTGATTCAGGCGAAAGGCCGGACGGTCTTTGACCCGGAATGCCTACTACTTGCTGTGTGTTGCTGCTTGACCTCAGTACAGGCTGGGGGCTGGGGGCTGGACGACTGTACACGCTCAGAATTCAACGAGCGTTGATGTTGAGAGCTTGACGACAATCCATGGCGAGGAGGGCTGATGCTTGTTTCAAGAAGGGCATCTGCTATTGGTTGGAGGAAAGCTGGTATTGCTATATTTCTGCCTGAGAAGAATCGTGGATGAAATTAAGTTTGATCATCCTTTTAAACTCCCTCTGAAGAGGACTTTTACTGGTCAAAATTGCCCAACCTCTTCACCACTAACTCATATTCATACTTACCTAATTAATATCTATTAGGAAGTCAAGCATGTAATTAATTCCACTGTTTGAATTTTTTAAATTATATATATATATATATATATAAAATTTTGTTGGTAAAATTTGACTTTTTAATAGTTGGGCATAAAATAACAACTTTGAAGTTCTTGGAACTTTCATGTTAACATTATTTAATTTGGTGGTTGAATTTATGCATCTTTCATTTGTGGTTGATATCTATATATATGTTTTAGAAGAATTCACTTGTTGATTGGCCGATTTACTTGGTCCAATAATGAACCTTCCTAGCATATCTCTTGTTGTCAAAATAGATGGAATCAAGAAGAGAAATTATGTATACATCTTCCTATCTTGTCTAATATAAAAAGTTTATCTTTTTAATAGTCACAAAAAAATAAAGGTTATAAAAACTAATTTAATCAAAGAATATAAATAAATTGCAAATGTGATACTTAAAAATTGAGGTCATGTTTGGTCTATTAAATTAAAAGTAAAAATTTAAGAGCATAAACACATTATGAGAAGAAATCAACACTCCCCATAAATACAAAGAAATTACAAAAACTTAATTATTTAATTGAAGCATGGAGATATGCTGAAGATTTAAGGGTTAAAATAAGTTAAATTACTTTAAGTAGCATATAAAAATAAATTATGAATTTTAAATTTTGTTTATTTTCCTTCACTCTTTTTTTTACTTATATTTCTTCTCTCTATTTTCTTTTTTATATATATATTTTTTCCTCAATTTTTTTGCAACTGAACATAACTTCATTTTTTTTTTCTTGTATTTTTCTAGAAACTCAACATAGCCTAAAGCAAGATTGAAAACTATAGGTCTAAGGATTAACGCATAAATATTTTGAACATAATATATAAAGTAAAATTAGATTTTGTAAACGATTTTAGTGACTAGAAATTATATGGAATTTCAAATCTATGAACTTAATCAACACTATGCCACCTAAAGTCACTGTCCCATCCGACCTTCCTAGTTAGAGCTCTCCAACCCTCTCAAATTAGAACCTTTATCTTTGTAACATCATCCTAAAAAAACTCGTGACATGTTCCACCACCACAAGAAAACCTACGGGATATGATTAGTCTAAAAAGTATTAAGGAAAGAAAAGGAAAATGATTTTTATATTTAATTTTATCATGAAAAATATTTTTTAAAAATAAAATATAATTAAAATTTAAAATTATTTGGTGTTTGGTAAACAAATTTAATAACTTAAAGTGCCTTAATAACTTAATTTATGTTATTGAGTAAATTAAGTATATTTGGTAAATAATTTAATGATATGACTTAAAATAAAAAATAATTTTAAGTAATAGTAAAAACAATTAAATTATTCTTAAATCTACATCTTCATTTTACTCTTTTACTTTCATTTGCCTTAGTTAACCCTATAATTTTTTTTACTACTTCATGACCTCCTTTGTTCTAATTAAAATTTATGAGGATAAATATATCAATTTGATGATTTAGAATAAATTCTAAGTTAATTTTATTAAATAACCTTGATATTTGAAGTAAAAATTAAGTAATAAGTTTAAAATCAATAATTTAAGTATATTTTAACTTAAAGTTAACTTAAATCATTAAATAATAAGTATCAAGTTTTACCAAACACTTGAAGATGAAAAATAAATTAAATGAGTTTGAGGTTGTATATAAAAATAATTTATTAACTTTAAATTTATTTCTTATTTTTCTTTTCTTTTTCTTTTTGTCCAATTTTTCTATCTATCTTCGCTTGCCCACAAATTTTTGGAACCAAACATACCCATAAGAACTCATCTAAATGTTGTCTCAAAAGTTGTTCCAAGGAACTTCACAAAATCTTATACTCCCTAGCAATTGTTACCTAGATCTAAAATGTAAGCTTCATCGGTCCTCAAGGATAATTAACCAATCAAAACAGAATTAAAAAAAAAAAAAGTTTTTATATTTTAAAATATTCAAACCCTTGAATCTCCCAAGGAAGATGATTGATCAGTCATATAGCAGTAAGGGAAATTTGTCAAGGCTATGTATAGGATTATCATTCAACTCATAAAATTTTTATTCAGGGGGCATACCACTTGTATATATTTAATTTTTTTTTCCCACTCATTTATATCCATTATTTTGTTATATGGTTGAGTCTTTCTTCGAAAACAAAATAATTTAGGACTCATGTGCCCATGTTTTCTTGAACTTATTTTTTAAAAGTTGTTTTAAAGTTGAACAACACAAAACAATTTATTGGTATTTTGTAAATATAAAGATGTTAAAAACTTTTCAAAGGACAAAAACTCTCTTGTGTAAATAAATTTGTTTTTTTTTTTAAAATTTTTTTTTATATTTTAATTTTATAAACAATTTTTAATTTAATTTATCCCCTAACCAGCATCTTCATAATCATAGTGCCCTGATCATTTTGACTTGCCTAGTTTATAATATAAATTAAATTTAATTCAACTCTTATTAAAATAAAATAGCTTTTGAATTACATGTAAATTAACAAATAAATAGTTTTAGCAAAATATAAAGATTGATAATATAATAAAATTGTAACTTATATTTCTTTTATTAAATAATGATGCTATTTTAGTATATTTTATAAAATATGGATATTAACATTTTCATAAAAGCATAACAAATTAATAACGATAATTAAAACCTAACAATGATTAATAGCATTTTATTTAAAATAAAATTAAAAAATAAATTTATATTTTTTTAATATATAAATAGGCCAAGTTTTTCATTTTATGTACATATTTAATACTCAATTCCACACAAAATGTTTGAAAGTAATTTTATTTCAACCTATAATTAATTAGTTCAGTTTTTTGAATTCTAAATTATTCTTAAATTATTAGATTCATTAAAAATTAAAAGCATTAAGTCTTCTTTGATGTAGTCTTACTTGATTTAGAATTCATTTATTGGTTTGGCTTAAATTTGTGCTTTTTTTAAAAATATGATTTTTATAAATCAAGGCCATGTCTTCATTTTCCAAACCAAAAGAATAAAGAAGAAAAAGAAAACAAACAACTATAGTGATAGCAATTTGGTCCAACCCCCAAGACTCTTATGAAATACCTAATAATGTAAGGATTTAAGATCTTTTTCCTAATTAACCTAGAAATTTAGTTAAATTAAAAAAATGAAATTTTTGTGAAAAAGTAAATCAAATTATAATGATTAAAAGGTTACTTAATAAAGTTTGAAACTCATGGGTAATAGGTTATAGATTATTCTAATGGTACCCCCTCTTTCACTTTCGCTTCTCAATTAAATTAATTAAGCTCTTAATTACTTTTAAATATTGATCTTTTTATAAAACGAGAATAAATCCAACACAAAGACAAGTAGAGAGTAATGTATATTACTCTTAATAATATTATATTAAGTAGAGACATTTCTCTCTACTTGTCTTTGTGTTGGATTTATTCTCTTCTTTCTTTTCCCTAATTCCTTTCTCCCTATTATATATATATATAACAGGGAAGAAGGAATCGGGGAAAAGAAAGAAAAGAGAATTTTTTCTTGTTTGGGATGGATGCTTGTACAAGGTATGAGAAGCCTTGTATAAGCTTCACCAAATGGCCTTCCATTACATATCTTAAAGATTAGTAAATGGAAGTTCATAAATGAAATTCAATGTGGCCATTCACTACTCATTTACAACACTCCCCCTTGGATGACCACGATATTAAAAGAATATGCCTTATTAAAACCTTGCTAGTAAAAAACTCAATGGGAAAAGCCTAGTGAAGGAAAAAGAATATAACATTCTTATACTTTTTTAAACTACTCTTGATCTTTTACGATTGCCTCATTGAAAATTTTACTAGTGAAACCTAATAGAACAAAATTTAGAAGAAGGGAAAAAGAGTACAATACACTAACATCCTTTTATAAACATACTCCCCCTCATGTCAATATCCTTGAGTTGACTCATTCCAATATTGTGTATTAACTTCTTGAATGTTGAGATTAGCATTGACTTTGTGAATAAATTTGCTAGATTATCACCTGAGCATGTTTGTTGAACATCAATTTCACCACCCTTTGAGAGTTTGTGTATAAAATTTCTTGGTGAAATGTGTTTAATTTTGTCTCATTTAATATAAACCCCTTTTATCTATGCAATGCATGCAACATTATCTTTAAATAATATTATCGGGTTTCCTTTGATAGAAGAGAATCCACATGATTCCCAAATGTGTTGAATCATAGATCTTAGTCATTTACATTCATCACTTGCTTCATAAATTGCAAGTATTTATGAATTGTTAGGACATTAATTCTTGTTTGTATGTTGACAATTTTGTTTTTTTTTCTTGTTTTTTGTTTTTTTTTTTTATTGTTTGACCATAGAAGTCTTTTTTGATAGTGGCTTATTCTCCTTTGAAGATCAAAGGTTTTTTTTCATCCAACCGGGAAGTCATAGGTACATCAAAGAAGGTTTAGCTTGTAGTAAGTTAGACTCTTATGAGGTATAAAGAGGAATGGTAGCTTTTTACTTAATAAAAATTATTTTTTTATATAAATATTGAAATAAACAAGGGACACTCGAGCGAGCACTAGCGCTCAAGTACTGAGATGGCTAAAAAACTTAACATTGTTCAAGCACCCAAGGTACTCAAGCGGTGGTGAAGTACGCTTGAACACTCATGAATTTTTTGATGAGCTATAAGGCATTTTCCTAACATTAACATTTTATAACATTATAATTTTCTCATCATCTATTCTTGTTTTATTTCTTTTTGGATGCAAATGTCGTTTGTGAAAAACTAATAACAAAAAAAAGAGCATTAGGTTAAAGGACAAAAATCACCTTGGAATTGTATTAAAATAATTATGTTTTAACATAAACACATATCAATTCATTTATTCTAAAAGATTGTGTTAGAGTTACATGGCTTCCATCAAATTGATCCGATTTTTAGCATTTACTTAACTTGCAATGGCTTAAAGAATTAGGTCTAGTAGTTGAGTATCATCCAAGGCATCATAATGCTTAGGGTTAGATATTTAATTTTATAATGACACGTCATGTTTTAAGTTACCAAAATTTAGGGAGACAAATATTACTTGTAATATAATAGACCAAGCAATCCTAAATTATGAACCTGAAATTGTCAAACTTCCTAAATCATTTTACCAATTAGTTTGTACAACTTTTTTTTGTGGAAATGAAGAATTTATTTATTTATTCTGAACACATAAGAGTCTATAATTTATTGCAAAATATTAAAATCCTTTGCAAGGTGAAAATAAGAGAAGTGGTTATTCATTTTATATGTCTTTGACTTGTAAAAAACAATTGAAAAAAAATATAGATTTGAGTTGGAATTAAATTGTAATGGATATTAAATCACCATTCTATGGATTTATGAAACTTCTAATATATATATATATATATATGTATATATGAATTAAAATGCTTTTGGGTGTGAATATGACAAGAAGGGTGGTTAATTAAACTTGATTGTGACTATTTAATATAAAACAAAGCTGACTAATAAATTAATGTAATGAATATTATATATCATTTAGTGTTGAAGAAACCATGTTATTTTGACCATCTAAAAGTCATTTGAAAGTATCCATGCTTGTTCTAGCAAACTAGAAGCTTAATTCATATGAAAATTACATTTGCTCATTTTATTGTGTTTATGTCATTGTTCAAATATTATCTTGGAAAATAATAAATTAATTATTACTTCTCTAAATTTGAGTATAATTATTGAATATATTTTTTTTGAAATGTTGTGTAGTTTTGAACCTTGGAAATGGTTGCAATCAACAAATTATGTTTAAATGATTTTCATACCATTAACTTCAAACACACCTTTATATTTTAGCTTCAATAGGAATTCAATTTATGGTAAAATGATATCCTAAATAATCTAAATTTGGGTCTTGCAATTTCCAATATGCTTAGATATGTTATCCCTTAATTTATAGTAGTGTCGAAATGAACTTGTTATTAGGGATAGACAGTGGTCTCTAATTTCTCCTAATGACATGGTAAAATTCTTAAAAATTTGAGTGATATTGGACGATGGAGGCATTACTAATTTATTCTTCCAATGTGATTGTGATTCTAAGTAATGTAATGAATATTATATATCATTTGGTGTTGAAGAAACCGTGTTATTTTGACCATCTAAAAGTGATTTGAAATTGTCCATGCTTGTTCTAGCAAACTAGAAGCTTAATTCATCATTTTAGTGTGGATATGAGAAAAGAAGAGTGGTTGATTGAACTTGATTGTGACTAATTTTAATATAAAACAAAACCAACTAATAAAGTAATGTAATTAATATTATATGTCATTTGGGGTTGAAGAAACCATGCTATTTTGACCATCTAAAAGTCATTTGAAATTGTCCATGCTTGTTCTAGCAAACTAGAAGCTTAATTCATCATTTTAGTGTGGATATGAGAAAAGAAGAGTGGTTGATTGAACTTGATTGTGACTAATTTTAATATAAAACAAAACCAACTAATAAAGTAATGTAATTAATATTATATGTCATTTGGGGTTGAAGAAACCATGCTATTTTGACCATCTAAAAGTCATTTGAAATTGTCCATGCTTGTTCTAGCAAACTAGAAGCTTAATTCATCATTTCGGTTTGAATATGAGAAAGAAGGGTGGTTGATTGAACTTGATTGTGACTAATTTTAATAAAGTAATGTAATGAATATTATATAACTTTTGGTGTTGAAGAAACCATGTTATTTTGACCATATAAAAGTCATTTGAAATTGTCCATCCTTGTTCTGGCAAACTAGAAGCTTAATTCATCATTTTGGTGTGAATATGAGAAAGAAAGGTGGTTTATTGAACTTGATTGTGACTAATTTTAATATAAAACAAAGTTGTTGAAGAAATCGTGTTATCTTGACCATATAAAAGTCATTTGAAATTGTTTATACTTGTTCTAGGAAATTAGAAGCTTAATTCATCATTTTGGTGTGAATATGAGAAAGAATGGTGGTTGATTGAACTTGATTGTGACTAATTTTAATATAAAACAAAGCTAACTAATAAATTAATGTAATCAACATTATGTATCATTTGATGTTGATGAAATCATGTTATTTTGACCATCCAAAAGTCATTTGAAATTGTTCATGCTTGTTATAGCAAACTAGAAGCTTAATTCATATGAAAATTACATTTGCTCATTTTATTGTATTTATGTCATTGTTCAAATATTATTTTGAAATATAGTAAGTTAAATGTTGTTTCTCTAAATTTGAGTATAATTGTTGAATATATTTTTTGAAATTTTGTATAGTTTTGAACCTTGAAGATGGTTGCAACCAACAAATTATGTTTAAATGCTTTTCATACCCTTAACTTCAAACATAACTTTAAATTTCAGCTTCATAGGAATTCAATTTATGATAAAATGATATCCTAAATAATCTAAATTTGGGTCTTGCAATTTCCAATATGCCTAGATAATATGTTATCCCTTAATTTATGGTAGCATTTATAAACTTGTTATTAGGGCTAGATAGTGGTCTCTAATTTCTCCTAATGACGTGACAAAATTCTTAAAAATTTGAGTGATATTGGATGATGGAGGCATTATTAATTTATTCCTTCAACATGATTGTGATTATACATTTAAAATAAAATTAAAGAAATTTTGGAATTGGAAATTAGGTGGTATTATAATGAACATTCTATGTAGTTTTAAGATATACTTTAGGAAACTTCCAAAAGATATATATATAGGAATACTTTCCTATGTAAACATGAGAAAATCAGGAGGGTGGTTGGTGATATGACTTGATTATTACAATTTGTACTATAAGACAAAAATAGACTTGGTCTTGTTATTTTAATTAGTTAATTGAAAGTCGTTGTCATGTACAAATTCAATACTTATATTTGACGTTTGAAGCCCTTTTCCATCACAAACCTTCTTATTCTCATTTCTGAGTATTTGGTTGCAGATGTTATCCACTCATTCGTCCTTATAACACTCACAAGTTTGCCTTTCATTCCCCTCCTTCCATTTTTTTGGGTTACCTTGAAAACCAAAAAGGCTTTAAATGTCTTGCCCCAAATGGACGAATTTATATCACCCCACACATGTGTCCTTTGATGAGTCTTATTTTCCAATCCCTTTCATCTACAGCCTCTTCTCGCTCATCCACTTCCCCTTCCTTCAACCCACTATCTCATATCTCTCTTATTGTTTCTAATTCCAATCATCCTTTATCCCCTTCATCATCCTTCTCTCCATCTACTTTTGGTAGTCCCTCAGTTCCCCAAACTGTGCCTCAACCTCTCTCTCACAACACACATCCCATGCTCACCCACTCTAAACATGGAATTTTCAAACCAAAAACATTGATGACCATGAGTTTATCTTCCACTTCTCTAGCATAAACATGTTATGAGAAAAAATCAACAGTCTCCATAAATACAAAGAAATTACAAAAACTAAATTATTTAATTAAAGCATGTATATATGTTGAAGATTTAAGGATTAAAATAAGTTAAATTACTTTAAGTAACATATAAAAATAAATTATAAATTTTAAATTTTGTTTATTTCTTCTCTCTATTTACATTTTTCTTATATTTTTCCCAAAATTTTCTAGAAACTCAACATAGTCGGCCTTAAGCAAGATTGAAAAATATAGGTCTAAGGATTAACACATAAATATTTTGCACATAAAATATAAAGTAAAACTAGATTTTGTAAACCATTTTAGTGACCAGAAATTATATGGAATTTCAAATCTATGAACTTAATCAACACTATGCCACATAAAAGTCACTATCCCATCCGACCTTCCTAGTTAGAGCTCTCCAACCCTCTCAAATTAGAACCATTATCTTTGTAACATCATCCTAAAGAAACTTGTTCACCACCACAAGAAAACCTACGGGATATGATTAGTCTAAAAAGTATTAAGGAAAGAAAAGGAAATTGATTTTTATATTTAATTTTATCATGAAAAATATTTTTTAAAAAATCAAATATAATTAAAATTTAAAATTATTTAGTCTTTGGTAAACAAACTTAATAACTTAAAGTGACTTAATAACTTAATTTATGTCATTGAGTAAATTAAGTATATTTGGTAAATAATTTAATGATATGACTTAAAATAAAAAATAATTTTAAGTAATAGTAAAAACAATTAAATTATTCTTAAATCTACATCTTCATTTTACTCTTTTACTTTCATTTGCCTTAGTTACCCCTATAATTTTTTTTACTACTTCATGACCTCCATTGTTACTCAACTTCCTTTGTTGTAATTAAAATTTATGAGGATAAATATATCAATTTGATAATTTAGAATAAATTCTAAGTTAATTTTATTAAATAACCTTAATATTTGAAGTAAAAATTAAGTAATAAGTTTAAAATCAATAATTTAAGTATATTTTAACTTAAAGTTAACTTAAATCGTTAAATAATAAGTATCAAGTTTTACCAAACACTTGAAGATGAAAAATAAATTAAATGAGTTTGAGGTTGTATATAAAAATAATTTATTAACTTTAAATTTATTTCTTATTTTTCTTTTCTTTTTCTTTCCATCCATTTTTTCTATCTATCTTCATTTGCCCACAAATTTTTGAAACCAAACGTACCCATAAGAACTCATCTAAATGTTGTCTCAAAAGTTGTTCCAAGGAACTTCACAAAATCTTATACTCCCTAGCAATTGTTACCTAGATCTAAAATGTAAGCTTCATCGGTCCTCAAGGATAATTAACCAATCAAAACAGAATTAAAAAAAAAAAATTTACATTTTAAAATATTCAAACCTTGAATCTCCCAAGGAGGATAATTGATCAGTCATATGGCAGTAAGGGAAATTTGTCAAGGCTATGTATAGGATTATCATTCAACTCATAAAATTTTTATTCATGGGGCAGACCACTTGTATATATTTAATTTTTTTTCCCACTCATTTATATCCATTATTTTGTTATATGGTTGAGTCTTTCTTCCGAAACAAAATAATTTAGGACTCTTGTGCGAACTTATTTTTTAAAGTTTTTTAAAGTTGAACAGCACAAAACAATTTATTGGTATTTTTTAAATATAAAGATGTTAAAAACTTTTCAAAGAACAAAAACTCTCTTGTGTAAATAATTTTTTTTTTTTTTCAAAAATATTATTTTAAAATTTTAATTTTATAAAAAAATTTTAAGTTAATTTATTCCCTAAGCAGCGTCTTCATAATCATAGTGCCCTGATCATTTTGACCTGCCTAGTTTATAATATAAATTTAATTTAATTCAACTCTTATTAAAATAAAACAGCTTTTGAATTACATATAAATAGTTTTAGCAAAATATAAAGACCGATAATATAATAAAATTGTAACTTATATTTCTTTTATGAAATAATGATGCTATTTTAGTATATTTTATAGAATATGGATATTAACATTTTCATAAAAGCATAACAAATTAATAACGATAATTAAAAACTAATAATGATTAATAGCATTTTATTTAAAATAAAATTTAAAAATAAATTTATATTTTTTTAATATGTAAATAGGCCAAGTTTTTCATTTTATGTACATATTTAATACTCAATTCCACACAAAATGTTTGAAAGTAATTTTATTTGAACCTATAATTAATTAGTTTAGTTTTTTGAATTCTAAATTACTCTTAAATTATTAGATTCATTAAAAATTAAAAGCATTAAGTCTTTTTTTATGTTGTCTCACTTGATTTAGAATCCATTTATTGGTTTGGCTTTAAATTTGTGTTTTTTTTTAAAAAAAAATATGATTTTTATAAATCAAGGTCATGCCTTCGTTTTCCAAACCAAAAGAATAAAGAAGAAAAAGAAAACAAACAACTATAGTGATAGCAATTTGGTCCAACCCACCAAGACTCTTATGAAATACCTAATAATGTAAGGATTTAAGATCTTTTTCCTAATTAACCTAGAAATTTAATTAAATTAAAAAAATGAAATTTTTGTGAAAAAGTAAATCAAATTATAATGATTAAAAGGTTACTTAATAAAGTTTGAAACTCATGGGTAATAGGTTCTAGATTATTCTAATGGTACCCCCTCTTTCACGTTCGTTTCTCAATTAAATTAATTAAGCTCTTAATTACTTTTAAATATTGATCTTATTATAAAACGAGAATAAATCCAACACAAAGACAAGTAGAGAGAAATGTATATTACTCTTAATAATATATATATATATCGCTCGAGGGCTTGAGGGCTCCTCGACGAGCCGAGACGGGGTCGAGTGCCCAGGGAGGGTACTCGTTGCATGGGGAGAGGGGCATCCGTGTGCCTTTGGATGGGCAACGTCGGGCGGGGGGCATGGGTGAGCCCCCGGGGTGAGCCGCAACGTTGGCCACTAGCACGTTTTTCCGAGGCAACATGCTCGCTCGAGGGCTTGAGGGCTCCTCGACGAGCTGAGATGGGGCCGAGTGCTCGGGGTGGGCACTCGTTGCATGGGGGGAGGGACATCCATGTGCCTTTCGATGGGCAACGTCGGGCAGGGGGCATAGGTGAGCCCTTGGGGTGAGCTGCGATGTTGGCCATTGGCACGTTTTTCCGAGGCAACATGCTCGCTCGAGGGCTTGAGGGCTCCTCGACGAGCTGAAATGGGGCCGAGTGCACAGGAAGGGCACTCTTTGCATAGGGGGAGGGGCATCCGTGTGCCTTTTGGATGGGCAACGTCGGGCGGGGGGCATGGGTGAGCCCTCGGGGTGAGCCGAGATGGGAAAGGACAGGGTCGAGTGTGCGGGGAGGGCACTCGTTGCATGGGGGGAGGTCGTGTCCGCATGGGGGGCATGGGACGTATCCACGGTGCAGCGTGTACGGGGCATGGCGTGACTGCTGTTCCGTGCGAGGGCTCCCCACAGTGTCATGGGCGTGCTCTCTTCGCATTAGCGTGTCATGGGCTTGAGGGTGGCATATGCGGGGGCGCATGCCTAGGGTGACATGGGCGGCACACACTGCAGTGTGCTTGGGCGGGTGGTGCTGCCAACCCATTGAGGATAGCACCCCACCCCCCCACCCCTTAAAGAGCATTTTGAGCCATTTTGGAAATGCCTTGAGGAGACATCACCCATGTCATTTTTTAATGAAAAAAGAGGTTTTAATTCCATTTTTTTTTTTTTTTTTGCTGAATCTCTATATAATAATTATATGAACCCATAGAAAAAAAAATTTTCGGCCCAAAAAATATTTATTTTTATTTTTTTGTTCGGAAAATAGGGAAAATAGTAAAAAAAAATACTAAAAAATAGTTAAAATATTTTTAAAAATTGTGTTTCACATGGGAAAAATATCTGGAATAGGAATCCATGAATTAATCCAACTTATTCTAAAAGATTGTGTTAGAGTTACATGGATTCCATCAAATTGATCCGATTTTTAGCATTTACTTAACTTGTAATGGCTTAAAGAATTAGGTCTAGTAGTTGAGTATCATCCAAGGCATCATAATGCTTAGGGTTAGATATTTAATTTTATAATGACACGTCAGGTTTTAAGTTACCAAAATTTAGGGAGACAAATATTACTTGTAATATAATAGACCAAACAATCCTAAATTATGAACCTGAAATTGTCAAACTTCCTAAATCATTGTACCAATTAGTCTGTACAACTTTTTTGTGGAAATGAAGAATTTATTTAATTTTTTTTTTTATGAACACATAAGAACCTATAATTTATTGCAAAATATTAAAATCCTTTGCAATGTGAAAATAAGAGAAGTGGTTAATTCATTTTATATGACTTTGACTTGTAAAAAACAAATGAAAAAAATACAGATTTGAGTTGGAATTAAATTGTAATGGATATTAAACCACCATTCTATGGATTTATGAAACTTCTAATATATATATATAAATTAAAATGCTTTTGGGTGTGAATATGACAAAGAAAGGTGGTTAATTAAACTTGATTGTGACTACTTAATATAAAACAAAGCTAACAAATAAATTAAGGTAATGAATATTATATATCATTTAGTATGGAAGAAACCATGTTATTTTGACCATCTAAAAATCATTTGAAATTAACCATGCTTGTTCTAGCAAACTAGAAGCTTAATTCATATGAAAATTACATTTTCTCATTTTATTGTATTTATGTCACTATTCAAATATTATTTTGGAAAATAATAAATTAAATATTACTTCTCTAAATTTGAGTATAATTGTTGAATATATTTTTTTTGAAATTTTGTATAGTTTTGAACCTTGGAAATGGTTGCAATCAACAAATTATGTTTAAATGCTTTTCATACCATTAACTTCAAACACACCTTTAAATTTTAGCTTCATAGGAATTCAATATATGATAAAATGATATTCTAAATAATCTAAATTTGGGTCTTGCAATTTCCAATATGCCTAGATATATTATCCCTTAATTTATAGTAGTGTCGAAATAAACTTGTTATTAGGGCTAGACAGTGGTCTCTAATTTCTCCTAATGACATGGTAAAATTCTTAAAAATTTGAGTGATATTGGACGATTGAGGCATTACTAATTTATTATTCCAAAATGATTGTGATTCTAAGTAGTGTAATGAATATTATATATCATTTGGTGGTGAAGAAATTGTGTTATTTTGACAATCTAAAAGTGATATGAAATTGTCCATGCTTGTTCCAGCAAACTAGAAGTTTAATTCATTGTTTCAGTGTGGATAGGAGAAAAAAAGGGTGGTTGATTGAACTTGATTGTGACTCATTTTAATATAAAACAAAGCCAACTAATAAAGTAATGTAATTAATATTATATGTCAATTGGTGTTGAAGAAACCATGTTATTTTGACCATCTAAAAGTCATTTGAAATTGCCCATGCTTGTTCTAGCAAACTAGAAGCTTAATTCATCATTTCGGTTTGAATATGAGAAATAAGGGTGGTTGATTGAACTTGATTGTGACTGATTTTAATATAAAACAAAGCCAACTAATAAAGTAATGTAATGAATATTATATATCATTTGGTGTTGAAGAAACCATGTTATTTTGACCATATAAAAGTCATTTGAAATTGTCCATCCTTGTTCAAGCAAACTAGAAGCTTAATTCATCATTTCGATGTGACTATGAAAAAGAAGGGTGGTTCATTGAACTTGATTGTGACTAATTTTAATATAAAACAAAGGTGTTGAAGAAATCGTGTTATCTTGACCATATAAAAGTCATTTGAAATTGTCCATACTTGTTCTAGGAAACTAGAAGCTTAATTCATCATTTTGGTGTGAATATGAGAAAGAAGGGTGGTTGAGCGAACTTGATTGTGACTAATTTTAATATAAAACAAAGCCGACTAATAAATTAATGTAATCGACATTATGTATCATTTGATGTTGAAGAAATCACTTTATTTTGACCATCCAAAAGTGATTTGAAATTGTTCTTGCTTGTTATAGTAAACTAGAAGCTTAATTCATATGAAAATTACATTTGCTCATTTTATTGTATTTATGTCATTGTTCAAATATTATTTTGAAATATAATAAGTTAAATATTGTTTCTCTAAATTTGAGTATAATTGTTGAATATATTTTTTGAAATTTTGTATAGTTTTGAACCTTGAAGATGGTTGCAACCAACAAATTATGGTTAAATGCTTTTCATACCATTAACTTCAAACATACCTTTAAATTTCAGCTTCATAGGAATTCAATGTATGATAAAACGATATCCTAAATAATCTAAATTTGGGTCTTGTAATTTCCAATATGCCTAGATAATATGTTATCCCTTAATTTATGGTAGCATGGCAATAAACTTGTTATTAGGGCTAGATAGTGGTCTCTAATTTCTCCTAATGACGTGACAAAATTCTTAAAAATTAACCAATCAAAACTGAATTACGAAAAAGAAAAAAAAAAGCATTTATATTTAAAAATATTCAAACCCTTGAATCTCCCAAGGAGGATGATTGATCAGTCATATGGCAGCAAGGGAAATTTGTCAAGGCTATGTATAGGACTATCATTCAACTCATGATCAATCCTCCATATATGAATTTTTTATTCATGGGGCACACCACTTGTATATATTTAATTTTTTTTCCCACTTATTTATATCCATTATTTTGTTATATGGTTGAATCTTTCTTCGAAAACAAAATAATTTAGGACTCCTGTGCCCATGTTTTCTTTAACTTATTTTTAAAAAATTGTTTTAAAGTTTAACAACACAAAAAAATTTATTGGTATTTTGTAAATATAAAGGTGTTAAAAACTTTTCAAAGGACAAAAACTCTCTTGTGTAAATAATTTTTTTTTAAATAATTTTTATCTTTTAATTTTATAAACAATTTGTAAATTTAATTTATCCCCTAATCAGCGTCATCACAATCATAGTGCCCTAATCATTTTGACCTGCCTAGTTTATAATACAAATTAAATTTAATTCAACTCTAATTAAAATAAAATAGCATTTGAAGTACATATAAATTAACAAATAAATAGTTTTAGCAAAATATAAAGATTGATAATGTAATAAAATTGTAATTTATATTTATTTTATTAAATAATGATACTATTTTAGTATATTGGATATTAACATTTTCATAAAAGCATAACAAATTAATAATGATAATTAAAAACTGATAATGATTAATAGCATTTTAGAAAGTCAATATCGCAATGAATAAAATCCTAAAGAGTATTTAGAAAATAACTTAAAGTCAACCTAGGTTTACAACTATAAAGATTACATAGTGAAATCTCAATTCCATGAAATCCGAATGCAATAAGAGATTAGCAAATGTTTGGACTATATTATGACCTTATCTAATGAATTATAGGAAAATTAGAGTTAGAATGGATTCAAAGGCTTTCGGTAATTCACAAGGGACAACTATTAAGCTAGCGACAGTTGAATTTCAAGGATGAAAATTTTTGTAAGGAGGAGAGGATGTAATACCCAAGTTTTTAAGGACACGTTAGATTCTCAGAGCATAAAGTATTTCATAAAATTGTGGATGAAATGGTTAAAAAGAGTGCTAAAGATTTACGTGTTAATATTTAATTGGGAGAGATTTTGAAAAAGTTGGTTAAAAGTCAATAGTTTGAAAATTTTGCCATATCAGATGTAAGAAGTGGGAATTTCATAAATTAAATTTAGATTTTGAGAAAAAAAATTTAACCATCAAATATTGAGATTAGGTTTTGAAAATTTGAATATTAAGTATGTTACAAGAATTAATTTAATTATTATTGGATAATTATCATAAAATCGTAGTAAGAAAAACTTGGTAAAAATTTATATTATATCAAATTGTTATAATAAATAATTAAAAAGAAATTGAATTTAATTTTATAATGAATCAATTTAATTCTTATAATTGGAATTAAACTTTATAGAAAAACTTTGTATTAGTGGGAATTTTCTTGGATATGTGTGGTTATTTAATTGAAGAAAAAAAAATTGTTATATTGGTTGTTGCAAATTATTAAGCATATCATGAATAAATAGAATTTATGTGGCTAAGGTTTAAAACTATTTTTTGATATTATACAAATTAATTGTGAATTTTCTTTGATGTTTGTGGTGATTAAAGTGAAGAAAAATAGTTGTGTGGATTGTTGAAAATTATGAAACATAATAGGAGTAAATAAAATTATGTCCTAGAAAATTATGGATGTTAAAATATGATTTGATTACACTTCATATGCATTATGGTTGTGTGAACAGAAAGAAAAAAAAAATGAAGAAATGGTTTTGTGAAATGGAAATGAGAATGAAAAGACCTCGAAGAGGGCAAAAATGAAAGAAAAAAAGAAATGAGAAATGGAAGGCCCGTTGGAGGTGAATTAAAAAGGGAGTGAAATCCCTAGGGTGAGAGGCTCAAAAGTTTACCTTGGGAAGACTGAGAAGAGTCCGAATAGGGGGTGTATTTGGGTATGAATGCGTATCTTTCGGTGAAAGCCCAAGAACAGCAGTGCATTGCGTGATTGTGTGTAAGCATTTACATCATGTTGTATTTTGAAGAAGGATTGATATTATTTATCAATAGGATGTTTGAATATATTATTTGAGACTAAAATGTCTTGTTTAGTTTGGTGAATTTAGAATTGTTGATGATTTTGATATTACTAGGCATATGATTGAATAAGAAAAGTGATAATTTTGATTGGCTTAAATGTGTATAGTTGTGGGTCACTTAATGTATTTCATATAGATGTAATATTAAATTTTAACATGGGATTGTGTTTTATTGACCTAGAATTTCTCACCCATTTGGGGTGTAAAACACCCTACTAAGCAATATGGAAATGCTTGCCCCTTTATTTTCTAAAATTTTTAGATGCGGATATAGTTTCTAAGGAACTACAGGAAGGTTAGGAAGTGTTCCAGAAAGCCTCAGAAAGTAAAAGAACCATAATATTGGTTGTTTTTCATTTATATTACCTTTTTGAAATGCACTAATTTGAGTTATATGGACTTTTGTAACTTAAATTGTATTTTGTTAGTTTGTAAAACATTTTTGAAATATTCTTTTTGACTTAGATATTATTGTAACTATTTGGGTTGTCACCTGCGGTGGAAAAAGGACAAGTGGATTTATTATACTTGTGAATAGGTGATGGTTGATTTTGGAGATAAATAAAATGAAGTAAAATAATATGATATAGTAAGTCTTAGTTTAGTAAATTTATTTAGGGTTAGATGTTTTGTTGAAAAAAAATTAGGTTATTAAGATTGATTGCTAGCTTGGATAGGGGTAACCCTTAGGATCAAACCTTTGACCTGGGATCACGAGTTGAATTCTGGGTTGCCCAGAATTCGGGTGTGACAATATCATTGTCTTGGAACTACAACAGTAGAACCCACCTGGGTTCAATCCCTATTTTAAGAGCTCCATTTTTCTCTTCCTCATCCTCTAGTGATGTGGTGTGATAACCAAGGTTCGATCACCCTTGCCAATAATCCCATATTTCATGCTTGTACAAAACATTTTGAGCTTGATATTCATTTTGTTCATGAAAAAGTCCTGAACTAACAACTCTCCATCCAATTTATCCCCTCTCTTGAGCAAGTGGCAAACATATTCACTAAACCACTCCTTGTCCAGTGCTTCCAGCATATTTGCAACGAGCTTCACATAACCTCTCTTTCACATTTACAAGGGCATATCATATCCATGCAAGACAAAGTCGAAAATGGTTCCTCAACAAACGTTTCAAAAAAGTCCAAGTTCAACTTGAAGGGGCATGTCAAAGGAATGCCTACAATGCCTTCAACTGAAGATTACATGCAGCAACAACCTCACATGAAACCCACTTCAAGAATCCTTATGATAGGGTTATATGGTTGTATATATTTAATTTTTTTCCCACTTATTTATATCCATTATTTTGTTATACAGTTGAATCTTTCTTCGAAAACAAAATAATTTAGGACTCTTGTGCCCATGTTTTCTTGAACTTATTTTCTAAAAATTGTTTTAAAGTTGAACAACACAAAACAATTTATTGGTATTTTGTAAATATATATAAAGATGTTAAAAACTTTTCAAAGAACAAAAACTCTCTTGTGTAAATAAATTTGTTTTTTTTTTTTCAAAAAAAATAATTTTAAAATTTTAATTTTATAAACAGTTTTTAATTTAATTTATCCCCTAATCAGCGTCTTCATAATCATAGTGCCCTGATCATTTGGACCTGCCTAGTTTATAATATAAATTTAATTTAATTCAACTCTTATTAAAATAAAATAGCTTTTGAATTGCATATAAATTGACAAATAAATAGTTTTAGCAAAATATAAAGACTGATAATATAATAAAATTGTAACTTATATTTTTTTTATTAAATAATGATGCTATTTTAGTATATTTTATAAAATATGGATATTAACATTTTCATAAAAGCATAACAAATTAATAATGATAATTAAAAACTAATAATGATTAATAGCATTTTATTTAAAATTAAATTAAAAAATAAATTTATATTTTTTTAATATGTAAATAAGCCAAGTTTTTCATTTTATGTACATATCTAATACTCAATTCCACACAAAATGTTTGAAAGTAATTTTATTTCAATCTATAATAAATTAGTTTAGTTTTTTGAATTATAAATTATTCTTAAATTATTAGATTCATTAAAAATTAAAAGCATCAAGCCTTCTTTGATGTAGTCTCACTTGATTTAGAATCCATTAATTGGTTTGGCTTTAGATTTGTGCAATTTTATTTTATTTTTTAATATGATTTTTATAAATCAAGGTCATGTCTTTGTTTTCCAAACCAAAAGAATAAAGAATAAAAAGAAAACAAACAAAAAATAGTGATAGTAATTTGGTCCAACCCACCAAGACTCTTATGAAATACCTAATAATGTAAGGATTTAAGATCTTTTTCCTAATTAACCTAGAAATTTAGTTAAATTAAAAAAATGAAATTTTTGTGAAAAAATAAATCAAATTATAATGATTAAAAGGTTACTTAATAAAGTTTGAAACTCATGGGTAATAGGTTCTAGATTATTCTAATGGTACCCCCTCTTTCACATTCGTTTCTCAATTAAATTAAGCTCTCAATTACTTTTAAATATTGATCTTGTTATAAAACGAGAATAAATCCAACACAAAGACAAGTAGGGAGAAATGTATATTACTGTTAATAATATATATATAATAGGGAGGAAGGAATCGGGGAAAAGAAATAAGAGAGAATTTTTTCTTGTTTGGGATGGATGCTTATACAAGGTATGAGAAGCCTCTTACAAGCTTCACCAAACGGCCTTCCATTACATATCTTTAAGATGAGTAAATGGAAGTTCATAAATGAAATTCAATGTGGTCATTCACTACTCATTTACAATAGTCCCCCTTGGATGACCACCGTATTAAAAGAATATGCCTTATTAAAACCTTGTTGGTAAAAAACCCAATGGGAAAAACCTAGTGAAGGAAAAATTGTATAATATTCTTATAATTTTTTAAATTGCTCTTCATCTTTTAGGACCGCCTCATTGAAAACTTTGCTAGTAAAACCTAATAGAACAAAATTTAGAAGAAGGGACAAAGAGTATAGCACACTAACATCCTTTTATAAACATACTCCCCCTCATGTCAATATCCTTGAGTTAACTCATTCCAATCTTGTGTATTAACTTCTTGAATGTTGAGTTAAGCATTGCCTTTGTGAATAAATTTGCTAGATCTGAAGTCCTCTCCGACTCCCAGAAAAATCTAAAACTCTATTTTTTTCAACTACTCTCTAAACAAACTATTTATTAGTGAATCTAGCTAAAATATATCCCAATCACAACTTGTCATGTCATGTGAAAATATCCTAAAAAACATTAATTAAAACAAAATGAAGACAATTATAACTATACTATTATAGTTTTTGTGAAAATTCAATACCACTATCCTTCATCTAATATAATTCCATATATGACTCTCCTATATTTTAAAGCATAAGGTGTCAAAATGTCAATTTGATACCTCTCAATAGTTATTAATACGTTTAGTAGCGTATTGTTAGATGTCCAAATGGAATTCACTTATTGAATTGATGTATTCTCACCATTAGTATGATTCAACAGTTGTTGAAATGCAAACTAATACTGCTTGATACTAGCACTCATTCATCATAGTGTGTCAAATAGTCCTTTAATAAGACTACTATAGTTGCCCAAATTTATAGTGGGTTTTTTCTCTATGTCAAACTACATTAGCATGTATTGAATATGAATATGATACCAACAAGGTAGCATCTAAATGCAATAAGTCTTCATGAATTTGACATGGATTTTCCAATTTCAACACCATTTTGACAGTGCATCACATGCTGCTTCTAATGTCTACATGTGTCAAAATGTTGTACCTTGTATCAAACAAAGTATTGAGATATCTTTTCCTTCTCTAATTCCACACATTCTCTCAAAAGCTACTCTCCATTTTCCTTTGAACTTGCTTTCTTACTCATTTAGTTTGATATCAGTCTTTAAAATCCTTTCAATTATGCACATTTATACTAATTCCCAACATCAAATCCAAATGAGGTACTAGCTAGCTTAATTTTAAATGATATATTTATTTATAAAATATCCATATTTAAATTATGGTTAGTATAAAATATAACCATAAAATATTTATTATAAAAAATGAGTGTGGATGCAGAATCATGGTCCTAAAATATTCTCTCACAAGTATGGGCAAATGAGGGCAAAAAGATTTGAAATTAAGAATAAGTAAAATATATTGACTTAACACTTAAAGTTAAAAAACTTTAAGTTGTAATAGTATGTTAATAAAAAACTTTAAGTTGTAATATTAAGTTATTTTTCTAACCATACTTAATCTACTAAATAACTTAAATGAAGCTATTAAGTGATATTAAGTCATTAAGTTGATTTACCAAACACCCTCTTAGTCTTGGTCTTAAAGAGCGAGAGAGAGAAAGCTAGTAAAAATATCCAAGGCACTAGGAGAAAAAGAAAAAAAATAGGCCATTCTTTGGACATTGGGTTTCATATTTCATGCAAAGTATGAAGGCCTTTAGAGCAAAGTTTTTAGGTTGTAGGAGGAAACAATGACACTTTAGAGTTAGGATAATAAAGTTGAGATAGATTTGTTGGCCCCTCTTTCTATATTGGTTACCTTGGAGGACCGTTTTCACCTAAGTTGAAAAAAGTAAGGAAGGTCATTTGAGCTAAGTATAAGTTATCCAAGGCTTTATTGAAGGAAGCTCGTATCATTGAGTCATCTAATGTAGATGTCACAATGGTCTACAAGGAGATGTTAACTACGTAATCTCTCCAAACTAAGGTGTTCTTTACTTAGGTGAAGACAACCTTAAAGTTTTGCAAGATGATGGGTTACACTAAGGCTTTGGTGGAGTTTAATGCAAAGGGTGATACAAGATGAAAGTGGTGCATCAGGTAATAATGGAGGGTATAAGACAGAAGATTTTATTTTATTTATTTATTTTTGTATTAAGTATCATTGTATATTTACTTTTTTTGCTAAGGGGATAGTAGTAGCTATTGAGATTAAGCCCTTAAAGGCAAGACATGATGTAACAAAGTTGGACTAAACTGTCCCCTTACTATCTTTTTGATGTATTGACATTGATTTGAGTATTCAATTCATATCTCTTACATTGTACATGACTTGGGTACATTAGGAGTTGCACAAAAGATACAATTCATGGGTTCTTTATAAGTAGATAAGTTGTCCACAATTAGTTTTTGGATTTTGTCAATCCAATAGAGACTGTAATGCACCACCTCCTAATTAGAGGGATGGTTTGTCTTGGCAATTGAGATGGGTTTCCCATGGTGAGTTCACTAGTGTATGTGATGTACACTAGATAGGACTTATAGTGAATCATGATGCAAGGCTATCAATTGTCATGATTGACCAAACTACTATATTGTATGGACTCTCAACCTTGAGAGGATATTTAGCTTCTGCCAAAATCAATAGGAGACTTTAACCTATGAGTGAAACCCTAAAGTGGTCATATATCCCTATGGATTAGGTCACTATTGATAGAGGTTAGTGGCAACAAGTATTCTCAATAGAGGCACCATGATATCTCATGGGATTGAGACAGTGTGTCCCCTTGGGTAATCCAAAGGATATGTGATCACGAAATTTGTGGCTATGGTAATTCCTTTAGTGGAATTTGACATATACTTCTTATAGCTAGAGTATGTTAGTTAATCACATAATAAGTCGTGGGACCTGTAACTAAAGTATTTGAGATATAATCTTGATAGTTGATAGCACTACCTTGTTAGATTGTACATACCAATTCATGGAAAATTTGCATGTAGTGGATAGTAAGTCATAAACCCGAGCTTCGTCTCGTTGTTATTTACATAGGATACTAGAGTGCAATTAATTTTCTTTAATGGAATATTGAATCAACTTCAAAATTGAATTTTGAGGGAGCTAATACTCCTATGGCTCTCAATGGTCCCTACTCTGAGCTCATATACTATGAGGACATGGTTTATAAGGGTTGGATTGACTCTAAGTTCATTTTTGTGCATAAGGGCATTTTGATAATTATATAAGATTGCATAAGGGATAATGAATAAGGTATCTAGATTGGGCTAATTGATTAATTAGATGGCTTTATTTGGTTAATTAATCAATTAGAACCCTTTTTTGGCTAAATTAAGTGATCCAAGCCTTAATGAGCTCGAGTCACTTAAGCATAATGGGCAACTCTATAAATACCCCCTTATCGGTTAGGGTTTTCTAATGACTTTACTTGGTCGTCTTCTACATCTAGAGAAAGAGAGAGAATGAGAAAGTTAAGGTTTCTACCATTCCAAAGCCTACACTTCGAAGTACCAAGATTGTGGTTCGAGTTATTGATTGGAAGATCTTGGGTGTATGAGACCTCCAAACTATTTAAACATGTTCTTTACCATAAGGAACCATTTTATTATGCTACAATAGACTTAGAGATGCCTACAGATAGATGCATGCACCCTACAAGATCCAAGGCATGGGAACAAAGTAATTTAAGGTTCCCAACAATTGGTATTAGAACCCTAAGGTAGGTCTTAGCATGTTAGATTTGTTCTAAGGTGTGCTAACTCTGTTTTGAAGTTTTTTTTTTTTTTTTAATACCAAGTTCCCTAAGGATAAAATTAAATTTGTGAACGAATTTGATTGATTGTTATTTGTTCATTTGAATGAATAAATATGGAGAAGTTGATATCTTGTTTTCTCTTTCTCTAGATTGGGTTGTACACCCCATAAAGAGTATAGGATTTTTATTTGGTTGTAAAAATCCTTTCTTTTCAATAGATAAGTTGTAAGCTCCATTATAGAAGCGTAAGAATTTTTATTATTGTAAAATTTTCAATTTTTATATCCATTTATGGTGACCTAAGAGAAGAAGGAATCTTGAAGTTTCCTTTTGAGATCCTATGATGACCAAGAGAAAGGGAAGGTTTCTTGGAAGTTCTTGTTTTGAGATCCATGGCAGCATGGTGATGTGAATTTTGAGTCAAAATCAGGGCTAGTTATAGTAAGCTTCTTGAGGCAAATCACATTTGGTTTTGAAGCTTAGGAATTTAGGAATCCAATGCTTTAAATTGATCAAAATTTGGAGTTGAAACGTGGGAGATATGGCCAATTGAATCATGACTATGCAAAAAGTATGCTATTACGGGATTGCATACGAGTCCAATAGCTTTTGGTTGTTTAGGCACATTTTTTTGAGCCATTTCTTGGGCTCATTTTTTGTGGCAATTAGGTTTTTTAGGGGTTTACAATTTTTACTAACCCTAATCTTTGGTTGTAGGGTTGTTTTGGTAATTTGGATTTTATCCATTTTTAATTACCAAATAGACAACAAGATTCCTAAAGGTCGTGGGAAATATTCTTTTTTATTATACCTTTGTTTTTATTATATGCTATCTTGATTAATTGCATATGTGGCCTCAAGATATTTTGGTATTCTTAATTAGAAATAAATTTTCATGCATTTTTCAAAATTGGAAAACTTATTTAAATTATAATGTGCGTGGTTAGAAATTTAAGAAAAAATAAGTTGAAAAATGATTAAAAGTTGTCTTTCCTTTTTTAAAATTAATTCTTAAATATTTTAATTTTATTTAAAATATTTTCAAATCTTTGACATCTCTAAAAATAAAATCTTTCTTTTAAGGAAAATCATTAATTCTTCTAAATCTTCATAAAACAATATTTTTCCTATTTTGAACAAGATTCCATTTTAAAGAAAATATGTTAATTTCGGAAATTCATGAAAGATAATTTATATTTAATAAAGTTACCAAATTAAGTGTGGAAACCTAAATAAAAGTATTTATGGTATTTTTAGTAAATTTTTATGAAAAGATATTTCCAAGATTATTTGTTTAAACTTGTTATTGCTAATAAGAATGTTATTCCTTTTGGAACCGTCCACTTGGTTTTGAGATAGGTTGTTCTCTAGGCTCTCCCCTTCCCTTCCCTAAGAGAAGGAGGAAACCGTTTTGTTTGGATATAGATAGTTCAAGGATAAAGAATAAGATAACAATTCTTTTAGCATAGGAGCCTCGATTTAAAAAATAAATAATGGATTTGGAAAATCTCATGATATAAAATTTATAATAAAAGGGTTGCCAAAATATGTTTAGAAAATTTTAGTAATTTAATACAGAAAATATTTTAAAAATACTTTCCAAAATGGATTGTTTAATTCCTTTTTGGAAATAAACATTTTTTTGGAGTTTTTTATAGATTATATTTTATCCATTAAGGAATTACTAAAAAGTTTTTTTTTGGTAATATTTAACGGGATAAATTATTACGAAGTTTCCATAGAAATATATATTAAGTTGGAAAGGTGAAAGGATAAGGAAAGTAAATTTATAAGGAATTTTGAATATGAGAAGCAAAAGTTCCATTATTGGCTAAGGTGATCTCAAGATTTTCAAAATCTCATAAATTAGTAATTTCCTTATTACATTAGAGTTTCCAAATATTTTGGAAATATTCATTAGAGATAATTTACCATTAAAATATTATTACCAAAAGGCTTAGTAATTTGATGGAAACAAATTTCTTTGAAACATTTCCTTGATAAAATATTTATTATTTGGAATTGTTTATAGAAGGAGAATTTTATGAAAATGGATTTTAAAATTTTGATAGTGGATATTTTAACAAAATTCTCTTTGAAAGTTACTCTTATGGAAATTTTAAATTTTTCATGTTCATATTCTCCTATTACACTAGGTATCTAATTAGGAAATAAATATTTTTGGAAATTTTCAAAGTAGATAATTTATTCATTAAGGAAATTGCTAATGATTTTAAAATGCCCTTATTTATCTCAACATATTAAGTGGGAGAAGGACTTAAGCAAGCCCATGACCTTCATTGTCAAGCCCATCATGATTTGGGTTCATCACTACCCTACCAGTGGGTTGGGCCTTAGGAATCAAGGGATATGGACTCTCCATTAAGACGAGGCGATACATGTTTATAGTGGGAGCAACTGGTGGGGTTCCTCATTTGGTGACATTGGTAGTTCAAGGACAATGGTTATACAATTATAATTGGATATGACGTGGTCAAATCACCCACCACGGTCCTACTTACATAGTCCATGGACCAAATAAAAGGTATTTTGATATTGTCTTTAGATATCTTTCATAATTAAGGTAGGGAGATCAATTTGAGAGGGTCTCTAACTAGTAATAAGGTCATGGCCTACCCATCGTAGGCTTGATTCTTATGATAATAAGATACCTTGTAAAAGGATATGTAGTTTGAGAGGATTACATTTTTGCTAAATTAATTACCAAATGCCTTGAATGCTTAATTATTTCATATGCTTGGTTATATTTCTTTGTTACAGATATCATGTTGGTTTTATTATCACTCTCTTTCTCACAATAAACCAAGCCCAACTAATCAATTGGATTAAATTTATTCTAGATATAGTAACTAATCACATAGAAGCTAGTTTAGGTAAAACTAGCTATTCCTTATGAACTAACCTAGCAAAAGGAAAAAGTGGTATATCAAAGTGTTATTAGATGAATCAGAAGACTAAGTGTCTAATACTTGGATATTTGGATAATGTGTTGCAATAGCAACACATGTCTATTACTAGAGACTTTGATATTCTCTTTTTAGTTTGCAATGGTTATATGGTGATAAGGATAGGTCGGCTTTGAAAACTACTCCTAAGACTATTATAGACACCAATATTCATATGATCTTAAAGACCTTGTCATTTTCCTTCAAGATGGTTAAGGGGATTCTCAAATATTATAGATTTTTTATTCAAATATTATAGGTTCTTTAAGAAGAACAACAACAACACCAAACAAAGAAAGTTCAAGATAAGGAATAAGAGAGCAAGCTCAAGGGCAAGTGATTCCTTTATGACCTTTTAGGACACTAGGAAAGGAATGCCCAGTTTACCTATAGGAAAAAGGAAAGTATATATCATTTTCTTGTTGTTGAATATTTAGTGGTAGATTTCACCATTTATGGTGGATAGATTCTAGGTCTACTGTCTATAAGTCCTTATAGGATATTCAACAAGTGAGAAGGTTAAATGATGGGATTATACTTACCTTAACTTCAAATGCAAGGTAAGTTGTGCAAGTTAGTGGAAGGTGATATTTTCTTTTTCTATATGTATTCCATTATCACTTTGCTAAGTAATGAGAATAGTAAGATCTCAAGATTGAACCTAGCACTAATTAAACATTTGGTATCTAAACATAGGTCATATTAATCTAAATAGGATCCAAATACTGGTAAAGTCTGGACTCTTTGATTTTAGAAGATCTTTCTGTTTTTGAATCCTGTATAGATGGTAGAATGACTAAGGGGACTAGAGCCAAGGAATGTTTGGAGTTAGTGCATACTGACATGTATAGAACTTTTAGTGTCCATACATGGGGAGGGTATGGGTATTTCATTGCTTTTGGTGATGATTACTTTAGGTTTGGATATGTACATAGGAAATTCAATGCCTTGGATACATGCATTGAATTTAAGGTGAGATCGGATAACCTATTGGTTATACATACCAAGTCACTTCAATGAGATCAAGGTGATATGTCTAGTAAGTTTGATTCTTTCAATTAAAGCACAAGATTATTTCCTAATTATCTACATTAAGGTATCTATTACAAAATGGAGAGGTAGAAAGAAGATACCAAAATTGGATGGACATATTGAGATCATGGATAGGCTTCCTATCTTTTCTTAAATTCTTTTGGGGATATGTCCTATAAACTGTGTAATACCTCTTTTTCTTAAGAAGTATATCAATTTATAGGATATCTAAAACGATTTTTGGGTTATGACCTTTATGGTCAAGATCATCAAAAAATATTTGTTGACACAAATGTCAAATTTTTTTATGAAGACTATATGATAAGGAATAAGGCAAAGAGTGGTATAGATTGGAGGATATATTATAAGATAGTCCCACATTACATAGGATATCATGGATCTAGAAGGTTAAAGACATACCATTCCTATGATTTCTAGTACATTAGTGCCTCATCATAATGGGAGGTTTATATCTCATAGATTATGATGAAGTAGTGAGTAGTGTTTCTACTTATTTAAGCCAAGGAGTTATGAAAAGGTAGTTAAAATCTTTGTATTCTAACATAGTTTAGGTTCTTGTAGAAGCAACTAAAATGATAAAACCTATAGGTGTAAGTTGGTCTATAAGAGGAATACAAGAGTAGATGGAAAACTTGAGTTTTATGTAGCTAAGACTGTAGATAAAAATTATAGTTTGAAACCTTGTTTCAACTATGGAATACCTTTTTAACAGTAGTCATACTCAAATCCATCAGATTACTTCTAACCATTGCTATGTCTCATTTATAAGATATAGCAACCAAACATTTTCATAGCAAACGGCCTTGTGTGTACTAGAAGGCACAAGAAAGCATGATGATGCTCTAAGATCTTATTGGTAGATGACAAGCTACTCATTGGATATGATGTAAGGATATTGTTATTAGTCAAGATCTAGTTGTTTACTCAATTCTAAATAAAAATCTAAAGGAAGTCACAATATATGCTTAGGGTTAACGTCCTTTAGGACTATAAGAATAAGAAAAAGTATGCCATGTTACCTACATTGATGAGCATTTAGTCAAGTGCATGATGTAAAATTCCAAGAAAGATTTAATATTCTTTGGGTTTGGAGTTGTCATTCTCAAGATCAATGTCCTTGGACCTTTGTGGAAAGAGATCACATTAAGGTGGTATCCTATGCCTCTGTAATGGATAGCCTTAAGTATGTGATGCAATGTGCTAGATCAGATATTTGCTTTGTTATAGGAACAATGATTTGATATTAGTCCAATTCAAGATTAAAGCTTTGGGCAAATGTCAAGCATATACTCAAGTATCTTTGGAGAGTGAGGGACTATATGCTTACAAGTCTTTGCGACGAGGTGGTACTTCTTTTGTATCAGGAATTAGACTTTCAATTTATGAGAACTTATGCAAGTCTATCTCTAGGTATGTGTATATTTTAAGTAACTTTTTGCTTATGGGTAGTTCTCTTAACTATATTTTCTAAAATCCTATTATGTGATAATAATGGGATGGTGACATAGTCTGAAGAACAAAAGTACCACTAGAGTAGGAAAAGCATAAAGAGGAAGTGCTCCTTTATTGTGAGGTAGTACAGGGAGGTGATGTGACTATGAAGTAGAATCTTTCTCTGGTGCTTAATTTGCTTTTGGGGCTACTAGGAGTTTGTTGAGATTGAGCCCCTAAAAGCAAGACATGATGTAACAAAGTTAGACTTAACTGTCCTCTTGCTATTCTCTTTGTCTATTGACATTGATTTGAGCATTCAATTCATACCTCTTACATTATACATGACTTAAGTGCATTAAGAGTTATGTAGAAGATACAAGTCATGGGTTTCTTGTAAGTAGACAAGTTCTCCACAATTGGTTCATAGATTTAAGCAATCTAGTTGAGACTATAGTGCACCACCTCCTAATTAGAGGGATGACTTGTTTTGGTTGTTGAGATGAGTTTCCCATTGTGAATGCACTAGTGTATGTGAGGCACACTGGATAAGACTTATGGTAAATCATGACACGAGGCTATCAATTGTCATGATTCACCAAGCTACTATACTACATGGACTCTCAACCTTGAGAGGATATTGAGCCTATGCCAAAATCAATAGGAGACTTTGGCCTATAAGTGAGACCTTAAAGTGGTGGTCATATATCCCTATGGATTGGGTCACTATTAATGGAGGCTAGTGGCAACAATTATTCTTAATAGAGGCATGATTCGTCCCCATTGCAGTCATGCCATTTGATTCTGGCTCAGACGGGTGTTATCAACAAAATTTATAAAACCTAAATCACCTCACACTAAGGTAGCATAGCTAACATAGTATAGTGGCTCTAGGATCGTCCACAGGGATGCGTTTTCATTGTACAGTTGACTTAAGTGAAGGAAATAAAATGGTGTCTTTCCTTATGAAAATTAGCTTTAAACAAAATGGAATTGTAGTTGCAAAGATTGATTTTAAGTTAAGCAAAAACAATAGATGAAGTTAACTACAAAGAAAAGGTCTCTTGGAGCTTTAGGTCACTAGGATCGGGTTCCTTAGACAAAAGGGGAGATTCTGGATCTTCTCCTCACATTAGGGATAATAACATAAAGGATGGTTATCTCTTGAACTGGTTTTATATTTAGCAATTAAGATTTGATCCAAAGGGTTCATGGAAAATGATAGTTACTTTCCATTAATGCCTTCAAACACTAAAGACCCTCACCTTGAACCACCTTCCAATGGCTTGTAAATGATAACTAATAGACATCCATGGATCTAGCAATAAGCATCCATAGAATCTGAAAAGCTTACCAACTATTGGCCATTCAAGGTGATTTTAAGGGATTTAAAGCTAAACCTTGAAATAAGAACCATTAATGGTTAACAACTACTTTCATTTGAAGCAAGGATAACTCCCATCTTTGCATTCGAGTCGTTCACCTAGCTTCCATCACTCCAAGAAATGTAAAACCTAGTCACTCATCCCTTGAGAAATTATCCTCAGAAGTTGTTTGGCTAGAAAGAAAAGTGAAAACAAAATGAGAAGGAAAGGCAGAGCAAAAAGCTCTCTGTATTTCTTACTATGGGAATTTACAAGTGTTTTATGAAAAACATACCTCTCTCTTTCCCTTTGTCTCTCTCCTTATATATGATGTTACCTAAAAACTATCTAAAAAGATATAAAAGAAAATATCTAGGCTGGTTACAAGGAGAAACTAGGAAATTACACAAAATATCTGAAGATAAAAATCTAACGGAGTCAGTGCACAGGAAGATTTCGCATACCATGCGAAATTTTGAATGGTGTGCGAAATTCTTTGGCTGCCTCAAGAGGTTTCGCATGGTGTGCGAAATTTCGCATAGCCATGCGAAACTGCTGGTTGTTGGATTTCTTTCTTTGGTTTTCTTCCTTGCATCTCTCTGATTAGCTTGGCAACAACTATGAAGTGCTCCAAAGCTTGGATTCTTCATGTATTTGAGCTTTTAACTTGCATTGCCATGGATTTCACAAAATTCTTCCTCATTCTTGGCTTGTTTAAATGATTAAGTAGCTACCAAAAACACCAAAACTTGCCAAAAACTAATTAGTAACCCTTGCTAGGTTCCTTACTGTGTTGATTGAGTTAAAAGGTATTAACTACTATTCAAAAGTATTTAAAACAGTTAGTTTCAAACTATAAAAGAGTACTTTTTGAGTAGTAATCACTCCCCCCAACCGACATATTGCTAGTCTCTTAGCAATGAAGGAGAGATAAAGAAGAATAGACAGTAAAATAATTTACAAAATCATGCTAATCACTCGAAAAAATTTTCAAGTGGCATGATGCGGATTATACTCTCTCATGGAATATCAAAGAGGCAAAACCTAACCTTCAACAAGAGTCATCAAATCTCTTGCCTAATCACAATTTATAAAGAGCAGGCATTATGCAAATTTAAGCATCAAAAGAATTTCTACTCCCAAAGGTCCAATCCTTATTTTTCCACAAAAATCTAAGTATTAAGCTTATTAGTTTTCGATTATAGTATGTTAAACTATTTTCTTCCCCCAACCTAGTTCTTTTTCAAACTTTAGCAAACTGACCAACCTCCAATAGGCTAAGAACGCACTTCTTTTATTTCACGATTTTTCTTCATTGTAGGAGTTCAATGCTAAAGGTATTGCTTTCTAAAGTGTCCATGTAACGGGGATCCATCAATGACTCCCAACCAATCAAGATCTAGGGCATCAAGCTTTAAGGATCTTTCGACCACTAACTCCTCAAATTTTTTCTCAGACTTTTGAGATTGAAATTCAATACCCAAGCACCTACAATATGTTAAACTCCGCCTATTCACCCTTGTAACGAGCATTGAGGTCCACCACTCCCAACCAATTAAGGCTTAGGGCACCAGGTTTTAAAGACTTTCACCGTATACCCCTCAGATCTTGCTCGGTTTTCAAGGCAAGTGAAACACTTTGTTCTTTCTCTTTTTTTTCGAAGACTCATTGGTCCTTTATAAGGTGTCCTAACACTATTAAAATGAGGTCAAAGGTACCAAGACGAAATTTTTCTAAGTTTAGGGGGTGAGATAGTTTTTCATCTTATAACCGGAACCTAATGTGCATAGTGTGTGATAAGATTAAAGTGGAAGAAATAAGGTTGAATTCCATAGGAGTTTCAATAATTCATCAACTTTAATAAGCATAAAACAAATTCTAAGATTCCAGTAAAAAGGTAAGAATTCGATTTCCCCCATTTCATTTTGATTTTTCCTTAATAACCATGAAGAGTATATTAAAAAACTTTTAAAATTAAGTAAAAAGTAACTAAATTAACAAATTAACCTAGCATTATTAACAAAACTTCCTTCCTCAACTCTCCCCCCAACCGAGATTGACATTGCCCTCAATGTTTCAAGAGCAATTGAAAATAAAGGGAGGAAGTGGTACCTTCTGAATGAAATGGAGTCTGAGTCATATAAGAGAAACCACATGAGTTAAAAAAACAAAAGGGTAATGAGTAGAGGAAATAGAAAAATGCTAAGTATAATAAAAAAAACATGATGTCTATATATTAATCTGAGAAAGTACAATATGAGATATCATCAAACAATACATCCAATCCCAATTTATAAAGCATCAAAACAAGGACAAATCTCCACTAATATAATATATAAATACAATAAGATAAAGAGATGTCTTATGATCAAGTAGTGGGAGCCTCGGGTGGAAATGATGCATCATCAGGCATAGCTGTGACTATGGGAGGCTCATCCTGAGGTGGTGAAATCCGAACCTCTATTGGTGTCGTGTCATCAGCTAAAGCTATAGGCTCTGATGATGCGGGAAGGTCAGGCTGAGGCGGAGGCAGAAGTCCTAGGTGTTACTGAATCTGGCGGAGAATAGTAGTTTGATGGTCCTGATGGGCACACATCGCAACCATCTGTTAGAAGAGAGCAGAATGGGTGGTGGTGAGTGTCTGAAAGGTATGCACTAGGGCATGAAACTCCGAAACCGATATGGTAATGGAAGGCTCGGATGTAGTAGGCGTAACTGGTGGAATAGAAGGAGTTGTAGGCAGAGCAGCAGAAGTAGCCTCAGGTGTGGGCATTTGTGGTGCAGTCTCTGCCGGGAGCTCACCCTGCTCTGGCTGTGGAGGCACTGGAGGTGCTACCATTGGAGGGACTCCTGGAGGTGTAGAATAGCCCGCCAACTAATTCCATTTGTCGAGAGTGAATCGCTCTCGAAAAAGACGGCGACGCTCAAGCCGAGGCTCAGTAGGAAAGCCCAAATACTCAAAGATCTAGCACATCAACCTCACGAATAGTAGTTGAATGGTGTCGGCCCTCTGAAGCTTCTTCCTAAGGAACTTGTCCTCAAAGTGGATGAGGGAGGCCATGATCAAGTGGTACGGGCCAAAGTAGAAGCCCTCTGATATATGGAATAACGGGTCCAAAATAGCTCATCTCTTCTGTACTAAATGATATAAGGGAAAGAGGGAGCACAACACCACATCTACGAGGAGCATCCCAGGTAGAAGCTTCTTCCATAGAAGGATCGAATCAGTAGAGATCCCCTTGGATAAAATACGGACCATGTCCCTCTGAGATACTGCGACCACTGTCGGAAAGTAGATGGATCCTGTGGCTCGTAAGGAATTTGTAGAGCCTCTACAATATGTCTGACCTCGAGGACACCATGATGTCCATCTATGGTGAAGTGAATCGCAGTAGGATTCTGGACGCCATGAGTAGTCATGGACTGGTAAAAGTCGAGCGCTACTTTGGGATAAAAGAACTCACGAGGAGTCATGAGGTGCTCAAGGTGGTACCTTTGGAGTAGGCCGTAAGAGTCTCAGAGCTCAGGCTGCTGTCGCATGACCTCCAGATCAAAATATAACTCAGAGTTGAAGGGTCTCACTCTACAATCCGAGTTGCCCTCAATAGGCGGTGCTGTGAGCATCAAACGTCTGATAATCGACTCCAGTGACAGGTTAGTAAGAACCTCAAAATCTGCAGGAGGCTCAAAAGCTCTGGATGACTAGCCTGGGCCTGAAATCCTGGCCCTATTGGTCGGAGGAGGCCATACTGAACTCTCGGGGCGTAAAGTAGTCGCCCCTGGGGTAGTAGGTGGTGTCCTTGTCTCGTATCTACTCTGAGGAGTAGGTGAGGAAGTACAAGTGGCTGCTCCACCCTCAGAAGGTGGAATGTGGGGGGCCTCCATGGCCTGAGATGGGGAATCACTAAGTACTTGAGTAGAGGAGCCTCTCTGCCTTGTAATGCATCTCGGTGAAGGGGCAGGAAGGGCTTCTTTGGTCCGCGCCATGTCGAAAATGAAAGGCGAGCCTCGGGTCCGTGCTCTAAGGGGGCATGATGTGCGAGTCTTCGCTATGAGATGCGTGCGGGACTCGATGTCAAATGGAAAGAGGCGAGATTGCAAGATGGTAGAGGAAAATGAGGGATTCGCAGGGTGTGGGGTGTTTGTGAAATGAGGATTTTAGGGCTCGGGGGGGATGGTTTAAAAAGAAATGGCAGGCGACCTTTCGTTTTTGCACGCGTCTCTTGAGTTTTGCACAGTGTGTGAAATTACTTTGCAAACCTCTTAGGGTATCACACGGTGTAGGGGATGCAAAATTTTTCACATGGTCTACGAAAATTTCGCAGGGTGTGCGAATTGATTTTGCAGGGGCTAGCTTATTTTGGCATAGTGTGAGAAATTTTCGCACCCCATGCGAAATGAGTCATTGATTTCGCATGCCCTATGAAAATTTTGCAAGGTGTGCGAATTGTTTTGATTTTTCCTCTATTTGAAATCCTCCTAGCAATTGATTATAAAAAACCTAAGTTAAATCAAACCAAAATAAAATTAAAATGAAAAATAAAAAATAAAACAAGTAATAATACAGGAAAACTCTTAAATCAGAAATAACATAAAAAGATATGGACTCGATTAGTCTTTAGAAAGACTAAGTCCATAAAAAAGACTGGTCTTTTCAAGCTTGATGTGGTTCAAAGAGGATGAATTCCTCCTTGTCGCGAGAAAAAGGCTCCACAAAGGGCTTGAGACGATGGCCATTCACTTTAAAGCTCCTTGTGTTGTTGGAGTTGAGTAGTTCTACTACTCCATTTGAATGTACTTGGTGAATGGTAAATGGACCTATGCACCTTGATTTCAGCTTGCTCGGAAAGATGTGGAGCTTAGAGTCATAGAGCAAGACTCTTTATCCCATTCGAAAATCCTTACGGAAAATCAATTGATCATGCCACCTCTTCAATTTCTCTTTTGTAATTTTTGAATTGATATATACATCATTTCTCAATTCCTCCATCTCATTGAGGTCTAAGAACCTCTTCAACCCAGCTCTGCTCAAATCCATTTGAGCTTTTTGATTGCCCACCAAGCTTTGTATTCCAATTCCACAGGGAAATGACATACTTTGCCATAGACTAGACGATAAGGAGACATCCCAAGAATGGTCTTGTAAGCTGTTCGATATACCCATAGTGAATCAAGGAGCTTGAATGACCAATCTTTTCTATTAGTGTTCACCACCTTCATCACTATGTTTTTAATTTCCCTGTTTGCTAACTCAACTTGCCCACTAGTTTGAGGGTGGTAAGGTGTAGCTACCTTATGCTTCATCCCATACTTGGCTAGGAGAGTTTCAAAAGGCTTGTTGCAAAAATAGGTACCTCCATCACTGATTATGGCTTTGGGCACCCCAAATCTTGAGAAGATGTTCTCCTTGAGAAACTTGAGAACCACTCTGTGGTCCTTGTGCTTACATGGGATTGCCTCAACCCACTTAGAAACATAATCTACTCCAACCAAGATGTAAGAGTAGCCAAAAGACATAGGGAATGGTCCCATGAAGTCAATGCCCCAAACATAAAAAATATCAACTATCAAAATGGGATTCAAATGCATCATGTTCCTGCATGTCAACTTCCCAAGCCTCTGGCATCGATCACAACTCTTGCACATGGTGTGGGTATCTTTGAAAAGTGATGGCCAACAGAAACCCAATTGTAACACCTTCATGGCTGTCTTTTGAGAAGCAAAGTGGCTCCACATGCATTTTCATGGCAATGACTGGGGATCCCCTGTTGCTCTTATTCAGGAACGCACTTCCTTATTATCTGATCCGCACAATACTTGAATAGAAATGGCTCTTCCCAATAGTAGGCATGAATTTTTACAAAGAAGTGCTTCTTATCTTGTGCTTTTCACTCACTTGGAACTTCTCCTGTGACTAGGTAGTTTGCAATGTGAGCATACCAAGGAGCAACTTCCACCAACATGAGAGACTCTTCTGGAAAATTATCATTAATGGGCAAACCATGGGAATTATGTGCGATAGCTAACCTTGAAAGGTGGTCTGCTACCACGTTCTCCACTCCTTTCTTATCTTTGATCTGGAGATTGAACTCTTGAAGCAAGAGAATCCATCTAATCAACGTTGCTTTAGCATCTTGCTTAGTCAACAGATACTTCAAAGCAGAGTGATCAGTGAAAACCATAATGAAAGACCCCACTAAGTAAGCACGAAACTTATCCAAGGCAAAAACTAAAACTAACAATTGTTTCTCGGTAGTTATGTAGTTTCTTTGCTCCTCATTCAATGTCTTGCTTGCATAGTAGATCACATAGGGTTTTCCATCTTCTCTTTGCCTAAGAACAGCTCCTATAGCAAAGTCACTGGCATCACACATTACATCAAAGGGCAGTTGCCAGTTGGGAGCCCTCACTATTGGTGCGGTTGTCAGAAATAGCTTCAATTCTTCAAAACTCAATTGGCATCTATCATCCCATATCAATTTAGCATCCTTCACCAATAGTTCACAAAGAGGCCTTGCAAGCTTAGAGAAATCTTTGATAAACCTCCTATAGAACTCGACATAGCTAAGGAATTGCCTTACTCCTTTGACATTTGTTGGGGGTGGCAACTTAACAATGAGTTCAATCTTTGCCTTGTTAACTTCAATGCCTTGCTTGGAGATGATGTGCCCAAGGACAATCCCTTCTTCCATTTAAGCACTAAGTCTTTCTCAATGCATCGGTTCAGAACAGCTTCTAAGTTGACCAAGCATTCATCAAATTCACTTCCATATATGGTGATATCATCCATTAAGACTTCCATAATACACTCTACCATATCACTAAAAATGCTTAATATACATCTTTGGAAAGTTGCGGGTGCATTGCATAAGCCGAAAGGCATTCTCCTATATGCATAGGTTCCAAATGGGCACGTGAAAGTGGTCTTCTCCTGGTCTTCAACATCAATTTCTATCTGAAAGTACCCGGAGTAGCCATCTAAGAAACAATAAAAAGGATGCCCAGAAACCCTCTCAAGCACCTAATCAATAAAAGGCAACGGGAAATGGTCCTTCCTTGTCTCTCCATTCAATCTCCTGTAAGTGATACACACCCTCCAACCTGTAGTGAGGCGTGTAGAGACATTTTCTCCCTTATCATTTTGCACCACTGTGATCCCAGACTTCTTTGGCACAACTTGAGTAGGACTCACGCATGGGCTATCTAATATGGGGTAAATAATATCGACCTGAAGTAGCTTAAGAACTTCAGCTTGCATCACCTCTTGCATGTGAGGGTTCAACCTTCTTTGAGGTTGATGAACTGGCTTAGCTTCATCCTTCATGTAAATATGATGGGTGCAAACTAAAGGGTTGATCCTTTTCAAATCAGAAATTTGACACCCCTATTACCTTCTTACATCTTCTAAGGACTTCAAGTAGATAATCCTCGTAATGAAAGGTAAGAGCTGAAGATATAACAACAGGGCACTTCTTGCCTTCTTCCAAGTATGCATACTTCAACTCTATGGGTAGCGGCTTAAGAATAAGCTTTGGGGGCTCCTCCTTAGCAAGTCTTTACATCTCCTCCTTATTGAATAAGGGTAGAATTTCTTCTCTCCTCCTCCATGGGAGCAGGGTAGCACGCAAATCTCAGGGTTCAGGTAACCCTTCATCAAGATCCCCAAAACTCTCAATCAAATCCTCCTGCATTCTTTGATCACAATGCTCCTCCACTAAGGTGTCAATCATGCACACTTCCTTTGGGCCTTCTTCTTCTTCCAGATGGATATGCTTCTTGTACAAATGGAAGATGTTGAACTCTAATGTCATGTTGCCAAATGTGAGTTGCATGACTCCATTCCTACAATTGATGATCGCATTTGATGTAGCTAGGAATGGCCTTCCAAGTATGATAGGAACATAATTAGTTCCTTTGACAACTGGATCCGTATCAAGAACAACAAAATCCATTGGATAGTAGAATTTGTCAACTTGAACCAAGACATCTTCGATCATCCCTCTTGGAATCTTCACTGATCTATCTACTAGAGATAGAGTGATGGGTGTTGGCTTCAATTCTCTAAGCCCTAATTGCTTGTAGACAGAGTAGGGTAGTAAATTCACACTTGCTCCCAAGTCCAACAAAGCTTTCTCCACACAAGTCCCTCCAATACTCATTGAGATGGTAGGGCAACCCGAATCTTTGTACTTCACTGGAGACTTGCACTATATGATGGCACTTACTTGCTCAGTCAAAAAGGCTTTCTTGTTCACATTCAACCCTCTCTTTACAGTGCACAAGTCCTTCAAAGATTTTGCATATGTCAACACTTGTTTGATCATGTCTAGCAAAGGGATATTGACCTTCACTTGCCTCAATACTTTAAAATTTTCTAATGCATTATTAGTTCCCTTTTTACCATGCAAAGCTTAGGGGAAAGGTGGAGGCATGTGTTTCTTCATCATATCTTCCTTGATGACTATCCTCTCGGGTTTTTCATCCACTCTAGAATCATGGTCATCTTTCTTTATACTTTTCTCTTTTCCCTTTCCTTTAATTTCCTCACTCTTTTCTTTTTCTGCTTCACTCTCTTCATCATGCTTTGGCTTGGATGTGGGCTGATCAACCTTTTTACCACTCCTCAAGGTGATAACTGCTTTGACTTCCCCCACCTTTGAAGATTTTCCCTTTTGAGCCTCCACCTCATGGATACCCTTGGGATTTTGATGAGGTTGAGAAGGAAACTTCCCTGTCTCTTGCACTTTGTTGAGGTTGGTAAGCCTTGAGATTGCATATTGGACATTGTCTATCTTCTAAGATAGATCATTTTGCATCCCATCCATCCTTTTGTTCAATGTACTCTCCACACTATCAATTCTCTGATTTAGTTGAGCATTGATGGACTTTTGATCTCCCACAAAGTCTCCCACAACCTTGCTAAGGTTCACAATAGCTTGTTCAAGATTCAAGGCTTGCTGAGGTGCTTGAGCAAGTTGTGTGTACTGAGGTGGCTTTGTTTTCCAAGAGAAATTTGGATGGTTCCTCCAATTCGAATTGTAGGTGTTGCCATATGAAGCATTGTTATTGGGTTTGAATTGACCAATAACATTGGCTTGATCACCAAAAATCTCTCTCACTACTGGAATTGTAGGACACTCCTCCACCAAGTGCTCATAAGATTGACAAATGGAACAAGGCATAGCCTGCACTGGTGTCTTAGAAAGGGTTTGCCCTTCTTGTACCTTCTTCATTTCTAGCTCTTCCAATCTCCTTACCATAGCTGCAACCTTTGCTTTCATGTCAATGTTTTCATTCAAAACATACATCCCACTCTTAGCATTAGGTTGAGACTTCATTCTTCTCACCTCTCTAGTATTTGGTTCATCCCATCCTCTTGAAACTTCAGCAACATAATTCAAAAAGTCCATGGCTTCCTCTGGATTCTTACTTATGAAGTCTCCTCCACACATAGTTTCTAAGAGTTGTTTTATTGAAGAAGACATACCATCGTAAAAATAGCTCACTAAGATCCATGTGTCAAAGCCATGGTGAGGACAAGCATTAATAGCTTCCATGTACCTCTCTCAACACTCATAGAATTTCTCATTCTCTTTAACTGAGAAGTTCAAATTTTGCCTTTTCAAACCACTGGTCCTATGAGTAGGGAAGAACTTCTTAAGAAACTCAGCTTGCAAATCAGTCCAAGTTCGAATACTCCTTGGCCGTAAAGAATTAAGCCAAATCTTGGCCTTATCCTTCAAGGTAAAAGGAAATAGCTTGAGCCTCATCAAGTCAATTGAAGCTCCTCCTTCTTGGAATGTATTACAAACCTCCTCTAATTCCTTAATATGCGAGTAGGGATTCTCACTTTCCATCCCATGGAAAGTAGGTAGGAGTGACACAATGTGAGGTCGGATTACTAGCTGCTCAGTGGGAGGCACTATGCATGACGGTGCACTCATACGAGGTGGATGCATGCGGTCCCTCATGGATCAGTATGCGTTGAAATTACCCTCTTGACCATGTTGGCTATTTTGATCTTTAGGTGGAACATCCATGATGTTCAAGCACACTTCCAACTCAGTTTCTCGAGGAGTTTCAATCTTCACAAGTCTTCCCTTAATATCTCTTATCCAATAGGGCATGCATAACTAAAAATCACTGAAACAAAAACACAGAAAACAAAAGAAATACAATACTAGGAAAAAGTTAAGGTTAGCTAAAAACTAAATAAAAGATAAGCTAGAATATAGACAAAGAAAAAGAATTAATAAAAGAAAAATCACCAAACTTGTGATGAAGATCACAAGTGTTCACCATAAGTCATGTCAATGTACTTTAGCACCATCCCCAGCAGTGGTGCCATTTGATTCTGGCTTAGACAAGTGTTATCAACAAAATTTATAAAACCTAAATCACCTCACACTAGGGTAGCATAGCTAACATAGTATAGTGGCTCTAGGATCGTCCATAAGGATGGGTTTTCATCATACAGTTGACTTAAGTGAAGGAAATAAAATGGTGCTTTTCCTTATGAAAATTAGCTTTTAAAGAAAATGGAATTGTGGTTGCAAAGATTGATTTTAAGTTAAGCAAAAACAATAGATGAAGTTAACTACAAAGAAAAGGTCTCTTGGAGCTTTAGGTCACTAGGATCGGGTTCCTTAGACAAATGGGGAGATTCTGGATCTTCTCCTCGCGTTGGAGACAATAACATAAAGGATGGTTATGTCTCGAACTGGTTTTATATTTAGCAATTAAGATTTGATCCAAAGGGTTCATGGAAAATGATAGTTACTTCCCATTAATGGCTTCAAACACTAAAGACCCTCACCTTGAACCACCTTCCAATGGCTTGTAAATGATAACTAATAGACATCCATGGATCTAGCAATAAGCATCCATAGAATCCGAAAAGCTTACCAAGTATTGGCCATTCAAGGTGATTTTAAGGGATTTAAAGCTAAACGTTGAAATAAGAACCATTAATGGTTAACAACTATTTTCATTTAAAGCAAGGATAACTCCCATCCTTACATTCAGGTCGTTCACCTAGCTTCCATCTCTCCAAGAAATGTAAAACCTAGCCACTCATCCCCTGAGAAATCATCCTCAGAAGTTGTTTGGCTAGAAAGAAAAGTGAAAACAAAATGAGAAGGAAAGGCAGAGCAAAAAGCTCTCTGTATTTCTTACTACGGGAATTTACAAGTGTTTTATGAAAAACATACCTCTCTCTTTCCCTCTGTCTCTCTCCTTATATATGATGTTACCTAAAAAATATCTAAAAAGAAATAAAAGAAAATATCTAGGCTGGTTACAAGGAGAAACTAGGAAATTACACAAAATATCTGAAAATAAAAATCTAACGGAGTCGGTGCACAAGAAGATTTCGCATACCATGTGAAACTGCTGGTTGTTGGATTTCTTCCTCTGGTTTTCTTCATTGCATCTCTCTTATTAGCTTGGCAACGACTATGAAGTGCTCCAAAGCTTGGATTCTTCATGTATTTCAGCTTTAACTTGCATTGCCATGGATTTTACAAAATTCTCTTTCATTCTTGGTTTGTTTTAATTATGAAATAGCTACCAAAAACACCAAAACTTGCCAAAAATTGATTAGTAACCTTTGCTAGGTTCCTTAAATGTGCCAATTGAGTTAAAATGTATTAACTACTACTCAAAAGTATTTGAAACAATTAGTTTCAAGCTATAAAAGAGTACTTTTTTAGTAGTAATCAAGGCACCAAGATATCTCATGGGATTGAGGCAATGTGTCCCCTTGGGTGATCTAAAGGACATGTGATCATAAAATTTATGGTCGTAGTGATTCCTTTAGTGGAATTTGACATATGCTCCTTGCAGCTAGAGTATGTAAGTTGATCACATAATAAGTGGGATTTGTAACTCAAGAATTTGAAAGGTAATTTTGATAGGTGATAACATTACCTTGTTAGATTATGAATACTAGTTCATAGGGAGTTTGCATATAATGGATAGTAAGTCACGAACCAACGCTTTGTCTCATCGTTATTTACATAGGGAACTAGAGTGTAGTTGATTCTCTTTAGTGGAATGTTAAATCAACTTCAAAATTGGATTCTAAGGGAGCCAATACTCCTATGGGTCTTAATTGTCCCTGCTCGGAGCTCATATATCATAATGGCATGGTTTATAAGGGTTGGATTGTCTTTAAAGTGCATGTTTGTGCATGAGGGATTTTTCATTATAATGCAAGTTTGAACATGAGATAAAGAACAAGGTCTCTACATTGGACTAATTGATTAATTGGATGGCTTTATGTGGTTAATTAATCAATTAGGACCTGTTTTGGGTTAGATTAAGTGACCCAGGCCTTGATGGGCCTAAAAGTGTCAAGTTATGGCTCGAGTCATCCAACTAAATATCTTGGATGTATGAGACCTCCAGACTATTGAAACATGTTCCTTATTGCAAGGAATTGATTTGGGAATATCCAGATCCAAGTATGGGGTTCATGTCACTAGATCTATAGTTAATAATGGTTTTTATTGTCATTTTATTTCGCTATGATAGATTTAAAGATGCCTAAGGATAGATGTATGCACTTTACGAGATCTAGAGCATGGAAATAGAGTAATCCAGGGTTCCCAATAGAAGTGTACCTTTTCTTTATATATATTTTGCCAACGAGACTTTTTTCTTTCACTATCTCTCATACATGATTATTCTTTCTAATGCTTCTTTGGCAGTTAGTTGCTACATGAGTATTTCAAATAAAGTTCTTTTAGGGAGGTGATTATCCGCTATGGGTAAGATAATATAGGGTTGTTTTGAGGAGGTGCTTGACCTAGAATGACTTTATACTCGTTAGTTGATGCCCTTGAGGGCCTATTGACTAGGTGCCAAATAAAAGGATTTACAATTTGTTACCATATTCATATTGGAAAGGCATCGTTTCAACATAGAATGTTTATAAAATATTCATTACCATTTAATTTCCAACTCAAGTTTGTTTTTTTATTTTATTTTCAATAGTTAATTCAAGTATATTGAATGAAAAACTCTTATTTTCTAAAAAGTTATGCCCACTGAGGGTGCTGAAGTTCACTTTGCCCCAAAATAAGAACCACAAAAAAGTGACAACTTCATAAACTTATAGTTGACCTGATTGACTAACCTGCCCTTAAAAAGCAAAGTTCAACTACTCTTGTTCTCATATGACCAAAAGTCAACCAAGTGTACAAAAAGCTTATAGTTGTAGCAGCACAATAAGTTATATAAGATCATCACTGCAAAACTATAGGGACATCCTTTAAAAACCACTTGTGTTAGCAATAAAATCTCTCCTAATAAAATAGAAGTCTTATCTCGATTCACTTCATTAGCATTATTTGTGGGAAAGCTATTGAGAATTGTATCTCAACATGAGAGTAAAGAAGCCATGAATGGAGAATTTGCAAATGAAGAGCAAAACCATAAATTTAAGCATGGCTTGGATGAGCAAGATGTCATGCATAATCAATTATCAAAGCTCTAGCACAAGCTAGAGCAACAACAACAAGAACAACAATAATATATAGAAAATATTATGATCCAACAAGACTATCTTATAAGTTAGCTACATTGAAATCTGAACAACACACACAAAATGGTTTTGCACGACCAGGTCCCAGAGGAAAGTATGATAAGTCACATGCGTGAAACACTAATGACCTGAACAACCATTGGAAAAGCTAGACCAACTCAAAAGCTAGAAGATTTGGAGCAAAAATATGAAAAGTTAGCAATGGACATGTTTCAAATCAAATTGCAAATGAATTCACCTACCCAAGCAACATGAAATTAAGAAAGTAAACTCAAATCCCCACTTGTACTACACCTACTCCAAGAAGAATTACCAGCCCACTATGTCTCACTCAAATTCAATCTCTACAATGGATTTGGTGTCTCTACAGAATATATCTATCATTGTCAAAAATTCATGGTCCTTACAAATGACTAAGAAGGGTTGTTATGCTCAGTTTTTCCCTTCAACTTGCATGGGTCATCCCTAGTTTCATGCAATTATGGGATTAATTTGTGATGTAGTACACTTGTAATGCTCAACCAAGGCAAAGTGTAGACTATTTGTTCAACCTAAAGCAAGTTGCAAGGGAATCAGTATGAAAATTTACCCATCAATTAGTCACTGAAATAATGCAGCTAGAAAGCAATGACCAAAGGGCAGCTATTGTCGCTTTTAGGAAAGCCCTTCCGCTTGGAAGCCCATTGTTGCAATAATTAGCAAAAAACAGATTAACTACTATGGAGGAACTCTTAGCAAAAGCAAACTGGCATGCCAATATGGAAGAAAAACTAGGAGTTGCAAACAAAAAAAAGGAAAATTATGCAAGTTGAGCATACCACGGATTAGAGAGCAAGGTAAAAAAAATAAAATAAAAATAAAAGATTTAGCAAACAACGTCTAATCGATTATACCACCGCTACATCTCAGGTAGAGTTTGTTAGGAACCTCAAATTACTCCACTCCTATGCCCTGGATTTTGTGGGGTGCATGCGATCTCTGGATTTAACACAACATACATAAATGGCTTCAAAAATCATAGAATAGTACCGATCTTGAGATTAAAACTCATACATGCAACCTGGATGCTCCAATATCGTAATCGATTCAATAAATATGCTTCTGAATGCTTTGGAGGTCTCATACACTCAAAGTCTTCCACCCAATGACTCGAACCATGTCCATGGCTCTCTAAAGAGTGGACTTTGGAATGGTCAATGCCTAAACTCTCTCTTTTTCTCTCTATCTCTCTCTAGATCTAGAAGACAATAGTCAAAAGGGCATTAGGAAACCTTAACCCCATAAAAAGGGTATTTATAGGATTCCCTTATTGAGCTTAATTGACTTAAGCTCACATAGGCAAGAGTCACTTAATCTAGCTCAAAATGGGTCATAATTGATTAGTTAACCACACAAGGTCATCTAGTTAATTAATTATCTTAATTTTAAAAACCTTATAAACTATTCCTGATGCAACCTTGCATAATTACAAAACTTCCTTATCCACAAAAGTGAACCAAGAGCTAATTTAACCCTCATAAACCATGCCAATATGGTATATGAACTTAGAACGGGGACCACTAACACCCATAGGAGTATTGGCTGCCTCAAAATCTAATTCTGAAGTTGATTCAAAATCCCACTACAGATAATCAACTGGACTCTAGTACCCTACTTAAATAACAACAAGATACTAAGTGCTCAAGTCTGTGACCTACTATCCATTATGTTTAGTCTCCTCATGAACTAGTGTCCGTAGTTTAATAAGGAGAAAGTTATCAACCTTTCAAGACTACCTATACTATCCTTGAGTTACAAATCTTTCTATTGTGTGTTCAACTGACATATCTTAGCTCTCCAAGAGCTTGTGTCAAGTTCCACTTAAGGACTACTGAGATCATAGTTTTCATGAATACACCTTCTTAAGATCACCAAAGGGGACACTCTGTCTCAATCCAATGAGATATCATGTGCCTCTGCTGAGAATACCTATTGGTACCGACTTCCATCAATAATGACCCAATCCATAGGGAATATATGATTAGCTTACGAGCTCACCTATAGGTCAAAGTCACTTTTACTTTAACACAAGCTCGATATTCTCTCAAGGTTAAGAGGTAACACAATGAAACAACTTGGTGGAGCCATGACTACTTGATAGCCTAATGTCATGACTCACCATAGGTCTTGTCCAATGTATAACCATGCATTTATACTAGTGCACTCACCATGGAAAACCTATCCCCATGGCCAAGACCAACCATCTCTTCAATTAGGAGGTAGTGCATTATAACCTTTAATGGATTGCCTAAGTCCATGAACCAGTTATGAACAAGTTATCTACTTGTGAGGAACCCATAAATTGGATCTTCCATGCAACTCCTAATGCACCCAAATAATGTATAATGCAAGAGATGTCAGACAAGAATGCTCATAAAGTACAATACATGGAATAAGGATAGAGAAAAGTTAAACTTAAATATACTTAAATAAATAACGAATTCTAAATTTGTTACATCATGTCATGCTTTTAAAATCTTTATCCTAACATCAAAAACCCAAAATTTGGAGCTTGATATTCAAAACAAAGTCCAAATTATCCTATGCCAAACAATGCCTTGCAAATCCCTAAACCAGTAAAACACTTTACATTTGTCAAATGGCATGAAAACTAAAATCACATGTTCCTGTTAATTCTATATGTAACTAGTGAATCACTTCAAAATTGTGATAATAAACAATTCTCCATATGTCAAGTGGAAATAGAAGAACTAATCTAAAATAGTATTGACATTAAATGCCTCTACTCATCTTAAAGTGCCATTATCCTAATATTTAAGTTTAATTCCTAAATTTTCTCAACCCATTTTATTTGTCTCCTTATTTGATTAAATTTCCCACTATTTAATTCAATTAGTAGAATTTTAGTACACATGAAAATGAACTAATTATGTCATTAGTTACATTTATTATCAATTAGTCCCTAATAAATTTTAATTTAGTAGGATTTAAATTCCAAATTAGAATTAAAAATTCAAAATATTTTCAAAAAGGAAAATTAAGCCAGGGTATATTATCAAGAACAATAAATGAATCAATAACAATCCAAATATCACTCTTATCAAATAAGAGTCTCTTAGAAAAAACCATTTGTTATATCTTTGTTTAAATAGTAACTTACGGAGAAAATATCAAAACCATCTTTGTTTATTTTAGGTAGAAGTATACAAAATCATTTGAGTATAAATCTAATCACCTTTTTTTTTTTCTCTTTACAAAATCCAACTTTCTTTCTTTCTTTTTTCTTTTTTCAATTGGAACCATTTTATTAGTTCTTTTACATTTTCAATTTTCTAGTTTTCTTAAAAAGAACCTTAGTTTTTGCAACCAACTTTTAATTTATCTTAAATTTTTTTAACAAAATTTCTTTTTTTTTTTTTAACCTTCTAAAATTTCAACCAATTATATATATATAATCTCATCCTCAGGAGCTATAAGGCATTTTACTAACATTAGCATTTTACTAACATTAACATTTTGCTAACATTATAATTTTCTGATCATCGATCTATTCCAGTTTTATTTCTTTTTGGATGCAAATGTCAATTGTGAAAAACTAATAACAGAAAAAAAATAAAAATAAATAAGGTTTAAGGATAAGTAAACCTTGGAATTTTATTAGAATAATTATGTTTTAACATAAAAAAATATCAATTCATTTATTATGAAAGATTGTGTTAGAGTTACATGGATTCCATCAAATTGATCCGATTTTTAGCATTTACTTAACTTACAATGGCTTAAAGAATTAGGTCTAGTAGTTGAGTGTCATCCTAGGCATTATAATGTTTAGGGTTAGATATTTAATTTTATAATCACACGTCAAATTTCAAGTTACCCGAAATTTAGGGAGACAAATATTGCTTGTAATATATAATAGACTAAACAATCCTAAATTATGAACCTAAAATTATAGAACTTCATACATCATTCTACCAATTGGTCTATACAACTTTTTTGTGGGAAAAAAAAATTTTTCATTTTTTTTTTTTATGAGCACATGAGAGCCTATAATTTATTGCAAATTATTAAAATCCTTTGCAATGGGAAAATAAGAGAAGTGGTTTATTCAATTTATATGACTTTGACTTGTAAAAAACAAATGAAAAAAAAAATACAAATTTGAATTGGAATTAAATTGTAATGGATATTAAACCACCATTCTATATATGGATTTATGAAACTTCCAATATATATATATATATATTAAAATCCATTTTGTTGGGAATATGAGAAAGAGGAGTGATTGATTCAACTTGATTGTGACTAATTTTAACATAAAAAAAAGCCAACTAATAAATTAATGTAATGAATAGTGTGTATCATTTGGTGTTGAAGAAACCGTGTTATTTGATCATCTAAAAGTCATTTGAAATTGTCTATGCTTGTTCTAGCAAACTAGAAGTTTAATCCATCATTTCGGTATGAATATGAGAAAGAAGGGTGGTTGATTGAACTTGATTGTGACAAATTTTAATATAAAACAAAGCCAACTAATAAAGTAATGTAATGAATATTATATATCATTTGGTGTTGAAGAAACAATGTTATTTTGACCATCTAAAAGTCATTTGAAATTGTCCATACTTGGTCTAGCAAACTAGAAGCTTAATTCATCATTTTGGTGTGAATATGAGAAAGAAGGGTGGTTGATTCAACTTGATTGTGACTAATTTTAATACATAACAAAGGTATTGAAAAAACTATGTTATCTTGACCATATAAAAGTCATTTGAAATTGTCCATGCTTGTTCTAGTAAACTAGAAGCTTAATTCATCATTTTGGTGAGAATATGAGAAAGAAGGGTGGTTGATTCAACTTGATTGTGACTAATTTTCATACAAAATAAAGCCGACTAATAAATCAATGTAATCAACATTATGTATCATTTGATGTTGAAGAAATCGTGTTATTTTGACCATTTAAAAGTCATTTGAAATTGTCCATGCTTGTTATAGTAAACTAGAAGCTTAATTCATATGAAAATTACATTTGGTCATTTTATTATATTTATGTCATTGTTCAAATATTATTTTGAAATAAAATAAGTTAAATGTTGCTTCTCTAAATTTGAGTATAATTGTTGAATATATTTTTTGAAATTTTGTATAGTTTTGAACCTTGAAGATGGTTGCAACCAACAAATTATATTTAAATGCTTTTCATACCATTAGCTTCAAGCATACCTTTAAATTTCAGCTTCATAGGAATTCAATGTATGAGAAAACAATATCCTAAATAATCTAAATTTGGGTCTTGCAAGTTCCAATATGCCTAGATAATATGTTATCCCTTAATTCATAGTAGTATGGCAATAAACCTGTTATTAGGGCTAGATAGTGGTCTCTAATTTCTTCTAATGACATGACAAAATTCTTAAAAATTTGAGTGATATTGGATGATGGAGGCATTATTAATTTATTCTTTCAACACGATTGTGATTATATATTTAAAATGAAATTAAAGAAATTTTGGAATTGGAAATTAGGTGGTATTATAATGAACATTCTATGTAGTTTTAAAATATAATTTAGGAAACTTCCCAAAGTTATATATAGGAATACTTTCCTATCTAAACATGAGAAAAGGGACTTGGTTTTGTTATTTTGAGTAGCTTATTGAAAGTCATTGTCATGTACAAATTCAATAGTGACTTATAATAAATAGCAACATCTTCTTTGCTTATTTTACCAAAAAGTATAAAAAATCATTATAGTGTTATTCTCAATGAAATCAAAGGAATTATTTATTTATTTATTTTGTTAACTTTTATCTCTCAATTTTATGGTAAGATTTTAATTTTTTTTTCAACATACTTTGAACCTTTTTATTTGTTTTCTTAATTTTTTATTTCTTAATCTTTCTTGAAAATATTTCTTTTTATAACAAACTTTTTCTTTATCTTAAATTTTCTTAACAAAAATTCTTTTCTTTTTCAACCTTCTAAAATTTCAGTCAATTTCACAACAAAATTTGAATATATATATATATATTCTCATCCTTGAAAGGTATAAGGCATTTCACTAAGATTATAATTTTCTCATCCTCTTTCCCCTATTTGGTTTCTTTTTGGATGCAAATGTCTGTTATGAAAAACTAATAACCGAAAAATGAGCATCAAGCTGAAAGAGAAGAACTTCAGTTTGTCTCCCTGGTATCTTGTTGCATGTTATGCACTTGTCATTGATTATTTATTTAATAATATATACAGATTGAAGTAGCGTAGATTTCAACAAATCGATATGATGTTTACTATGTTTTTAGCATTTATTTAACTTGCAATGGCTTAAAGAATTAGGTTTTTACTTAGGTGGGTCTTTGTTTTTTTTACTTGAATCTAAATAGAACTTAAAACTAAATATTGCTTAAGACTATTAAGTATTAGATTATTATTTCTTTTGTAATATATTTTTTTTCCATTAAACATTGAAAAGCAAAAAATAAAAATAAAAATCGATGTGTTACTTTTTTTATTTAGAAAAAAGTCAAATATTTTGGTTTTTTCTATTCATTAAATATTTTATAATAAATCATAAAAAGGTATAAAAACCAACAACTAAATTCCGAAAGCAGATTACTTTTAACAAAAAGCTTAAAAACCCAACACCCTCTTAGAGTTAAATATTTAATTTTATAATCATGGATAGGATTTCAAGTTACACAAAATTTAGGTGGTGACAAATATTACTTAGGTTTTTACTTCTAATATAATAGACCAAATAGCCTAATATTTTCAAATTCCCTACGTTACTCTACCAATTGGTGTATACAACTTTTTCATGATAATTAAGAAATTCAATTTTTTTTATTGCAAGAACATAAGGGCCAATAATTTATTGCTGGATGTTAAAATGCTTTGCAATGTGAAAATAAGAGAAGTCGTTGATTCATTGTACACGACTTTGACCGGTAAAACAACAAATAAACTTGAATAGGAAAATTAAATGGTAACAGATATTAAATGACCATTCCATGGAGTGTGAGTATGAGAAACAAGGGTGGTTGATTCAACTTGATTGTGACCATTTTTTATATAAAACAAAGTCGATTGATTGATTAATATAATGAATATTGGGTATCATTTGGTGTGGAAGGAAACTATGTTGTTTTGAGCATCTAATTAAAAGTCCTTTGAATTTGTACATGCTGGCACTAGCAAACAAGAAACTTAATTCATATGAAAATTATGTTTGTTCATTTTATTGTATTTACATTATTGTTCGGATATTATTTTGAAAAATAATAAGTTAAAAATATTTTTTCTTTAAATTTGATTATAAATGTTCAATCTTTTGTTTGAAATTTTGTATAGTTTTGAACCTTAAAGATGGTTGCAATCAGGAAATTATGTACGTTTAAAAGTTTCTCATATCATTACTTTCTAACATACGTTTAAATTTCAACTTAATTGGAATTCAAATATTGTGATTAAATAATATTAGTGGGTGTTGACACGGCCTCATTCAAATCATTTATAAATTAACATGATTGCTTAATTTATAGTCCTGCAAAGTATCCTTCATGATTTTTTTTATTTCTTTTTCCTTACAGTTATACTTTAAGGTTTTGTTGTAGTTTTAAATTGAGATATTTGGTAAATAAGTACCTATATATTTGGCACCTCTTGCCTGAAATGATATATACTGGATTTCCTGATCTGATGATATTGATTCTGATGTGTATTATTTGGGCGGTGTGTTATGGATCTCGTTTCAGTTTATAAGAGAATCATTATATTGGACAGTACTACGAAAAGAAAAAAAATATTAAGAAAAATGTTTTTCTCACATTTGGTTTTTCTACGGAAAATAGTAAATAAAATCAAATATAAATACAATTAATTAAAAATTTATGTATTTTCAAATTATCTAATCTTAATATCGAGGAGTTGGAATATATAAAATGAGTTTGAAGTGGGAATAAAAATAATTTATTGACTTAATTTTTTTTTTTCCCTTCACTTTTCCTTATATTTTTTTTCCCTTAAATTTTCTTGGAATCAAACATAGCTATAATATACTTACCATATCCATAACATGTTGAAATTTATAAAAGGAAGAATTTGAGGTGATAATTGAGATGAGTTGTTTAGAAGGAACATAAATCTTTTCTGGCTACATTGTTAGATTACTGTGTTTTGGAAATGCATGATTCAATTTTGACTATGCTACTGGTTATGCTCCTTAGTTACATACTAACATATATTCTCACCTGAGGACCATAACAAGGTTTCCCTTCCACTAAGACTGGGTCGATATATTTCCCAAAATAAATGTATACTCCTGTGAATAGGTTATACAAATCTCTGCTACTGCCCCCAAGTATTTAGCAATCTCCTCTGGTCACACTGGAATTAGCAGGAGTAGACCATTTACACATAACAGAACTCCTTTTCAGCACTTGTATGTAGACTTAAATGTTCCAATGTATGACAACTTTTCACAGAGTGTTGTTATATTGCTTGTATGTCAGGACATTATTCTAGTTAATCTGGAGTGTCGTCAACTCCATTTTTATCAATTAAATCCATTGTTTAACATTTATCTGTCATTTTAAACACATTATAGGAGGGCATGAATGCACAAGATCAAATTAACTGTTCCATCAGTAGCCGCGGTAGTTGGAGCCCTGGAATTGTGGACAGCCCTTCCATTAACACAGGACATGATCTGGGGAGCAAATTTGGAGGACCTGGAAGTTCACAGGAATCCTTTAGGAGATCAGGATTTGACATGGATGAGTATGAGAGTCTTAAATGCAACGAAGATCTTCTATTTGAAAGATGGAGACAACGGCAGAGAATAAATTCAGGTGGTCTCCTGCTTTGTGGCAACATTCTTCTTTAGCTGCATTCCCTTGAGTTTACATACTCTGCGGCCTTAATTTTTCTTAATCGTCCTTAGCTAAGATAGCATGCATTCTTGTACAGAGTGTCTATATAGCCAAACATTTTCCAGAATCATGATTCTCCTACCCTGGTTGAGACCACAGTTTTTCTAACGTCAATTTCCATAGAGGTAGTCATACTATCATGTACATTGTAATACACAAAAATAATGCATAAAAATTTTGAACATAACACTGGCAGAAAACAAACGCATCCACTGGATAAGCATTTGCTGATTCCGCTTTGGGATTATTCCTTCTAGATCTCAAGTTCAGACTTCCACCAACTAACTTGAAACGAACATAAAAAAGAAATACTAAGACAACAATGGCAAACTCACCAAACTTTGAAAATCAGTGGCCATCAAATCAATACTTGTTTTCTTCCTAAGCAGAACAGTGTAGACATGTATAATAAAATCATAAACATACATAAACATAAAACCCCAAAAAATGTTTCATCAAGAGTAATCTGATTACCTTAGAGGTCATGCAATCTTGTTATGAAGATCAGAAACAGCTAAACCCACATACTTATCGCCAACATCCAAACCCAACAAACGCCCTCATTTAGAGGCTTTCATTTTCAGCAAATCATGGAACAAGTTGAGTGGCTTCACTTCTTCATCTATCACACCCCATTAGTAAAAAATATCATTTCATTTTTGTAGTTTGCTAAAACAACTTTTAATTTTTTTAAATAGGTTTTGTTTTTTCGTTCTTTTTTTTTTTTTTTTTTTTTTTTGTATTTTATAACGAGGGATAGGGGCTGTCAAAGGAATGCCTGTAGCGCCTTCAACTGAAGATTACATGCAGCAACAGCCTCACGTGAAACCCACTTCAAGAAACCTCATGAAAGTATTGTGTGCATAGGATAAGTAGAGAACTATTAGGTTTGTTAGGGTGTTATTTGTTTGTTAGAAAAGAAATATTTTACAATTGTCAAAACAATGTATATATATGAAAATACCAGAGCACTGTAAACAAAAGAAAAAAAAAAAAAAAGGAAAATTACCCTTTGGTGTGGGTAGGGGTAAAAAATTACCGAGAAGGGTGTGTGAATGTGATAATTCTTTAGAGGGCCTAATATTTTTATTAGACCAATTTACACTTGAATTAAATTCTAAAATTACAATTTTTAAAGAAAAGGCCAATTGAAAAAAAGGGAGAAGATTGTCGTTCCAATATCCTCCCTCTGAAAGCTTCCCTTTTGCATCGTCGAGGTGTTATCATGGTGGTATCGTATTGTGTGGCATATTAAATCTTGTGTAGTCATCTATAGTTCCATTGTTCCAATGGTGTCTTCGTTGAAGACTTTTATTTTGCATCATCGTTGGTGTGTCTCCATTTTCAACATTGTGTCTTTGACGTCTTCAACCACTTTTTTTTTCAATCGTATGTGAAATACTTGATTTTTTTTTTCATTTAAATATGAGAAATCTTAGATTTTAGTTTCTAGGGTTCATTTAAATTTTTTCAGCGTATGATTTTATTTTCTAGGGTTTATATAGGGTACCTATTCACATTGGTCTGGATTATTGTGGTGTTATGTTATTTGATTTGCAAGGGAAATGGGAAGATAGAGTATGAATGAAGTTTGATTACGTTATTTAGGGAAAACAAATCTGACCTCTTATTAAAGTTGTAGTTATTTTCGTTATTTGTTGTGGGTGGTCATTGAAAAATCTAGACATGAGGGAATTTCACTGTTATTTATTTCAACCAGTAGTTTGGTGTTTGGTTATTGCATACGAGAGGAGATGCAAAAAAATTTTGTCACAGTAGCAAGAACACTATCTCTACTCATGCATTTCTCATTTTCCTTCTTATTATTTATTTAATTTTTAATGTTTACTTTGTTTTGAGGAGTGAATTATTTTTGTAATTTTAGCAATGGTATAAAAACTAGTATAATTTAAAAGTGGAGTTGTGACTGCATATTGTTTTGGGTTTAAATTTATCTCTCTGCTATATTTTTTAACCTTTGGTAGCCTCAATTGTTGCAACTGTCATATTCTGATATATTTCTCATTGCATTGTTCTAGTTGTGAGCCTTAGATTAAAAGAGAGATTAACGAAAGATCATATAGGGTTGTCAGTGGAAATGAACTCATTTAAACAATATCAAAGCCATATGAAGTCCCAAAATTATTTTAAAATTTCAAAGAAATTGAGAATGGGGAGGGTATGAAGAATGTGAGGATTCCTCACATTTATCGTACCCTTTCTAATTTTTAAGTATTTTTAAAGTATGATTTTTTTCAGGCATCATTTGAACACCCCTTAAGTGTAATGAACTCATTTAAATAATATCAAAGCCATATGAAGTCCCAAAAAAAATTTAAAGCATTGAAGAAGTGGAGAATGGGGATGGTACGAAGAATGTGAGGATTCCTCATATTCTTCGTACCTTTTCTAATTTTTAAGTATTTTTTAGGTTTGATTTTTTCAGCATCATTTGAACACCCCTTAAGTTTAATGAACTCATTTAAACAATATCCAAATCATATGAAGTCCCAAAATTATTTTAACATTTCAAAGAAATGGAAAATGGGGAGGGTATGAAGAATGTGAGGATTCCTCACAAGCAACTTTTCTTTTTTTCATTATATCAACAATTTTTGATACATTAGTAATCTTATCAGCCCTACACAGTCCTTTCACTAATGTCTCAAAATCATTAGGTGAAAGAGTTAAATTTTTATCATTTAGATCACGAATCAATTCTAAGGCTTCTCTTATTCTCCCTGCAATATAAAAGCTCTGCAACATGCATGAAAAAACATCTCGTTCAGGAATCTGAGAATGCCTAATCATGTCATCTACAACCAATTGAACCCCAACAATATCTCCACATCCCACTACGCAAGTAAGTAGCAGTTCATACAAACTCATATCTAATCCCATTTCCTTATGGACCATCTCCTTATACAACTCCAAAGCAATGTCGGCTTTCTGAACATTACAAAGTGAATGTATCAAAATCATGTAAGCTGCCACATTAGGTTCACAACCAAGTATCCACATCTTCTCAAGGACCAATAGGGCTTTTCCAATTAACTTTACCTTCCCATAATGTACTTGATCATATGATCATATGAACATAATAGGTTTTACCCAATCACATGGCCAAAAAAACAACTTTCTAATAATAATAGAGCAATCTATGCATTAATCCAATAATTTAACACCTTTGTACATTATATATGAAGCGGTCAACCGGTTAAATGCTACTGGTTGACCATATTCTCTACTGGTAAACACTGCCATTTTTTTTATGAAGCATCAAAAGGGCCAATGTCTACCGGTAGCAAAAAATTGCAACCGCTTCATATGGCGGTCGATCGATACATGATTATCCTTTTGTTGTCATTCACATTTGTGATCCGATGATTTGTTCAATAATGCATAAATCTTACACAACATTTCACTAACAACTAATGATACCTCTAGACGCTTCAAAAATTCATTGTTTTCGCTTCGTTTTGAATTGTGTCCTATGTATCCTAAGTAATGGAGAATGGAATGAAGGATTAGATAATGTATTAATCTTATATACAAAAATCATGAACTTGATCTATTTCCATGCCTAGATCATTTCTACACTTATCATAATAAGCTAGGTCACTCTCTTACTCCTTTTTTATGAGTAATACATAATTAGAGAAGGTGTGGAAGTACTTATGAGTAACACACATAGTGATATGAGCACTATGATCTGTTACTTGCCTTTTCTCTTTAGCTGCTTCTTTATTTTTAGCACATACAAGGTTAGGACCAGACTTAAAAAGAAGTATTCCTGTAACTCATATAGAGATGACAAAGACCTGATTTTTTTTTCTTGTTGGAGCTGTTATTTTTTAGCTAAAAAACATCTTCACGTAGATGGAAATAAAATAAGCAGGAAAGGTAGAAAACAAAATACAAAAACCATAAATTCTTATGAGTAGTAACCATTGATCCAAAATATATTTGTATTTTACAACCATGGAAGTAGGAGTTTAAGTCCCAGATATGTAGGATATAGTAGTCTTAAGGATTAGGCCCGCTATGCCATGGTCAACAAATTACCATTACCCCCATGTGATGAGGAGGAAACCCTTCTATAGGGATTGGATAATCAATAATGTAAGACTTAAAAATTCATGGCATCCCAATGGAAACCCATATTATATCATGTCCACCCACAATTATAAATCTAGAAAAGAAGTATTAAAGAAGCTTAAAGTGCTGGAAATTCCAATCTTTGCATGACACATATCAAATTAAGCTAGAGGTACGATATTACTTGCTAAATCTAACAATGCATAATATAATCCATAAATGTATAAGTAACTACATCATCCATATACCATCATCAGCATCAAGGGAAAACATTTATGCCATTTATGTGAATGGCCAATCAGTACCCAAATAAGTCATAAGACAAAGTCATAATTAGAAAATTTCAATTACATTAGCCTAATGTAAAAATAATAATAATAATAATAATAATAATAATAATAATAATAATAGTAATAATAAACAAACTTTGCTAACTATATAACTAGTGGAAAATGTAGAAGGGGTCATTTATGGCCTGGGACATGAAGCGGGAAGTGGGCTCGCAAGAATACCATTAGCTCATCATGTTGGGCTCGTATAGCCTGCATACCCACTTTGAATTCCTCTTGGAAATCATCAATGCGCTACTCCAAAGATGTCAAACGTCGATTATTGGCTAACGCCATCTCCTTTAAGCAGGTACCAAGGGAGCTAATCTGGGCATTGAGGTTATCCGATGCCTTAGCCGTGTTCCTACCAATTTGTGAAGGATAATCTGCAACCACCGTATCTCCTATAGTATCGTTTGACGATATTGCCATCACATTTTCATTTTCAGAACCTCTTCCCTCTACATCCTGATTTTCATATTCCTTCTCTTGGGAAGATCCATCGTCTGAAGACACATCTACCTCTGAAGGGGGCACAGAAGACTTCCTTCCCCACGAACCATCTTTTTTTCGAACAAAATGCATGCGACAAAGCGAAGCCTGATCATATGTATCAAATGATTTTAGTTTCTTCCCATCTGTCTCGTTCCGCAAATTCACATTGAAATATTTCACAATCTTTGTGATAAACATGTCATATGGGAGCACTGAATCTTTGCTTAATGAATAAGCTTTCATATGGTGGAAAATTATGTAACCCATATTAATCTTTCTTTCTATCAGAATGTTGTCAACCAAAAACGCCTCCAAGAAAGATACATCATCTCGATGTCCTCTTTTAGGGATAAAAATGTACGAGATCATGTGTTGTAGGATGCAACTCAACACAGTCAATGAATGAGATGTTGGTCTACTAGACAGAGCCTCTGTATAGTTTCTACAAGTTTGAAACCTTTCACCCTTGGCCACTTCTTTGCTTCATATAAACAAGCCCCTTCATTTGGAATGTCTAAAGTTTGACAAAGCTGAGTGACATCAAAATTGATTTGTACACCATTAACGTTTGTACTAATCGGTCATTCCTCTTCAAATTTCATATTGTAGTTGAAACATTTCACAACCCTAGGATAAAGAAACTCTTTCACAGACATAATAAGAAGCCAACCCATTCTTGTGAAAGGCCTATCAAATTGGAAGTAACTGAGCTTTGAAAAATCAATGTTTCTACCCAAGATTACGGTCCAATTGGCAAAATAAAGATTAAATCTTTGTGCTGGCTCTAGGGTTGTGAACGTAGCTCGATCAAAGGTGGCCTTCTTACGAACCTCGACATTTTTATCCACCACTGCTCTCTTCCCTTTGTTGGCGTTGCTCTTTGCTACCTTCAGGGTCTTCTGTTTGCTGTCGCTAGTCATTGGTACGTTTGATCTCTTTCCTTTGGTCGCGATCATCCTTGCTACCTTTGGTCTCTTCCCTTTACTTGTGTTAGAGCTTGCTTCAGTTGGTGCTTGTTTTGGTGCCATGGTAAGTTGATTTCGGGAATATAAAATTGAAGGGAAAAGAAGAGGGAAGGGTTGAGGGTTATAAGTGGGTTTCCCAAATCAGTCGATCTTGCTATTAAATGGAAATGCATATAGTTTGATACTAAGACGTTTTAATTAAATTAATGTCCTATATAGATGAGACAATTTTTTTGCTATTTTATTAATTTCAAATTTCCCATGCTTGTCAATTAATTTATCATTGATTATATGAAAAAAAATCTTTGGATCTAGCTTAATTAAATTAATTGAGGTTAATTAAATAAAATTTATAATAAGTAAAATATAGTATGATAACTTAATTTAATTAATTCAGGTTAATTGACAAATATTTTTCATAAGTAGGATATGGCATAATACATAAAATTAAATTAATTAAGGTTAATTGATTAAAATTTGTAATAACTAGGATATGGTAACATAGCATATATAAATTAATTTAGGTTAATTAACTAACCTTTCTCATACATAAGGTATAGTATGATGCCTTAATTAAAATTAATTAAGGTTAATAGATTAAAATTTAGAATAACTAGCATATAGTACGATAGCGGCATTTAAATTAATTCAGGTTAACTGACAAATATTTTTCATAAGTAGGATATAGCATCATACATAAAATTAAATTAATTAAGGTTAATTGATTAAAATTTGTAATAACTAGGATATAGTAACATAGTTTATATAAATTAATTCAGGTTAATTAACTAACCTTTCTCATATGTAGGATATAGTATGATGGCTTAATTAAAATTAATTAAGATTAAAATTTAGAATAACTAGCATATAGTGCGATAGTGACATTTAAATTAATTCAGGTTAATTGACAAACATTTTTCATAAGTAGGATATAACATCATACATGAATTAAATTAATTAAGGTTAATTGATTAAAATTTGTAATAACTAGGATATAGCAACATAGCTTATATAAATTAGTTCAGGTTAATTAACTAACCTTTCTCATATGTAGGATATAGTATGATGCCTTAATTAAAATTAATTAAGGTTAATAGATTAAAATTTAGAATAACTAGCATATAGTACAATAGCGGCATTTAAATTAATTCAAGTTAGTTGACAAATATTTTTCATATGTAGGATATAGCATCATACGTAAAATTAAATTAATTAAGGTTAATTGATTAAAATTTGTAATAACTAGGATATAGTAACATAGCTTATATAAATTAATTCAAGTTAATTGACTAACCTTTCTCATATGTAGGATATAATATGATGCCTTAATTAAAATTAATTAAGGTTAATAGATTAAAATTTAGAATAACTAGCATATAGTATGATAGTGGCATTTAAATTAATTCAGGTTAATTAACAAACATTTTTCATAAGTAGGATATAGCATCATACGTGAATTAAATTAATTAAAGTTAATTGATTAAAATTTATAATAACTAGGATATAGTAACATAGCTTATATAAATTACTTCAGGTTAATTAACTAACCTTTCTCATATGTAGGATATAGTATGATGCCTTAATTAAAAATAATTCACGATAATTGATGAAAATCTAGACTAAGTAGGAAATGGTATGAAAACTTAATTAAACTAATTAGGGTAAACTCCATTGAGAAATGTAAATATTATAAATCAAGTCCATATCTCCACTTTATATTTTGTAAAGTTATACATAGATCCATTTTAAATGAGTGTAATAATCCACAGTAGGCCGACTTTCTCTCCTGCCTATTATTGTTCTATTTAATGTCACCCAATAAAATGAAGTAAAAATGGTAACTTTCAACCACCAAGTGTACCATTGTACAAGTTGTTTTTCTACATGTGGCAACCTATTCAAATATCTAATTACTTTAGCAACCAACCACATAGATATGTTAGTAGTTATTTGGAAAGCAACGTTTTCTAAGGGAGCTGGAGAATGAACGAGGTCTTCTCTTTATTGGAGCATTGCATACAAAAAAAAAAAAACATCCAGAAGACAATTGTTCAGTTGAATTTTCATCACACTTGCACTTTCCATTGCCAAGGTATCATCCTTAGCTCAATAATGATTTGTTAAACAAAAACATAATACCTTTTGCAAAGTAACTACCCTCAACCTTCAAATGGATGGGGAAAATATTTCCCAAACCTATTTGTAATTTTTAAATTATATATATATATATATATATATATTGTTTAAAATCAATGAAGGTTATCATTGACTATAGCACATTCTTAGTAATATTCATCAATTGACTTTTTTGATTTCAAATTCATGGGGAAAGACACATGTGTGCAGTGTATACCGGTTGAATTTTTTCTCAACCGGTTGACTTTTTTCTTCAGCCGGTAAACGTTGCAAAGTAGAAGCAGTTTCAATATAAACACCAATAGGTCGACCGATTTGAAATGGGGTCGAATTGACCATGTCAACCGGTACTCACAACCTCGAAAATGGATGACGTATGCATTATGGGTTTACTGGAATTATGCAATCAATTTATACGAAAGTGATACAATCCTTCGTTAAGATCTTATTCCAATGATTTTAACATGTTTTCTAAAATGTAGGTGGTGCAATCGGCGATGGAGAAAATAGTTAAGCAAGAATTTGAAGTGAAACTTGATGATGTCGTCCATGACAATACATATAATGGTGGAAGTTACCACAAGGATGCAAACTGTTTGAAAGAGAAGGTGTTGAAGGGTATTTCAATTGAAGAAGTCTACAAATTGCAGTTCAATTGCATAGATGAGACTGAAACATTTTACAACATGTTTGCCAAAGTTGCTGGATTTAGTACTCAAAAAGATGATTTGAAACGAGACAAGAATGGATATATAATATCTCGAAAGTAGGTGCGTTCTAGAGAAGGACATCGAGCAACAAAGTTTATTCAAAATGACAAGCGACAGTGTGAGCCACGATCGTTGACTAGAGTTGGATGTGAAGCTGCATTTCGTATAGGGTTGAATAGAAAAATTGGAAAGTGGATTGTAAAAGAATTTATAGGAGAGCATAATCATCTTTTGGTCGATGCTATCAACACACAATTCCTTCGGTCTCATCAGACAGTAAGTAATCCAGATAAGGCACAAGTTGATGTTCAATGTAAAGTTGTTGTTAAAACAACACAAATTATGGACTATATGGTCAAACAATCAGGAGGACATCAGCATGTTGGTTTCACATAAAAAGATATATACAATCACGTTGATGCAATGTGTAGAATTGAAATTAAATACGGTAATGCAGAAGCCGCTTTGGCTTACTTGTTTGAAAAGATAAAAATGGATTCTTCATTTTTTTTTTTTTATAAATTCAACGTCGATGAAGAAAGTCAATGAGCAAACTTATTTTGGGCTTATTCAACTGCTTGAATGGATTATGCATGTTTTGGAGATGTACTAACATTTAATACACCTATAGGACAAATGCTTATAAAAATCCCTTAGTCGTGTTGGTTGGTGTTAATCATCACCACCAAACAGTGGTATTTGGTTGTGCGTTATTGATGGATGAAAGTATTGGTACATATGAATGGGTATTGGAGACATTTTTTATTACAATGATGAATAAGAAACCGATATATGTAGTAACTGATGGGGATAAAGTAATGCGTAAGGCAATTAAAAAATTATTCCCAACGCGTGTTATCACATGTGTTCATGGCATCTGCAACGAATGCATTCACGAATGTGCATATTAGGGACTTTACAAGAATCTTTGCAAGGTGTATGTTCATGCGAAGGAATCCGGAAGATTTTGAAAAGGTTTGGCATGAAATGGTTGAAAAGTTGGGTCTTAATGGGAATCATTGGGTCAACAAAATTTATACGAAATGCAAAAGATGGGTTGAGGCATATTTACGTGGAAATTTCTTTGGAGGGATGAGAAAAACACAAAAGTGTGAGAGTATGAATGCATATAGAAATAGATTCTTGAAAATTCGTTTGCGACTGTATGAGTTTGTATAATAATTTGATAGGGTAATAATGAGAATTCAATAAAATAAGGCAAAGGAAAAGTTCGAGTCGAACAATTCTTCACCCGTTCTTTCAACCAAACTATCCATACTTGAAAATCATGCTGCGACTGTATACATGAAGGAATCCTTCCTTAAATTTTGTGAGGAGATGAAGAATGCAGAGTTATTCTTTGTGGTAGGGCTTGTAAGCGATGATTCAATGCGAGCATACACATTATCTAAGTTTAGACACCCAAACTTTAAATGGGAAGTCCAATTTTGGCCGAATGTTGTAACATTAAAATGCTCATGCATGATTTTTGAGTCAATTAGCATTCCTTGTTGCCACATGGTCGTTGTTATGAAGGTAGAGCATTTGGAAGAGATTCCTCTTTCATGTATTTTGAAGAGGTGGACAAAGTTAGCAAAGGTGCATCCAAGATCACCATTGGTGAATGAGACAAATAACGACATGGATTAGTTTGTACAATACAGTTCATTGAGTTTGAGGTGCAACAAGCTCTCTTATTATGCATTAGATACGTCATCTTCATTTCTAAAAGCGAAGAATGAAATAGAAAATTGAATGGTGAGAATGGAGGAACTCTATAAGAGTAATTTGAAATGGAAGAAATTAGTAGCAAACGGAGCCACAAGTCCTCACCAAATTCGTGATCCAAATATAGTGAAGACTAAAGGAAATCCAGGCAAAGTTGCATTAAATTTTCAAAAAGGAAGACGGTGTAGTTGTTGTAAAATAGTAGGTCACACAATTCGAAAGTGTCTAGAAGCTACAATCCCTCGTACTGGTAATCACATGATATGGTATGTAAGATTCAATAAGCATTTGTCATAAATCCTAAGCTTTTTAGTTGTACTTACATATATAACTGACATAATTGTTTTCACAATGTGACATTGAATTGGAAATCATGCCTTTAACAAATTCATTAGTTGACATGTTTGCAACCTTACATCATGTACAATAGGCTTGTTATATAACAACATAAACTTTAATAACATCTAATTCAATAGTAATTGACATCACTTAATCTTAGAAAATGCAGGGAATGCGAGCGGAGCATTTGTGGAATGACCCATCTAACATGTATATAGATTTCGGTGCACTTGTCAATGTAACCTCGGGAAGCGAATACATTTTGGAGATTAATTTAAACTATGCATTACTGAATGATTGTGTTGAAGTAATTGCAATGGAATTGGACGGGTCAATTTTAACCATGGAATGTGCATGTGCAGGTACCAGGATTTCAGCAATATGAAGAAACTATTATAACACCATGTGAAGGCGGGGATCCAAACAATACTCCAAATGAAAATGATATGCAACCTTTTTGTTATTCTTTAATGGAGTAAGGGATGGAAGCTATTAAATCAATATTTCTATCATTTGACGTTATCACTTTGGGTAATATGTACTTTTAAACCAAGTATTTAATGATAAGTATGAATTTGGAACTAGAGTCAAGTTGGTTGATAGAAATCACTATCCTCTATATTTATAATTTAATTGATTACAAGTGGTAAAATGATTGATCACACAAGAAACTGATTCATTTATATCATTTTCAAAATATAGTTGTGCATGTGAATATAATTAAAGGAAAATGTGGTTAAAGTTTTACAATTATGTGGTTATAAATTACCTATAGGAAAGTAATTCATTCGATTTAATTCATATGAAATTGGTAAAGGTAGTGATATATGTCAATTTGGATAGATCATAATTCATTAATTTGGAATTATAGTTTTCATCATTTCCCATCCTCAAAATTGTACTTAAGGGCTTAATCACCAATGTTAACTAGTTGAAAATTTTCCTCTACCGCTTATAGTTATTTATCGACCAATAGTCGTACGAATAAATTGCATGATTGCATTGAACAAGTTAACTGGTTGAGAATTGACCTCAATCGGTTAAGACATCGCCTCTGCCGATCGTGTTAATTCCTTAGCCGGTAAACACTACATCCAATAATTTCTCATCTAGTTGAGAAATTTCATCAGCCGATCGTGTGAGATACTTAGCCGGTCGTGTTAAATCCTCAACCGGTCGTGTTAAATCCTCAGCCGGTAGACACTGCATCCAAAAGTTCATCAACCAGTTGAGAAATGGGCTTTGTCAATCATCTTAATTCCTCAACCAGTAGACATTGCATTCAATGGAACCAGTCGACCGGTACATATAGGCTAAAATTAAAATGCAATCGGTACACACTGCCTTTACAATTCCTCGATATAATTCACACCTGTTGACCTCTAAATATGAATTGACTAACTTATACCCCCACCGGTACTCACTATATACCCTTTGAATGCAAAACTCTTATTACTCACTATATTTTTAAGCATTAATAAATAAATATATATATTTGAAAAGCAAACCAAAGTATATAGGGGAAAAAAAACATCTAAATACCTAACAAATGTAGAAAATAAAACATGTAGAAAATGAATGATGCTATATATTACAATTTCATTTTGCCTAGAATATTCAAAGAAGAGTATAGCCTATTCAAATAAAACCACTGATCATGAACCATGTATGCTCATCCAAGGTCACAACTTCCCATCAACATGACCAAATATGGAGATGGGAATGATAAATATTAGAAAAACAACAAATGTCATAATAATAATCTTTTCATTGCTCTTGTGGATGTATTTGTACAAACAATAGCCAAAATGGTTTGTTTTTCTCTGTTTCCCTCATGTAAAACTAAATCACTTGCTATTTCCCAACGTATTTTAACAAAATTACATAAGTTAGAGGTCTTCATGCAATCACCATTTTGGAATGTCTGCATATGTTTAATGACATGCATTCCACAGTCCCACCTAAGAAAAATATAAGAAAAGCAAAACAACTTATTAAATGGATGTATAATTATAGCTTAGATAAGCAATATTAATGTGAGTTATATATTCATACTAACCCATTATTTTGAGTCGAAATCGAAGGGACCCAATCAATGGAGAATTGGAAGACATGTTTCCCTATGGCAAAGAGTTTGAAGAACATTTGACAAAATTCAACCTGATTTATTTTGAAAGTGTTAATAATTGTGCAAAAAAAGAAAAAAAAAAAGAAAAAAGAAGAAGAAAGAAATAGCTGAAAGCATACCACTGTTTTGACACTCTTAAACCGAAACTCATCCCGACTCCTTGATAGCAATGAATCCAAAATTTGTATATGACAGTTTTTAAAGTCAATGACGCAAAGCTATCAATGACCGGGGCAATTGTCATGCATTGGAATAAATAGTTATAAAGTTAGAAAAACGATATCTATGAGTTGGTGCACAAAACATCTACTCTATTGTAGGTGAAAACAATATCTACTCTAACTTTGATATATGCAATTAAACATTACAAATAATTACTAACCTTCTCATAATCATCCAATTCACTAATGTACTTACTCATGATGGATGTTTTTCTATCAAAAAGAGGTTGAGGACTCCCGCACAAAATCATTTGCTAATAATACATAGATATTGCTTAGGCACCACCTTAGGCCCATTTAGGCACCATAGGCCCACTTAGTACACTTGGGCTCATTTAGGCACATTTCGACTTTTTCTAGGCCCATTTAGGCATGACTAGCATGTACTTGATTTCCTTATTTTATTTATTTATTTATTTATTTTATTAGTTTTATTCATTTACTTATTCACTTTTTCAAAAAATTGCATGAGAATTGAGATTTTAGTTTTTTCTAATTGCATGAATTGGTATCTCATATATATTCATATATTTACTTTACTTTAATTGTAGGAAATTGCTTGAGCTTCATATTTTAACTCTCTTAATGTGTTTGATATCTTAGTTTTAATTGCATAATTTTAATTGTAAATTTTAAATTTTAAATTTTCAACTACATGATTTTTATATTTTACTATTTACTTTCTATCTTACAGTGGATGAGGATATATTTTCTCCTAATGACGTCGTTGAAGGTATTTTCATCATACGGGACGACATGAAGCAGGGTCGTGGTTGTGGGTTTGTTAAGCTTCCTAATAGAGATATGGCAGTGGCAGCAATTAAGACACTAAGTGGAAATTACGTGAGTGAGAATGGCTCATCCACTATGGAAGGACGTTTTTTTAGGGAAAGTGGAAAATCAGTCCAGAGCATAGCGTGATTTTTCTGTCTGAAAGGAAAGTTACCATGGCTGATTTTGGCAAGTTAATGGAGATGGGTGCAGCGTGTATGTGGACGAAAAGGAGGGTTGTGTTCAGGTAAAGAGGAGAGAGAAGGAAAAGAATTTTTTTCTGGTTGAGGCGGTGGAGTGGGTTCAAACTGAACGGCACATTCTTCCTCGTGGAGTCCCAGTTCCAGCTGGGTACTACTGGGGATTGTACTACCGGCGGTGGTGGGTGCTGTCGGCATCAATTACGGCCAGATCACGAACAATTTGCCTTCGTCGGACGATGTGGTTCCACTGGTATGGTCAATTGGTGCAAGCAAAGTGAAGCTCTACGATGCAAATCCGAGGGTGCTGCGCGCATTTGCCAACACTGGAGTCGAGTTCATTGTTGGTATGGGAAACGAGTACTTGTCGAAGATGAGAGATTCGGACAAAGCGCTGGCTTGGGTGAAAGTGAATGTTCAGGCGCACTTGCCTGATACCAATATCACCTGCATCACCGTTGGGAACGAGATTTTGACATTCAATCACACTTCTCTCAATGATAACCTGCTGTCGGCGATGCAAAGCGTACACACAGTTCTGGTTAACCTAGGGTTAGACAAGCAGGTCAGTGTCACCACAGCGCACTCGCTCGCCATTCTCGAAACCTCCTATCCACCATCGGCCGGAGCTTTCCGGCGAGATCTGATAGAGTGCATTACTCCGATTCTGAACTTCAATGTCAAAACCGGATCACCATTTCTCATCAACGCCTACCCATTCTTCGCGCACAAAGCTAATCCGAAGCAAGTCCCCATCGATTTCGTCCTCTTTCAGCCAAACCAAGGGGTTGTCGTTCCTGACACACATCTCCACTATGACAACATGCTGTTCGCACAGATCGACGTTGTTTACTTCGCCCTAGCTTCCCTCGGCTTCAAGAAGCTTCCCGTTCAAATCTCCGAAACTAGTTGGCCTTCCAAGAGCGACGAGGATGAGACCGGGGCCACAATTGAGAACTCGAAGAAGTACAACGGAAACCTGATAAAGCTGATGTCTCAGAAGAGAGGAATGCCCATGAGGCCAAACTCTGATTTGAACATTTACATTTTTGCTCTGTTAAACTAAAACATGAAGCCCGAACCCACGTCAGAGAGGAACTATGGGTTGTTCAAGTCCGACGGAACCCCAGCCTATCCGCTCGGATTCGGCTGAATTGAAGTCAGCAGCAACAACAACCCCAGTCCGAAAACTTCAACTGTGATGGAACACTGGCGTGAGGAAGGAAGAGCAGTTCCATTGAAGAAGAAGACGCATGCATATCATGCATCCACTAGGAAGGGGCACGGACACACTATCGAACAAAGAAACTCTCGTACAGTCGTGTCACTGAGGCTGCCACTTTGAGACGTGGGATTATTGATTCGTGCCTAATTGGTGTCTCAGCTAATTTGTGTCCAGCTGGTGCTCCTTGATGGCGGGAGTAATCAACAAAATTTTTAACCTATAACACCATGAACTAGGGTAGCAAATACAAAGCTACTATAGCATAGTGGCTCTAGGATCGTTCCACTGGGAAGGGTACTCAAACTAAAAATGATACCAATTCAAAGTGAATTGGTGCTGTTTCATTCAAGGTTAGCTTAAGAATTAAAACACAAACTTTGGTTGAAAAAGGTTTAGACTTAAATTAACAACTCAACAAGTGATGAAAATTACTTAAGAAGAAAAACATTCCTTGGAGATTCAGGCGTACAGGGGAGGTTCCTCATGCAATAGCATAGCTCCGGTCAATTGGTTCATTTCCTCACATTAGAGAATTAACATAAAGTCGATTCTCTAATAGGTGCTGCACAAATGCATCCCTCAATTGGATTTCAGCTCTAATTCTCTCACTGATACAACTTGCAATGGTTTGAGCCTCTCACTTAGCCTTTACCATTCAAGGTGATCTTTAACCTTGGATTACCCGTCAAAAGCTCGCAAGAGATAACTAATGGATGTCTCCTTAGAGTCCAAAAGCTTACCAAGTGTTGGCAATTCTAGAAAATCCTACCTTCAAGTCACCTACCAGAGGCTCGCAAGGGGTAAACTAGTGCATCTCCACGGTTAGAGATCACTTGCCTTACCAAGTGTTGGCCCAGGTGACTCCAAGGTGTTTTAAGTTAACTAAAAACATAGAAACCATTCACGGGACACACCTTCTTTTCATTCATAGCTGAAATCACAGAGCTTCTGATTCTTGCACTTGGAACCTTTCCCGACAGTCTTAACTCCAAGGAATTAAAAGGTTTAGTTACTCATTCTCCGGAGAAAGCTCCTCAGAGAGTGCATAACTAAGAAGAAAATAAAAATAATACAATCAAATTGACTAGGTAAGGCAGAGCTCAAGCTCTGTATTTTACTTTGAAGCTTTTACAAAAGGTTCAACACACTCAGAACAGGCTCCTCGGGCTCTCTTTATATCAAAATTACATTTACAGCTATTACATAGATATTTTTGCCAAATTCCTAACTTAAAAACTAAGGAATCCTATCATTGGTGACTTACAAGGAGAATTTGGGCATTTAGGCAACAAAATTCTAATGAAAAATATCTCCAAGTGTCGGTTACAAATATCGGGAAGCACTAAGGACCACTTCGCAGGTGAAAAGTGAGGTCTGCGAAATTTCGCAGGTGCACAAGAAGAGCTGTGGAATTTCTTTGTAGCAAAAGGCTGATTCAACACCTTTGCGAAGTTGACTTCCATCTTGTGGTGTTTGGCTTCCATCGCGGCGTGAAGCTTCAGGGGAAATCCATAGCACTGTACAAAAGTGTTGCGAAATATATCGCAACAAAAGGCTGATTCCGCAGCACTTTTCTGACTCCTTCCTTCAGCTTGGAGCAGTTGTCTTCCAAAGACTGTAACTTCCTCATTTCAGCTCCAAATTGAACACGGTTTGAAGCATTGGATTATTAACTTCCTAATCTTTCAAATGACATATAGCATGCATAATTTGGACTTCAGGAAGTGCTCCAAAAGTGGCTGTAGTGACTGTCATCAAGAATGCTTCATAGCTGGATCCTCTTTGCTTTTCCTTGCATTCCAGATTTGCTTATGGCAAAAATGCTTCAAAGCTTTGGATCTTCATGCTTCTGAGCTTTCCATTGCTTTGCCAAGGATTCCATAAAACTCTCCTCAATCTCATATTGCTTTGGTGATCAAAATACTAACAAAAACACCAAAACTTACACAATTTGATTAGAATTGATTGAAAGGGGCCTTAACATGCTAATTGGGTTAAAAGGCACTAACTACTACTCAAAAGTGTTTAAAAGGATTAATTAAAAGCTATCAAATAGCACTTTTTGAGTAGTAATCAATTATGAGATTTTTTTTTGGATAAGAAGGGCAGCCATCACATCATGCATCTTGGAATTGATATTTAAAAATCCTCCTGTCACTTTTGGTGGAAAGTGGTCCACGCGTTGTTGAAAAAGGTGAGTTAATTCTTTTTATTTTAGTTTTGATTCATGAATATCCAATTCAATTCATTGTTGTTTTAGAATTTTAGTTATTTAGTTTAATTATTTCCAATATCAATATATTCATGTCGTCGATTTATTAAATTTAGTTTTAAATTATTCCTATTTAGCCTATGGATTTTAAATTCTAGTTATTTTTCTTTCTAGTTTAATTAATCTTATCTGGTTATATTCCTGTTTGCAAGTCATTAAATTTAGTTCTGAATGATTCTGTTCAGCTTAAAAGTTTTAGTCTTGCTCCTTAAATTATTAGTTTTAGTCTTGATTGACCTATAAATTTGAGTTGTCTTTAAAATTATTAATTTTTATAGATCCATGTTTATTTTTATTTTTCTCATAATCTTTAGTAGTTAATTTTAAAAATCCATGTTAATTTATATTCGTTTCTAAGCAATAAGTTACTGGTTTTTTATGATCTATGCCATTATATGTTGTTCTTTAAATTATTAGATGTTGTTTTGGTGATCCTGATTCCTAATGACGTTTATTATTTCTTTAAAATAGAGTTTATAATTGTGATACTCCCGTATTATTAGTTTCATTTTAAAACTCATTTATAAGCACTTGATTGATATATCTTAAGTTTAGATGCATTTAAAATTCCAACGATTAGTTCTTCATTATCTATGCTAGTTTAAGATTTTCTTGAAGTCTTTAATTGTTTTTTTTTTTTTTTTATTCTTGGTGTTCATCTAAAAGATAGATTTTTTTAGACACTTGTTTTCCATAGTTCTTAGTAATAAAATGAAAGTTAGATTTTTTTAAAATATTGGCTTGTAATTCTTGGTAGTAACTTGAAAGTTAGATTTGTTAAAATGTTAGTTTACTTGATCTAAAAATCTCTGGTCGGTTGCTATAATAATTTTATCTTTAATTTTCAGAGGTCATCGGAAAATAGTGAAGATTGGCCTCCATTCTCACCACTTTAGTTTGCTTGGATTGTCAAAAATTTCGCTTTGTGAATTTGTTTTCCTCTGTTTTGCTCGATATTTTATTTTTTGTGTTTTGTTGTTTTCATATTAATTCCCTTTATTTTAAAATCAAATGTTTTTCTCAAAAGATACCTTTGAAAATTTTGTGTTAAAAATAATTCATTTAAGGTCCTTAGAATCAAATCTCGTTTTTTTTTTTTAAATAATATGCAACCATTTTTTTTTCAGTTCACATCCTACTCAGTTTTCAATAAAAACTATGGTTTTGAGTAAGACACAAATCCAAGCTTGTTGTCCCAAATAAATGGGATAATTCCAGGCTAGATTTGTGTATATCAATTGGGGAATTGGTGAAAGCCCTACATAAAATCATCTTTTCAAAACTATTCCTTACTACCAGTTTTCACTCAGCCACTGACCCTTTAGATTTAAAATTCATTTTAGCAACTTTTGAATGTTTTTAAAAATTTTCCAAAACTCTTATAACTTTCCTCACTTCTTGAACTTGAATTTAAAGTTTCGTTTGAGTTAGAAATCCATTCTAAAATAGAAGATATAAACAAGTCTTTAGGGGAGCTCCGTTTTCACCCATTTCTAGACACCTGAGATCTCATTGTAAAAATAAAATACCAGACGACTTTTTAAATTAGATTAAATATTTTTACTCAATTTTAGGCTTCTTTAAATTGATCTTAGACACATAAAATATTAAAAAATATGTATTTGTGAGGGAGATATGATTTTTCAAAATCATACCTACTGTGCATGCTGGATTCTGGATATCTGATCATCTTGAGTATTTTAAAAATATTTTTGAGTACTATCTGACCTTGGATTTATTTTTTTATGTGATATAAACACTTTGAAATATGTGGTTGATTTTTTATTTTATGATTTTATGTGATCATTTATTATTTTAAAATAATTTGTTTATGCATGTTAGTTTTTCTTATATAATCTGGAATTTGCAAAACTTTTAGGTGTCTTTGCTGCAATCTGTCCTTTGAATGAGAGTTTGGCCTTCGGTATGTTGATCTAGATGTGTAGGAGTTGTTTCATAGAATTTTTTGTAATTAAATTCCACTCTAAGCCATTTTTTTTAGAAATTGTTTTATGGTGCTTTCTTTTCTAACTACATACTGATGGTTTTATACTTTACTTGAAATTGTTATTATTTTTGGAGTCATTTGATTTATCTTAGCTCAATTTTTGGCTTTGGCACTGTATATTAGACATAATGGATATGTTATATAATTTATTCTTGTCCTAACCCCTCTAGCATTTTTGGAGAAATCTTATAAATTATGCATACTATCCAGGTACACTCTCTATCATTTGTTCTTTGGAATTTTATGAACATGCATGTTGTTGTGAGCCATATCCATGTATGATTCCATCCTTGGGTGCTTAGATGTATGTTAGATTTGCTTGGATAAGATGCATGTGATATACTATTTAAACTAACCTTTGATGTTTTGTGATAGCGCTTAAGAAGTGGTCCAAGTACGCATCTTAAATCTTCTTTATGATTTGTGATTGGTTTTTTTTTTTATTTAGCATGCTATTTTTCAAAATCACCTAGCCTAATTAGGTGTCTATAATTAACCAATTAATTGTCACATTTCCCCTAACTAAGTCAGTAGATACCTTTATAGGGTTTAGAGGGGTGCTACCTTTTAGAGGTACCTTCCCAATAGGTAACCTGATCCCCGGACCTAGACTCGGGTTTTCCAAAGACACGTTTTTCCAAAAATTATGGAGTCATTTTTTAGGGTTTTCTTTCTTGTTTGATTTTCCCTTTTAAAATAAAATGAAATAAATGGCGACTCCAACTTTTTCCAAAACTAATTTTTCACCAATAAAAAGCAAGTCTCATCGATCGAGTGGGAGCGCACGTGAAATTGGAGGTCTACAGAAGGCTAAAATTGTAACAACACATCTATGAATGTTCTAGACACTACAAACCTTTTTTTTACAATGATTTATTGAAAACATAATCAGCAACAAGATATTGAAGTACATTGAATGATTAAGCATCCACCACATCTTCACAAATGGACATGGGGATTGACTAAATTGAAAACAGGACATAATTATTAGCTATATATTTTGTGTATCGAAAATAAGAACATGGTATTAAACTATTTGTATTATATCTCTGATACTTGACGTTTTCCCATCTTCCTTAAGTTGTGTACAAATGGGAAAACCTTGAATTTACTTGGTTTCCTCTCCCTCGATATATGTGTTTTCATGACATGCTTGGGAATACCATATAGTACTCATAATGGTTCTTAATATGGAAAATGTCATTAATATGCATATATTTACTATGTAATGGTTAAATAGTTGCAAAGAAAATAATTTTTTTATATATTATATATACCTTTTCATAATCTTTTCTAGTTCTTTTGATTGAAAGTGCTAAAATATCTACATTTTCGTCGGGAATGATATGCACTTCAATTGATGTAGCACATGCATCTTCATTCTTTCCATTCAAGTCCTCAGTGCATAACTTGTCAATTGACAAAGTGTGAACATAATGTTCATTTCCTTTCTTATTGTCCTTCTCTTCGAAACTTCTCTCGCATGAGATAATGTCACTATTCGTTCCTTCCTTGTACTCTGTCAATTGTTTTTCTCGTGACCCAAGGAAGAGTCCTTTCAATGTTGTATATTTCTCCTCAAATTCAATAAAAAAAAAATTCACAACTACTACTACTTGCAACATGACACAAATCAATTACATGTGTCTTTAATTGTTGAAAGGTTTTATCCATCTCCATTAAACTCCCACCATCAACCTAGTGATATATAGGAACTTGATTAATAACATCATAATACAAGGGTTCACTACTAATATTTATACTCACGATGAATATTGTAAAACTTACTCGTTTAATAACATCTTTGTTTGGATGGATTTCAAATTTCTCATTCTTCTCATTCTCCCCCTCCATTGTCATCTCATTTTCATCAACACAATCCATTTTCTCATTTTGTATCACCCATATTTTCACCTACAATATATCACACATATCCTATTTAAAATCACTAAAAACAAAAACAAATATTAAATGACTTTTGAAACTATAACTTACATTGTCATTTGCATATCCACCGAGTTTTTTCAATCTTCGTGTCATATCTAGTATTTCATCATCTCTCCAAGCAATAATCCAAGGAGAAGGTCAAGTATATAGCAGTGGAAATTTCTCTTCGAATGATATATGCTCGTGGTAGAATAACTGCAATTATATTTTACATAGATATATAGTTAGTTTACAAAATTTATTATAACAAATTCGAAATTCTCTATGATGTAAATAATGTACAAGGACATTACCATAAAAAACAATAAGCAACCGGAAACCCCACTTTATTGTTTCCTCTTAAACTCTTCAATCCCATGTACAAGATAAGACAACACAAATTCAGCCCAATTCATCTTCTTTATTGAATTGATGTCTTCCACAAGATGTAAGAAAGAATGTTTCACAAAAAGCTTCATTGTTGGGCACAATAATGCACCTAACACAAATAATACAAAACGAACTTTGAAATCGTTTCCACCTCTTTATCCTCCCTAATTTGATTTCCTAACATCACTAATGGCAATCTCCCCCTTTTTATCACAATATTTTTTTTTACATAAATCATTCTTATTGTTAACATCTTTGTTCATGTCAATCTTTAACCCTCTTGCTCTCAATCCTATAATAAATTCAACATCAATCGAGGATAATTTGATTCAAGTATTATACAAATCTAACATATAAGTGTTTGGATTGAAACTATTTATCAACCAAAGACATAACCCATGATCAGTTTTCCTACATCGAAGTTGCAAGAGGCTACCAAATCTTATTTCTTCTATGGCTGTTTTTTGCTTTGGTTCTAATTCTTCAACAACTCTAATCACTCGCTTGGGTGAGCATCGAGTCTGAAGATATAACTGACAAGATACACAAACATCAAACATGTTTACATTAATATAATTTGCAACAAATACATAGGTAATGAATTTTTTTATTCATTACAAAAAAATTACCTTTGGACCCACACCCTTTTGAAGCAAATATTGTTTTGAACTTTCTTTTGACTTTGCCATGAAATCTTCTTTTTCTACTTTTGAAAGTGCATTCCACTTCTTGCTCAATTTTTTCTTCAACTACATTAATTGTCACTTACTTTAAATTCTAATTTTAAAATTTAATTATATTAGCCACAATAGGATTACTCCTTACATCATCATTTATCTTCACTCATTTATCCTTCTCTTTGATCATGACCAATTGATCGTTATTACAAAATAATTTAAAACAAATATAACTATAACAACCACAATAAATAAATAAATAAACATATTCTTTTACATATTTCTATTTTCCCTTACTAGTAATGTATCCAAGCTCCGATAGGTCTCTTTGGATTTCTAACAACTTCAACACCATTGCACTCGCTCCTAAAAATTAAATCAAATCATTTAAGTCAATTTTTATAATATGATTTCAGATATAATAAATTAAATATAATTCCACCACCACATTATCTCAACATAAGTTTTTTTCACATTTCAATAAATTTTGTTTTCAATGTGTAGAATAATATTTTACTATAAACTGCTAATGAATTTTCAATTATATACATTATCTAGATCTTTGATCATGATAAACAAATTAACCAATGGCTTCAGGACTAAATAAAGAATAAAAATAAATAAGTGCATAAATTATGTATATTAATGTTTTATCACAAATTTCTCATGAACTTTTTCTTATTTCTATCAATATTAATAAGTTTACCCCTAAAAAAAATAATAACATTCTTTAGAAAATGCATTTCTAAAACAATAAGTACATTGTATATGAATCATATACATTAATGTTTTACTGTAATTTGAAAATTAATTTTCAATTATTTGTGATAGTGTAAATAAGTACATTCTTAAAAGAAGTATAGTATGAAAAAAAAACAAGAACATTTTTAGAAAATAAGTATATTTCTAAGAAAAATAACTAGATCCCTTAGAAAAATAAGTGCGTTCTTTAGAAAAATTAAATACATTTCTTAAAAAATTAAGTATATCCTTCAAAAAAGAAAGTGCATTATTAAGAAAAATAAACACATTCTTTTAAAAATTAAGTGCATTGTACATCATTCAAAAAAATAAATTTTTAACCAAGAAAAAACTATACATTCGATCAAGTTAAAACTATAAGAAAAAAGCTAAAACTATAAGGAAACTCATATCACTGCATTTCATATCCCTAGATCTTGTTAGGTGCATGCATGCTTTCCTAAGCTTATCCCCCACCAATGAAGCAAAATAGCCTTGTGGTGAAGAAGGTTGTCAAATGCATAGTAGTCATTGAAAATCTCATGAAACCAGTAGTCTCTACTCTAACTCCTCCTTGAAGCTAGATACTTAGATGGTAGAGATCTAGAAAAGTGAAGGGGCTAGGTTCTCTCTCTCTCCAGACATGTAAAAGAGAATGAAAGAAGTAAAAGTCTAAGAATTTGAAGCCCTAACTCCTAAGGAGGTATTTAAAGGCTTCCCATTAGGCTTAAGTTACTTAAGCATACCATGGGCTTTAGCCACTTAATTTAACTTAAAAAGGTTCCTAATTAAGGGCTTAAATTAATTAATTAGCCCAAGCTAGAAATATCGTTCACTAACTCTGATGGGAACTTTGAATTACTTTGTTCCCTGACCTTGGATCATATAGGGTCCATGTAAACTATCTCTAGGCTTCTCTAGATCTAATGTTGTGGAAAAATATAGCTATAAAATCCATAAATATACTAGGTCTAGATATTAGAATTCATTCCTATGATTTGGATGTTCCCATATTAAATCAAATCAAAGGGAGCTTTCATTTTCCTTAATTTTCCTTACTTTATTTTCTTTTCTTCATTGAGGGCAATGAAAGTAATTAAGTTTGGGGGAAAAATTAATTTCTTTTAGGTTTAGCTAAGTTCAGTTCAAAATGTTTCGAAATTTCTTGATTTTTTTTTGTTTTTCGAGTTGATTCATACAGTCGATGATAATATATTGATTGCTATGATGCATGGTTGTTGAGATGGAATTTGATATTACTTAGATTTTGAGGATAATTTGGATGTTTGTTTTGTTTGAATTTGAGATTTGATGTTGGTTTGGTATGGTGATTTTGATAACGATCCTGTTTTGCATGCTTAGAGACATTTTATTTAGACAATTGTGGATGATTAGAGATCTCAACGCATTTTAGAACTTGGCTGATTGTTACTCGAGGCAAAATCATAGATTTTCATGTTACTTAGGAGATGATTTAGGCCATTTTTGGATTGTTTGAGCTTTTCTTACCTTACCTAGGATATTTTATCTGCTAGTTAACTATTCAAGCCCTTTTATATAATGTTAGCCTTATTTTTCTTTCTTTAAGCCTATCTTCCTACCTATTTTAAGCCTAAACACTGATCCTTACCCTTGATGAGAATATTTACATGTTTTTTATTTATTTTATTTAAGAGCAAAAATATTTTATTAAGGAAGAAAGGATGGAAAATTGTATTGTTAACTCCAGTATAATAGAGAAATAAGTTTGGGGGTTTTGAAGTAAGAAAAAAAAAGAGGAGGTGGGGGTTGGGGGAAGAATGGCATTAGTGGTGAAATATGTGAAAAGTGCTTATGAGCACGAAATAAAGAAAAAGTATGAAAAGTTTCAAGATGATATGAAGTGATGTTAGTATTAAAAGCTCTTGATTCTATTACATTTTGTTCAATTGTGAGTGTTTTCAGTCTTTGAATTTGTCCTTTCCATTCTTTGTGAGCCAACACCTTAGCCTAACATTACAAGCTTATTAAAGACCCTTTGATCCAAGGTAACATGATGAGTCTACATTAGTGGAGAGTAACAAGAAAGCCAAGCCTATGAGATTTGATATCATACTTTACTTTTTAGAGGTCGACTTTGTCTATAATCATTTTCGTAAAATTATTTGGGTAGTAGAATTGATTGTTTGAAAGGTTGCTTACTTGGATTTTTTGGAAGATTGAAGGTTTGAATGGAATGAATGTCTGAGTGACCCTTCTAATTTTTGTAATGTTCGATAGATTCTTGACGACTTTGTGTTATTAGTAATTTTTTAGACAATATTATGAATTAAACTTGACGAATGAATTTGATTCTAGAAGTTTGAGAAGTTTTGAGTCTTGATTTAGTTTGTGATTTAATTGTTTTTAGGATAGTTTTAGGTTAGATTTAATTTGTTTTTGCTCGAGGACTAGCAAAATGTTAAGTTTGGAGGAATTTGATAAGTCGATTTAGAACGACTTATTATCTATAATTTAACTTGATATTTCATTAGTTTAAGAGTAATTTTATGTCAACAAAGATTATTTTTATTGTTTTAGGTCTCAAATAGCCAAGAGTATGAAAAAGGAGCAATATGGGGCAAAATTGGAAGAAAAATATGAAGTTCGGCGAAAATGTGAAAACCGCCATGGTGGGAGCTCTTAAGCGCTGCAGCGGTCTCTTACGTGACAATTTGCCTAACTTACTCGAGAGGAAAGCGCCGTAGTGGGAAGGACTTAAGCGCCATGGCGCACGCATGTGGAAAATCATAGTTGGGGACCCGAGGCAAAACCGTTATGGCAGGAGGAACTTGTCCGCTATGGCACCCAAAGGAATTTCATAAGTCCTCAGGACCCGAGACTAAAGCATTGCGGTGGGAGGCCTTGAGCGCCGCGACCCGATATTTAAAATTTGAAAATTATTCGTTCTTATCTCATTCTGTTCATATTCGAATTAGGTGGGACGTCAGTTTACAATACCAGGGCTATAAATAGACAGAAGTAGGGTTTATTTGAGGGATCTTGGAGACCTGGGAGAAGAAGGAGCTTAGAGAACAAGAAGGGGATTTGCATATTTCCTTTTATTTTTCTGGTTTATTCTTCCATTTTCTTTATCATTGTAATTCAAGATGTTTGTTCTTCATCTTAACATGAACTAATTTCCTTTGTCTAGGGTTGAGATGTAGCTTAATCACGATTTATGTTTTTGATTAGTTTAATTTAATTCTCTGTTTTGCATCAATTTATTTGTGTATCTATTCTTGACTTAATGCTCTCAATTCTTAAGGGCCCGAGTTTTGATTGAATTTATGATTTAGGTTGATAACGAGAGTTAGAATCTAAATTAGATCCATAGAATAGATTATGTTAGAATGAATGAATAGTAGAAATACATTACCATGTTCTAAGAGATTAATAGTTAAATCTATAATAATTCCATAGATCTTAATTACTCCTTTAGACTTAAATTCACATAGAGATATGTTGGGTTAGTAATTTAAGGAGCAATATGATATATTTCGATAGAAAATATTGGTTGGCTTAGGGAATTAAATCTCCGAATAAAGCATAACAAAAATTTATGTTAAGCAATCAATTGCAAGAAAGTGTTTGTAGTAAAATCAAAAGCCCTAGATCATTTAAATCATAAGAGTTTGAATTTATTTTCTTCAATTATTTAAGTTACTTTCTTCTACAACTTTAAATACTCAATTGATCAAATAGTAGTAGAAAAAATAAATTTTAGTAATTGGTAGCATAGTCCTTGTGGGTTCGATATCCGTACTTAGGTACAATTATATAACTTGAACGATTCATATACTTGTGAACTAGCTCATCAACAGTCACCAATCAAGGAACTAATAGAGCAAGCTATTCGTCTCAACTTCTCGACCTCCAACAACAAGATAGAATATGAAGTTGGGCTAGCTGTGCTAAATCTCGCCGTTATGTTAGTCGCAACCAAGTTGGAAATCAAGAGCGATTCTCAACTAATTCTCGTGCAGATTCAATGAGAGTACAAAACAAAGAATGAATATTTGGGTCGATACCTCGCCATGGTGGAAGAACACCTAAAAAAGCTAGATGGGTGGATCATCAAATGGGTGCTACAAGAGGAGAACGGAAAGCCCAACGCACTAACTGGAATAGCTACCATTCTCCTTATAAGTGAGACGATAATGTTGCCCATCTAACTTAAAGTTGTGTCTTCAATCGCTCCCAAGCCAGTATGCAATACTAGTCAAACAAACTCAAGATGGATGCTTGACATCATAAAATACCTCCAAACAACCAAAGCCATGTTTCATGTTTAGATCAGTAGGCTTGGTTGTGGGTGAGTGAACTAGAATGCATCCTATGGAAATGAAAACAAAAACAAGACTCCCACATGATGCATAGTGAAGCTAAAACAAAGCCGTGTTGCTCTCAAATCACCCCAAATAAAATGAAGGAGATAGCAGCAATAAACCCATAAACCAAATCAGAACTATAAAACTAAAACACCTAGTCAAGCAATCCACATAAAATATCGAAAAAAAGGGAGAGAGACTATATGCCGATAAAGAAAATCAAAGAATCCATGGGAGTCATACCCTTCCTCTCTTCTCTTTCTATGGCTCTTCTCTATAAAAACTCTTTCTCCTCTTCCCTTCCTAGTTATCTCCTCAAGCTCCCTTGCCCCTCTATATTTTTTTGGTTTTCTTTCTCACTCTCGTTTTTCCTCAAGTTATCCACCCTCTCTCTATTTTTTTGGTTTTTTTTTCTCACTCTCGTTTTCCCTCAAGTTATCCACCTTCTCTCTATTTTCCTAGTTTTTTCCTTTCTCACTCTTAGCTTAGCCTATCTTCTTCCCCCAAGCTACCCCTAGAAAAATCTCTCCTCCTCTCTCTATCTTGCTTCCCAAGCCACCAAATATCTCTTGCTCAAGCAACCCAAAAACATGCTCCTCTCAATCTGCTCCCTCTCTGTCTTGCTTCCCAAGCTATCTCACAGCCTTTCTTGTTTTTCAAGATATCCTCCTTTCTGATTCTCTCCAAAACCAAAAAATATCTCCTCCATAACAAAATACGCTCCCCCAAATCCCAAAAAACGGTTTCTGAATATTCCCATGACATGTGTCGCCCTCCCATTGCTTCTTCAAACCACTAACATGATTCCCTAATGGCCTCTCTTGAGGCAACATGGCTATCCAAAATTATGGCACCTGGCAAAATAAATCTCCAAAGAAATGCACCTCAAAATAGGGATCTACACAACCTTTCTGGGTTAGATTAAGTGACTCATGCCCATGGTGGCCTTAAATCACTTAAGCTCAGTAGAAAGCCTATAAATACCCCTTTAGGGGTTAGGGTTTCCATGTCTTGCCATTTTCTTCCTATACTCCAAAGAGAGAACCTTAGCCTCCACCCTTGATCTCCACCATCTCAATGCCTAAAACACAAGGAAGAGTCATCGGGTGGAAGATCTTGGGTGTACGAGAACCACATGGGATGCACATAAGCTACGTGCACGAGATGTACATAAACCAGGTGCAGAAGAATCGCATAAGACACACACATGGGTAGCAGTATGAAGAGAGATTCTTCATTTTTTTCTAGGCATGTTTTTCACCACTAGAAATAGATCTGGGAACATCCAGATCTAGGTATGAACACTTTTTTTTTTTCTAGATCTCTATCCTAATATAGTTTTGAAGCCATTATTTTCCCTCGTGTTAGATCTAGAGAGCCTTAAGGATAGATGCATGCACCCTATGAGATCCAAGGCATGGGAACGAAGTAATCCAGGGTTCCCAACACCTGCTACATCTAATATTGCTTAGCCTGGTAATATTTATTTTAATTCCAATTTAGCTCTACTTACTTTTCTTATTGAGCCTTGTTCTTTTCCTCTTATTCACAATCATCTTTACCTCCATTTATGTCATTACACACCCACTCTATGAGAACTCTTTCTCAAAATTATATTTTCAAACCTAGTCTAATTAATAATACAACCAAACATCCTTTACCTTCCTCTCTTGAGCCTTCTTGTGTTTCTTAAGCATTGAAGGATCCACAATGGCATATAGCCATGAGTGAAGAATTTATTGTTTTGGTTAGAAATGGTATTTGGGAGTTGGTACCCTCACATTCCTTTCAAAACATTGTGGGAATCTAATAAATTGTGTGATTGAGTCATTGTTACTAGTAATGATGAGATCATCAACACAAACCAAAAAAATAAAGTTTGATAGCATCCTTGTGATAAATAAATAGGGAGGAATCAGCTTTATAATTAAGAAACCCATAGGATAATAGAAAAGAGTTGGGTTCTTGATACATGCTTGAGGAACTTTCTTAAGGCTATAGATAGCCTTGTGGAGTAACCTGCAAACATGAGATAGAAAATTAGGATCCACAAAACCATGTTGTTGAGCTATAAAAATCTCCTCATAGAAAGCCCCTTGAAAAAATGCATTATCAACATCAAACTAGTATATAGGCCAATCATGAGAGAGAGCAAGACATAAAATTGTGTCGGTGGTAAGTTTAACTACCGTGTTAAAGGTCTCAGTGTAGTCTAGTCCAAGGCATTGATGAAAGCCCTCGACAACTAGTTTTTCTTTATACCGTTGGATACTTCCATCCGAGTTCCTTTTAACAGGGAAAATCCCCTTACAAAAGCTCTTTTTCGTATATTATTTTTTGGGTGTTGAATTTATTCCCACTAAGCGCAATCTATTTCTTACCAAACAAAAATATATTCGAGATTTTTTGGAGAGCACACACATAAATGGTGCTAAATCTATCAACACTCTTTTATCAAACAACCAATAGTACTCTTGTTTTACAGCATAACTCGCTGACTATGGACGCGATTGAGTTCCACCATGTAATTGGTGCACTTTAGTATCTCTCTTTAACTTGATCAAACATCACTTATGCTGTGAATGAACTCTTGTGCATTCTCCATCTCAACTCCATTTGATTGTAATGAAGAGATTACTATGCGCATTATCTTAAGAGCACTATTTATCGTGGGCTTTTCCTTCACCATCATTCTCCAATGGTTCTACATTGCACATTGGGCAGTAATAGGGATGATCAAACCTCTGCTACTGCCTTTGTTCTATATCTTGGTAAAAACTTGATTTCATGTGCTTAAATAAACAAGGAACAATCGCACACTCTTCTATTGAAACTGAATATCATGTTGTTGCTTCCACTACCATAGAATTGAATTTGCTACAATCTCTTTTACATGACCTTCCTGCTTCACTTCCATCTTCTCCGATCCTAAATTGTGATAATATTGAGGCCACTTACGCCTGTGCCAATTTGGTATTTCACTCTCATATCAAACTTATTGTTATTGATTAACATTTCGTTAGTGATCAAGTCTCTAAAGGACTTCTACTCGTGGCTCATGTTCCTACCATAGAGCAATGATTGATGCTCTAACCAAACCACAAAGCTTCTGATGCTTTTCTCTGCTCTGATCCAAGATTGGTGTTCTTAATCAAAGCACCATCTTTCAAGGGCGTTTTATGGAAAGTCCAAATTCTCCAAACAAATCACCACACAATATTCCCCCATGATCAATTCATTATTCTTGCTGAATCAATTTCAAATCACCATTGAAGATGGAAGATTGAACCAGTAATTTATTTTTGTTTAGCTAATATACCAATTGTGTATTCACATTTTACTTTCTCATTATAATTTGTAAATAGTCTTTGTTTCTCCTTTTGTGTTTTCCTTTGTACGTGTATATATTGTAGAAATTCAATGCCACAGAGTTGAAGTTCTCTACCTATTTCATTGAACGCTCTTGTTCAACAAGTGCATTGGCTTTGGCTTCAACTGTACATATGTTGGATAATGCTACTATACAACTTTGAGAAGTTTGATTTAGAGAGAAATTATGGCAATAGCCTTTTTCTCATACTAAATAGTTATATTTTTTAGTTCCAAATTATTTTAAAAATTGCTAGAGTCTTGTCTGATTTAAATCCATCTTGTTATTATAATAGTTTTGAGTATTTCTTTATTTGATTTTCAAGCTAAAAAGAATCTTTAAAGAAACGAACAACTAGTATAGTGTTCATCATCTCCACAAGGATTGTTTATGCAAAGTTTAAGATATTAAATCAAAGTAATGAAGATTTGCAGTTGAACTGAGTTACAAATGAAGTAAAAAGTAGAATGAAACATTTATGATAAGATGATTTATAGTATTTTTTTTATGCTTGAAAGATAAAAAAATTTTAAGTGTTAAAAAGACTAAAAACACTTTTTAAAATCACTACCAAACACACTCCTAGTAATAATTGAGAGATTTTGATGACTAACAAGAGAAACGAAGAATTATCAACTGAATTAAATGTCATCCAAAGAGATTCATGCTTCGGATTAGATGTACACTTTGAATAGGATCAATTCCAAGTACAAATTCAATTACACTTTTAGAATTTGGAGTCTCTATTGAATTGGATCCCTAGATCATCTCTAGATCTACTCAAACATTCACACATAACTAATCTAAATGAACCATAGGGAATCTAACCTACTGGAAAGCATTCAAAATTGTTTTAAAACATCAATTATGTTAAATCCAAGAGAGATTTCTAGATATATATTTATACTTAAGAATCGGTTCATTCTAGTGATTATCTTTATTTAAAGCAAGCCTCTTCCAGAAAAGAAGTTAATTAGCTATTAATCATGGTTAGGAATGACTCCTTCACCATGTTTGTCAGCCAAGAAAGTGAACAAAAAATAAATAGAGAAAGAGAAAAATTCAAATTCAATTTTTCTAAAGTATTAAAAACTAAAACTCACTAAAAAAAAAATTCCTTCACAACTAAACTATTTATAAAATTAATTTCAAATGCCAAGTGGCACATAACCTAAAATCATCTACTATTTTTCTGAACAGAACTTAAGTTAATTAATTACACTATTGGACACATAAATGTGGTACAATCAATAAAAATTATAGAACTAGGGGTCAAGTGTCAGCACACAATCACAATAAATTGATATAATGTGATAGCAACCTTACACACCCAAATTTCGTCTTGGTGTCAAAATCCATTTCCATACATAATCCTTGTGTCGATTAGGTGTCAAATTGCACATTAATCTGAATCTAATAAAGGAGGATGGTGTTGAAGTAGATTTCCTTAAAAGGCTCAATTACATTCTAAGAAATTGATACCACTAGTCATGTACGGACTGCATTTTGACACAACATTGTAGTATCAATTTAGCAATTCATCCAAAATTCCAACCTTCTATTGCAGTTTGACACCACAAGCATGTAACTATTTGATTTCATTACCACCTGCTCCTCATCAATTCCTCCTGTGGTATTGCCACAATCGGTTATGTTGTCAAAATCTACTTTGCATGTTGACACTAGGATAAAATAAAAAAAAAGAAAAGAAAAAGGCCCTCCATTTTTTTCACTTGCTTCCTCTTACATCTGTAATTGATTCTTGTCTTCATTCTCTTTCATCCAAAATTATGAGTTTTCTTCATGTTTTCTATATTCAGCGCAATATAGGGTCGAAGCACCAGAAAAAGGTGTGAGTGGACTAATTTATATGTTTTTCTACCACAAAATAGATCTTTTAAGCTTATGAAAATCCATTATTTTTATACAAATCTTGCATTATGCATCCACAGCTCATGCATTCTCAATCAAACTCGATGATTTCAGAGTTGGTAAAGTGTAAGGTATGCATTTAAGGTTATCATGATTTTATTATCGTCTTTTGTTGGATTGTGATCGAAATGAAAGAATAAGAGGGAAAATATTATTTTATAAAAACTATTAGCACTAAGATTATACCCCACAATCAATTAATTTTAATACGAGTATTTGTTCATATTATTTTTCTATAGTTTTTTACATGTTTTGTAGGATTTCACAAAATTTATGTTCTCAACCGTCAACGTAGTTGACACTAATTAAGTTCATGTAGTATTAAAAGTCCTTTTTTATTGCAATCTATTTTTATTAAATTGTTTTCTTCTACGTCTTGTTGCTTTTTTTTCATGATTTTTGAAAGCTATTCTTTATTCTACTTTATTTTAGAAACTATTTTTAGATAACAACTCACTAATAGTCTTATACATTTTCAAAAAAAGTTTTTAATTTTTAAAGACAAAAAATTGCTTTTAAATCACACCATTCAACAAGCTCTTCAATTTCATATTTTATATAGTCCAACATTATTATAGGCTATTAAGAGTATGTTTGGTAGTGATTTTAGTAAGTATTTTTAACCTTCCTAACACTAGAACATTTTTATCTTTCAAGTATTAGAAGGACTAGAAACAATTCCTAAAATTATTGTCCAATGTACTCTAAATTTCATATTATTCTATCGCTAACATTGGTTCTATTTGTGTATATGCTCTAGTAAACATTAAACTTATGACATATTTACCTAATTTCTAGTGAATCAAAGCAAAGGAAGTGATCATTCACTCAAAAGATGTACAGTCCCGCATATTTTGTAGGAAAATATTAAAGAATTCAACTAATTAACACTTTTAAACACTTGATTTCGTTCATATTCCATTTCCTACTCTTCTAAAAATATTAAAGATTTTTTTAAAAAAAATTATTCTAGATTCATTCCATTCTCTTTCCTTCCCATTCCAATTTCATTTCTTTCCATTTCCTCACTCAAAAAAATTTAGTAAACATATTATTAATTCATAGAAACTTACATTTGTTCATTCTATTGAAATGTTGTATTATTTATAACACGAGTGGTTTATTATCTAATTTTAATCTATCTATTGTGGTAAAAACATTTTAAGCGTTCACATGCCAAGAGGAAGATGACAAGAATTAATTAGGTGGAACATCCTGGCCATTAGCCATTATCTATTGATTTTAGAAGACCACCCAGGTTTTATTTTTCTTGCTTCTTGTCGTTGACCTGATGACTAGGATGCATCAAAATTAACGTTAATCAAATCGGGGTGGTTGGATTGGTGGGATGTTTCCACATATAATATCGATTTTTCGATCAGTCTATGTCTTCCAGTCAATAATGGCAGTTAAATACAACAAAAATAAAAATTTTAAATTTAGAAATAATGCATTTTCTAAGATGACCCTTGTTGACTTTAAAAGAGGTAGAGAGATTCCTTATTATACAATCCTTGAATTAGCTCATGATATTGCAAACTCTTCTTTCACTGATCATTTCCACTCTCTGTTTCATCCTTGAGGTTCTTGCTTTAACCTTACTATTTTTTTTTGGCTTTTAATTGGATTTACTTACACTCCATGAACATCTCTTTTGCCTTACAGGTGTAAACCTTCTCCTTTGCCCATGATGGCTGAAAGCTCGGTGGAAGGAGCAGCAGGAACAGATGTTCTTTCAACCCCAAGCCCACAAGTGCCAAATGGATCTGAAATTGAGATTTTGGCTTCACCTCAAAAGATGACGCCTTCTCTAGATCCACTTTCTGGTAATTTAGCTTATTCTTGTTCACTTTTCTAATGAAATCGAATCCTTAAATCTTAGGAGGCCACCTCTTTGGCTATCTGAATTGATGTATGTAGCATATTGGTTCTTCAAACATAAACAGGAGACAGAGCCTTCTATCTCAATGTATGCATACCCCTTTATCAAGCTGCATTGAAAGGCGACTGGGAAACTGCAAGAGGTATTTTTGAAATACACCCAACAGCCGTTCGTGTAAGCATCACAAGAAACTTGGATACTGTTCTCCACATTGCAGCTGCAGCAAAACGCTCTCACTTTGTTGAGGAGGTGGTGGGATTGATGGATCCAAACGACTTGGAACTTCAGAATCAAAATTCGAACACTGCACTTTGTTTTGCTGCTGCAGCTGGAACAGTGAGAATTGCAGAGGTTATGGTAAAAAAGAATGATCACCTTCCCATGATCCGGGGTAATAAGAGAATGATGCCACTCCATATGGCTGCTCTATTAGGACATAGTGAGATGGTGTGGTATCTCTACAATAAGACTAATAATCAAGATTTAACAGATGAAGATTGGATTGGGATACTTAATGCCTGCATCAGTACTGATCTATATGGTAATTAAAATTTTTTGAAACTTTTTTGCTTTTTTTGTTTTGCCTTTTGGTTCTTTGTTGTTTTGATTTTCATCATTTTAGGTTTTCTGGATCTCCATGAAATGGCTTCTGCAATGAACTATATAATATTCCACCAGTAGAGGTAGCAATTATTTTTGTTATATCTTGTTAATTCATGCAGACGTAGCCTTGAATATATTGGAATCCCACCCTAAGCTGGCTACCATTAGAGATGGGAATCATGAGACAGCTTTGCATCTCCTGGCTAGAAAGCCTTTTGCATTCTCTGGTGAAACTCGGATTGGAATATGGACAATTTTCATTAATTCAAGTAAGTTGATTTCAGAAAGTGGTGCTGTGCACATTAATTGTTAATTAATAATCATCTTCGTTAGAATTAAGGGACCCCTGTTGGCATTCATAAACTGGTAGCTCCCTAATGACAGGGAAAGATGTATCGTACTCATTCAGTTTATTTTTCAACTTGGGGGCTACAGGTTGGGCTCCACTCTTTCCATATTTGATGACAAGCAAGCTCATCTATGGCTTTTGGAAAACCAAATTAGTTAACTTTAATCCAAATCCTCTTAATATTCCTAATTTACTTATTATGCATGCCTCAAAATATTACTACATTTCTCTCACAATGGAAGGCCGTGTGTCTTGAAGATGATCTATATTTTGAACAACCGTCCTTGATAGTTTGATTTTTTGCTTTTCTGGCTTCTCTTTGGCTAGTTTGGATTTGGTATTTCTTTCTAAGGAAGTTCATGTTAATCAAGATTATTGGTGTAGAGTATGTTTCTTTAGCAGTTAGCAGTTAGACGAACACTAACTAATGCATCATATGACATGAATAACTTAACTATAGCTGTAATCTTTTACCATCCATGCTAGCTTTTCTTCTTCTTTTTTTTCCCCTTCTGACTTGTCCATTTGTCTAATATTGTTCAATGGTTTGTGTTATTCATGAATGTAGGGCCATCATTACAAGTATCTAATGAGGTTATTATTTTTCTTGTGGTTATTCCATCCAACAATTTTCTCTTTCACTCACAGTTCCAGGTAAAAAAGCAGGACACAATATTTCGAAGCAAGAGCAAGCCCTTAAACTCGTCAAATGCCTCTGGCAGCAGATTATACAACTACCTGACTCAGAGATTGCAGATCTGATCAGAGATCCTTATCGACTTGTATTTGTAGCTGCAGAGTTGGGGAACACCATCTTTCTCACTGAGCTTCTTCACTCCTACCCTGATCTAATATGGAGAGTAGATAGCCAAACTAGGAGTATATTTCATATTGCAGCTTTGCATCGTCAAGACAGAATCTTCAATCTTATATATGATACAGGCTCAATTAAGGATTTGATAATGACATACAGGGATGAGAATGGCAACAACATGCTGCATTTGGTTGGAAAATTAGCACGTCCAAGTGAGCTCAATATTATATCAGGAGCAGCCCTTCAAATGCAAAGAGAGCTATTGTGGTTTAAGGTAAATATTACAGCATAGCCCTTCAGAACTTGACAAGTTAACACTTTTAAAATATGAGTTTTCGAACAGCATGTCCCCTAAAGTTTGAGACTGCAGATGAATGGGTTCATTCATTGAAGCACCTGAATATATTGGGGATCAATGCCATAAAAGACTAGAGATCAAATTATATGCAGCATAGAAAGTGTTTTTAAAGGCTAGATGCAAGTGACAAGCCAATTCAATCGATCTAAATAAGTTTCCTTGGAATGGAGACATTCCCCCTCTTAGAATTCAAATCTTATTATTTATCTTACAAATTCCCTATTTTTTAGGAGGTGGAAAAGCTCATGCAACCTACATACAGAGAAAAGAAAAACAGGCAAGGTAAGACACCCTGGGTTTTGTTCACTGAGGAGCACAGAGACTTGATGAAGGATGGAGAGAAATGGATGCGGGAAACAGCCGCTCAATCTATGCTTGTCGCCACACTAATAGCCACTGTAGTTTTTTCAGCAGCCTTCACTGCACCAGGTGGTCACAGTCAGCAAACAGACACTCCTATTTTGTTAATGGTTTTTGCGGTGTCAGATGGACTAGCATTATTCACCTCCTCAACTTCAATCCTAATGTTCTTATCCATCCTCACCTCATGCTATGCGGAACAGGATTTCCTCCATTCATTACCCTCTAGATTGATGTTTGGACTCACAACACTCTTTGTTTCTATTATAACCATGATGGTAACTTTTACCATAACCTTTTTCATAGTTTATCGTCATGGTTTCGCATGGGTACCTATTCTCATTGCTCTATTTGCCACTGTCCCAGTCTCTCTATTTGCTTCACTGCAATATCCCCTCTTGGCAGATGTAATCAATTCTACATATGGTTCTAGGTTTCTCTTTGAGCCAAGAAAGCACATGTTTGACCAGTGAAATCCTGGCCTCATCATTGCAGTTTTGTCCCGTAAAATTTGTGGTTCAAGTAGATGTAATTTAATTGTATTTCTACTTTTTGCATTTCGAATTGCTTAGAAAAATGTATGAAGTTTGAGAGACTTCACTTTGGGGACGTTCTCTAAGTTCAGTGGACGTTCAATACCAATAGTATTTGCAAGCTACTTTACATTTGATTTGCATCTACAACATCTATGCACCATATATTTATACCAATGCATCTTTACAATAGTGTCTCTCTAAGTTTTGGATACATTTTGCAAAGCTTTGTTTATTTTCTAACCATAAAAAGAGTTTGTCAATACAAATTTTATTTTGTAAATTATGTTACTGAATTATTTATGGATTTTTTTGGGGAGTTATAAGGTCATATATAGTCACTCAATGGCTTAACCTTATCATTCTTGTAACCTATGAAAGTCTTATCAATAACATAACTTTCAAATATTTTTTATTTTTTATTTTTTCAAACAAGATGCAATATTCATGTTCAAAAATTCAGAAATAGATGAGCATAGATATTGATGATCACAAAATAAAGCTAAATAAAATATCAAAAGAGGGAATATGCCCCATAGGAAGGCTTGTCTACTATAGACAACATGTCCACAACACATCAAAGATCAAAGAAGTCAAAAAAATATGTGGAAAGAGGCCAAATTAATTAATAAATAAATAAATAAAAAACAAACAGATTACACATCAAGAAGTCAGAACAGAAACATGCACAAAATAAATCCAAAAAAAATAGCTAGATGTGATACTACATCAAAACAAAAATTATAAACCATCCTTAATGAGTCTAGAATACAACCCAAATGGCCAAGAAACTTGATCATACTCATATTATCCTAGATTTAATTAAACTTCAAATCACTCATAAAACAGGGCAGAGCAAAGACAAGCAAAAAATAAATTTGTAAGAAATAGGTAGAGGTAATATTTCATCAAAACAAATATTTTACATCATCCATATGATAGGAAAGACCTTGCACATTAGTGTATCATTCCCTATATCAAGGGTTATGAGTTGCTTGAAGTACATGATGTGGTCAAACGAGTCGCTCGTTCCATCGTACATTGTAAATTTGGGCACCACGAACCCTCTAGGTGGTTCATAGCTAACGATATAGGGGTCAAATAGCATGGAAAGCATGTCATCCAACTGTTGACTAATAGAGTCAGGCGAGGCTCGCATTACTGGCACTCCCCCCTATTGCTACCTTGGTGGTTGAGAGAGTCATCCAGACGTGGTTATGGCAGCTAGTTGACCTAGACGTGCCCTCAAGGTTTCTAACATGCACGGTTGCTCTTCCATGTCTAGTGCTTCAAGTCTTAGTCGGGCTCTCATTACATTAGTGTGGACCTGCATTTTTCATGTGGTGAAAAATTAGTTTTGGAAAAGTCGGAGTTGCCACTTATTTTATTTTATTTTAAAATGAAAAATAAAACAAGAAAGAAAACCCTAAAGAAGTGACTCGATAGTTTTTGGAAAAGCGTGTCTTTGAAAAACCCGAGTCTAGGTCCGGGGATTAGGTTACCTATTGGGAAGGTACCTCTAAAAGGTAGCACCCCTCTAAGCGCTATAAAGGTCTCTACTAACTAAGTTAAGGGAAATATGACAATTAATTTGGTTGATTATAGATACCTAGGTGTAGGGAATTAAACCGAATTCCCAACCTGTGAGAAACAAAAATAGAGAAAACACACGCCAAAGAAAAAACAATCACACGCACAAGACAGTATTTACGTGGTTCGGCCATTTGCCTACGTCCACGGAGTTGCAGGGATATCACTATTATCAAGGAAGAATACAGAGTACAAAAAACCCTAATTACAAAAGGTGGTTCCACAATGGGCTAAATGGGCCCATTGTGGATTAAAAAAATAGCATGCCTAACAAGAAAACCAATCACTAGGTAGGCTAGGTGATTTAAAAAAAAAAATAGCATGCCTAATAAGAAAACCAATCACAATCATAAAGGAGATTTAGGGTGCGTACCTGGACTGCTTCTTAAGTGCTATCACAAGACATCAAAGTTAGTTCAAATAGTATATCATCCAACATGCGCTTTATTAGAAATAATTGAACAATGAAACAAATATCAAGACTCCCAAGCATGATCAAACATAAGCGCAGTTCACAGTGACAAGCATATTCATAGAATTTAGATGGTGGGTGATAGAGGGCGTGCCTGGATAGCATAGATAACTTGTAACGTGCTTCCACAAGACATGAGGGGTTGGATAATAAATAATAAAATAAAGAAATCCTAGCATGTTTGTTGTCTAATTAGTATAGCAAAAATGATCAAAGTATACGAAATCATCAATTATCACATACATGTTGTATATAATTCTTAAAAAATAAATAGCAAAGGTGGCAGCAAAGATGAGTTTTGAAAAAAATAATTTATGTAGGGGTTTCACCAATTCCCTAATTGATATACACAAATCTAGTCCAGAATTATCCTATTTGTTTGGGACCACAAGCTTGGATTCGTATTCCATTCAAAACCAGAATTTTTACTGAAAACTAAGAAAGATGCAAACCGATCAAGACATAGTTGCATATTATTTAAAAAATGAGATTTTGATTCTAAGGACTCTAAATAAATTATTTTTAAAATAGATTTTTCAAAGAGATCTTTTGAGAAAAGTATTTTATTTTAAAATAAAAGAAATTGATTTGAAAACACAAGGAACAAGCAAAATAAAATAAAACAAAATCATAAAGTAGAATTTTTTACAACCAAGCAAACTAAAGTGGTGATAATGGAGGTTAATCTTCACTATTTTCTAATGGCCTCTGAAAAGTAAATTTGACAAGAGACTATCAAAATAATAAATTATTAAAACTTAGATCAAATAAACTAATGAGATATCCACCAAGAATTAATGACTAAGATTCAAGAAAACACCTAAATTGAGAATAACAAATCAAGAGCTAGCATAAGATCAATTAAACACACAAACAGAATTAAACTAAAAAATAAATTAAAACTAAATTAAATTGAAATTAAAAACATCAACTTTATCTAATAAGATCGATTAAACTATCGGATTAAAACTACAAACACATCTAAACTAAAATAAATAAATAAATAAGTAAATTAAAACTAAACTAAATTAGAATTAAAAACAAGATCTTTACCTAAGAGGTTTAATTAAACAATTGAATTAAAATTGCAAACACATTCAAACTATAGAATAAATTAAAACTAAACTAAATTGAAATTAGACTTTATCTAATAAGATTAATTAAACTAATAAATTAAAATCAACAACAAATCTAAACTAAAGAATAAATTAAGATGAAACTATTTATAATTAAAAACACGAACTGTATCTGACATGATTATTTAAACTACTAAATTAAAATTACTAACACACTTAAACTAAAAGTTAGATTAAAACTAAACTAACTTGGGATTAAAAAAAAAAAGAACTTTATCTAATAAGATTAATTAAACTATTGAATTAAAACCACAAACACACTTAAACTAAAAGAAAAATCAACACTAAACTAAATCGAAATGAAAAATAAGAACTTTATCATGTAGAATTAATTAAACTAATTATGAAAAAAAAAACATCTAAACTAATGAAATAAATTAAAATTAAACTAAAATAAAATTTTAAAAATGAACTTACCTTCAAGAATGTATGTTGCTGTGTCTTGTTGGAGAATGGTGTGGCCTATGTGTTTCTCTTGCTTCTCTAGTGAATGCTTGATGGCTCCCCTGCTTTCTGATAAATTTCCAGTGCCCGAACAGCATCATGTTTTTGCATCTCAAAATACTTATCAACCAAATTGAGAATTCGATTAGTAATTGCACCATAGAGCTCAACACATTCACATGCAGGAAAAGGTGGCCATGCATTCTCAATCACTTCTGCATATATTTTGCATGTAGTGACAAATTCAAGGCTCGTGGGACCCTTCACGTCTATGAACATATTCAACAGTGGGCGAATTATAACTCTTTTTCGGAAACACCCATCATCACACTTCCGGCCAAGTCTCTTGATGCTGTGTGGTCTCAAGATTCCCCCTCTAAAAATCTGATGAATCTGCTTCATTGGCGCGTGTGTGGGCTGTAAAAAGGAGTTTCTGGAGATACATAGAAAAAATGCGAAAGTGGTTGCTGCCTCCTCCCATATGGCTGCGTCATGGCTGCTACATGAGTGCATGGCAGCCTTATTGTGTCGCCTACTTAAGGTGGCCTTGTGGGCTACTTTCAATGGAGGAAAGAAGGTGACTATGAGATGTCAACCCTCCTCATGCAGTCCATGCGACTGCCACTTAACAACAGAAAAAGTCGCCTAGAGAACTCCTTCACCAAAATCTGCTGAATCTGCTTCCGAAAATCCCCAGAAAGCCTCACCAAAATCCGATCCTGTGTGGACCTCCCTTCTCCAAAAAATGGTGCCTCCCTCTCGATCTTCTATTCCCCCCAAAAGACCACTAGCCTGTGTCTCCCTTTCCAAGTCACCTCGAATCTCTTTCCTTATCTGTCGAGAATCATCCTCCATCAAAACCAGCGTTTTATGTTTATTTTTCCCTTAACTCCAGGCCCATGTAGCATGCAATTTCCTGAGAAAGAGCAGGATTTACAGCGCCAGAAAATATTCGCAGCCTGGTATCATTCTTGTTGATTGTTTCTTGCATATCTTTTGATGACAAGAAATTGGGGAATGCTGGTTCTCTAAGGACTGGAATGAATGGCCTTCCATTATTGAACTTCAATGGCTCAACCAGGCTACACCTGGTGCTTCGAGGTGAGAGGCGGTGGGTTGGGAAAGGAATAACGAAGGGAAAAGAAGGAGAATAAAGAGAAGAAAAAGAGGAAGTTGTTGGCTGTAGTTTCAGCCTAAAACAGAGAAAGGCTATAGAAAGAAAATATGGAGGAGTAACACCTTGGAACAGACCTGGGAACAGAGGAGTTAAGACAGTCCACCAAAAAACAGAGGACCCTTTTTCTTTCACTTTGTATTCTCGGTTCTGCTATTTTTTTGTTGTACAGTCACTAGATTTCAAACCAGATGCACAGAGATTTAACTTGAGTAAATCTCTCCATGTGGAAGCATGACAACCACTCAAAACATAAAACAAAAAAGTTATTTTTACATATATAACCTAACACAGAATAGGCACATTATGTTACATTCTCCCCCTTAATGTGATGTTCCTTTACACCCAAAAGCTTTCAGAAGTGAACAAGCTTCTCTAAAGGCAATGCTTTAGTGAAGATATTAGCAACCTGCTCCTCTGATTTACAGTACATCAATTGAACCTCACCATCTGAAATAGCTTCTTTAATAAAATGATACTTCACTGCAATATGCCTAGTCCTACTATGAAAAACATAGTTTTTTGCAATGGCTATAGCAGATTTTTTGTCACAAAGTAGATATGTTGCTTCATTTTGCTTCTCCTTGATGTCTTCCTAAAATTCTTCTCAACCATATGGCTTGAGAAGTTGTCAATGAAACTGAAATATACTCTGCTTCTGCAGAGGATTGAGCCACTGAACCTTGCTTTTTTGAGACCCAATATATAACACCTGAACCAAGGGAGAATGCATAGCCTGATGTGCTTTTCATGTCATCAATACAGACACCCCAATCACTATCACAATGGCCAATTAGCTTCACTTCAATATTCTTGAAATATTTTATTCCAAGTTCAATCGTGCCTTGCAAATATCTCAAGACTCTTTTTGCTGCTCCAAGATGTAAATGACTAGGATAGTGCATGAATCTTGAAAGCAAGCTTGCTGTAAACATGATGTCAGGTCTAGTTGCAGTGAGATACAACAGATTTCCAACAAGACTTCTAAAGTGAGTTTCATCAACCATCTTCCCTCCATCTTCTTTCCTCAACTTTTCATTCACAGCTAAAGGAGTAGATACAGGATTACAACCAGCTATGCCAAACTTTTTGAGGATATGTTCAACATACCTCTTTTGGCAAGTAAACACACCATCTTCTTCTTGATAGACTTCAATTCCCAAAAAATAATGCAACAATCCCATATCACTCATTTCATATTTTTTCATCATTTCATTTCTAAATTTTTCAACCATCTTCTCATCATTTCCAGTAAAAATCAAATCATCAACATAAAGAGAAACAATAAGGATTTGGGAATTATCTTTGCTCTTCACATAGAGGGTAGGCTCACTCTTGCTTCTAATGAAACCATTTTCAAAGAAGTAGTTGTCAATTTGAGTGTACCAGACATGGGGAGCTTGTTTAAAACCATATAAGGCTTTCTTTAACTTGTAAACTTTGTTTTCTTCCCCATCAACAACAAAGCCTTGAGGTTGTTCAACATAGATCTCTTCTTCCAGCTTTCCATTCAAAAATGCAGATTTTATGTCAAGTTGGTACAACAACCAACCTTTTTTAGTAGCCACTGCAATTATAGTTCTAATAGTATCAATGCGAGCAACTGGAGCAAAGGTCTCATGGAAATCAACACCCAGCTATTGTGAATAGCCTTTTACAACCAACCTAGCTTTAAGCCTTTGAACTCTACCATCAGAATGGTATTTCACCCTATAAATCCATTTCACCCCAATGATTTCTTTGTCTTTAGGCTTTTCAATCAGCTGCCATGTTTCATTTTTCTCAATGACATCAATTTCTTTTTCCATTGCTTTCCTCCAATCTTCATCTTTTATTGCCTCTTTGAAACTTTGAGGTTCAACAATGCACAAATTGCATCTCTCATAAACATCACTCAAACTTCTCATTTTTCTTGGAGTTGAGGATGGTGATGACGAGCTTGAAGTTGGAGACTTAGTTGAGGGAGATAATGGAACTGATCTTAGGGAGTCTTGAGGTGATGAAGTTGAAGTGCTGCCATTTCCAGTTTCAACGAGTGTTTTTGTTTGAAGTTCATCAACAAGAATTGCTTTCTTTTGAATTTACCTTCTTCCCAATTCAAAGCAGTTTTTTCATCAAAAATAACATCTCTACTTATGATCAGCTTGTTGGTTTTCAAATTATATTGCCTATAACCCTTTGACTGTGAACTATAACCCATGAAGATGCACTTTTCACTTGTTTCATCCAGCTTACTCTTTCTTTCCTTTGGTACTTGTGAATAACATAAGAACCTAAACACTTTGAAGTGTCTAACAAATGGATTTCTTCCACTCCATGCTTCAATTGGAGTTTTGTTCAATAATGCTTTTGTTGGGCATCTATTCAAAAGATACACAGTAGTGTTAACTGCTTCAGCCCAAAAAAATTTAGGCAAGCCCTTCTCATATAACATAGCTTTAGCCATTTCCATAACTGTTTGATTCTTCCTTTCAACTACTCCTTTTTGTTAAGGAGTATATGCAACAGTAAGCTATCTCTCAACCCCTTCATCTTCACAAAAATTACCAAATTGGCTTGAAGTATATTCCATTCCTCTGTCACTTCTCAAGGTCTTTATGTAGCAACCACTTTGCTTTTCAACAAAACTCATGAATTTTTGAAGATAGAGAACACTTCTGATTTTCGCTTCATGAAGAACACCCAAGTCATTCTTGTAAAATCATCAATAAACAATACAAAGTACTTTTTGTTGCCTTGAGAAGGTGTAGACATAGGCCCACATATATAAGTGTGAATTAACTCCAATACCTTCTTTGCTCTCCAAGCAACTCCCTTTGGAAATGATTGTCTATGATGCTTCCCAAGAGCACAACCGTCACCTACTTCATTCTTTTCTTCAATGGTGTTTGGCAATCCTTGTGCCATTTTCCTTTGACAAAGCATCTTTAAGCTATTGAAGTTCAAGTGCCCAAATCTTCTATGCCACAACCAAGCATCTTCAACATCTTCCATTCTCAAAGCCACATTTTCAGCATATTTGATGACAATTGGAAAGCTTCTATTTTTCTCCATCTTTATCTTATTCACTAAATTTCTTCTCTGCTCCTTATCATAAGTGGTGCACTCATTATCTTCAAAGTGAAGTTTATACCCATGCTTTACTAGTTTTCCCACACTTAACAAATTTTGCTCCAAGGTTGGTACAAGAAGAACATCTCTGATGTACTTGGTTCCCACTTTAGTTTAGATGCCAACTATGCCTTTTCCTTTAACATTCACTAAATCACCATTACCCATTTTGACTTGTGAGTTGATGGTTGTATCCATGTCAAGGAAAATATTTTTGTTACCAGTCATGTGGTTTGTGCATCCACTATCATGGATCCACGCATTATTCTTTTGCTCAGCAACACTTTGACAAGAATAAAACATGTTTTCATCAACCTCTTTCTCCTCAACATAACTTGCTTGTTGATTGTTCTTAAATCTGAAATCTTTTTTAACATGCCCAAATTTTGTACAATTGAAGCATTGAGGCTTCCCTTTGAATCAACAATCTTTTTCAACATGACTACTTCTTTTACAAATATTACACTTTGAGAATGATGAGTCTTCTTCGTTAGTGAACTTTCTTCCATAGTTGAATCTTCCTCTACCTCTTCTATCTCTTCCTCTTGCTCTTCCTCATCTAGTTCTGCCACCTCTAGATGAATCGCTTCTATTTTCATTGCTTATAGGTTTCCTGTCAACATTTCTGGAGTTAAGGCTTATTTTTTATTGGAATGCACTTTCTACTGATTTTTCAGAATGCCTCAACAATCTCTGTTCATAAGTTTTTAAAGACCCAAATAGCTTTTGTACACTGAGCAGTGAGAGATCTTTTGTTTCTTCAATCACAACCACAATTGGGTCAAATTTGTCATGTAGACTGATCAAAAGTTTCTCAACAATTCTTTTATCACTAATTTCTTCACCATATGACTTCATTTGATTTACTAACTCCATAAATTTGGAAGAAAACTCATTTAGAGTTTCATTCTCCTTCATTTTCATATTTTTCAGCTCTCTTATTAAAGCTTGAAGCTTTACTGACCGGGTTCTTTTGTCTTCTTGGAATTCCTGTTGAAGGATGTCCCATGCTTCTTTAGCTTTTGAAGCTCTCATAATTCTTGGAAAGATGTTGTTACCAACACCTTGTTGAATAAATAAGAGAGCTTTTGCATCCATTTTTTTCAATTCTTTCAATTGATCTTTTTCAACCAGAGTTAGTGTAATCAAATTGTCAAGTTCATCAAAACTATTTTCAACCAAACCCCAAGAATCTTGAGACATAAATAATGTTTTCATTTTTATGCACCAAAATTCATAATTTTCTCCTTCAAATAATGGAATAGAAGAAGGTTGAGAACTCATACTTATAACACTTGTGCTGGCCATTGATCTACTCTTCAAGTCCTTGGTCCGTCTGCTTCAAGATTGAGGGTTTCTAGCTACAGAATCTGATTGCACAGCAACATCACCAATTCAACTGCATTGTAGGTTCGGATTTGGGTCTTCGGATTAAAAGAAACCCTAGTATCCTCCCTTTCCAAAACAGAGGAAATTTCTTAAAATTCCATACATAAGAGGCATGTTTTAAGAGATAAAAGGGCTTGAAAAGAAGAAGTGGATTAGATTAGATTGGAAACAGCAAGGTGGATCGAAGATTAGATTGAGAGGTGGATTCGTGAAATGGGTTGCTTTGATACCAATTCTATTGGCTGTAGTTTCAGCCTGAAACAGAGAAAGACTATAGAAAGAAAAAATGGAAGAGTAACACCTTGGAACAGACCTAGGAAAAGAGGAGTTAAGACAGTCCACCAAAAAACAAAGGACCCTTTTTCTTGCACTTTGTATTCTCGGTTCTGCTATTTTTTTTTGTTGTACGGTCACTAGATTTCAAACCAGATGCAAAGAGATTTAACTTGAGTAAATCTCTCCACGTGGAAGCATGACAACCACTCAAAACATAAAACAAAAAAGCTATTTTTACATATATAACCTAACACAGCATAGGCACAATATGTTACAGAAGCAATAGAGGAGGAAGTGGAGTGAAACAGAGATAAAGCCATTTGTAGTCGAGATCTAAATCAAAGGAAGAGAATTAGGGTTAGCTTTTCAGGCTGCTTCTTCTTTCATTTCACTGGTTGTGGAGGAGGTGAGACACCCAGTAGGGACTCCACTATTGGGGGCGGGCTCCTTACCGCCACCTTCTTCCATGGAGAAAATCCTCTCCCGTCCAGAATGTTGGATCTCTCCTCTATGTGCTCTCAATCATGGCCATGTCTTCAAAATCGGTTTCAGAATGACCAATATCTGTCTTTATATTGTGAGAAAGTGGGAAAGTGTTTTGAACAATATTTTTCTAACCACCTTCTTCAGTTAGAGAACGTGATACATCCTCAAGAAATCCAACTGAAATTTTAGACAAATGTTCAAACATCAAATTGCACTTGGTTTCCATGTTAGAGTTCTCCATTAGGTTGAGTTAAAAGGAAGATGAGATTTGCAAGGAGAAAGAACTCAGAGATATGAAGATAAGAACGAGATGTGCAGAGCATCTGTTTGAGAGAAAACCAGAAAGATGAACAACTGAAATTGAGCTACAGCAAAGCTACCCACTGTTAGGTCAGCTGTTACTTCTTGACATCCCCCCTCAAGCACACAGGGCGAGAAAGGACTGTGAGCATGCTTCGGAGATGAAGAAAACGTTGAGTTGAAAGAGCTTTGGTCAAGATATCAGCAACTTGATCTTCAGATGGGAGAAATCGAACATCAAGAGTTTTTTGCAAGACTCGTTCACGAACAAAATGATAATCAATTTCCACATGTTTAGCCCGAGAATGAAGGACAGGATTTGCAGCTAAATAAGTAGTGCTGAGATTATCACAATAAAGAACAGGAGGCTGAAACAGGGGAACAAAGAGTTCTTTAAGCAGGGACTGGATCCAAGTGAGTTCAGCTGCTGCGTTAGCCAAGCCCCTATATTCGGATTCAGTACTGGAGCGAGAAACCACCTTTTGTTTAGAGGCTGACCAAGAGACCAGATTGCCTCCAAAAAATATGCAGTAGCCACTGGTGCTACGTCTATCATCAGGGCAAGATGCCCAATCCGCATCTGTATAGGCAATAAGATCAAGGGAGGAAGATGGTTGGAAGGAAAGCCCATAAAACAATGAACCTTTGAGATAACGAAGGACACGTTTCACGGCTTGAAGATGAGTAGAGGTTGGAGCATGCATAAATTGGCAAAGCTTATTAACAGTATAAGCAATGTCTGGTCTAGTAATTGTGCAATACTGTAGGGCACCCACAAGACTCCGGTACAAGGTGGGATCTTCTAATTTGGTACCATCAGTTATGGAGAGAACAGGACCAGCAGCCATTGGGGAAGCCATGGACTTTGATTCAGACAAACCAGCACGTTGAAGAAGATCACATATATATTTAGCTTGACTTAAATGCAAAGAAGATCCAGACTTGAGCACCTCTATTCCAAGAAAAAAGTTGAGAGGACCAAGATCCTTGAGAGCAAAGCAAGAGTTTAAGGAGGATATAAGTTGTTCAATGAGCAAGGAACTTGAGCCAGTGACAATAATATCATCAACATAAACCAAGACAACAAGCATGGCAGAATTGTTACAGTATACAAACATTGATGTATCTGCTTGTGACATGGAAAAACCCCATTTAACTAAGGCGGAGCTGAGTTTGGTGAACCAAGCACGTGGAGCTTGCTTCAAACCATACAATGCCTTGGTAAGTTTACAAACAAAGTTGGGCTTAGAGGGATCCACAAAGCCTGGGGGTTGTGTCATAAAAACTTGCTCAGATAAATCACCATTAAGAAATGCATTGTGGACATCAAGTTGTCTGATAGACCAGTTTTTACTTAATGCCAAAGAGAGAACCACACGAATAGTAGTGGGTTTAACCACGGGACTGAAGGTTTCAAAGTAATCAAAACCAGGAGTTTGATGAAATCCTTTCGCCACCAAACGTGCCTTATAGCGTTCAACAGTTCCATCAGGTTTGTACTTCAATTTATAAACCCATCGACATCCAATAATATTCTGATTAGGTGGAGGAGGGACCAGGACCCATGTTTTATTGCTCATGAGAGCTTCAAATTCAAGGTGCATAGCTTGCTGCCATTCAGGAACTTTAACAGCTTCCTTGAAAGAATTCGGTTCACAAAGTGGATGAAAAATAGTCTCAGTAGGAGACAAAAATATCTTAGGCTTGAAGATGCCATTTTTGGCACGCGTTGTCATGGGATGACAAGGAGAAGGAACATGAGAGGAAGAAGATTGAGCTGTTGGAATAGGTGCAACCTCAGAAGAGGAAATTGACACACTAGTATCAGAGATTGGAACCAACTCTGAAGATGGACTGGATGAGGAAGGCAAAAGGGAAGATATTGGAGTGATTGGTACTGCTAAAGGAATGGCACAATGAGTGGGGGAAACACGACAAGGAGGCTGAACTGTAGAGGGCTTAGCAAACGGGAAATCTAGTTCATCAAAAATAACATGTCGTGATATATGTATTTTTCCATTGGACATGTTTAAACAGAGATATCCTTTATGCTTAGAGCTGTAGCCAATAAAGGTGCATTTAACTGATCGATATGCAAATTTATGGCGATTAAAAGGGCGGAGAAAAGGATAACAAGTGCAACCATAGACACGAAGGAAAGAATAATTTGGTAGACAATGGTAAAGAGTCTTATATGGAGAAGAAAAATTCAGCACAGAGGAAGGAAGTCTATTAATCAAATATAAAGCAGATTGGAAGGCAAAAGGCCAATATTTAAGAGGAATAGAAGCATGAGCAAGCAAGGAAAGGCCTACTTCAACCACATGTCTATGTTTTCTCTCCACACGACCATTTTGTTGAGAAGTGGATGGACAAGATACTCTATGCAGAATCCCAAACTTACACAAAGTATTAGTAAAGGCTTGAAACTCTCCCCCCCAATCAGTTTGAAGCATTCTGACTTTAGTATCAAATTGAGTCTCAATCATCACTTTAAATTGCAAAAAGGCAGAGATAGCTTGATCTTTAGAAGCTAGTAGATACAACCAAGAAAATCTTGTATGATCATCCACAAAGAGCACAAAGTATCTTGCACCATTAGTACCAACAACAGGGGCAGGACCCCATAGATCAGAATGTACAAGAGCAAAAGGCTGAGATGCTCTAGATTCAGACAAAGTAAAAGGTAGGCGATGGCTCTTTGCCATTTGACAAGGTTCACAAACACCTGTCCAATGTTCTGGGGGCAAGCTACAAGCACTCAGAACTTTATTGACTATTTTACGTGCAGGATGGCCTAACCTGAAATGCCATAGATCTGCCTTATTGGAAAGTTGTAATGTAGATGACATACATGGGACCTCAGTTGTCAAGCTTGTTCTTCCAGCAAGTTTATTATCATCAGGATCTTGATATCTTCTACTAGGTGCTGAAGACGACAGTTTGTATAAGCCATAGTTAAGGTTGCCTTGGAGAAGAGCCTTCTTCGAAGCTTGATCCTTCACCACAAATCCATTAGTAAAGAATTCCACAGTGACATTATTGTCAGTACACAACCTATTCACACTTATCAGATTGGTTGTAAGTTGTGGAACATGTAAAATATTTTTTAGATTTAAAGACCGAGAAGCTGAAGAAATAGTGGAGTGTCCAATATTTGAGATATTTAAACGATTACCATTTCCAACCATGACTTTGTCTGAACCAGCAAATGGAGTATGTGAATTCAAATTGTTGAGATTTGGAGTTAGGTGATGCGTAGCTCCGGTGTCCATGTACCAGCTTTCATCTCCAACAGTGGACGGAGTTGCAACCATTGCAGCAAGATGATTGTTCATTGTTGGTTGATAAGTCTGATCAAATCTATGATAGCAATTAATTGCAATGTGACCATATTTACCACATACTTGGCACTGTGGTTTTCCATTGCTGCCACCAGAAACATTATTGAAGTTTCCAGATGAGTAAGAATGGTTGTTAAAACTACCTCTTCCTGGACCATGTCCAAAATTTCCACCATTGTTGTTATAGTGGCCTCTCCCACGGCCTCTACCAAAGTTCTGATGATTAAATTGTTGTTGATTCTGATTGCCTCTACCTTGAGTCTTGAATTGACCAGACCTTTGATTTTTTTTGTTGTGTCCTTGAATGTTCATTGTTGTAATATTTGCTTGCAGGAGATTTGTTTCTTCTGCTGTGTGTTGTTGTTCCAATCGATTTTCATGAGTCAAGAGCATGCTGTGAATTTCTTCTAGGCTTAATGGTTCATGCCCAAAGGTAACTGAAATGACAAACGAATTGTACTCTGCTCCGAGTCCTACAAGTAAATAGAGAATTCGGTCTTGCTCTGTAATGTTTTCTCCAATTGCCAGCAGGTTATCTACAATGGACTTGATTTTGAGTAGATATTCCATCATACTCAATCCTCCTTTCTTCGTTGTCTGCAATTGGAAATGAAGCTGCATGATACGAGCCTTTGAAGCTGCTGAGAAAATTTTCTCTAGAGCAGTCCAGATTTCTGATGCAGTATCAAGGCCGATAATCTGTGCCATCACTCCTTCTGTCAAAGAAGAATAGATCCAACACATTACTAAGCAATTCTGACGTTGCCATATACTGTATTCTGGATTTATGTTCTCTGAATCTCCAAGAAATTGTGAAGGAGCAGGGATTTTGCCATAGATCATTTCTTCAAGACCATTTGCAATGATGATGTTCAGCATCTGAGTTCGCCACAGTAAGTAATTTGATTGATCGAGTCTTACCGTGAATGCTTGATTCAATGATGGCATTGTATGATGAGCAAAACTGGAGTTAGGATGATCCGTGGAAGAAGCTGATCCTTCTGATGCCATGGAAAAGGATTTGCAGATGTTAGTTTGTGGCTCTGATACCAAGAAAGAACTCAGAGATATGAAGATAAGAACGAGATGTGCAGAGCATCTGTTTGAGAGAAAACCAGAAAGATGAACAACTGAAATTGAGCTACAGCAAAGCTACCCACTGTTAGGTCAGCTGTTACTTCTTGACACAAGGAAGCGGTCAAAATCTTGATGATTGGTGTTGCAACCACCCGATTCCATCAATGTCATTGTCCTCTGCACTTGTTCCAGTTTTCTCAATTGTTTCATTTTTGCTCTCTCTCTCTTCGACACCCTTTTCTGCTCAAAAGAAAGCCATCTTTTGACCAGACCCATGTGGCCATGACGACATAAAAAATGAAAACCGGCGACACTCCGACTAATTTTTCGGTCAAATAAGAGAAACCCAGATGCAGAATTGGCTGGAATTGGGCTTTGTTTGAAGGATGCAATATATCCTCTCCATGGTGCGACCTACAGTGTCTGCATTTCCAACAGTTGATTGCCCCACTAAAAGTCTCTCTTCCTCCACGTGCTGAATTTTTATTTTTTATTTCAAAAACTCCTCCTCCTCCTTTGTACCTTCCCCTGAACACAACCCCACTTTTTTGTCCACATACACGCTCCATCCTTCTCTTTTCACTTACCAAAACAAACTTTGGTAATTTGCTCATCGGACTGATTCTCCACTTTCCAAAAAATCACAGCCCCTTTAGTAAGTTTCCTGAACACAACCCTACTTCCCATAAACGTCTTTTTGACTCCACCAGCCTGGAAAGGACACCTCACCAGTCCGGAGAGTGCTATCAATATCTTCCGCACATCAATCCAGTATGATCAAAACCCTCGTTTCTGAACATAGCCCTCATTCCATCCCTATACACAGTGAATCTCTCATTTTCCTCTCTCTTAAACCAACTTTGGTAATTTTCCTTTCAGAAAGAAAAAAGACATTCACGCTCACCGGACTGATTCCCCTCTTTGAACAAAGCTCTCCCATCCATATACATGCTGCCTTTTCCCTTTTTCCTATGCCAAACCCCTTTGGTAAGTTTCCTACGGAAACATAAAATTATTAGATTTAATAAATGAATAAAAGATATTTTAGAAAGTTATAAAATAAAGATCATTAAAAAATAAAAAAATAAATATCATGCAAGAAAGAAATGCAATCCTTTATCATGTAAGCCATGCAAGAATGCCACACAACCATGCAAACCACACAAAAATGCAATCCATACCAGCCATGCAAATATGCAAAAATTACCTAAAAGGTGACTTAAGTGGGATAGAGTGTGCCTAGAGGAGCCCGATGGGCCAAGTGCATCTAAATGGACCTAGGGTGCCTAAGTGAGCCTAGGGTGGTGCCTAATGGACCAAGTGCATCTAAATGGGCCTAAGGTGGTGCCTAACGGATCAAGTGCATCTAAATGGGCCTAGGGTGTCTAAGTGAGCCTAAGGGCATGCCTAATGGGCCAAGAACATCTAAATGGGCTTAGGGTGCCTAAGTGAGCCTAGGGTGGTGTCTAACGGACCAAGTGCATCTAAATGGGCCTAGGATGCCTCAGTGGGCCTAGGGTGGTGCCTAATGAACCAGGTGCATCTAAATGGGCCTAGGGTACCTAAGTGGGCCTAGGGTGGTGCCTAATGAACTAGATGCATCTAAATGAGCCTAGAGTGTCTAAGTGGGCCTAAGGTGGTGTCTAATGGGCCAAGTGCATCTAAATGGGCCTAGGGTGCCTAAATCTAAATTAGGGCTGCCAAGAGTCACAATAGGGTTGGATAAATCCTTCAACCAAAGTCCCCAAGGTGGCTTAGAAAAGATAGGCTACACGACTAGTAATGAGCCACTAGGGAATTGTTGTAAAGTACGGAACAAATACCTAATAGGACATGTGCTAGGAGGACAAAATGGAGGGTCTATAGTTAGTTAAATGTAACCCTCTACCATGCCTCATTTTCCTTGATACCTGAGTGGAGTTGGTGCCTTTGTCCGACTATGTTTGACGAGCTGGCGAAGGTTCCTCCATGGATCACCTTGAGTAGTTGCCAGAAGAGAACTTTGTGCCCTCAAGGAAAGATGCCTCAACTGTTCGTAGTGAGATTATTTGCTGGCTTTGAGTGTGCCGACTTTGTGAGGGGCCCACAGTTGACATTTAAGCCCACAACTTCTCTTTTTCTTCCCTTAGTCGTTCCATTTGGCGAAGCAAAGTCTACATCTGCCACTCATTTTCTCATTAGCGTCTCTCCATTCTTTCACACTAGACAAAATAGTCTTCGACACCCATTGTTGATGATTGATTTCTGGAGGGTGTGGACATCCTTAGTTGTTTCCCACAGACGATGCCAATGTTGGTGTTGTGCCAACTGGATTGAATCCCGTCTAGCTTCACCAGAGTCAGATGGATTGCTTCCTTGCACAAAAGAATGTTCGGATAGGTAGTCTAAGCATGCCCCTCTGAAACTTAAGTTAGAATCTAGTGAGAGTGAATCCAACTTTTTGAATGGCTATGTCCCTCTGTACTTTTTTCATGCTTTTGGATGGGTTTTTATAGAACGTATGACACCATCGTCCCAACATTGATTGTGTATTCATGTCCTTTCTACACTGATGAATGCCATCGTGATGGATATTATGCCTTAATGAGATAATCAATGCCATTTTCTCAACGCGGATTGGGTAATCATACCAAATAAGTCCTGCTGATTGACGTCATTTGTTGTCTATTGTGCAAGAATTCTGAATCATATCATTGATTGTGCATTTACATTTGTCAATGTCACTGATTGTGTGTAACGACTAACGGACATTGATTTTCAGGAGTAAATGTTGTTTTGATTGTCACTTAGGCATTGGTGGTAGTTAATCATCCGCTCAATGCTTGGAATTTCCAACTGACTTGGTTTGTCCGTTTGGAAGTCCCTAGTTGGCTTGGTCTGTCCATTCCATCTAACATTGGGGAAGAAGGAAATCTATATTTTCTCTTATGCCAGAAGGAGCTTGTCTTAGTCTAGACGGATTCCTCCCAGATGGATTATCTGTTTACCTTGGACGACCAAAGGGTCTTGAGCCTATGAAGGACACGTGGAGGGAAGCAACAATAAGCAAAGGCTTGCCTTTAGTGCTCCTTTGGCATATAAACCTCTCCAGGATGCAAAGGTCATATATTATCCTTGCTTAGCCCAAACCCTTCATACTCACAAGGATGTGGTAATGATTAATGGCACATATTGCATGGAAATGAGGGAAATTATCACATGTTAGGCTTGATTATAACATTAAAAGCACCCTTCAACTAGTCATTTGTATGTTACTTGATGTATGTCTGATTTTCTCATATTTTCTTTGAGTTATGCTTACAACTATTTTCTATGATCTTGAGATCCTCTCCAAGCATCTTGGATGTGAGAATAAGGTTTGAGTTGAACCAAAAAACTATGGTTGCATGGAGGTCTTAGGTGTTGTCCCATTTCAACAAATAAAAAGTTTTGAATTAGTTAAAGGGTTTAGAGATGCTCAAATGAGTGAAACATATTTTGTTGGATTTTTAACTTCTTGAAGTTAAATCTGACCAAATTTAATAATTTTTAGATGTCATTTGCCCATGGAAACAACTAGAGAAAGAGAGATAAAGCTCTTAGAAAAAAATGGTGCCACCTCTGCACTTGGCGACACTTTTCATCTTTAGCAAACTAGAATCACCTGAAGATATATGGTGCCACAATGGCGCCATATCCTGTAGTGGAAACACTTATGGCAATAAGGCCACCAATTTCCCCTGAAAGTGAAGAATGAGCTAGGCCCACACTCCAAGCAACCATTAGGAATTCCACTTACCATTTGGATGCCTCAACATGGCAAAACACTTAGAGCATGGTTTGAGAGCCTATAAAAGAGAGGATTGGCAATCGTCACTTTGTTCCTGGTTTTTGGTATTTTACTATTAGACTTTTGGAAGACGAGATCTTTGAGGCATTTGGAATTTAGGTTTCTTTCTATTTTTCTTTTGTTTGGATTATTTTCTTTATTTTGAACTTGTTTTCCTTATATTTTCATTGCCATTAGATCAATGCATTAATTGATTTGAGATTTGAGTTTTTAATGTTCGATTTTGTATGCTTTGTTTTATTCCTTTGGTTTAATTTTGTTTTAATTTCTTTTGAGAAGTTTAGTAGGTTGAGGAAAGGGGACACTAGGCATCCCCTTCCATCATTGGAATGATCTTGTGATTATTGGGTATTAATAGATTTATTCAATGTATTATTCAAATTCCTTCAATCTTGTGAGGTCATCATATCTCAATGTTTGGGAATTAAAGCGGTGCACCTTTTTTACTTGAATCGATCATTATTGAGTCCTCAACATTGCAATTTGGCAAACAAAAGAGGTAATGAGAATTTTGAATATTCTACAAAGAAATCCAATTAGTAAGTTGAGATTTTCAATTCAATTCAAGTGTGCTTTTGTTGAAAATAATCCAACTCAAGAAACTTGTAGGTGTCTTAGATTTTTATTGTAATTAATATTATGTTACATTTAGTTAAGACAATTTAAATTTCCCTGTTTTTTTAAAACAAAAAATTCACAAACCTTCTTGCTCAAGTCAAATTGAAAGAAAGATTTTTCCACAAAATCTAGCTTTCACTATCTAGATTCTTCTACCTTACCTACATTCCAAGATCATCTCCATAAGCTCATGCTAACAAGAAATAACCTTTTTAGGGGGCAGACAATAGCGTGTTAAAGTCTTTTATAGTGTGGGCAAAACGTTCATTCAACATATATCACATGAATATTCAAATAAACTAAAAAGCAAAAATTGAATTGGAAATATTCTATGTTGAAAAGATGTCCTTCCAATGTGTAATGAACATTTTATAAACATTGGATGTCCTTCCAATGTTTATAAACATAATGTTGAAAAGATGTCCTTCCAATGTGAATATGAGAAGGAACTGTAAATCTCCTTTCATATTTGAATGAGACACGAAAGAGTTAGCTGATTCAAGTAAAACAAACTCAACTTGGAAAATTAATGTAATGGATGATTCCACGGATCGTGAACATTTTCCAAATAAGAGATAGTTGACTTCAAAATTAATGTGAGTATTAGGTAGCATTTGGTGTAGGAACATGTTGCATCATTTCATTATTTCAGATATTTAAGTTTTTGCAGCTTGGATGGACCGGTCCATTGGGTATATGAAAACGAGAAGAAAGGAGTGGTTGCATTATTCAACCAGATTGTGACCTTTTGTAATATAAAACAGAACCCAGCTTGGAAGTTAATGTAAGCAGCATTTGGTGGATGCTGACCAAAACAAATATTATACATCATCCTTACAGAGTCTAGAATGCAAGCCAAGCGTCCATGAATCCTAGTCATATACCATCTATCCCAGATTTATTAATGTACTCCTATTACGCATTAGAAATCAATATATGAATTAAAAAAGTCATATTTAAAAAAGTCAGAATTTCATAGGTATTAGAAATGTTGTGACCCCTTTATTTGTCCAGAAAATAAGATTTAAAGGAGATAGTCAACTTTTTGCATAAGAACCATTACTTTTTAGCAATATGTTTGTTAAAACTCACTCTTGTTTGTATTTTGATTATTTTTTTTCTCTGCTAGTCATCCCCTTCCGTTTAGATTTTTAAAAATGCTATGGATTGTTGATCAAGTGTATCTCTAATTAGAGTTGTGTAGATAGTTGAGACAAATATGATATGTGTTGAATATTTTCAGTCAGTTGTAAGTCCATATTCTGGTACTATACTATATATGAGGAGCAATGTTATTAACACATTTAATTGGTTTTAAATATAAAGAAAATTAGCAGGGGAAGGGAACATCAATTTGGAAATTTTTAATCTCTGAAAACGCTGAAATTCAAAACAAAAATACAACAAACGCTGGCTGATTAGTCATCAATATGGAGACTTTTAGATTTCAGGACAAACCAAATAAACTTGAGGCACTCATTCAAACAACAAAGGAAGTGACAAGGAAGAAAGAAACAGACTTACACTTTAGCTCAATCATAAAACAACACCCCAAACTTAGTACGGAAAGAACAACACATCAGAACTTGACAAGGAAGAAAGAAGCAGACTTACACTTTAGCTCAATCACAAAACAACACCCCAAACCTAGTACTCAAAGAACAACACATCAGAACTTGACAAGGAAGAAAGAAGCAGACTTACACTTTAGCTCAATCATAAAACAACACCCCAAACTTAGTACGCAAAGAACAACACATCAGAACTATCCATGCATCAATCACTTGCCATGCATCCATTACTTGCCATGTGTTGATGAATTGCCATGCATCCATGACTTGCCATGTATCCATGAATTGCCATGCATCCATGAATTGCCATGCATCCATGAATTGCCATGCATCCATGACTTGCCATGTATCCATGAATTGCCATGCATCCATGAATTGCCAGTAGAATTCGTTCCATTACTCATCTTTGTATCTCGTGCATCAATTGGCGTCACTGACCTGCCAATAGAATTCGTTCCATTACTCATCCATGACTTGCCATGTATCCATGAATTGCCATGCATCCATGACTTGCCATGTATCCATGAATTGCCATGCATCCATGAATTGCCAGTAGAATTCGTTCCATTACTCATCTTTGTATCTCGTGCATCAATTGGCGTCACTGACCTGCCAATAGAATTCGTTCCATTACTCATCTTTGTTTCTCGTGCATCAATTGGTATCCATGTCTTGCCAGTAGATTTCTCTCTACTACTCTTCCCTCTTGTTCGTGGATCAAATGGTGTGAAGCTAAGTGGTTGATCTGACATAGCTGCTTGCTGGTATTGCTATATTTCTGCAGGAAGAAAGTTTGATCATCCTTTTAAACTCCCTCTGAAAAGGACTTTTACTAGTCAAAATTGCCCAACTTTGAATTTCTTGGAACTTTCATGTTAAAATTATTTAATTTGGTAGTTGAATTTACGTATCTTTCATTTGTAGTTGTTTTGTCTCATTGTCAAAATAGATGGATTTTTTGAATCAAGATTCTAGGAAGAGAAATTGCCCAACCTCTTCAACTCGTACCAAATCATATTCATACTTACCCAATTAATATCTATTAGGAAGTCCCCTAAGTGTGAAAGCAACCATTTAATTAATTTCACTGTTTGAATTTTTAAAATTATATATAAATAAAATTTTGTTTTGAAATTTGTTCATAAAATTTGACTTTTTAATAGTTGGGCATAAAATAACAATTTTGAAGTTCTTGGAACTTTCATGTTAAAATTATTTAATTTGGTAGTTGAATTTATGTATCTTTTACTTGTTGATTGGCCCAATTTATTTGGTCCAATAATGAACCTTCCTAGTACATGTCTCGTTGTCAAAATAGATGGATTTGTTGAATCAAGATTCTAGGAAGAGAAATTATGTATACATCTTCCTATCTCGTCTAATATAAAAAGTTTATCTTTTTAATAGTCACAAAAAAACAAAAAAAAAGTTATAAAAACTAATTTAATCAAAGAATATAAATAATTTGCAAATGTGATACTTAAAAATTGAGGTCATGTTTAGTCTATTAAATTAGAAGTAAAAATTTAAGAGCATAAACATATTATGAGAAGAAGTCAACACTCTCCATAAATACAAAGAAATTACAAAAACTTAATTATTTAATTAAAGCATGTAGATATGTTGAAGATTTAAGGGTTATAGTGACACCTATGTTTATGGTGACTTGTTATAAATGTTACCATATATCTTTTTCCTTGTAGTGTTGTCCCATTTGTTTGACCTTCTTAGTTAGAGCTTTCCAACCCTCTCAAATTAGAACCTTTATCTCTGTCACATCATCCTAAAAAAACTTGTGACTTGTTCCACCACTACAAGAAAACCTACGGGATATGATCAGTCTGAAAAGAATTAAGGAAAGAAAAGGAAAATGATTTTTACATTTAAGTTTATCATGAAAAATATTTTTTTTTAAATCAAATATAATTAAAATTTTTAATTGTTTGGTGTTTGGTAAACTACTTAATAACTTAAAGTGACTCAATAACTTAATTGAATTTATTAAGTAAATTAAGTATATTTGATAAAATAATTTAATGATATGACTTAAAATAAAAAATAACTTTAAGTAATAAGAAAAAACAATTAACTTATTCTTAAATCTACATCTTCATTTTACTTTTTTATTATTATTTGCCTTAATTACCTTTATAATTTTTTTTACTACTTCACGACCTTAATTGTTACTCAACTTCCTTTGTTCTAATTAAAAGTTACGAGGATAAATATATCAATTTGATGATTTAGAATAAATTTTAAGTTAATTTTATCAAATCTTAATATTTGAAGTAAAAATTAAGTAATAAATTTTAAGTCAATAATTTAAATATATTTTAACTTAAAGTTAACTTAAGTAGTTAAATAATAGGTATCAAGTTTTATCAAACACTTGAAGATGAAAAATAAATTAAATGAGTTTGAGGTTGTATATAAAAATAATTTATTAACTTTAAATTTATTTCTTTTTTTTTTTTTTTCTTTCCTTCCATTTTTCCTATCTATCTTCATTTGCCCACAAATTTTTAGAACCAAACATACCCATAAGTACTCATCTAAATTTATTTTTGAATAGCATATACATGTGACTACAATAATCTCATAAAATAAAGGAACAATAGCTTTGAATCCATAAGAAGACTCTAGCAAATTGCAAGAAATGGGAGATTGAGTGATTCCAATGGTTGTTGGAGGACCCACTGCTGAAACTACTCTACAAAGTATCAGCTAGATATCAATGAAGATCAACTCGGTTATCTTCTCTATAAATATATTCTTTCTAGGCCCGGAACAGCTCCTCCATGGTGGTCTTTTCCTGGTCTGAAACCGCGTATTGGATGTGAGGTGGATATGGGTACGCTGAAGTCAACCTGCAACCATTAAGAGAAAAATGTTGTGTTTGTTAAATTTTAGGCCAACTAATCTTTAGCTGTTTGCACATTTGTCATTGAGGGGAGGAAATATAAACAATTCTAGAAAGAGCTGGAGATTAGAGAAGGACAATAGACAATACAACCATGCCAGAAACCGAAAAAAAAAAAAACAAATCCTTATCATCCTCCCTCTTTTTCGGCTTTGCCTCTTATCTTCACAGAGAAACAGAGACAGACAATATAATTAATTTCAACCAAGTCAACTACCGTCTTCCCTTTGTATTTAGGACACAGGTCGAAGATTATGTAGCTTGATTGGCATGTCGAAAGTGGCAGCGCAGGAAAATCTATTGCAACCAACCATAGAAAGAAGGGCAAATGTAAACCTATCCGACATGCAGCACTGACTATCAAAAGTGTAAGGTAAAATCTACGCATATTATTAAAATATAAATAAATGGAACGTAAAAAAAAAAAAAAAAAATTGAGACCTAATGATATGATTTTCATTGGTCTTATTTTTGGTATACTAGAAAAAAGGATTTTTAGGAGGTGTGTGATAAATTAATATAATGACTTAATAATTTAATGTAAGTTATTATATATATTAAATATATTTAATAAAATAATTTAATATCATAATTTAAAATTAAAAATAATATTTGAAAATTAAATTAAAATGCTAAACTTATTATGAATCTCATATCACTTCAAATATGTAATAACAATCTTTATAATATGTATGACTCATTTTTTATAAAGTAAATATTTTATAATTATTTTAAATAATTTCAAAAAATTAATTCATTTATGGAGTAAACTTATACTAAAAAATAAAATCTAATAAAAATGATTTCAAATTAAGAATAAATTAATTATTTTGATTTAATACTTAAAATCATTTTAAATATTATGATATTTTATAAAATATTTAATTTATTTAATAATTTAAATTAAGTTAATAAATCACTTTAAATCATTAAATTGATTTATCGAACATCCTCTATATAAAATATAATATATAATATATAACTATTTTATTTATTGTTATTTATTAATATTATATATTATATTATTCTATATTATTATATCATATCAGTTGAATTTGAAAATTAATTCATTTTTTTTATAAAAATATTAAAAAAGAAAATTGAAGAAGCCTAAAGAGGCATGCAGTCTTTTTCCTCTAAATTGTAAGCTTCATCAGTCCTCAAGGATAATTAACCAATCAAAACTGAATTACGAAAAAAAAAAAAAAACTTTTATATTTTAAAATATTCAAACCCTTGAATCTCCCAAGGAGGATGATTGACCCGTCATATGGCAGTAAGGGAAATTTGTCAAGGCTATGTATAGGACTATCATTCAACTCATGATCAATCCTCCATATATAAAATTTTTATTCATGGGGCACACCACTTGTATATATTTAATTTTTTTCTCACTCATTCATATCCATTATTTTGTTATATGGTTGAGTCTTTCTTCGAAAACAAAATAATTTAGGACTCTTGTGCCCATGTTTTCTTGAACTTATTTTTTAAAAATTGTTTTAAAGTTGAACAACACAAAACAATTTATTGGTATTTTGTAAATATAACTATGTTAAAAACTTTTCAAAGGACAAAAACTCTCGTGTAAATAATTTTTTTAAAATAATTTTTATATTTTAATTTTATAAACAATTTGTAAATTAATTTATCCCCTAATCAGCGTCACCATAATCATAGTGCCCTGATCATTTTGAGTTGCCTAGTTTATAATATAAATTTAATTTAATTCAACTCCAATTAAAATAAAATAGCTTTTGAATTACATATAAATTAACAAATAAATAGTTTTAGCAAAATATAAAGACTGATAATAGAATAAAATTGTAACTTATATTTCTTTTATTAAACAATGATGCTATTTTAGTATATTTTATAAAATATGGATATTGACATTTTCATAAAAGCGTAACAAAGTAATAACGATAATTAAAAACTAATAATGATTAATAGCAGTTTATTTAAAATAAAATTAAAAAATAAATTTATATTTTTTTAATATGTAAATAAGCCAAGTTTGTCATTTTATGTACATATTTAATACTCAATTCTACACAAAAGGTTTGAAAGTAATTTTATTTCAATCTATAATTAATTTGTTTAGTTTTTTGAATTCTAAATTATTCATAAATTATTAGATTCGTTAAAAATTAAAAGCATCAAGTCTTCTTTGATGTAGTCTCACTTGATTTAAAATCCATTTATTGGTTTGGCTTTAGATTTCTGCAATTTCTTTTCTTTTTTGAAAAAATATGATTTTTATAAATCAAGGTCATGTCTTCATTTTCCAAACCAAAAGAATAAAAAAGAAAAAAAAACAAACAACTCTAGTGATAGCAATTTGATCCAACCCACCAAGACTCTTATGAAATAACTAATAATGTAATGATTTAATATCTTTTTCCTAATTAACCTAGAAATTTAGTTAAATTAAAAAAATGAAATTTTTGTGAAAAAGCAAATCAAATTATAATGATTAAAAGGTTACTTAATAAAGTTTGAAACTCATGGGTAATAGGTTCTGGATTATTCTAATGGTACCCTCTTCTTCACATTCATTTCTCAATTAAATTAAGCTCTTAATTACTTTTAAATATTGATCTTGTTATAAAATGAGAATAAATCCAATATATATATATATATATAAATAGATAGATAGATAGATAGATAATAGGAAGGAAGGAATTGGGGAAAAGAAATAAGAGAGAATTTTTTCTTGATCAGGATGGATGCTTATACAAGGTATGAGAAGCCTTTTATAAGTTTCACCAAATGGCCTTCCATTACATATCTTTAAGATGAGTAAATCAAAGTTCATAAATAAAATTTAGTGTGGTCATTCACTACTCTTTACAACACTCCCCCTTGGATGACTACCATATTAAAAGAATATGCCTTATTAAAATCTTGCTAGTAAAAAACCCAATGGAAAAACCTAGTGAAGGAAAAAGAGTTTAATATTTTTATAATTTTTTAAACTGCTCATCTTTTAAGACCGTCTCATTAAAAACTTTACCAGTAAAATCTAGTAGAACAAAATTTAGAAGAAGGGAAAAAGAGTATAGTATACTAACATCCTTTTATAAACATACTCCCCCTCATATCAATATTATTGAGTTGACTCATTTCAATCTTGTGTATTAACTTCTTGAATGTTGAAATTAGCATTGACTTTGTGAATAAATTTGCTAGATTATCACTTAAGCATATTTGTTGAACATCAATTTCACCACCCTTCTAAAGTTCATGTGTATAAAAGAATTTTGGTGAAATGTGTTTAGTTTTGTCTCCTTCAATATAAAGCCCTTTTATCTATGCAATGCATGCAATATTATATTTAAATAATATTATCAGGTTCCCTTTGATAGAAGAAAATCCACATGATTCCCGAATGTGTTGAATCATAGATCTTAGTCATATACATTCATGACTTGCTTCATGAATTGCAAGTATTTATAAATTGTTAGGACATTAATTATTGTTTGTATGTTGACAAATTTGTTTTTTGTCTTATTTTATTTTAATGTTTGACCATAAAAGTCTTTTTAGATAGTGACTTACTCTTCATTAAAGATCAAGGGTTTTTGTTCGTCCAACCAGGAAGTCATAGGTACATCTAATAAGGTTTAGCTTGTAGTAAGTTAGACTCTTATGAGATATAAAGAGGAATGGTATCTTTTTACTTAACAATTTTATATATATATATATAAATATTGAAATAAACAAGGGATGCTCAAGCGAGCACTAGCACTCAAGCGGTAGTGAAGTACACTTGAGTGCTCATGAATTTTCTAAAGAGCTATAAGGCATTTTACTAACATTAACATTTTATAACATTATAATTTTCTCATCATCTATTCTTGTTTTATTTCTTTTTGGATGCAAATGTCGGTTGTGAAAAACTAATAGCAAAAAAAAGAGCATCAAGTTAAAGGATAAGAATCACCTTGGAATATAATTATGTTTTAACATAAACAAATATCAATTCATTTATTCTAAAAGATTGTGTTAGAGTTACATGGATACCATCAAATTGATCCAATTTTTAGCATTTACTTAACTTGCAATGGCTTAAAGAATTAGGTCTAGTAGTTGAGTATCATCCAAGGCATCATAATGCTTAGGGTTAGATATTTAATTTTATAATGACACGTCAAATTTTAAGTTACCACAATTTAGGGAGACAAATATTACTTGTAATATAATAGACCAAACAATCCTAAATTATGAACTTGAAATTGTCAAACTTCCTAAATCATTCTACCAATTGGTTTGTACAACTTTTTTGTGGAAATGAAAAATTTATTTATTTATTTTTTTTTTATGAACACATAAGAGCCTATAATTTATTGCAACATATTAAAATCCTTTTGCAATGTGAAAATAAGAGAAGTTGTTGATTCATTTTATATGACTTTGACTTGTAAAAAACAAATGAAAAAATACAGATTTGAATTGGAATTAAATTGTAATGGATATTAAATCACCATTCTATGGATTTATGAAACTTCTAATTATATATATATAATTAAAATGCATTTGGGTGTGAATATGACAAAGAAGGGTGGTTGATTACACTTGATTGTGACTATTTAATATAAAACAGAGATGACTAATAAATTAATGTAATGAATATTATATATCATTTGGTGTTGAAGAAAACCATATTATTTTGACCATCTAAAAGTCATTTGAAATTATCCATGCTTGTTCTAGAAAACTAGAAGCTTAATTCATATGAAAATTACATTTGCTCATTTTATTGTATTTATGTCATTGTTCAAATATTATTTTGGAAAATAATAAATTAAATATTACTTCTCTAAATTTGAGTATAATTGTTGAATGTATTTTTTGAAATTTTGTATAGTTTTGAACCTTGGAAATGGTTGCAATCAACAAATTATGTTTAAATGCTTTTCATACCATTAACTTCAAATATACATTTAAATTTCAACTTCATGGGAATTCAATGTATGATAAAATGATATCCTAAATAATCTAAATTTGGGTCTTGCAATTTCCAATATGCCTAGATATGTTATCCCTTAATTAATAGTAGTGTCGAAATAAACTTGTTATTAGGACTAGACAATGGTCTCTAATTTCTCCTAATGACATGATAAAATTCTTAAAAATTTAAGTGATATTGGACGATGGAGGCATTACTAATTTATTCTTCCAAAATGATTGTCATTCTAAGTAATGTAATGAATATTTTATATCATTTGGTGTTGAAGAAACTATGTTATTTTGACCATCTAAAAGTGATTTGAAATGGTCCATGCTTGTTCTAGCAAACTAGAAGCTTAATTCATCATTTCGGTTTGAATATGAGAAAAAAAATGTGGTTGATTGAACTTGATTGTGACTAATTTTAATACAAACAAAGCTAACTAATAAAGTAATGTAATGAATATTATATATCATTTGGTGTTAAAAAAACCATGTTATTTTGACCATATAAAAGTCATTTGAAATTGTCCACGCTTGTTCTAGCAAACTAGGAGCTTAATTCATCATTTTGGTGTGAATATAAGAAAGAAGGGTGGTTGATTGAACTTGATTGTGACTAATTTTAATATAAAACAAAGGTGTTGAAGAAACCGTGTTATCTTCTCCATATAAAAGCCATTTGAAATTGTCCATGCTTGTTCTAGGAAACTAGAAGCTTAATTCATCATTTTGGTGTGAATATGAGAAAGAAGGATGGTTGATTGAACTTGATTGTGACTAATTTTAATATAAAATAAAGACGACTAATAAATTAATGTAATCAACATTATGTATCATTTGATGTTGAAGAAATCGTGTTATTTTGACCATCTAAAAGTCATTTGAGATTGTCCATGCTTGTTATAGCAAACTAGAAGCTTAATTCATATGAAAATTACATTTGCTCATTTTATTGTATTTATGTCATTGTTCAAATATTATTTTGAAATACAATAAGTTAAATATTGCTTCTCTAAATTTGAGTATAATTGTTGAATATATATTTTGAAATTTTGTATAGTTTTGAACCTTGAAGATGGTTGCAACCAACAAATTATGTTTAAATGCTTTTCATGCCATTAACTTCAAGCATACCTTTAAACTTTAGCTTCATAGGAATTCAATGTATGATAAAATGATATCCTAAATAATCTAAATTTGGGTCTTGCAATTTCCAATATGCCTAGATAATATGTTATCCCTTAATTTATGGTAGCATGACAATAAACTTGTTATTAGGGCTAGATAATGGTCTCTAATTTCTCCTAATGAAGTGACAAAATTCTTAAAAATTTGAGTGATATTGGATGATGAAGGTATTATTAATTTATTCCTTCAACATGATTGTGATTATACATTTAAAATAAAATTAAAGAAATTTTGGAATTGGAAATTAGGTGGTATTATAATGAACATTCTATGTAGTTTTAAGATATAATTTAGGAAACTTCCAAAAGTTATATATAGGAATACTTTCCTATGTAAACATGAGAAAATCAAGAGGGTGGTTGGTGATATGACTTGATTCTTACAATTTGTACTATAAGACAAAAAGAGACTTGGTCTTGTTATTTTAAGTAGTTAATTGAAAGTCATTATCATGTACAAATTCAACACTTATATTCGACGTTTGAAGCCCTCTTCCATCACAAACCTTCTTATTCTCATTTTCGAGTATTTGGTTGTAGATGTTATCCACATATTCGTCCTTATAACACTCACAAGTTTTCCTTTCATTTCATTCCTTCCATTTTTTTGGGTTACCTTGAAAACCAAAAGGCTTTAAATGACTTGCCCCAAATGGATGAATTTATATCACCCCACATATATCCTTTGATGAGTCCTATTTTCCTTCTCTTTTGTCCACAACCTCTTCTCCCTTATCCACTTCCCCTTCCTTCAACCCACTATCTCATATCTCTCTTATTGTTTCTAATTCTAATAATCCTTTATCCCCCCATCATCCTTCTCTCCGTCTACTTCTGGTAGTCCCTCAGTTCCCCAAATTGTGCCTCAACCTCTCTCTCATAACACACATCCCATGCTCACCCACTCTAAACATGGAATTTTCAAACCAAAAACATTGTTGACCATGAGTTTATCCTCCACTTCTCTATCAGAACCTCATTCTATTTCTGAAGCCTTGTCTGTTCTAGAATGGTGTGCTACTACAGAGCAAGAATTCCAGGCCCTCTGCTCTAATCACACTTGGTCTTTGATTCCACCACCATTAAATCATCAAGTTATGGGATGTAAATGGGTCTTCAAAGTCAAAACAAACTTTGATGATTCTGTGAACAAATGTAAGGCCAGACTGGTGGCCAAAGGATTTCACCAAGTTTCAGGTTTCTGTTTTCATGATACCTATAGTTCTGTGATCAAACCACTACCATTTGGGTGGTGCTTGCTCTTTCCATCTCTAATAACTGAACCATGAGACAACTTCATTTTAACAATGCATTTCTTAATGGCATTCTCAAGAAAAACGTCTATATGAGCCAACCTCCTATGTTTATTGACATTACTCATCCTCACTAGGTGTGTAAGCTTCATCGTGCTTTGTATGGCCTTAAGCAAACCCCTAGGGCATGGTTTAGACGTCTCCACCTGCTATTGCATCAACTTGGTTTTCATTCTTCCAAAGCTGACAGCTCTCTCTTTCTTAAGTTTGAGGTTGGTCACTCACTCTATATACTTATCTATATGGATGATGTCGTCACTACAGGAAGCTCTCTTACTCAGGTTCAGCAATTTGTTCATCAACTACAAGCTTTGTTTGCCTTAAAAGATCTTGGAAACCCATCCTATTCGATAGACTTGAACTAAATAAAACTCCTCAAGGTGTTCTCTTATCACAACAAAAATACATCACTGAAATCCTTCACAAAGCTCGTATGGATGGAGCTAAGGCAACACCTACTCCCATGGTTACCGGCGTTTCCTTCTCAGCATATGTTAGAACTCTCTTTGAAAATCCTTACCTCTATCGTTCCATTGTTGGTAGCCTTTAATGTGCCACCATCACTTATCCAAAGATCACGTTTACTATCAATCGGGTTTCTCAATTCATGTAGCATCCCCTAGAATCTCATTGGAAAGTTGTGAAATGCATCATTCGTTACCTAAAAGGCACCAATGATCATTTATTCCTCTATAACTCACATTCCTCTCTCAAATTAGTAGCATTCTCTAATGCAGATTTGGATTCCAATCTTAATGACTGCAAATCAACTATTGGATATTGTTTGTTCTTAGGGTCCAACCTTATCACTTGGAGTGCTAAGAAGCAAACCAGGGTTTCTCGTTCTTCTACAGAAGCAAAATACTTGTAATACCCGAGTTTTCAAGGACATGTCAGATTCTCAGAGCATAATGTCTTTCATAAAATTATGGGTCAAATGGTAAAAAAGAGTGGTAAAGATCTATGTGTTAGTATTTAATTGAGAGAGATTTTGGAAAAGTTGGTCAAAAGTCAATAGTTTGAAATTTTTGCTACATCAGATATAAGGAGTGAGAATTTGATAAATTAAATTTAGATTTGTAGAAAAAAATTTAACCATCAAATAATTGAGATTAGGTTTTGAAAATTTGAATATTATGTTACAGGAATTAATTTAATTATTATTGGATAATTATCAGAAAATCATAGTAAGAAAAACTTGGTAAAAATTTATATTATATCAAATTATTATAATGGATAATTAAAAAGAAATTAAATATAATTTTATAATGAATTGATTTAATTCTAATAATTGGAATTAAACTTTATAGAATTACAAAACATTAAACGGAGCTGAATTGAAATTAAATTAAGATTAAATTATGATATGTGAATTTAGAAAAGATATACATAAGGGGTAAATTAATTAAATATGAATTTTATGAATTTAACTTTTGAAATTTTGATGCGATTGAATAATTTGACAAATGAAGTAAATTAAATAAAAGTTATGCCAAAGAGTTGAGAATTTGATTCTTATAAATTGAATGACTAATTAATTTATGGAATTAAGTCTTAGAATATTACTTAAATTTTTGTTGGTAAATAAATATTGGTAAAATTAACGGGTTAAGTGTTATTAGAAATTTCAACTTCTTAGTTGCTAAAAAAATTATTTTATGTTTCTAATATTTTATGGAATTGAATTTTGTTAATAGTTAATTATATCCTGTTTTAAGTGAATTTCAGAGTAAAAATGTTTCAGATAATTAAAGTCAAATTATATTTTTCTAGAGTAGGCTTATAGTAAATGTAATTATGAATACGGTAGTATTTTTCGTGAGGCAAAAAATCATAAGTTGAGTATAATTTATAATTATGAAGTTTGAAGTAAATAATAGTAGTTTAATTTATTATTAAAAGAAAGGATGTGCGTGGTATTTTCAAATTTGTTTAATAATAATAATAATAATAATAATAATAATAATATATTTATATACATAAGTGGATTGTTGGGTGTGGGAGGCAAAAGAAAAGGAAAAGAAAGAAAGAAAGGAATGGGAGAGGTGTAGAGGAGATGCAGGGAGTTGTCGTCCACATGTCTCCGCCGATCCAATAGTGAAACAACTTCCGATCGTGATGAAATTTCAGATGGTGATAGTCTTCAACATGGTGAACACTTCTACGAAGTCAGATTTTCGATCCTTACTGTACAGGTAGGGGTGTGTTTTTCCTTAATTTCTCTCTAGACTTTTTTTGGGCTTTTCATTTTGCTTTTATTTACTTTCATAAACCTCCATGGAAATGGGTGAGCTGTTAGGTTGTAGTAGATGGTCATATAGTTTTCATTTAGGTTGTTTTTGGAAACCGTAAACATGTGAAATGATTTGGTTTTGCTTTGAAAATGTAAAATGGGAAGTGAATGAAAGTTTAATGTAAGATAAAAAAATATTAGAATTGTTGGTATTTAATTGATGTTCTTGTGATAGAATTTACCGAATTGTTGTGGTTGTGAAATTTTTTTTGTTGGAATATTGGTTAACATATTTTTATGATTGCTGTTATGTTGGAAATTATATAAATTTATTGGTGATATATTAGTGTTGAAAATAATGGAAATTATTTTGTTGAAAATTTTGAGTATTGAGATATGTTTAAAATGATTGTTTGAAAATTATTAATATTTTTAAAAATAAATAAATTGATGATATAAATTGAGTTTTTGTTATTATTTGAATTATTGGAAAAATTTTCCCAAATGTTGTGGTGGCTTAATTGTGGAAAATTGTTGTATTGAGTGTTAATATTATTGAGATTATTGGAGATAAATAAATTGACATAAATTGTGTTTTGTTGATATTTGTATTAGTAGGAATTTTCTTGGATATGTGTGGTTATTTACTTGAAGAAAAAAAAATTGTTATCTTGGTTGTTGGAAATTATTAAGCATATCGGGAATAAATAGAATTTATGTGGCTAAGGTTTAAAACTATATTTTGATGCTATACAAATTAATTTTGAATTTTCGTTGATGTTTGTGGTGATTAAAGTGAAGAAAAATAGTTGTGTGGATTGTTGGAAATTATGAAACATAATGGGAGTAAATAAAATTATGTTCTAAAAAATTATGGATGGTAAAATATGATTTGATTACACTTCATATGCATCATGGTTGTGTGAAACGGAAATGAGAATGAAATGATCTTGAAGATGAAAAAAATGAAAGAAAAAAAGAAATGAGAAATGGAAGGCCTGTGATAGGTGAATTAAAAAGGGAGTGAGATCCCTAGGGTGAAAGACCCAAAAGTTTACCCTAGGAAGATTTCGAATGGGGAGTGTATTTGGGCAAGGATGCATATCCTTCTGTGAAAGCACGAGAATAACAGTGCATTGCATGATTGTGTGTAAACATTTGCATCATGTTGCATTTGGAAGAAGGATTGCTATTATTTATCAATTCGATGTTTGAATATATTATTCAAGACTAAAATGACTTGTTTATTTTGGTGGATTTAGAATTGTTGATATGTTAGGCATACGATTGAATAAGAGAATTGATAATTTTGATTGGCTTAAATGTGTATGGTTGTGGGTCATTTAATGTATTCAATATAAATGTAATATTATATTTTAACATGCAATTGTGTTTTATTGATCTAGAATTTCTAGCCCATTTGGGGTGTAAAACACCCTACTGAGCAATGTGGAAATGCTCACTCCTTTATTTTCTAAGATTTTTAGATGCAAATATAGTTTCTAAGGAACTACATGAAGATCAGGAAGTGTTCCAAAAACCTTAGAAAGTAAAAGAACCATAATATTGGTCGTTTTTCACTTATATTACCTTTTTGAAATGTAGTAATTTGAGTTATATAGACTTTTTTAACTTAAATTATATTTTGTTTGTTTGTAAAACATTTTTGGAAATATTCTTTTTGACTTAGAGATTATTGTAACTATTTGGGTTATCACCTAGGGTAGAAAAATGATAGGTGGATTTATTATACTTGTGAATAGGTGATGGTTGATTTTGGAGATAAATAAAATGAAGTAAAATAATATGATATAGTAAGTCTTAGTTTAGTAAATTTATTTAGGGTTAGATGTTGTTTTGTTGAAAAAAAAAATCAGATTATTAGGATTGATTGCCAGCTTGGATAGGCATAACCCTTAGGGTCAAACCTTTAACCTAGGGTCACAACTTGAATTTTAGGTTGCCCAAAATCCGGGGCATGACAATACCATTGTCTTGCAACTACAGTAGCAGAACTCACCTAGGTTCAGTCCTTATTTCAAGAGTTCCATTTTTCTCCTCCACATCCTCTAGTAATGTGGTGTGATAACCAAGGTGCTATTGCCCTTGCCAACAATCCCATATTTCATTTTCGTACAAAACATATTGAGCTTGATGTTCATTTCATTTGTGAAAATGTCCTGAACTGACACCTCTCCATCGATGTGTCCCCTCTCTTGAGCAAGTGGCAGACATATTCACTAAACCACTCCTTGTCCAGCGTTTCCAGCATCTTCGAAACAAGCTTCACATAACCTTACTTTCACATTTGCAAGGGCATAACATATCCATGTAAGAGAAAGTCGAGAATGGTTCCTTAGCAAATGTTTCAGAAAAGTCTATGTTTTGCTTGAAGGGGCATGTCAATGGAATGCCTACAACTCCTTCAACTGAAGATTACATGCAGCAATAGCCTCACGTGAAACCCATTTCAAGAAGCCTCATGATAGGTACTATGTGTGTAGGATAAGTAGGGAATTGTTAAGTTTGTTAAAAGAGGAATATTTTACCGTTGTCAAAATAGTGTATATATATGAAAATATTAGAGTACTATAAACAAAAGAAAGAAAAAAAAAACAGGAAACTATTCTGAAAATTTATCTCTTCCCTTTCATTTTCTTTCATTGCAACACTTATCAGGGGCAAACCTCTGATAGAAACTAAGTTAAAAATAAAAATAAAAATAAATAAAAAATAACTATTTTTCTTGTTTTAGTTCTCAAATAGAATTTTATTTCATTTTTAAAATATTCTAAAGATCAATAATGCTAATAGACACTAAAAGCCTCTTTGATGAGATGATTTAGAAATAGTTTTCTATTTTTAAAAATGAAATTAAAATTCATTGCACTATCTAGCTGTTGTTTTATATTTTTTATTTTTAAAAACAAAATGATATAAAAAAAACCATCTTTAAAGAATAAATAAAAGTTGTTTTAGCTAGTTTTTTAAAAAATGGAAGGAAACAAATAGAAATAAAAATAAATAAAAATAAATAAATATGATATATTTCTTCTTCTTCTCTCTCTCCATGACTCAATACCACTATAAGAAGAAAAAGTCTCCAAATATTATTTTTCTTTGAATTGCACATGTTTTTATTCATTTTCTTTAACTTCTCTAACATTTTTTACTAAGCATATATATTTAAAGTCAAACTATACTTTATGTATAAAATTTATTAATATTTAAAAATAATTTGAAACTTAGAAACCAATTTAATTAGAAGTAGAAAGTTATGAAACTCAATAATATTAGGAAACCATACCCCAAAATTCATTTTGAATAACTTGTTTAGTTTCTTCTTTGCATATAATCATATTTTTGTAAATTCTTTACTAGGCAAGTAAACTTCAAATCAAGCAAGTCTTAGTGTGTTGGATTCATGATCAAGTTTAGTATGTACTTTTTAAAATAATTTGAAACTCAAATAATGACCCAATTCATACCATACACTTATAACAAAAATTGGTATGCAATGACCCTATTGTTTCTCTTCTATATAAAATAATTTATTTTATTTTATTTTTTTATTAGACAAATAAACTCCAAATTAAACAAGATTAAATGCATTGGATTAATTAATAAGTATAGTATTTTTTTTTAAATATTTTGAAAAACAAATATGACCCAATTAATATTAGGAATTTAAGAATAAAAATTGTTCACAATAACTCTATTATTTATTTATTCTACATATAATTATATTTTTATAAATTTTTTCACTAGAGAAAATAATTTCAAATTATCTGAAAATTTACATTCAATTTATTAATGTTTTAATAATTTTTAAAAATAATTTAAAGCTCAAGAAATTGATCCATTTAATTTTAAATTAAATCAAAGTATTCCAAAATACTTTATCCACAATTAAGTACTAAATGTGTGCATATAGCAAAAAACTTGGCTTGTTTGAATATTAAAATATTAAACTTTATTGCTTTTCAAATTCATTTCAAATAAATTATTATTGTTCATTTTTAACAAAAAAATTTATGTTTTTGTGAAGATGTCCATATTCATATTTTTATAACATATGAAAAATTATTTTTTAACAAAAAAATATAATTTATAATTTTTTATTTATATTATAATTCAGATTTTATTAAAAATTATTTATTTTTAAATTTATTTATAATTTAAAACTATATTCTTTTTTTTTTTAAGAATTGAATTAAATTTAATTAATACTAAATTAATTGAATTTTCAATTTTTTTTACAAAATCAAAATAAAAAAAGAAGTTTTTAAAAACAACTTATTCAAGCAATTTTCTTTTATTTCTTAAAAAAATAAAAATATAAAATAATTTATCAAACACCCTTATTGTTGTAAAATAATAAAAAAAATCTTTTGGAGTATCAACTGGTTAATTTGCACCCCATTATTCCAATTTCCTTTAAAAGATTCAAGGTATACTTTCTTTGAGAAATAAATATACCTCTTCGATTTCTAGCCACTTTCATGCTGAAAAAGTACCTCATTGATCCAAGGTCTTTTATCTCAAATTCCATTGTCAATTTCTCGTTTAAATCTTCCATCTCCCATTTGTCATATCTTGTAAGGATAATATCGGCCACATAAACAATGAGAGTAGTGATCTTACCATCTTTGTGTTTGTAAAACAATGTATGGTTTGTTTGAACTTGTTTGTACCCCATTTGTTTGATGGTCTTAGTAAATTGATCGAACTAAGCCCATGGTGATTGCTTCAGCTTGTAAAGAATTTTTTTTCAATTTACACACCTTTCCATCTTTCCTTGTCGCATCAAAACCTAGTGGTAGCTCCATATACCTCTTCTTCTAGATCACCATTAAGGAAGCACTACCAAAAAATTAAGTATTGTCAATCCACTTATATTGACTTTTGTGATGGATTTAAGCTATCATAAATTTCTTACATACCTATTCCATCACATATTGAATTGTCCATCATTTATATGTAAATATTTATCGACAATAATTGCAACAACAAATACCCGTCCACAACAATATTATTGTGATGGATTTAAACCATTGAAAATGTTCAACTAATATATTTTGTCACAAAAGCAATTTACTTGTTAAAAAAAATAAACTTTCATAAACAATTTTTTCTATAAAAATTACTACTCACTAAAACAGTGCTATTATTATAGTGGATAATAATACCACACATAATTTGTTCCAAAAATAATTGTTATCTTATGAATATGAAATCTTTTCACCATAGTTATATGATAAATATGATCTAGCCAGTGACAAAACAATTTTGTGATTGTTTTTTTAATTTCATAAAATATTTATAGAGAACATTTTTTTTTAATCATAATAGTTTTAACATTTGAATGTTTTTTTAACTACTTTTTATTATCTATTTTGGAAAGAAATTAATGAAATGTTGTTGATATATATATTGAAAAGATAGTTATATGATATATATGATCTAACCAGCTAACTAGTAATAAAACAATTTTATGATAATTTTTTAGTTTCATAAAATATTCATAAAGAACATATTTTTTTTTAATTATAATCGTTTTATCATTTTAATATTTTTTAACTACTTTTTATTATCCATTTTAGAAAGGAATTAATGAAATATTATTGATATATATATATATGTCAGTGATATTCTAACACAAAATATTGATGAGATGAAAATTGATCAAAACTTATGCAAATATTGAACAAAAAATCTAAATAAATGGTATAAAAAGTAATAATATAAATTTTGAAGTTGTTTTATTAAATAAATTGGCATATATATGATCTAATTTGTGACATCCAATAATAATATTTAAAATTTTAAAATATATTTTATAGAGATTTATCTAATTTAAATGTATTTAATAACATAAAAAATGATAATACATGCATAAATATTTTTTATTTTGAAATGTTAATAATTTTATTTATAAATTTATATTCATTTTATATTTAATCATTATACAAAATACATTAGAATTAAAATTAATTAATTTATGATAATTTTATTTTAATTAATTTATAATATATATATTCATGCATATGTAATTTATAATATGCATTTATATATGGATAATATTTATAATATAAATACATAAGTATATGATATTTACACTTATGAATCTCATATATATTTTCTTTATCGTGCAAATAACAAAGTTGGCCTAGTGGCACAATAGCCTCATTTCAAACTTGAGGTCATGGGTTCAATCCCAAAACAACATCTATGCCAATAACTAAAACTAGCAAGAACTAGTAAGGAGTGTAACAAGGTGTCTTATATGGATGTAATGAAATTGAGATTTAATAACCTAAAATATTTTATTATTTACATTTTCCAACCAACTTAATCTATTGGTAATAGTGACGGTCCAAATCCATTGGATAGTCTATCGCTAAAATCTTTTTTATTGGTGACAGAAAATTCCCATCAATAGACTTTTGCCAACACACCTTTCCTTGACTACCATGTGTCAAGATTGTCCATTGGTAAATGTTTATTCCGATAATGTATAGTAATCGAGAAAAGTGAAATTTCTTGCAGTGAAGGCATTCTTTACGTCTAATTATTGAAGCTACCAATCATTTTTTGTTGCTAGAGACAACAAGACCGAATGGTGTTTAGCTTAGCAACAAGTACCATGAATGTCTCTTGATAGTCCACTCTATATGTTTGAGTGAAGCCTTTTGCAACTAGCCTTGCCTTATACCGTTCAATCAATCCATCTAAATTGTATTTTATTGTGAATACCCACTTACAACCTACTAGAATTTTTCTTTTGGGCTTTTTAACCAAATCCTATGTTTCATTTATTTCAAGAGCATGTATTTCATCTCAACCACCTTTTTCCACTTCGGTTCTTTCAAAGCTACTTGCATTGTTCTTGGAATATCAACACCTACCAGATTAGTTGCTAGAGCTTGAAGAGAAGATGATAAATGATCTTATGAGACTAAATTTGATATTACATGTTGAGTGCAAGTTCTCACTATTGAGAACCCTAGATTACTCCATTCTCATGCCCTAGATCTCATAGGGTGCATGCATCTATCTTTAAGGCTTCTTAGATCTAACATAATAGAAAAAAAAGTGGTTTCAAAAACCATTCAAGAATAAAGATCTAGAGAAAAAAATGTTCATACTTGGATATGGTTGTTCCTAGATCAATTCCTTGCGGTGAATAACATGCCTAGAAATACTAAAGAATCTCACTTCATGCTGCTAGTCACGTGCGCATCCCATACGATTCTCGTGCACAATGCTTATGCACATCGTGTGCGAATCTTGTGCACATGACCTATGTGCATCCCATTCGATTCTTGTGCATGTGGCCTATATGATTCTAGTGTGCTTCTCTACACCCAAGATCTTCCGCCTAATGAATCTTACTTGTGTCTAGGCAATGAGATGGTGGAGATCTCAAGGGTGGAGGCTAGGGTTTTCTCTCTGGACAGAAAATGGAGAATGACAAGACCTAGAAACCCTAACCCCTAAAGGGGTATTTATAGACTTCCTACTGGGCTTAAGTAAATTGAGCCCACCATGGGCTTAGGTCACTTAATTTGGTCCAAAAAGGTTGTTAATTGATTTATTAACTATACAAGGCCTTAATTAATCAATTAGCCTAGTCCAAATATATCACTCACTTATCCTTGTGCAATCTTATGTATTTACCAAAATGCCCTTATGCACAAAAGTGAACTAAAAACCCATAAAACCCTTATAAACTATGCCATCAAGGAATATGAGCTAAGAGTGGGGACCATTGGGACCCATAAGAGTATTGGCTCCCTCAGAATCAAATTCTGAAATTGACTTAACATCCCACTACAAAGATTCAATTGCACTCCAGTATTCTATGTATATTACAACGAGACACCAAGTGTTCAGGTCCATGACTTACTATCCATTGCATGTGGAGTCCCCATGAACCATTGTTCGTAATCCAACAAGGTAGTGTTATCACCTATCAAGATTACCTCTCAAATCCTTGAGTTACAAATCCCACTTATTATGTGATCAACTTACATACTTTAACTATAAGAAGCATATGTCAAATTCCACTAAAGGAATTCTTGTGGCCACAGATTTCATGATTAGATGTCCTTCAAATCACCCAAAGGGTCACATTGTCTCAATCCCATGAGATATCATGGTGCCTCTATTGAGAATACCGATTGCCACCAATCTGCATCAACAATGACCCAATCCATAGGGATATATGACCACTTTAAGGTTTCACCCATTGGCAAAGCCTCCTGTTGATTTTAGCACAAACTCAATATCATCTCAAAGTTGAGAGTCCATGCAGTATAGTAAATTTGTGAATCATAACAATTGATAGCCTTGCATTATGATTCACCATAGATCCTATCCAGTGTGCATCATATATATTAGTGCACTCACCATGAGAAACGCATCCTAACAGCCAAGACAAGTCATCCCTCCAATTAAGAGTGGTTCACTACAGTCTCTATTGGATTGCCTAAATCCATGAACTAACCGTGGACAACTAATCTACTTACAAGGAACCCATGACTCATATCTTTTGTGCAACTCCTAATGCACCCAAGTCGTGTGCAATGTAAGAGACATTGGTTGAATGCTCAAATCAATGTCAATATAGCAAAGGGATAGCAAGATGATAGATAAGTCTAACTTTGTTACATCATGTTTTGCTTTTAGGGGCTCAATCTTAAGACTCTCACCCTTCCTTAATGCTATGGGTATATCAAGCTCATCAATGTTAAGGTTTGTAAGAGATAAATGTATACATAAATTAGGTTAAGACAAGTGACCACGTTGAAGGTTCATTGGTTTCTCTACTCCTTTTGAAATATTCCTCCATGAATAAACATGTAACTCAAGTTGTAACTACAAATCTCCCCTTGTCATTGTTGTTGAAGGTTTGTTGTGCATAATCATCATTGGCTTGGGTGGATTGGAAGACTCAAGTATGCTGATTTGTGGACTAGATAATGAATTTGATGGTGGTTTAGGTTGTGGTATCAGTAGCTTTGGAATTTTTAGAGTTTTAGATCAATTTAAGGAGTGTGTTGATATTGGTATACTTGTAGAAAGTGGAATGAAAAGGCAACATTTTTTTATCGATTTAGTGATGTTGGTATACCTACTGAAGGTGGAACACAAGGCAACATTTTTGATTGATTTGGTGACATAGGTAGACTTGTGGAAAGTGGAATAGAAGGTAGCATAACGTCTCGAAAATTTTATCCAATTAAGTTCTCCCTTTGAAGGTGATTTTTGGTGTAAAAGGGTTGATTTTCAAAAAATGTAACATCCATCCAAACAAAATATTTTCATTTTTCTATACAATAACATCGATACCCTTTTTTAATACTAGAATAATCGAGAAATACACACTTAAGTGCTCTAGGTTCCAATTTGCTATGGGTAGGATCACGAATGTAGACAAATGAGATACAACCGAATATTTTCAAGGGAAAAGAGGTGAAGGTTCATGTGTGGGAAACAGGATTGAAATTTTTTTAAAGGTGTTTGGAATTCTAGAACTCAAGAAGGCATATGGTTTATCAGGTAACAGGACATAAGAACTGCATCCCCCTAAAAGGTTTTAGGTAAATTTGTGGTGAACATTATGGAACGGGCTACTTCGAGAAGATGACAATTATTGCATTCGACAATCCCATTTTGTTGAGGATTGTGAGTACAAGAACTCTAGTGTATAATCTCATTTTGTAACAAATATCTTCCCAATTTTATATTAAAGTATTCACCACCATTATTGGCACGGAAAAGTTATATTTTTTAGGTCAATTGATTTTGGACCATCAGACAAATTTTTTTGAATATTTGTTTAGTTTCTGATTTTTCTTTTAACAAGTAAACCCAACAAACCTAGTGTGGTCATCAATAAAAATCACAAACCATTTTTTCCCAAGGACATTATGGACTCATGAAGGACCCCCAAGATCACTATGAATCAAGGCAAAAGGTTTCAAAGCTTTGTATGGATGAGGAGGAAAAATAGAACATTGGTGTTTTGCTAAATGACAAACTTCACATTGAAACAAATCATTTTTCTTGAACATGGAAGGAAACAAATTTTTCAGATAAGAAAAACTAGGGTGACCTTGCCTACGGTGCCATAGGATTATTTCTTGTTTTCTAGACAAACTAGAAGCTTTACAACTAACTATTTGAGCTTGTTTGTTCACAAAGTCTTCTTTCTCAAGATAGTATAGTCCGTTGTGTTCCCTAGCATTGCCAATCATCCTCTTTGTAATTAGGTCTTAAAAGTTAAAAATAGAGTGTGAGAATTTTGCAACACATCTAAGATCTCAAGTAAGTTTACTAATAGACAATAGGTTACAAGTCAAATTTGGAACATGTAATACAGAACGGAGAATCAAATCTGGGCCAATCTTGATTGTACCCATTATTGCAACTATTGATAGAGTACCATCCACAATTTTACTCTTAAAATTTCCTAGACTGATGTGTAAGTTGATAACAAATTTGAACACCCTATCATGTGATGTGTTGCACCTAAATTGATAATCCATGATTCTTGTCTTTGTATAACACCATTCAAAGCAAGTGAAAATGTATCTTTTTGAGCTAAAAATGATGTACTCGAGTTATTTGGTAATGATATTAGTGTCAATAATTTGTAGAGTTGTTCCATTTATCCTTAGTAAGGGAAACACTGACTTTGCTATTGTTTGGCTTAAGGCTTGGTTCTGTTGCATTCTAATAGCCTCTCAAATTAGATTTGTTAACTTTCTCCTTCCAATTTGCTGGTCTTCCATGTATTTTCTAACAAGTGTCACGAGTACGATTGAGACGTTGACAATGATCTTACCAAAGCCAACTTCCTCTCCAATTGCCATGAGAATCTTTTTTGTTTGTTGAGTCTAGACCACGAACAACTATGGTTGAGTTGTCTGATGTGGGTGGTGATTTTTTTTCTTCTAGCATGGCACGCTTACAACACTGTTCTCTCTTCACTTCTACAAAAATCTCATCAATTGAGGGCAATGGTTTTGTTTTGAGCAAGGAAATCAAATATTCATTCTTTATCCACCATTTTCTTGTTTCTTTCACCTTCCAATTGGCATAACACCATATACAATCATTAAATATATTTATTTCTTACCACAATTTGTTGGAAATATTGAAGTACTATATTACATCCATATCATCTTGTGTCAAATTTTGAACTTTGTTTCTTAGTTTGAACAACTGAGCTGAGTTTTCAAGATCTAAAAAAGCAAGATTCACAGCATCCAAAGCTCCTTTGTAGTTGAGTAGCACATATAATTTTCACTAATGTTTTCTTCCATTGAGTTCACGAGCCAAACCATAACAATTGAGTTGCTAGCATCCCAAGCATGAAATGTAGGATCAATTTCATTTAGCTTCTTTATTGTGACGTGGAGATATCTAATCTTCCTGCACCGTGAATAACCATTTGAGCAATCCTTGACCATTGAAGGGAATTTTTGTCGTTAAGCTTATGAGTAGTTATTTGAAGGAATGAGTGATTGATAGTAATGGAGACAATTGTAGAGGTTGAATGAGAAGGTTTTGAAAACACCTCTGAGTTGTCGCCCTTGCTCATCCATGTCATGGCAGTTTTGACCATGGTATTTTCTTCAACTGCACAACCAACTCTGATACCATGTTTCCAGTAGTAGGAAGAAAAACTTAAATCATTGCATTTACATCTTATTGAATTGAATTACAAACTAATTTATAGTCTTAGTATTATCTAAGTCTTTTATTTTCAAAAAACAGAAATAACCTAAAAACCAAGAGATTAATTTGAATTAATCTCTAAGTACACTATAGATAAAACGAATTTACAAAACAATTCAAACTAAAATATCCAAAACTGTTTAAATATTTTGAATTAATTCAAACCTCTTCAACAAATTCGGATAATATCAATTATCAGAAAGAATCTTCAACAACTACTATGAGAATACTCATAGTATTGGGATTAAAATGGTACAAGGGTACCTTTACAAAAGATTTTTTTTATAAAAAAAAAAAATACGAGAAAGAAGACAAAAACCAACCTTCAAATGCACACTATGAATTAAGCATTTTCTTAGCTTGACTAGAAGAAGTTCATTTTTCTGGTAAAAATACAAATGTAGGAATAGTGTAAATAATTTCTATTTTTATTTTTGGAAATTAATTTTAATTTAATTTATTTTATTCTATTAGTCTTATATTTTTGGAAAGTGTCCTATTGAGAATTATTTTTTATTTTATTATATTTTATTTTATTCTATTAGTGTTATATTTTTTGGGAAGAGTCCTATTGGGATTGTGCTAGTGGAATCTCATTCCTTTTATAAGTAGAATCACCTTCCATTTTGTGCCATCTTCTAATTATAAGTAGATTCTCATTGGAACTGTGTTAGTGGCCTATAAAAGCAGGTCACCCCTCTCTACACATGAATACCAATTTTTCAAAGAATTTTTCAGAGAGTTTTTTAGGGAGTATTTTCATACATCTATATGGAGGAATTTATTCAAAAATCCGAGTTGTACATATCTCGCTTATAGAGTGCACCATAGGCGAGATCTAGCTGTTGAACCTTGGAGGTAGACCACTGGTACCCTAGTGCATCGAGTTCGTCTTCAAGAAAGGTGGATCTATTTCAAGGATAGTGTTTGTCACGCCTCACCCGATAAGTTTTTCTTTTTATTCATTATGTTCTTTGTTTATGTCTTTTGGCTAGTCTTTTGTTTCCATACCCTTAAACTCTAACAATCTTGAAATATATCCAAATGGAAGCTTCCCTAGTTCACACTCGTCGTGACACCTCTAAAATTGATCCCTTCAATGGGACATTCTTTAAGAGATGGCAGGAAAGGGTTTTCTATACAATTGATGTAGTGAACTTAGGATACATTTTGATTGACCTAAAACCAGAAGATGGTTCTCATCTATTACCAACCTGGAAAACTAGTAAAACTCCTAGTAAGTTGTGGAAGGGTTATGCACCTAATATAGCATACCTGAAAGTATGGGGGTGTTTAGCTAAAGTTCTTCTCCTTGAACCCAAAAAAATGAAAACTAGGTCCTAAAACCTTTGATGCAATGTTGGTAAGTTCAGGAGCACCCTTGAACTTGTGGGGGGGAAACTATCTTTTATGTATGTCATATTAAAAGTAGAATAACATCAATTAGAGTATTGATTGTTCTAGCTTCCATTCATAATTTGGTGATACACCAAATGGATGTCAAAATTGCATTCTTGAATGGGGATTTGGAAGAGAAAATTTATATGGATAAACCTGAGGGGTATGTAGTTCCAGGGAAGGAGAAAAAGGTGTGTACATGGGTTGAATCACTATATGGGTTAAAACAAGCTCCCAAATAGTGGCACAACAAGTTTGATCATGTGTTAGTAATTAATGGATATTCCATTAATGATGTTGATTAGTGTATCTATAGAAAGTATAAGGATAACACATGTGTAGTCATCTGCCTTTATGTTGATGACATGCTAATCTTTGGAACTAGCCAAGAGGTTGTGTGTGAGACCAAGAAATTCCTAGGTTCTAAGTTTGATATGAAAGACCTATGAGAGGCAGAGATGATTATACGAATTAAAATAACTAGAACACCTAATGAGCATAAACTTTCTCAAAAACACTATGTTGAAAAGATCCTAAGGAAGTTTGAACACTTTGATTGTAAACCAACTCCTTATGATCCTAGCTCACAACTGAAGAAAGATAGAGAACATAGTGTTGTCCAAATAGAGTATGCTTAGATCATAGGGAGCTTAATGTACTTAATGAACTGTACCAGACCTGACATTACTTATACAGTAGGTAGATTGAATCGGTGCACCCAAAATCCTAATCAGGACCATTGGACTGTTGTTCGTAGAGTCCTTAAGTATTTGAGAGGCACCGTTAACTATGGTTTGTGCTTTAATGGATTTCCAAGTGTCCTTGAAGGATTTAGTGATGCAAATTAGATCTCGGATTTAGATGAGATGAAATCCACTAGTGGATATGTTTTCATCCTTGTGGGAGTGCAGTTTCTTGGAAGTCTGCCAAGCAAACTTGCATTACTTGGTCTACTATGGAGGTTGTGTTTATTGCCTTAGAAAAGACAAGTTCTGAGTCTGAGTGGCTTAGAAACCTCTTAACAAATATCCCTTTATGGACTAGACCAGCCCCGTCCGTGTCTATGCGTTGTGATAGCCAAGCTGCAATTACTAAGGCTAATAGTAAAATATTTAATGGGAAGAATAGGCATATATGCCTAAAGCACAATATTGTGTGACAGCTACTTGAAACAGGGGTTATATCCCTAGAATTTGTGAGGTCAGAGTTGAATTTGGACAATCCTTTGACCAAACCACTAAATAAGAAACTAGTGGAAGAAACATCGAGGGGGATGGGGCTATGCCTATTATAGAAGTCAAGAGTGGTGGTAACCTAACCTATTAGAATGGAAATTCCATGAAGTAGGTTCATATGGGTAATAACAAATCACTTGTTGACTTGAGGTGCTCTATTAACTCTAATTGTATGAGAGTCCATCCCTATGGTGTAGATAGAGTGTATTCTGCATTGACTAAGGTTGAGTGTTTACTCTTAATGAATACCATATTCCTTATGGATGGTATGTTTAAATGTAGAACATACTTGATGGATTCACCTATATGAGAGTGGAGGTGGGGCCGCTTCCTATCACTACAAGAAAAAAGGTCATTGTTGACATATATTATCTTAACTTAAGGTGATATGTGTCAATATTGCCTATTTAAATTAACAACTATGACATATACAACTTGTTTAAACCAATAATGACATATATAAATTTTTTAAAAATTCTTTCATGACTTATATAATAGAATCTTGATAGATAATTTATAAGTCAATGTATAATTAGTATGTTCATATGTCAAGGTACTTATATAATGTGGCTAGCTTGACATAAAATCAAAAGTCTAGGTATGATTTTAAACATATATGCCATTTTAATTCTAGTAAAATGATCTTAAATGACCTATGGATTATAAGTCAAGATATCATATTATAATTACCTGTTAAGGTTCCCTGTGGTATTTACAAAGAACATTCCTCATTTTCTCAAAACACGATATTCATTTTGAGAGCTTAGGGTTTCAAACTTTTTGCTCTAAACCAAGAATGAAAATATCGGTAATTACGAATATATCAGTACTTTGATTTTACGGATATATAAAAAATATCGAAAAAATATTGGTGGATATTTTTTCACAAATATCGGTGGAGCGAAAATTATTTAAAATTTATAGGAATGCTTGGAAAAACTCCAAAAAAATGATAAAATAAGTAAGAATTCATATTTTAAAGTTATTTTGTAAATATAATTGATATAAATATGACAAAAAAAAACATCGGTAGACAAAGATATATCAATAAATTCGATATTTGAATTTTAAGAATAATAAATATGAATTTTGGAAGTGTATAAAGTTAGAACTGAGTTAAGAAATATTTGATTTCATTAAATAAAAATAATTTATACATAAATATAATACATATGACATTGTAATAGTCTTAGTATCAAAATGAAGATTGATGTAGTTCCTCCATATTGTTAGATGAAGGGAGACCATCTTGTTGAAGACAATATTTATTTTAAAATATTTTTATTAAAACACATTTTATTATATTTTAAATGAAAAATTAAATTAATTTATATAAAATATTTTATTTGAGATTTAATTTCTAAAATTTTATTAAAAATATGTGGTAACAACTTTTTCTATTAATATTAATTTATTTAAATAATTAAGATTATTAATAATTTATTTTATTAAATTAATTGTAATTCATAAAATATCGTCCATAAAAACGGAAATTTCAATGTGATTTAATGAAAATAAAGATGGGTAATTAATAATTATTTATATAGAGAGAGGACAATTGTTCTCATGATTTGTTTCATTTATTATTATTATTATTTTTTTTTTATCTCTACTAACTATAAAAATCAAAAGGGCCACCACTTCTCTCAGTTGGGGCATTGGGCATCAAGAAGGCCTTTTCTGAAGTTGCTCTCTAAACGAGAGAATCCGCCCTTCTCTGCGACTCTCAATCCTAGCAGGTACTAATCTAATCATGTTATTATTGTTTTTCTTTTTTGGTTTGCAACCCCTGTTTGATTCCCAAGAAAATCCATCCCCTATTCGATTTCTGGGAAAATTCATCCTCATTTGATTTCCAAGAAAATCCATGCAAAACCCTCAAGGAAAACAAAAAAAAAAAGTAGTTTTTTTTTTTTTTTTGCTCGTGTTTTCTGTTTGCAAAACCCCCATTTGATTCCCAAGAAAATCCATCACCCATTCAATTTCCAGGAAAATTCATCCTCGTTTGATTTCCGAGAAAATCCTTGTAAAACCCCCAAGGAAAACAAAAAAAAAAATTGTTTTTTTTTTGGCTCCATGTGTTTTCTCTTTGCAAAACCCCTGTTTATTCCCAAAAAAGTCCATCCTCGATTCGATTTCCAAGAAAATTCATCCTCGTTTGATTTCAAAGAAAATCCATGCAAAACCCCCAAGGAAAACCAAAAAAATTGCTTTTTTTTTTTTTGCTCCTAGTGTTTTCTGGATCTGTTTTAAGGGTCTCTTTGCTTTTGTGCCATTGGATTTAAATTTCATGAACCCTAAATCCACAATTTTTGAGCCAGGCTGAAAAACACAACCTTTGCCTGCAAATCATGATCAGACTATAGCCTATGAATTACATTGGTTGGTTCTAATTATTGAACCAACACTCTGCCTACCATGTGAATGAAGCAATTGATCGGTGGGGATACAACTAGCTAGTTTTTAATAAACTTGAAAGACGTTGAGAAACTATTACTTCACTAAATTTCTTCTTATGTAAGATGTGGGCTTGTGGAGGTGGAATTTATGGATTAAATGTGTGAAATCAGGTTAGCGAGGCTCTTCTTGCAGAATATATCGCAGTGTAGAAGAGGAATAGACCATTTAAAGGATTAGGGTTAGTACACATGAACAAATCTTGCCCTGTCGTTCCATCTCAGCTCACAAGTTCTACTCTCAGAAGTAGCCAATTCCAGGTAATGTAATTGTAGCTTCATTAGCAGCAATTTGGTTAGTCAATGAAGTAGAGAGAATTTTCTTACTCCCTTGATTTGGCTATCAGACTGATATATTATGCCTGAGGGAGCGAGATCTATTAATCCATTTTGTTGTTGAGATATCACAGCTTCAAGCACATGGCCTAAGCAGAGGGTATGCACTTCTTCAGGTTAGGATCTTCGCATTAACTTGAGTTTCCTCTCTTTCTCTCTATATATCACTCTCACAATTTTTTTCCTTTCCTGCACCAGAGTTATCAACTTACAGAAGACTTGGGAAGATTTTTCTAGGATCGAGCAATTTTGCAGATCTTTTTAGATGCTGAGTCAGCTGTGTCTTCTGGTCCACTTAAGGTAAATATCAGTACCTTTTTGTCATAAATATAAGTAACCCTACCAATCAAAAAAATATCAGTCTAAGGAAGGTACAAAATGCTAGATGTGAATAAGTATTGCACGGTCCATCCATATCTGGGTTTGGGGGAAAATGGGATGAAGACTAGAAGAGATTATAGGATTTATACATTCCAAAAAAGTGTTGATTAAGGAAACTTAAGTTATGAGTGTAAGTAGTAGCTTCTGCTTTTGTTTTATACATATCACTATACAGATGCAACAGTCTTGTTGCTTTCTTAGCGATTGAACCTTCAACATGCTAAAAACCCTGATTTGCTTATCAAAATTAGATATAATATGGGATTTTTGTGTAATGACATTTTGAGTGACAATTTCCCTATTTTTTTCTGCTGTGTAACATATACAACTATCCTTATTTCCAGCTTAAGCATTTGTAGAACAATGATGAAGTGATGCAAACCCAATTGTTGATTGTTTTTGCATTTTTTCCCTATACAGAGCATGTTAAGTCTGTTAAGATCCATGCATGTCTTGATTATCTTGGAAGAAGATGCTTCCTTCCTCCGATATGGTTACTTGTCACCCGACAATGCTATTGGAATTAGGAAAAAAGTAACAATACTCTACAGGGAATAGCGACCACATGCCCTTGCCTTGGTCAGCTTCTTTGGCATCCTTGACGCATTTTTTGAGCCCAATTGCTTTCAATTGGATCGATGCAAATTCTTGGTCGTCCGTTCAGCCCCAACAAGGTGCCACAGTTTCTCTCTAAATTTAGATGAATCAAAACTTATACTGCCTGTGGCTTTCTAGATTCACTATTATTGTCTAATAAAGGTGTAGTGGCTAGCTTGCTATTAAAATTCTTCACAAAGCTTGATATTTGATTGCTCCTCATTATACATTTTTTTTTTATTTGTTAATATGCTCTATATTTTTTGCTACAGATTCAAAGTTTGGGTGTTGGAAATTTAAGGCTTTCCTATAAAGTAATGCTTCAAGATGGAGGCAAGAGACTTGGTTGTAGATATATATATGAGCAACTTAATTTAAGTTTATGTATATTGTCTTATAGTGTGTTTTTAATTTCATTGTATATTATATGAGTTTCTTCTATATAGAGAAATTGGGGATAACTTTAAACAAGTTCATTGATTTGTGCTTTAATTAATAATTAAATGTATATTAAATATGTTTTGATTATATATAAAATCATGATAATTTGATTGTCATTATCATTCTTAAATAATATCAAATTGATTATATATGGCAACAGGTTCAATTTTTCATATTAAAAAATAATTTTAAAATTTTTTGAGGGAAACCTTGACAGTTGTACTTATTCCCTACATTGACATATATAAGCTAATTATGATATATATAAAATCTAACATTGACATATGTATCTAAAAGCCTTGATATATGTGGGGTTAATCATGACATATATGATACCTAACCTTGACATTTGTTGGACTAATCTTAACAAAAGAGTGAGTTAACATTGACATAAGATCAAGTAATCTTGATACAAGTTGAATCCAACCTTAACATATATGAAAGAAACATTGACATATCATATACTAATAAGATTTCATCATTTGTAAAAATAGAGAAATCTTAACATATGTATATGTTAAGTTACCTTTAAACTTCTCTTGTCACTGGCATAGATAACATATATGAACAATAACCTACCTTCACAGATATACCTTACATTGACAGTGAAAAACTGTCAACGAAGGCTTCTTTTCTTGTAGTGTATGAGAACTTAGGCAGGTTCTCTAGAGCTCTCATGAATATCCAGGTAGTGTGCATGGCCTATTTGTGCCAACCCATTTTGTACAGCTTGTAGTGTAGTTGAGAAAACCAATGTGGATAAAAGTCCCTTGAGTTACACAAAGAAACACTGGTTCATAGAAATAAATTTCACTATGTTTTGTGATTCAATACTTATTTGTCCTAAGACTGGTTCATAGCCTTTAGGCACTAGTATTGATGCATTGGATTCTTTTTTCCTCAAAAAAAAAAAAAAAATTACATTTACACTCTATGAGGGATTGTAGGAAGAGTTTAAATAATTTCTATTTTTATTTTTGGAAATTAATTTTAATTTATTTTATTTTATTCTATTAGTCTTATATTTTTGGGAAGTGTCTTATTAAGAATTATTTTTTATTTTATTCTATTAGTGTTATATTTTTGAGAAGAGTCCTATTGGGATTGTGCTAGTGGAGTCTCATTCTTTTTATAAGTAAAATCACCTTCCACTTTGTGTCATCTTTTAATTACAAGTAGATTCCCATTGGAACTATGTTCGTGACCTATAAAAGCAGGTCACCCCTCTCTACACATGAGTACCAATTTTTTATATAGTAAGTACAAATAACTTTTTTAAAATTTAAATACAAATGAAATTGAATCAAATCATTAATTGAAACTTCTTTTTTTGTAAATAAATAAATTAAAATCATGAATTCAAAATCATTCTTATATAATCCTTTGAAATTTCTTGAAAACTATTTTTTTAATATTTTTTTTGTTCAATAAATCATTTTGCATAATTCCTCATCATTTCTTTTATATATTCTTGTAATTAAATTTCATCATTATTTTTGTGTATATTAATTTTCACCATGACTTGTACATTGATTATTTTTCTTGGTATCCATAATTATTTAATTAATTGCTACAATTTCCTCAATTCGTTTAGTAGAGGTTGTACGTATACGGGCTTAGAGGGGTGCTACTGCTCACCACCATACCTTCCCAATAAGTAACCTGACCCCCGGACCTAGACTCAGTTTTTCACAGACCTGTTTTTTTCTTCCCGAAAACCAAGTAATAATTAAATAACCATCTAAGATTAACATAGGAAATAAAATATGGATGGAACATCCTCCAAGATCTTATTATCTCTTGGGCTACAAGTGGTAGAAGAAAGGATTTGAAATGGAACAAGGGCACAAACCTTGTAATCCTTGGAATTCTTGGAGAGATGTGGTGTATTGCTTTCCAATTCTCCTTTCAACCAAACCCTAGGAGAGCTTTCTTTTTTTCTCTTTATTTTTCTATCTTCTCCCAAAATGTTGTGATTAGATAAACCAGGGGGGTTAGTGAACTATAAATTTTACTATTTCTATCGGTATTTTAATATTACAAATTTACCAAATTAACCCACTATCTAATTAATTCTAATTCCCAAGTCAAAAAAATTTTCAAAACCATCTTAAGCAATCTCATTAGTTTAACCCAATAATTAAATATCAAAGAATACCTCACAATAGATTTACTAGACTCCCAAAATTTATGCTCAATATAATTCATTATCTACAAATTATATTGACAAAATCAATAAATCATTCTTCTTTTTTAATGACCCTAAACATCCATTAATAAAGTAGTTGGATGATGAAAATGAGCCATGTTTTCTTCCTACAATTTAGCCACATAAACATTTAGGATCAAGGGCATGCATATAGAAATACCATTAATACACGAATTAGCCACAGGTAGAGGACACCAGCAGTTGCTTATAATGCTAAGGTTCATAATTAAATTTTGGCTGAAATAATGCAAATGTCATGAAATCGACCCAACTAGAAACTATTTTGTAGAGGTGGATTAATAAGAATAGATGAAGAGACACATAACAGACATAACTAAAAGACATTTAGCAGATTCTTAAGTAAAAAAAAAAAAGGAATAGTTACCTATGCTTTGAACTGGTCGACATAAGAAAGGGATTGCTTAGTTTAAAAATTGTGGACTAATCCTTGGTTTTGTGTTAAACCGTGGTTTTAACCTTAGAGTGTGATATTAAATATACTAAATTTACATTATAAAATAAAATAAATCAACATAAAATAGAATAAATTCATTGAGAGATTTTTTTCTTTCTTGATATGGTATCGATCATAAAATAAAATAAATCAGTTGAGAGATTGTTTCCTTCTCTATGTATCCTCTATATGGAGTAATTATGGTAAAATGAAATATATGAGATATTACTCTACATTCAACAACTTTGACTTCATCAATGATTTCCAAATTATTTCATTAATCATCACTTTTTCATATTTTGCTCATGGAATTCTACCATGAATACTTCATTACTTTTATTTAGGGTAACAACTTGGATGAGTTAGTTGAGTTCATGACTAATCTAAGCCCAATCTGAATTAAAAAACAAAACCCAAACACCACCCAAATTGAACTCTAACCTGAAGTACTTAACCTAAGCCCAATCTAACCTCATTTTTCTAAGTTCGGGTTGAATTTTGGATTGTTCAAGTTAGACTTGAGTCAGTTGGGTTAGTTTCAGGTTGATCGGGTTGACTTCAAGTTAATCAGGTTACAAAATTCAAAATTCATCTATAATATTTTAATTTTTTTAAATGTATTTATATGAAATTTTAAATATTTAAATAGTAAATAAGACAAAATTTCAAGATAGGAACAAAAAAATAAAAATAAATTTATACATTTTTCTAAAAAATGAAAAATATATGATATAATATAATTTGATTATTTTAAAAAATTAAAAAGAAAATGAATATTATTATATAGGATAATATATATTATAAATATTATCAAAATATTAAATTGAGTTCAGCTTATGCTCAGGTTATCTGAATCTTAGCCCAAGCCCAACCCAAAGTGAACTTGGGTTGAAAAAATCTAACACAAACCTAACTCGAGTATTGAAAATGATTGCCCAAGCCTACCCAAATGTTGGGTTAGGTTCGGGTTGGATTGGTCAACCCACCCAAGTTAAACCCCTACTTTTATTAACGCCAACATATAGGACTTTAATGTTAAGCTTGATATTACAGGATTGTTGTCCACTGTCCCACCTTAGAAACGCTTCATTTTACAAAGTGAGTGAAACCAAAAGCTTATGCAAATATATAAGACTTCGAAGTTAAGCATTTCTCATATGTCAATTTGGCATACCCAAGAAAAGGTGATAAACAATGAGGTCCAATTTAACCCTATTCTCATCAACAATTTCTACAGCAAGCTTGGAAGAAGGATTTTCTAGTCCATATCATAGTGCCCTTGCTGCAACAATTGAGCAAAATCCAACGAGGAGCCACCCTTAGTGCCCTAAGCTTGCTGCTTAATAGCTTGAAAACCCAAGAGTGAGATACCCTTCATAATGGCATATGGCGTGAAGGTAGTATAACCACAAAAATTGAAAAGCCAATAGCTTGTTCATATACCTTTTATGCATAATTTTGTCATTTTTAACCTAGACATATTGTAATCTAGTAGGGGGGTTGTCGAATGGATTGTAAATATGATGTTGTTTGTTATACACATTAATATGCTTGTATATTCATGAGATCTCCGACATGAATTACTTGTAGCAAACTAGTGATCACCTATAGAGGTGCAGCATAGTCCAATTGAACCTCTGGTTTCTTTTGCTTGGAAGTTGACCTAGCTGTCTTTCAACTTCGGCAGCCAAAAATTCAACCCCAGTAGTCCCTACAATAAATGATTTTATGTTTTAACTAGTGGGTAAAAAGATTTATAAGGATAAGGCAAAAAGATGGCATGATAAGCATATTCAGAAGCACGATTTTGAAGTTGGTTAACCAGTTCTTCTTTTCAACTCATGTCTCAAGCTTTTTCTGGGTAAATTAAGATCGCGATGGTTTTGTCCGTTCATAGTTAACAAGGTTTTACCATCAGGAGCAATAGAAGTTCATCATCCATCAAAGGGAACTTTTACAGTGAACAGGCAACGATTGAAGCACTATTTGGGAGGAAATTTTAGCATCGAAAGGGTGTTTGCTGTGTTTTCAATTCCGAAGTAGAAAAATGGAGAAAGTCCAGCTTACAACTTAAATTTTAGCGTTTTTCGGGAGGCAACTCGATTTATTTTAAGCAATTTTTATTTTTCGAATTTTGAATTATTTTTAGTGTTAGGATTTTTATTAATTTTGTTTTTATTTTGTTTCAAAGTTAATTTAGTTCGTGAATTTTTAGGGTTAATTAATTGGTAGTTTAGGATTAATTTTAATTTTTCTTTTTAACTACTTTTCCTTTATTTTTAGGAGAAATAGGGTTTTTTACATACCCAGTGAAAGACGCCGTGGTGGAAAGCATTGAGTGTCGCAACTGACTCCTCAAATGCTGCTCATAAGAAGACCCGAGGCTAAACCGTTGTGGCAGGTAAGGCTCTGCGCCGCAGCGGTCACCCCCAATTGAATTTCTCTTGTAAAAATTAGGGCTTTGCACCACGGCAGAAAGACTTGAGTGCCACTGCGCGATAAGTAAGTGGGTGTTTTACAGGGCCATCTTCCTTCATTTCTCACAAACAACTTTTCTCATTTTCTCATCTTCTCTCCATTTTCTCTCTATCTTTCGATCCTAATCATATTTAAACTCTGAATTCTTTGTTTTCTTTTGGGATTACTCACTGGTTTTAGAGATTTGGCAAGATTGAAGCTTCATTTAGTGTAATTTTGGAAGAGAAATCGCAGATCCAATCCCTCTTCTTGTTGGGTCACGATTTGGGGTGATTGTTTCTACCTTTTTGGTGCAATTTGGACACTACTAAATGAGAAAGGAGTGATTTTTCGATGTGTCCCAAAAGTTCATAAAAAATGGAGCTTTTATTTTCCTTAATTTTCCTTACTTTATTTGTTTTTGCTCATTGAGGGCAATGAAAGTAATTAAGTTTGGGGGATCAATTAATTTCTTTTGGGTTTAGCTAAGTTCAATTCAAAATGTTTTCGAAATTTCTTGATTTTTTTTGTTTTTCAAGTTGATTCATACAGTCGATGATGATATATTGATTGCTATGATGCATGGTTGTTGAGATGGAATTTGATATTACTTAGAATTTGAGGATAATTTGGATGTTCGTTCTGTTTGAATTTGAGATTTGATGTTGGTCTAGTATGGTGATTTTGATAACGATCCTATTTTGCATGCTTAAAGACATTTTGTTTAGACAATTGTGGATGATTAGAGATCTCAACGAATTTTAGAACTTGCTTGATTGTTACTCGAGGCAAAATCATAGATTTTCATGTTACTTAGGAGATGATTTAGGCCATTTTTGGATCGTTTGAGCTTTTCTTACCTTACCTAGAATATTTTATCCACTAGTTAACTATTTGAGCCCTTTTATATAATGTTAGCCTTATTTTTCTTTCTTTAAGCCTATCTTCCTACCTATTTTAAGCCTAAACACTTATCCTTACCCTTGATGAGAATATTTTTTACATGTTTTTTATTTATTTTATTTAAGAGCAAAAATATTTTATTAAGGAGGAAAGGATGGAAAGTGTATTGCTGACCCTAGTATAATAGAGAAATAAGTTTGGGAGTTTTGAAGTAAAAAAAGGAGGGGGAGGGAGGGCCCTGGAAAGAATGGCATTAGTGGTGAAATATGTGAAAAAGTGTTTATGAGCATGAAATAAAGAAAAAGTATGAAAAGTTTCAAGATGATATGAAGTGATGTTAGTATTAAAAGCTCTTGAGTCTGTTACATTTTGTTCAATTGTGAGTGTTTTCATTCTTTGAATTTATCCTTTCCATTCTTTGTGAACCAACACCTTAGCCTAACATTACAAGCTTATTAAAGACCTTTCGATCCGAGGTAACATGATGAGTCTACATTAGTGGAGAGTAACAAGAAAGCCAAGCCTATGAGATTTAACATCATACTTTACTTTTTAGAGGTCAACTTTGTCTATAATTGTTTTCATAAAATTATCCGGGTAGTAGAATTAATTGTTTGAAAGGTTGCTTACTTGGATTTTTCGGAAGATTGAAGGTGTGAATGGAATGAACATTTGACCCTTCTAATTTTTGTAATGTTTGATAGATTCTTGATGACTTTATGTTATTAGTAATTTTTGAGACAATATTATGAATTAAACTTGACGAATGAATTTGATTCTAGAAGTTTGAGAAGTTTTGAGTCTTGATTTAGTTTGTGATTTAATTGTTTTTAGGATAGTTTTAGGTTAGATTTAATTTGTTTTTGCTCGAGGACTAGCAAAATGTTAAGTTTGGGGGAATTTGATAAGTCGATTTAGAATGACTTATTATCTATGATTTAACTTGATATTTCATTAGTTTAAGAGTAATTTTATGTCAACAATGATTATTTTTATTGTTTTAGGTCTCAAATAGCCAAGAGTATGAAAAGGGAGCAATATGGGGCAAAATTGGAAGAAAAATATGAAGTTCGGTGAAAATGTGAAAACCGCCATGGTGGGAGCTCTCAAGTGCCGCGGCGGCCTCTTACGTGACAATTTGTGTAACTTACCCCAGAGGAAAGTGCCGCAGCGGGAAGGACTTAAGCGCTGTGGCACACGCATGTGGAAAATCACAGTTGGGGACCCAAGGCAAAACCACCGCGGCTGGAGAAACTTGTCCGTTGTGGCACCTAAAGGAATTTCAGAAATCCTCAGGACCCAAGACTAAAGCACTGCGGTGGGAGGCATTGAGCGCCCCGACCCGATATTTAAAATTTGAAAATTATTTGTTCTTATCTCATTCTGTTCATATCCGAATTAGGTGGAATACCATTTTACAATACCAGGGCTATAAATAGATGGAAGTAGGGTTTATTTGAGGGATCTTGGAGACCTGGGAGAAGAAGGAGCTTAGAGAACAAGAAGGGGATTTGCATATTTCCTTCTATTTTTTTGGGTTATTCTTCCATTTTCTTTATGATTGTAATTCAGGATTTGTTCTTCATCTTAACATGAACTAATTTCCTTTGTCTAGAGTTGAGATGTAGCTCAATCACAATTTATGTTTTCGATTAGTTTAATTTAATTCTTTGTTTTGCATCAATTTATTTGTGTATCTATTCTTTACTTAATGCTCTCAATTCTTAAGGGCCCGAGTTTTGATTGAATTTATGATTTAGGTTGATAATGAGAGTTAGAATCTAAATTAGATCCATAGAATAGATTACGTTAGAATGAATGAATAATAGAGATACATTACCATATTCTAAGAGATTAATAGTTAAATCTATAATAATTCCATAGATCTTAATTACTCATTTAGACTTAAATTCACATAGAGATATGTTAGGTTAGCAATTTAAGGAGCAATTTGATATATTTCTATAGAAAATATTGGTTGGCTTAGGGAATTAAATCTCCAAATAAAGCATAACAGAAATTAGGTTAAGCAGTCAATTGCATGAAAGTGTTTGTAGTAAAATCAAAAGCCCTAGATCGTTTAAATCATAAGAGTTTGAATTTATTTTCTTCAATTATTTAAGTTACTTTCTTCTGCAACTTTAAATACTCAGTTGATCAAATAGTAGTAGAAAAAATAAATTTTAGTAATTAGTAGCATGGTCCTTATGGGTTCGATATCCGTACTTAGGTACAATTATATTACTTGAACAATTTGTATACTTGCAAACCAGCACATCAACAGTCACCAATCAAGGAACTAATAGAGCAAGCTATTCGTCTCAACTTCTCAACCTCCAACAACAAGATAGAATATGAAGTTGGGCTAGCTGTGCTAAATCTCGCCCTAATGTTAGTCACAACCAAGTTGGAAATCAAGAGCGGTTCTCAACTAATTCTCGTGCAGATTCAATGAGAGTATGAAGCAAAGAATGAATATATGGGTCGATACCTTGCCATGGTGGAAGAACACCTAAAAAATTTAGATGGGTGGATCATCAAATGGGTGCTACGAAAGGAGAACGGAAAGCCCAACACACTAACCGGAATAGCTACCATTCTCCCCATAAGTGAGACAATAATGTTGCCCGTCTACCTTAAAGTTGTGCCTTCAATCGCTCCCAGGCCAGTATGCAATACTAGTCAAACAAACTCAAGATGGATGCTCGACATCATAAAATACCTCCAAACAACTGAAGCCATGTTTCATGTTTAGATTAGTAGGCTTGGCTGTAGGTGAGTGAACTAGAATGCATCCTATGGAAATGAAAACAAAAACAAGACTCCCACATGATGCATAGTGAAGCTAAAACAAAGTTGTGTTGCTCTCAAATCACCCCAAAGAAAATAAAGGAGATAGCAACAATAAACCCCTAAACCAAATGAGAACTATAAAACTAAAACACCTAATCAAGCAATCCACAGAAAATATCGAAAAAAGGGAGAGAGACTATATGCCGATAAAGAAAAATCAAAGAATCCATGGCAGTCATACCTTTCCTCTCTTCTCTTTCTATGGCTCTTCTCTATAAAAACTCTTTCGCCTCTTCCCTTCCCAGTTATCTCCTCAAGCTCCCTTGCCCCTCTATATTTTTCTGGTTTTCTTTCTCACTCTCGTTTTCCCTCAAGTTATCCATCCTCTCTCAATTTTTCTGATTTTTTCTTTTTCACTCTCATTTTCCCTTAAGTTATCCACATTCTCTCTATTTTCCTGGTTTTTTCCTTTCTCACTCTCAGCTTAGGCTATCTTCTTCCCCCAAGCTACCCCTAGAAAAATCTCTCCTCCTCCCTCTATCTTGCCTTCCAAGCCACCAAATATCTCTTGCTCAAGCAACCCAAAAACATGCTCTCAATCTGCTCCCTCTCTGTCTTGCTTCCCAAGCTATCTCACAACCTTTCTTGTTTTTCAAGATATCCTTCTTTCTAATTCTCTCCAAAACCAAAAAATATCTTCTCCATAACAGAATATGCTCCTCCAAATCCAAAAAAAAATTGTTTCTGAATATTCCCATAACACGTGTCGCCCTCCCATTGCTTCTTCAAACCACTAACATGATTCCCTAAGGGCCTCTCTTGAGGCAACACATGGCTATCCAAAATTGCGACACCTAGCAAAATAAATCTGCACAAAATGCACCCCAAAATGGGGATCTACACAACCTTTCTTGGTTAGATTAAGTGACTCATGCCCATGGTGGCCTTAAATCACTTAAGCCCAATAGAAAGCCTATAAATACCCCTTTAGGGGTTAGGGTTTCTATGTCTTGCCATTTTCTTCCTACAGTCCAAAGAGAGAACCTTAGCCTCCATCCTTCAGATCTCCACCATCTCAATGCCTAAAACACAAGGAAGAGTCATTGGGTGGAAGATCTTGGGTGTACGAGAACCATATGGGATGCGCATAAGCCACGTGCATGAGAATTGCACGAGATGTACATAAACCACGTGCAAAAGAATCACATGGGATGTGACGTGGGTAGCAGCATGAGGAGAGATTCTTCATTTTTTCTACGCATGTTTTTCACCACTAGAAATAGATCTGGGAACATCCAGATCTAGGTATAAACACTTTTTTTTTCTAGATCTCTATCCTAATATAGTTTTTGAAGCCATTATTTTCCGTCATGTTAGATCTAGAGAGCCTTAAGGATAGATGCATGCACCCTATGAGATCCAGGGCATGGGAACGAAGTAATCTAGGGTTCCCAACACCTGTTACATCTAATATTGCTTAGCCTAGTGATATTTATTTTAATTCTAATTTAGCTCTACTTACTTTTCTTATTGAGCCTTGTCCTTTGCCTCTTATTCACAATCATCTTTACCTCCATTTATCTCATTACATACCCACTCTATGAGAACTCTTTCTCAAAATTATATTTTCAAACCGAGTCTAATTAATAATACAACCAAACATCCTTTACCTTCCTCTCTTGAGCCTTCTTGTGTTTCTTAAGCATTGAAGGATCCCCAATGGCATATACCCATGAGTGAAGAATTTATTGTTTTGGTTAGAAATGGTATTTGGGAGTTGGTACCCTCACATTCCTTTCAAAACATGGTGGGAATCTAATAAGTTGAGTGATTGAGTCATAGTTACTAGTGATGATGTGATCATCAACACAAACCTAAAAAATAAAGTTTGATAGCATCCTTGTGATAAATAAATAGGGAGGAGTCAACTTTATAATTAAGAAACCCATAGGATAATTGAAAAGAGTTGGGTTCTTGATACATGCTTGAGGAACTTTCTTAAGGCTATAGATAGCCTTGTGGAGTAACCTGCAAACATGAGATAGAAAATTAGGATCCATAAAACCATGTCGTTGAGCTATAAAAATCTCCTCATACAAAGTCCCTTGAAAAAATGCATTATCAACATCAAACTAGTATATAGGCCAATCATGAGAGAAAGCAAGACATAAAATTGTTTGTCAGTAGTAAGTTTAACTACCGTGTTAAAGGTCTCAGTGTAGTCTAGTCCAAGGCATTGATGAAAGCCCTCTACAACTAGTTTTTCTTTATACCATTGGATACTTCCATCCGAGTTCCTTTTAACAGGGAAAATCCCCTTACAAAAGCTCTTTCTCGTATATTTTCTATCAAAGATTTAGGTGCTCTATATTATTTTTTGGGTGTTGTTCCCACTAAGTGCAATCTATTTCTTACCAAACAAAAATACATTCGAGATCTTTTCGAGAACACATGCATAAATGGTGCTAAATCTATCAACACTCTTTTATCAAACAACCAATAGTACTCTTGTTTTACAGCATAACTCGCTGACTATGGACGCGATTGAGTTCCGCCATGTAATTGGTGCACTTTAGTATCTCTCTTTAACTTGATCAAACATCACTTATTCTGTGAATGAACTCTTGTGCATTCTCCATCTCAACTCCATTTGATTGTAATGAAGAGATTACTATGCACATTATCTTAAGAGCACTATTTATCATGGGCTTTTCCTTCACCATCATTCTCCAATGGTTCTACATTGCAGATTGGGTAGTAATAGGGATGATCAAACCTCTGCTACTGCCTTTGTTCTATATCTTGGTAAAAACTTGATTTCATGTGCTTAAATAAACAACAATCGCACACTCTTCTATTGAAACTGAATATCATGTTGTTGCTTCCACTTCCATAGAATTGAATTCGGTACAATCTCTTTTACATGACCTTTCTGCTTCACTTCCATCTTCTCCGATCCTAAATTGTGATAATATTGAGGCCACTTATGCCTGTGCTAATTTGGTATTTCACTCTTATATCAAACTTATTGTTATTGATTAACATTTCATTAGTGATCAAGTCTCTAAAGGACTTCTACTCGTGGCTCATGTTCCTACCATAGAGCAATGATTGATGCTCTAACCAGACCACAAAGCTTTTGATGCTTTTCTCTGCTCTGATCCAAGATTGGTGTTCTTAATCAAAGCACCATCTTTCAATAGCATATTATGGAAAGTCCAAATTCTCCAAACAAATCACTACACAATATTCCCCCATGATCAATTCATTATTCTTGCTGTATCAATTTCAAATCACCATTGAAGATGGAAGATTGAACCATTAATTTATTTTTGTTTAGCTAATATACCAATTGTGTATTCACATTTTACTTTCTCATTATAATTTGTAAATAGTCTTTGTTTCTCCTTTTGTGTTTTCCTTTGTACGTGTATATATTGCAGAAATTCAATGCCACAGAGTTGAAGTTCTCTACCTATTTCATTGAACGCTCTTGTTTAACAAGTGCATTGGCTTTGGCTTCAACTATACATATGTTGGATAATGCTACTTTACAACTTTGAGAAGTTTGATTTAGAGAGAAATTATGGCAATAGCCTTTTTCTCATACTAAATAGTTATATTTTTTAGTTCCAAATTATTTTAAAAATTACTAGACTCTTGTCTTATTTAAATCCATCTTGTTATTATAATAGTTTTGAGTATTTCTTTATTTGATTTTCAATTTAAAAATAATCTTTAAACAAACGAACAACTAGTATAGTGTTCATCATCTCCACAAGGATTGTTTATGCAAAGTTTAAGAAACATTTATGATAAGATGATTTACAGTATTTTTTTTATGCTTCAAAGATAAAAATTTTTAATTAAGTGTTAAAAAGATTAAAAACACTTTTCAAAATCACTACCAAACACACTCTTAGTAATAATTGAGAGATTTTGATGATTAACAAGAGAAGCGAAGAATTATCAACCGAATTAAATGTCATCCAAAGAGATTCATGATTCGGATTAGATGTACACTTTGAATAGGATCAATTCCAAGTACAAATTCAATTACACTTGTAGAATTTGGAGTCTCTATTGAATTGGATCCCTATATCATCCATTGGATCCCTAGATCATCTCTAGATCTACTCAAACATTCACACATAACTAATCTAAATGAACCATAGGGAATCTAAATTGCACATTAATCTGACTCTAATAAAGGAGGATGGTGTTGAAGTAGATTTTCTCAAATGGTTCAATTACATTCTAAGAAATTGATACCACTAGTCATGTACGGACCGCATTTTGACACAACATTGTAGTATCAATTTAGCAATTCATCCAAAATTCCAACCTTCTATTGCATTTTAACACCACAAGCATTTAACTATTTGATTTCATTACCACCTGCTCCTCATCAATTCCTTCTGTGTTATTGCCACAATCGGTTATGCTGTCAAAATCTGCTTTGCATTTTGACACTAGGAAAAAAATAAAAATGGCCCTCCCTTTTTTTCACTTGCTTCGTCTTGCATCTGTAATTGATTCTTGTCTTCATTCTCTTTCATCCAAAATGATAAGCTTTCTACATTAAGCCGAATATAGGGTCCTAGCACAAGAAAAGGTGTAAGTGGACGAATTTATATGTTTTTCTACCACAAAATAGATCTTTTAAGCTTATGAAAAACCATGATTTTTATACAAATCTTGCATTATGCTTCCACAGCTCATGCATTCTCAACCAAACTCGATGATTTCAGAGTTGATAAAGTGTAAGAGAGAATAAGAGAGAAAATATTATTTTATAAAAAATATTAGTACTAAGATTATACCCCACAATCAATTAATTTTAATACAAGTATTTGTTCACTTTATTTTTCTATAGTTTTTTTACCTGTTTTGTAGGATTTCATGAAATTTATGCGTACAACTATCAATGGAGTTGACACTAATTAAGTTCACGTAGTAGTAAAAGTCCGTTTTTGTCTTACCCATGGATATAAGCTTTATGTTGAACCATGCAAAACATTGTAATCTATTTTTATTAAATTGTTTTCTTCTATGTATTGTTGCTTTTTTTTTTTTTTTCATGATTTTTGAAAACTATTCTTTATTCTACTTTGTTTTAGAAACTACTATTTTTAGATAACAACTCACTAATACTCCTATACATTTTCAAAAAAACAGTTTTAAATTTTTAAAGATAAAAAAATTGATTTTAAATCACACCATTCAACAAGCTCTTCAATTTCATATTTTATATTCTCCAACATTGTTATAGGCTATTAAGTGTGCATTTGCTAGTGATTTTAGAAAGTATCTTTAACCTTCCTAACACTACAAATTTTTTATCTTTCAAGTATTAGAAAGACTAGAAATAGTTCTTAAAATTATTGCTAAATGTACTCTAAATTTCATATTATTCTATACGCCAACATTGGTTATGTTTGTATATCTGCTCTAATAAACATTAAACTTATGACATATTTACCTAATTTCTGGTGAGTCAAAGCAAAGGAAGTGATCATTCACTCAAAAGATGTACAGTCCCGCATATTTTGTAGGAAAATATTAAAGAATTCAACTAATAAACACTTTTAAACACTTGATTTCGTTCATATTCCATTTCCTACTCTCCTAAAAATTAATATTAAAGATTTTTTTTAAATTTATTCTAATTTTGATTCATTCCATTCTCTTTCCTTCCCATTCCAATTTCACTTCTTTCCATTTCCACGCTCAAAAAAATTTAGTAAACATATTATTAATTCATGGAAACTTACATTTGTTCATTAATTCTGTTGAAATGTTGTATTATTTATAACACAAAAATGGTTTATTATCTAATTTTAATCTATCTATTGTGCTAAAAGCATCTAAGCGTTCACATGCCAAGGGGAAGATGACAAGAATTAATTAGGTGGAACATCCTGGCCATTAGGCATTATCTATTGATTTTATGAAGACCGCCCGGGTTTTATTTTTCTTGCTTCTTGTCGTTGACCTGATGACTAGTATGCATCAAAATTAACGTTAATCAAATCGGGGTGGTTGGATTTTTTTATCAAACTATGTTTTCCAGTCAATAATGGTGGTTAAATATAACAAAAATAAAAATTTTAAATTTAGAAATAATGCATTTTCTAAGATGGCCCTTGTTGACTTTAAAAGAGGTAGAGAGATTCCTTATTATATAATCCTTGAATTAGCTCCTCATATTGCAAACTCTTCTTTCACTGATCTTTCCCACTCTCTGTCTCATCCTTGAAGTTCTTGCTTTAACCTTACTATTTATGCTTTTGGACTCTTATTATTATTGTTATTATGATAGGATTATTCTTTGAGTGGTCTTACATCTGTTTTTTTTTGGCTTTTAATTGGATTTACTTACACTCCATGAACATCTCCTTTGCCTTACAGGCGTAAACCTTCTCCTTTGCCCATGATGGCTGAAAGGTCGGTGGAAGGAGCAGCAGGAATAGATGTTCTTTCAACCCCAAGCCCACAAGTGCCAAATGGATCTGAAATTGAGATTTTGACTTCACCTCAAAAGATGACGCCTTCTCTAGATCCACTTTCTGGTAATTTAGCTTATTCTTGTTCACTTTTCTAATGAATTCCAATCCTTAAATCTTAGAAGGCCACCTCTTTGGCTATCTGAATTGATGTATGTAGCATATTGGTTCTTCAAACATAAACAGGAGACAGAGCCTTCTATCTCAATGTATGCATACCCCTTTATCAAGCTGCATTGAAAGGCGACTGGGAAACTGCAAGAGGTATTTTTGAAATACACCCAACAGCCGTTCGTGTAAGCATCACAAGAAACTTGGATACTGTCCTCCACATTGCAGCTGCAGCAAAACGCACTCACTTTGTTGAGGAGGTGGTGGGATTGATGGATCCAAACGACTTGGAACTTCAGAATCAAAATTCGAACACTGCACTTTGTTTTGCTGCTGCAGCTGGAACAGTGAGAATTGCAGAGGTTATGGTAAAAAAGAATGATCACCTTCCCATGATCCGGGGTAATAAGAGAATGACGCCACTCCATATGGCTGCTCTGTTAGGACATAGTGAGATGGTGTGGTATCTCTACAATAAGACTAATAATCAAGATTTAACAGATGAAGATTGGATTGGGATACTTAATGCCTGCATCAGTACTGATCTATATGGTAATTAAAATTTTTTGAAACTTTTATTTTTTTTGTTTTGCCTTTTGGTTCTTTGTTGTTTTGATTTTCATCATTTTAGGTTTTCTGGATCTCCATGAAATAGCTTCTGCAATGAACTATATAATATTCCACCAGTAGAGGTAGCAATTATTTTTGTTATATCTTGTTAATTCATGCAGACGTAGCCTTGAATATATTGGAATCCCACCCTAAGCTGGCTACCATTAGAGATGGGAATCATGAGACAGCTTTGCATCTCCTGGCTAGAAAGCCTTTTGCATTCTCTGGTGAAACTCGGATTGGAACATGGACAACTTTCATTAATTCAAGTAAGTTGATTTCAGAAAGTGGTGCTGTGCACATTAATTGTTAATTAATAATCATCTTTGTTAGAATTAAGGGACCCCTGTTGGCATTCATAAACTGGTAGCTCCCTAATGACAGGGAAAGATGTGTTGTACTCGTTCAGTTTATCTTTCAACTTGGGGGCTACAGGTTGGGGTCCACTCTTTCCATATTTGATGACAAGCAAGCTCATCTATGGCTTTTGGAAAACCAAATTAGTTAACTTTAACCCAAATCCTCTTAATATTCCTAATTTACTTATTATGCATGGCTCAAAATATTACTACATTTCTCTCACAATGGAAGGCCGTGTGTCTTGAAGATGATCTATATTTTGAACAACCGTCCTTGATAGTTTGATTTTTTTGCTTTTCTGGCTTCTCTTTGGCTAGTTTGGATTTGGTATTTCTTTCTAAGGAAGTTCATGTTAATCAAGATTATTGGTATAGAGTATATTTCTTTAGCAGTTAGCAGTTAGACGAACACTAACTAATGCATCATATGACATGAATAACTTAACTATAGCTGTAATCTTTTACCATCCATGCTAGCTTTTCTTCTTCTTTTTTCCCCTTCTGACTTGTCTATTTGTCTAATATTGTTCAATGGTTTGTGTTATTCATGAATGTAGGGTCATCATTACAAGTATCTAATGAGGTTATTATTTTTCTTGTGGTTATTCCATCCAACAATTTTCTCTTTCACTCACAGTTCCAGCTAAGAAAGCAGGACACAATATTTCGAAGCAAGAGCAAGCCCTTAAACTCGTCAAATGCCTTTGGCAGCAGATTATACAACTACCTGACTCAGAGATTGCAGATCTGATCAGAGATCCTTATCGACTTATATTTGTAGCTGCAGAGTTAGGGAACACCATCTTTCTCACTGAGCTTCTTCACTCCTACCCTGATCTAATATGGAGAGTAGATAGCCAAACTAGGAGTATATTTCATATTGCAGCTTTGCATCGTCAAGACAGAATCTTCAATCTTATATATGATATAGGCTCAATTAAGGATTTGATAATGACATATAGGGATGAGAATGGCAACAACATGCTGCATTTGGTTGGAAAATTAGCACGTCCAAGTGAGCTTAATATTATATCAGGAGCAGCCCTTCAAATGCAAAGAGAGCTATTGTGGTTTAAGGTAAATATTACAGCATAGCCCTTCAGAACTTGACAAGTTTAACACTTTTAAAATATGAGTTTTCGAACAGCATGTCCCCTAAAGTTTGAGACTGCAGATGAATGGGTTCATTCATTGAAGCACCTGAATATATTGAGGATCAATGCCATAAAAGACTAGAGATCAAATTATATGCAGCATAGAAAGTGTTTTTAAAGGCTAGATGCAAGTGACAAGCCAATTCAATCGATCTAAATAGGTTTCCTTGGAATGGAGACATTCCCCCTCTTAGAATTCAAATCTTATTATTTATCTTACAAATTCCCTATTTTTTAGGAGGTGGAAAAACTCATGCAACCCACATACAGAGAAAAGAAAAACAGGCAAGGTAAGACACCCTGGGTTTTGTTCACTGAGGAGCACAGAGACTTGATGAAGGATGGAGAGAAATGGATGCGGGAAACAGCCGCTCAATCTATGCTTGTCGCCACACTAATAGCCACTGTAGTTTTTTCAGCAGCCTTCACTGCACCAGGTGGTCACAGTCAGCAAACAGACACTCCTATTTTGTTAATGGTTTTTGCGGTGTCAGATGGACTAGCATTATTCACCTCCTCAACTTCAATCCTAATGTTCTTATCCATCCTCACCTCACGTTATGCGGAACAGGATTTCCTCCATTCATTACCCTCTAGATTGATGTTTGGACTCACAACACTCTTTGTTTCTATTATAACCATGATGGTAACTTTTACCATAACCTTTTTCATAGTTTATCGTCATGATTTCGCATGGGTACCTATTCTCATTGCTCTATTTGCCACTGTCCCAGTCTCTCTATTTGCTTCACTGCAATATCCCCTCTTGGCAGATGTAATCAATTCTACATATGGTTCTAGGTTTCTCTTTGAGCGAAGAAAGCACATGTTTGACCAGTGAAATCCTGGCCTCATCATTGCAGTTTTGTCCCGTAAAATTTGTGGTTCAAGTAGATGTAATGTAATTGTATTTCTACTTTTTGCATTTCGAATTGCTTAGAAAAATGTATGAAGTTTGAGAGACTTCACTTTGGGGACGTTCTCTAAGTTCAGTGGACGTTCAATACCAATAGTATTTGCAAGTTACTTTACATTTGATTTGCATCTACAACATCTATGCACCATATATTTATACCAATGCATCTTTACAATAGTGTCTCTCTAAGTTTTGGATACATTTTGCAAAGCTTTGTTTATTTTCTAGCCATAAAAAGAGTTTGTCAATACAAATTTTATTTTGTAAATTAGGTTACTGAATTATTTATGGATTTTTTTGGGGAGTTATAAGGTCATATATAGTCACTCAATGACTTAACCTTATCATTCTTGTAACCTATGAAAGTCTTATCAATAACATAACTTTCAAATAATTTTTATTTTTTATTTTTTCAAACAAGATGCAATATTCATGTTCTAAAATTCAGAAATAGATGAGCATAGATATTGATGATCACAAAATAAAGCTAAATAAAATATCAAAAGAAGGAATATGCCCCATAGAAAGGCTTGTCTAATATAGACAACATGTCCACAACACATCAAAGATCAAAGAAGTTAAAAAATATGTGGAAAGAGGCCAAATTAATTAATAAATAAATAAATAAAAAACAAACAGATTACACATCAAGAAGTCAGAACAGAAACATGCACAAAATAAATCCAAAAAAAAAATAGCTAGATGTGATACTACATCAAAACAAAAATTATAAACCATCCTTAATGAGTCTAGAATACAACCTAAATGGCCAAGAAACTTGATCATACTCATATTATCCTAGATTTAATTAAACTTCAAATCACTCATAAAATAGGGCAGAACTAAGACAGGCAAAAAATAAATTTGTAAGAAATAGGTAGAGGTAATATTTCATCAAAACAAATATTATACATCATCCATATGATAGGAAAGACCTTGCACATTAGTGTATCATTCCCTATATCAAGGGTTATGAGTTGCTTGAAGTACATGATGTGGTCAAACGGGTCGCTCATTCCATCATACATTGTAAATTTGGGCACCACCACGAACCCTCTAGGTGGTTCATAGCTAACGATATAGGGGCCAAACAACTTGGAAAGCATGTCATCCAACTGTCGACTAATGGAGTCAGGCGAGGCTCACATTACTGGCACTTCCGCCTATTGATACCTTGGTGGTTAAGGGAGTCATCCAGATGTGGTTATGGCAGCTAGCTGACCTAGATGTGCCCTCAAGGTTTCTAACATGCGCGGTTGCTCTTCCATGTCTAGTGCTTCAAGTCTTAGTCGGGCTCTCATTGCGTTAGTGTGGACCCGCATTTTTCACATGGTGAAAAATTAGTTTTGGAAAAGTCGGAGTTACCACTTATTTTATTTTATTTTAAAATGAAAAATAAAACAAGAAAGAAAACCCTAAAGAAGTGACTCCATAGTTTTTGGAAAAACATGTCTTTGAAAAACCCGAGTCTAGGTTCGGTGATCAAGTTACCTATTGGGAAGATACCTCTAAAAGGTAGTACCCCTCTAAGCGCTATAAAGGTCTCTACTGACTAAGTTAAGGGAAATGTGACAATTAATTTGGTTGATTATAGATACCTAGGTAGGCTAGGTGATTTAAAAAAAAAATAGCATGTCTAACAAAAAAACCAATCACAATCATAAAGGAGATTTAGGGTGCGTACCTAGACTGCTTCTTAAGTGCTATCACAAGACATCAAAGTTAGTTCAAATAATATATCATTCAACATGCGCTTTATTAGAAATAATCGAACAATGAAACAAATATCAAGACACCCAAGCATGATCAAACATAAGCGCAGTTCATAGTGACAAGCATATTCACAGAATTTAGATGGTGGGTGATAGAGGGCATACTTGGATAGCATAGATAACTTGTAACGTGCTTCCACAAGACATGAGGGGTTGGATAATAAATAATAAAATAAAGAAATCCTAGCATGTTTGTTGTCTAATTAGTATAGCAAAAATGATCAAAGTATACGAAATCATCAATTATCACATACATGTTGTATATAATTCCTAAAAAATAAATAGCAAAGGTGGCAGCAAAGATGAGTTTTGAAAAAAATAATTTATGTAGGGGTTTCACCAATTCCCCAATTGATATACACAAATTTAGTCCAGAATTATCCCATTTGTTTGGGACCACAAGCTTGGATTCGTATTCCATTCAAAACCAGAATTTTTACTAAAAATGAGAAAGATGCAAACCGATCAAGACATAGTTGCATATTATTTAAAAAATGAGATTTTGATTCTAAGAACTCTAAATAAATTATTTTTAAAATAGATTTTTCAGAGGGATCTTTTGAGAAAAGTATTTTATTTTAAAATAAAAGAAATTGATTTGAAAACATAAGGAACAAGCAATATAAAAGAAAACAAAATCACAAAGTAGAATTTTTGACAACCAAGCAAACTAAAGTGGTGAGAACGGAGGTTAATCTTCACTATTTTTTTATGGCCTCTGAAAAGTAAATTTGACAAGAGACTATCAAAATAATAAATTATTAAAACTTAGATCAAATAAACTAATGAGATATCCACCAAGAATTAATGACTAAGATTCAAGAAAACACCTAAATTGAGAATAACAAATCAAGAGCTAGTATAAGATCAATTAAACACACAAACATAATTAAACTAAAAAATAAATTAAAACTAAATTAAATTGGAATTAAAAACATCAACTTTATCTAATAAGATCGATTAAACTGTTGGATTAAAACTACAAACACATCTAAACTAAAATAAATAAATAAATAAGTAAATTTAAACTAAAATAAATCGGACTTTAAAACAAGATCTTTACCTAAGAGGTTTAATTAAACAATTGAATTAAAACTACAAACACATTCAAACTATTGAATAAATTAAAACTAAACTAAATTGAAATTAGACTTTATCTAATAAGATTAATTAAAGTAATAAATTAAAATCAACAACAAATCTAAACTAAAGAATAAATTAAGACGAAACTAATTATAATTAAAAACACGAACTGTATCTGACATGATTATTTAAACTACTGAATTAAAATTACTAACACACTTAAACTAAAAGTTAGATTAAAACTAAACTAACTTGGGATTAAAAAAAAATGAACTTTATCTAATAAGATTAACTAAACTATTGAATTAAAACCACAAACACACTTAAACTAAAAGAAAAATCAACACTAAACTAAATCGAAATGAAAAATAAGAACTTTATCATGTAGAATTAATTAAACTGATTATGAAAAAAAAACATCTAAACTAATGAAATAAATTAAAATTAAACTAAAATAAAATTTTAAAAATGAACTTACCTTCAAGAATGTATGTTGCTGTGTCTTGTTGGAGAATGGTGTGGCCTATGTGTTTCTCTTGCTTCTCTAGTGAATGCTTGATAGCTCCCCTGCTTTCTGATAAATTTCCAGTGCCCGAACAGCATCATGTTTTTGCATCTCAAAGTACTTATCAACCAAATTGAGAATTCCATTAGTCATTGCACCATAGAGCTCAACACATTCACATGCAGGAAAAGGTGGCCATGCATTCTCAATCACTTCTGCATATATTTTGCATGTAGTGACAAATTCAAGGCTCGTGGGACCCTTCACGTCTATGAACATATTCAACAGTGGGCGAATTATAATTCTTTTTCGGAAACACCCATCATCACACTTCCGGCCAAGTCTCTTGATGCTGTGTGGTCTCAAGATTCCCCCTCTAAAAATCTGATGAATCTGCTTCATTGGCACGTATGTGGGCTGTAAAAAGGAGTTTCTGGAGATACATAGAAAAAATGCGAAAGTGGTTGCTGCCTCCTCCCATATGGCTGCGTCATGGCTGCTTCATTCGTGCATGGCAGCCTTATTGTGTCGCCTACTTAAGGTGGCCTTGTGGGCTACTTTCAATGGAGGAAAGAAGGTGACTATGAGATGTCAACCCTCCTCATGCAGTCCATGCGACTGCCACTTAACAACAGAAAAAGTCGCCTAGAGAACTCCTTCATCAAAATCTGCTGAATCTGCTTCCGAAAATCCCCAGAAAGCCTCACCAAAATCCGATCCTGTGTGGACCTCCCTTCTCCAAAAAATGGTGCCTCCCCCTCGATCTTCTATTCCCCCCAAAAGACCACTAGCCTGTGTCTCCCTTTCCAAGTCACCTCGAATCTCTTTCCTTTATCTGTCGAGAATCATCCTCCATCAAAACCAGCGTTTTATGTTTATTTTTCCCAACTCCAGGCCCATGTAGCATGCAATTTCCTGAGAAAGAGCAGGATTTACAGCGCCAGAAAATATTCGCAGCCTGGTATCATTCTTGTTGATTATTTCTTGCATATCTTTTGATGACAAGAAATTGGAGAATGTTGGTTCTCTAAGGACTGGAATGAATGGCCTTCCATTATTGAACTTCAATGGCTCAACCAGGTTACACCTGGTGCTTCGAGGTGAGAGGCGGTGGGTTGGGAAAGGAATAATGAAGGGAGAAGAAGGAGAATAAAGAGAAGAAAAAGAGGAAGCAATGGAGGAGGAAGTGGAGTGAAACAGAGATAAAGCCATTTGTAGTCGAGATCGAAATCAAAGGAAGAGAATTAGGGTTAGCGTTTCAGGCTGCTTCTTCTTTCATTTCACTGGCTGTGGCGGAGGTGAGACACCCAGCAGGGACTCCATTGTTGGGCGCGGGTTCCTTGCCGCCACCTTCTTCCATGGAGAAAATCCTCTCCCCTCCAGAATTCTGGATCTCTCCTCCACGTGCTCCTAATCATGGCCATGTCTTCAAAATCAGTTTCAGAATGACCAATATCTGTCTTTGTATAGTGAGAAAGTGGGAAAGTGTTTTGAACAATATTTTTCTGACCACCTTCTTCAGTTAGAGAGCGCGATACATCCTCAAGAAATCCAACTGAAATCTTAGACAGATGTTCAGACATCAAATTGCACTTGGTTTCCATGTTGAGTTCTCCACAAGGTTGAGTCAAGAGGAGGATGAGATTTGCAAGGAAGCGGTCAGAATCTTGATGATTGGTGTTGCAGCCACCCGATTCCATCAATGTCATTGTCCTTTACACTTGTTCCAGTTTTCTCAGTTGTTTCATTTTTGCGCTCTTTTTCTCTTGGACACCCTTTTCTGCTCAAAAGAAAGCCAACTTTTGACCAGACCCATGTGGCCATGACTGCATAAAAAATGAAAACCGACGACACTCCGGCAGATTTTCCAGTCAAATTAGAGAAACCCAGATGCAGAATTGGCTGGACTTCAGCTTTGTTCAAAGGATGCAATCTATCCTCTCCATGGTGCGACCTGCAGTGTCTGCATTTCCAACAGTTGATTGCCCCACTGAAAGTCTCTCTTCCTCCACGTGCTGAATTTTTTTTTTTTTTGAAAAACTCCTCCTCCTCTGTATTTTCCCCTGAACACAGCCCCACTTTTTTGTCCACATCCACGCTGCATCCTTCTCTTTTCACTTACCAAAACCAGCTTTGGTAATTTGCTCATCGGACTGATTCTCCATTTTCCAAAAAATCACAGCCCTTTTGGTAAGTTTCCTGAACACAACCCTACTTCCCATAAACGTCCTGCTGCTCCACCAGCCTGGAAAGGACACCTCACCAGTCCGGAGAGAGCTATCAATATCTTTTCGCGCATCAATCCAGCATGATCAAAACCCTCGTTTCTAAACATAGCCCTCATTCCATCCCTATACACACTGAATCTATCCTTTTCCTCTCTCTTAAATCAGCTTTGGTAATTTTCCTTTCAGAAAGAAAAATGACATTCACGCTCACCGGACTGATTCCCCTCTTTGAACAAAGCTCTCATTCCATCCATATACATGCTGCCTTTTCCCTTTTTCCTATGCCAAACCCCTTTGGTAAGTTTCATACAGAAACATAAAATTATTAGATTTAATAAATGAATAAAAGGTATTTTAGAAAGTTATAAAATAAAGATCATTAAAAAATAAAAAATAAAAAATAAAAAATATCATGCAAGAAAGAAATGCAATCCAATATCATGTAAGCCATGCAAGAATGCCACACAACCATGCAAACCACAAAAAAATGCAATCCATACCAGCCATGCAAACATGCAAAAATTACCTGAAAGGTGACTTAAGTGGGATAGAGTGTGCCTAGAGGAGCCTAATGGGCCAAGTACATCTAAATGGGCCTAGGGTGCATAAGTGGGCCTAGGGTGGTGCCTAATGGACCAAATGCATCTAAATGGCCTAAGGTGCCTAAGTGGGCCTAGAGTGGTGCCTAACAGACCAAGTGCATCTAAATAGGCCTAGGGTGTCTAAGTGGGCCTAGGGCGTGCCTAATGGAGCAAGTGCATCTAAATGGGCCTAGGGTGCCTAAGTGGGCCTAGGGTGGTGTCTAATGGACCTAGTACATCTAAATGGGCCTAGGGTGCCTAAGTGGACCTAGGGTGGTGCCTAACGAACCAAGTGCATCGAAATGGGCCTAGGGTGCCTAAGTGGGCCTAGGGTGGTGTCTAATGGACCTAGTACATCTAAATGGGCCTAGGGTGCCTAAGTGGGCCTAGGGTGGTGCCTAACGAACCAAGTGCATCGAAATGGGCCTAGGGTGTCTAAGTGGGCCTAAGGGTGTGCCTAATGGGCTAAGTGCATCTAAATGGGCCTAGGGTGCCTAATTGGGCTTAGGGTGGTGTTGAACGGACCAAGTGCATTTAAATGGGCCTAGGGTGTCTAAGTGGACCTAAGGGAGTGCCTAATGGGCCAAGTGCATCTAAATGGCCCTAAGGTGCCTAAGTGGGCCTAGGGTAGTGACTAATGGACCAAGTGCATCTAAATGGACCTAGGGTGTCTAAATGGGCCTAGGGTGCCTAAATCTAAATTAGGGTTGCCAAGAGTCATAGTGAGATTAGACAAATCCCTTAACCAAAGTCCTCAAGGTGGCTTAGAAAAGATAGGCTACACAAGTAGTAATGAGCCACCAAGGAATTGTTGTAAAGTACCAAACAAATACCTAATAGGGCATGTGCTAGGGAGACAAAATGGAGGGTCTATAGTTAGATAAATGTAACCCTTTGTCATGCCTCATTTTCCTTCATAATGGGGTGGAGTTGGTGCCTTCATCCGACGATGTTTGACAAGTTGGCAAAGGTTCCTCCATGGATGACCTCGAGTAGTTGCCAGAAGAGAACTTTGTGCCCTTAAGGAAAGATGCCTCAAAGGTTCGTAGTGAGACTATTTGCTGGCTTTGAGTGTGCTAACTTTATGAGGGGCTCATAGTTGACATTTAAGCCCACAACTCCTTGTTTTCTTCCCTTGGTCGTTCCATTTGGCAAAGCAAAGTCTGCATCCGCCACTCATTTTCTCATTAGCGTCTCTCCATTCTTTCACACTAGACAAAATAGTCTTTGACACCCATTGTTGATGATTGGTTTCTAGAGGGTGTGGACATCCTTAGTCATTTCCTATAGACGATGCCAATGTTGGTGTTATGCCAATTGGATTGAATCCCGTCTAGCTTCACCAAAGTCAGACGGATTGCTTCCTTTCACAAAAGAATGTCCAGATAGGTGGTCCAGGCATGCCTTTTCGAAACTTAAGTTAGAATCTAGCGAGAGCGAATCCAACTTTTTAAATGGCTATGTGCATGTGTACTTTTTTCATGCTTTTTGGATGGGTTTTTATAGAATGTATGACCCCATCGTCACAATGTTGATTGTGCATTCATGTCCTTTCTACGTTGATGAATGCCATCGTGATGGATATTATGCCTTAATAAGATAATCAATGCCATTTTCTCAGCGCGAATTGGGCAATCATACCAAATAAGAGCTGTTGATTAACGTCATTTATTGTCTATTGTGCAAGAATTCTGAATCATATCGTTGATTGTGCATTTACGTTTGTTAATGTCACTGATTGTGTGTAACGACTAACGGATATTGATTTTCAGACGGATATTGATTTTTAGGCGTAAATGTTGTTTTGATTGTCACTTAGGCATTGGCGGCAGTTAACCATCCACTCAATGCTTGGAATTTCCAACTGACTTGGTTTGTCTGTCTGGAAGTCCCTAGTTGGCTTGATCTGTCCATTCCATCTGCCATTGGGGAAGAAGCAAATCTATGTTTTCTCTTATGCCAAAAGGAGCTTGTCTTGGTCCAGACGGATTATCTGCTTACCTTGGACGACCAAAGGGTCTTGAGCCTATGAAGGACACGTGGACGGAAGCAACAATAAGCAAAGGCTTACCTTTAGTGCTCCTTTGGCATATAAACCTCTCCCAAGATGCAAAGGTCATATATTATCCTTACCTAGCCCAAAACCTTCATACTCACAAGGATGTGGTAATGATTAATGGCATATATTGCATGGAAATGAGGGTAATTATCACATGTTAGGCTTGATTATAACATTAAAAGCACCCTTTAACTAGTCAATTGTATGGTGCCTGATGTATGTCTGATTTTCTCATATTTTCTTTGAGTTATGCTTACAACTATTTTCTATGATCTTGAGATCCTCTCCAAGCATCTTGGATGTGAGAATAAGGTTTGAGTTGAACCAAAAAACTATGGTTGCATGGAGGTCTTAGGTGTTGTCCCATTTCAACCAATAAAAAGTTTTGAATTGGTTAAAGGGTTTAGAGATGCTCAAATGAGTGAAATGTATTTTGTTGGATTTTTAACTTCTTGAAGTTAATTCTGACCAAATTTAATAATTTGTAGATGTCATTTGCCCATGGAGACAACTAGAGAAAGAGAGATAAAGCTCTTAGAAAAAAATGGTGCCACCACTACACTTGGCGCCACTTTTCATCGTTAGCAAACTAGAATCACCTAAAGATATATGGTGCCACAATGGCACCATATCCTGTAGTGGGCACACTTATGGCATTAGTGCCACCAATTTCCCCTGAAAGTGAAGAACGAGCTAGGCCCACACTCCAAGCAACCATTAGGTATTCCACTTACCATTTGGATGCCTCAACGTGGCAAAACACTTAGAGCATGGATTGAGAGCCTATAAAAGAGAGGATTGGCAACCGTCACTTTGTTCCTGGTTTTTGGTATTTTACTACTAGACTTTTGGAAGACGAGATCTTGGATGCATTTGGAATTTAGGTTTCTTTCTATTTTTCTTCTTTTGTTTGGATTATTTTCTTTATTTTGAACTTGTTTTCCTTATATTTTCATTGTCATTAGATCAATGCATTAATTGATTTGAGTTTTGAGTTTTTAATGTTCAATTTCATATGCTTCGTTTTATTCCTTTGGTTTAATTTTGTTTTGATTTTTTTTGAGAAGTTTCGTAGGTTGAGGAAAGGGACGCTAGGCATCCCCTTCCATCATTGGAATGATCTTGTGATTATTGGGTATTAATAGATTTATTCAACGTAATATTCGAATTCCTTCAATCTTGTGAGGTCATCATATCTCAATGTTTGGGAATTAAAGCGGTGCACCTTTTTTATTTGAATTGACCATTATTGAGTCCTTAACGTTGCAATTTGGCAAACAAAAGAGGTAATGAGAATTTTGAATATTCTACAAAGAAATCCAATTAGTAAGTTGAGATTTTCAATTCAATTCAAGTGTGCTTTTGTTGAAAATAATCCAACTCAAAAAACTTGTGGGTGTCTTAGATTTTTATTGTAATTAAGGATCGTTTCATGGTGAGAAGGGAACGATCCCCCTCTCCTTAATATATTTTGTTACATTTGGTTAAGACAATTTAAATTTCCCTGTTTTTTTAAAACAAAAAATTCACCAACCTTCTTGCTTAAATCAAATTGAAAGAAAGATTTTTCCACAAAATCTAGCTTTCACTATCTAGATTCTTCTACCTTACCTACATTCCAAGATCATCTCCATGAGGTTCGATGCCCTGACTCATCGGGATTTTGAAGTTATAACTGAAGAACCGCCTATTTATTCATAGACATTAGGGATCTGTCAGATGATGACGAGGCAAAGTAGTGTCTAACATTAATACCTTGGGAATAAATTGGTAGCACAAACGATGGAAGTAAAACAAAGCAAAAGAAGAAATTAGGAGCGCAAAGGATGGAAGCAGGAGGAAGAAGATAAAAGAAGAAAATGGTGCTTGGAGATGTCTGTTGGGAGGCCTAAGAAGTAGGAGTGACTATTGTGTTGCGGTTGCCAAATCTCTTGGAATCTATGCCCACCATAGAACCACTACTTTTTTTTTTTTCTTGATTTTCTTGTTTGTAATTTCTCCACAGGGGAAAATTAGGGAGGGGGGAGGGGCAGTTGCAGGGACCCCAAACCAAGCATCCCATAATCATTGTCTACGATTATTAGTGATGTATTGCATGATGAAGCAAAAATTGAATGGGAAATTAAATGGTAATGAACATTTTATAAACATTCTATGTTGAAAAGTTGTCCTTCCAATGTGAATATGAGAAGGAACAGTAAATCTCCTTTCATATTTGAATGAGACATGAAAGAGTTAGCTGATTCAAGTAAAACAAATTCAACTTTGGAAAATTAATGTAATGGATGATTCCACGGATCGTGAACATTTTCCAAATAAGAGATAGTTGACTTCAAAATTAATGTGAGTATTAGGTAGCATTTGGTGTAGGAACATGTTGCATCATTTCATTATTTCAGATATTTAAGTTTTTGCAGCTTGGATGGACCTGTCCATTGGGTATATGAAAACGAGAAGAAAGGAGTGGTTGCATTATTCAACCAGATTGTGACCTTTTGTAATAAAAAACAGAACCCAGCCTGGAAGTTAATGTAAGCAGCATTTGGTGGATGCTGACCAAAACAAATATTATACATAATCCTCATAGAGTCTAGAATGCAAGGCAAGCGTCCATGAATTTTGATTATTTTTTTTCTCTACTCATTATTGTGATTTTATTTTTTCAATTCAGCTTCAAAGAAAACGGATTGTTGATCAAGTGAATCTCTGATTAGAGTTATGTACTATACTATATCTGAGTAGCAGTTTGGTTTTGGTTTTAAATATCAAGAAAATTACCAGGGGAAGGGAACATCAATTTGGAAATTTTTAATCTCTGAAAACACTGAAATTCAAAACAAAAATACAACAAACACTGGCTGATTAGTCATCAATACGAAGACTTTTAGATTTCAGGACAAACCAAATAAACTTGAGGCACTCATTCAAACAACAAAGGAAGTGACAAGGAAGAAAGAGGCAGACTTACACTTTAGCTCAATCATAAAACAACACCCCAGACTTAGTATGTAAAGAACAACACATCAGAACTTGACAAGGAAGAAAGAAGCAGACTTACACTAGCTCAATCATAAAACAACACCCCAAACTTAGTACGCAAAGAACAACACATCAGAACTTGACAAGGAAGAAAGAAGCAGACTTACACTTTAGCTCAATCATAAAACAACACCCCAAACTTAGTACGCAAAGAACAACATATCAGAACTACACAACAGCACCTAAAAAATACAAAATACCTTCAAACTATCCATGCATCAATCACTTGCCATGCTTCAATGAAAATTCATTCCAATGCTCTTTAATGTAGCTGGTGCAGCAATTGCTATCAATGACTCGCCAGTAGATTTCTTTCCAATACTCTTCTTTGTAATTCGTGGAGCAATTGGTATGAATGACTTGGCAGTAGAATTCCACATAGGTGCTTGCTGGTATTGCAATATTTCTGCCGGAGAAGAATCAGGGATAACTACGAAGCGTGGAAGAAAGTTTGATCATCCTTTTAAACTCCCTCTGAAGAGGACTTTTACTAGTCAAAGTTGCTCAACCTCTTCAACACGTATCAAATCATATTAATTAATTCCACTGTTTGAATTTTTAAAATTACGTACAAATAAAATTTTGTTTTGAAATTTGTTCATAAAATTTGACTTTTTAATAGTTGGGCATAAAATAACAACTTTGAAGTTCTTGGAACTTTCATGTTAAATTATTTAATTTGGTAGTTGAATTTATGTATCTTTCATTTGTAGTTGTTATGTATATGTTCTAGAAGAATTTGCTCGTTGATTGGCCGAATTTATTTGGTCCAATAATAAACCTTCCTAGCATATGTCTCGTTGTCAAAATAGATGGATTTGTTGAATCAAGAGGAAGAGAAATTATGTATACAACTTCCTATCTTGTCACAAAAAAAAAAAAAAAAAAAAAAAAAAGTTATAAAAACTAATTTAAGAGCATAAACATATTATGAGAAAAAAATCAACAGTCTCCATAAATACAAAGAAATTACAAAAACTTAATTATTTAATTAAAGCATGTATATATGTTGAAGATTTAAGGGTTAAAATAAGTTAAATTACTTTAAGTAACATATAAAAATAAATTATGAATTTTAAATTTGGTTTATTTCTTCTCTCTATTTACTTTTTCTTGTATATTTCCTAAAATTTTCTAGAAACTCAACATAGTCGGCCTTAAGCAAGATTGAAAAATATAGGTCTAAGGATTAACACATAAATATTTTGAGCATAATATATAAAGTAAAATTAGATTTTGTAAGCCATTTTAGTGACTAGAAATTATATGGAATTTCAAATCTATGAACTTAATCAACACTATGCCACATAAAGTCACTGTCCCGTCCGACCTTCCTAGTTAGAGCTCTCCAACCCTCTCAAATTACAACCTTTATCTTTGTAACATCATCCTAAAAAAACTTGTGACATGTTCCACCACCACAAGAAAACGTACGGGATATGATTAGTCTGAAAAGTTTTGAGGAAAGAAAAGGAAAATGATTTTTATATTTAATTTTATCATGAAAAATATTTTTAAAAAATAAAATATAATTAAAATTTAAAATTATTTGGTGTTTGGTAAACAAACTTAATAACTTAAAGTGACTTAATAACTTAATTTATGTCATTGAGTAAATTAAATATATTTGGTAAATAATTTAATGATATGACTTAAAATAAAAATAAATTTAAGTAATAGTAAAAACAATTAAATTATTCTTAAATCTACATCTTCATTTTACCTTTTTACTTTCATTTGCCTTAGTTACCCCTAAAATTTTTTTACTACTTCACGACCTCCATTGTTACTCAACTTCCTTTATTTTAATTAAAATTTATGAGGATAAATATATCAATTTGATGATTTAAAATAAATTCTAAGTTAATTTTATTAAATAACCTTGATATTTGAAGTAAAAATTAAGTAATAAATTTAAAATCAATAATTTAAGTATATTTTAATTTAAAGTTAACTTAAATCGTTAAATAATAAGTATCAAGTTTTACCAAACACTTGAAGATGAAAAATAAATTAAATAATTTTGAGGTTGTATATAAAAATAATTTATTAACTTTAAATTTATTTCTTATTTTTCTTTTCTTTTTCTTTCCTTTCATTTTTTCTATCTATCTTCATTTGCCCACAAATTTTTGGAACCAAACATACCCATAAGAACTCATCTAAATGTTGTCTCAAAAGTTGTTCCAAGGAACTTCACAAAATCTTATACTCCCTAGCAATTGCTACCTAGATCTAAAACGTAAGCTTCATCGGTCCTCAAGGATAATAAACCAATTAAAACAGAATTAAAAAAAAAAGTTTTTATATTTTAAAATATTCAAACCCTTGAATCTCCCAAGGAGGATGATTGATCAGTCATATGGCAGTAAGGGAAATTTGTCAAGGCTATGTATAGGATTATCATTCAACTCATAAAATTTTTATTCATGGGGCATACCACTTGTATATATTTAATTTTTTTTCCCACTCATTTATATCCATTATTTTGTTATATGGTTGAGTCTTTCTTCGAAAACAAAATAATTTAGGACTCTTGTGCCCATGTTTTCTTGAACTTATTTTTTAAAAGTTGTTTTAAATTTGAACAACACAAAGCAATTTATTGGTATTTTGTAAATATAAAGATGTTAAAAACTTTTCAAAGGACAAAAACTCTCGTGTAAATAAATTTGTTTTTTTTAAAAAAAATAATTTTTATATTTTAATTTTATAAACAATTTTAAATTTAATTTATCCCCTAATCAGCGTCTTCATAATCATAGTGCCCTGATCATTTTGACCTGCCTAATTTATAATGTAAATTCAATTTAATTCAACTCTTATTAATATAAAATAGCTTTTGAATTACATATAAATTAACAAATAAATAGTTTTAGCAAAATATAAAGACTGATAATATAATAAAATTGTAACTTATATTTCTTTTATTAAATAATGATGCTATTTTAGTATATTTTATAAAATATGGATATTAACATTTTCATAAAAGCATAACAAATTAATAACGATAATTAAAAACTAATAATGATTAATAGCATTTTATTTAAAATAAAATTAAAAAATCAATTTATATATTTTTAATATATAAATAGGCCAAGTTTTTCATTTTATGTACATATTTAATACTCAATTCCACACAAAAATGTTTGAAAGTAATTTTATTTCAACCTATAATTAATTAGTTTAGTTTTTTGAATTCTAAATTATTCTTAAATTATTAGATTCATTAAAAATTAAAAGCATTAAGTCTTCTTTGATGTAGTCTCACTTGATTTAGAATCCATTTATTGGTTTGCCTTTAAATTTGTGCTTTTTTTTAAAAATATGATTTTTATAAATCAAGTTCATGTCTTCATTTTCCAAACCAAAAGAATAAAGAAGAAAAAGAAAACAAACAACTATAGTGATAGCAATTTGGTCCAACCCACCAAGACTCTTATGAAATACCTAATAATGTAAGGATTTAAGATCTTTTTCCTAATTAACCTAGAAATTTAGTTAAATTAAGAAAATGAAATTATTGTGAAAAAGTAAATCAAATTATAATGATTAAAAGGTTACTTAATAAAGTTTGAAACTCATGGGTAATAGGTTCTAGATTATTCTAATGGTACCCCCTCTTTCACGTTCGTTTCTCAATTAAATTAATTAAGCTCTTAATTACTTTTAAATATTGATCTTTCTATAAAACGAGAATAAATCCAACACAAAGACAAGTAGAGAGTAATGTATATTACTCTTAATAATATTATATTAAGTAGAGACATTTCTCTCTACTTGTCTTTGTGTTGGATTTATTCTCTTCTTTCTTTTCCCTTATTCCTTTCTCCCTATTATATATATATATAATAGGCAGGAAGGAATCGGGGAAAAGAAAGAAAAGATTTTTTTCTTGTTCGGGATGGATGCTTATACAAGGTGTGAGAAGCCTTTTATAAGCTTCACCAAATGGCCTTCCATTACGTATCTTTAAGATTAGTAGATGGAAGTTCAGAAATGAAATTCAATGTGGTCATTCACTACTCATTTACAACACTCCCCCTTGGATGACCACGATATTAAAAGAATATGCCTTATTAAAACCTTGCTGGTAAAAAACTCAATGGGAAAAGCCTAGTGAAGGAAAAGGAGTATAATATTCTTATAATTTTTTAAACTGCTCTTGATCTTTTAGGATTGCCTCATTGAAAATTTTACCAGTAAAACTTAATAGAACAAAATTTAGAAGAAGGGAAAAAGAGTACAATACCCTAACATCCTTTTATAAACATACTCCCCCTCATGTCAATATCCTTGAGTTGACTGATTCCAATATTGTATATTAACTTCTTGAATGTTGAGATTAGCATTGACTTTGTGAATAAATTTGCTAAATTATCACTTAAGCATATTTGTTGAATATCAATTTCACCACCCTTCGAGGGTTTATGTGTAAAATTTTTTTTGGTGAAATGTGTTTAATTTTGTCTCATTTAATATAAACCTCTTTTATCTATGCAATGCATGCAACATTATCTTTAAATAATATTATCAGGTTTCCTTTGATAGAAGAGAATCCACATGATTCTCGAATGTGTTGAATCATAGATCTTGGTCATTTACATTCATCACTTGTTTCATAAATTGCAAGTATTTATGAATTGTTAGGACTTTAATTCTTGTTTGTATGTTGACAATTTTTATTTTATTTTATTTTAATGTTTGACCATAGAAGTCTTTTTAGATAGTGACTTATTCTCCTTTGAAGATCAAAGGTTTTTTTTTGTCCAATCAAGAAGTCATAGGTACATCAAAGAAGGTTTAGCTTGTAGTAAGTTAGACTCTTATGAGGTATAAAGAGGAATGGTAGCTTTTTACTTAATAAAAATTATTTTCTTTTATAAATATTGAAATAAACAAGGGACACTCGAGCAAGCACTAGTGCTCAAGTACTAAGATGGCTCAAAAACTGAACACTGTTCAAGCACCCGAGGCACTCAAGCGGCGATGAAGTATGCTTGAGCACTCATGAATTTTCTGACGAGCTATAAAGCATTTTCCTAACATTAACATTTTATAACATTATAATTTTCTCATCATCTATTCTTGTTTTATTTCTTTTTGGATGCAAATGTCGGTTGTGAAAAACTAATAACAAAAAAAAGAGCATTAGGTTAAAGGATAAGAATCACCTTGAAATTTTATTAAAATAATTATGTTTTAACATAAACACATATCAATTCATTTATTCTAAAAGATTGTGTTAGAGTTACACGGATTCCATCAAATTGATCCGATTTTTAGCATTTACTTAACTTGCAATGGCTTAAAGAATTAAGTCTAGTAGTTGAGTATCATCCAAGGCATCATAATGCTTAGGGTTAGATATTTAATTTTATAATGACATGTTAGGTTTTAAGTTACCAAAATTTAGGGAGACAAATATTACTTGTAATATAATAGACCAAACAATCCTAAATTATGAACCTGAAATTGTCAAACTTCCTAAATCATTCTACCAATTAGTCTGTACACCTTTTTTTTTTTTTTTTTTTTGTGGAAATGAAGAATTTATTTATTTATTTATTATGAACACATAAGAGTCTACAATTTATTGCACAATATTAAAATGCTTCGCAATGTGAAAATAAGAGAAGTGTTTGATTCATTTTATATGACTTGGACTTGTAAAAAACAAATGAAAAAAATCTAGATTTGAGTTGGAATCAAATTGTAATGGATATTAAATCACCATTCTATGGATTTATGAAGCTTCTAATATAAAACAAAGCTGACTAATAAATTAATGTAATGAATATTATATATCATTTAGTGTTGAAGAAACCATGTTATTTTGACCATCTAAAAGTAATTTGAAATTATCCATGCTTGTTCTAGCAAACTAGAAGCTTAATTCATATGAAAATTACATTTGCTCATTTTATTGTGTTTATGTCATTGTTCAAATATTATTTTGGAAAATAATAAATTAAATATGACTTCTCTAAATTTGAGTATAATTGTTGAATATATTTGTTTTTGAAATTTTGTATAGTTTTGAACCTTGGAAATGGTTGCAATCAACAAATTATGTTTAAATGCTTTTCATACCATTAACTTCAAACACACCTTTAAATTTTAGCTTCATAGGAATTCAATGTATGATAAAATGATATCCTAAATAATCTAAATTTGGGTCTTGCAATTTCCAATATGTCTAGATATGTTATCCCTTAATTTATAGTAGTGTCGAAATAAACTTGTTATTAGGGATAGACAGTGGTCTCTAATTTCTCCTAATGACGTGGTAAAATTCTTAAAAATTTGAGTGATATTGGATGATGGAGGCATTACTAATTTATTCTTCCAACATGATTGTGATTCTAAGTAATGTAATGAATATTATATATCATTTGATGTTGAAGGAACCGTGTTATTTTGACGATCTAAAAGTGATTGGAAATTGTCCATGCTTGTTCTAGCAAACTAGAAGCTTAATACATCATTTTAGTGTGGATATGAGAAAAGAAGATCGTGATTGATTGAACTTGATTGTGACTAATTTTAATATAAAACAAAGCCAACTAATAAAGTAATGTAATTAATATTATATGTCATTTGGTGTTGAAGAAACCATGTTATTTTGACCATCTAAAAGTCATTTGAAATTGTCCATGCTTGTTCTAGCAAACTAGAAACTTAATTCATCATTTCGGTTTGAATATGAGAAAGAAGGATGGTTGATTGAACTTTATTGTGACTAATTTAATATAAAACAAAGCCACCTAATAAAGTAATGTAATGAATATTATATATCATTTGCTGTTGAAGAAACCATGTTATTTTGACCATATAAAAGTCATTTGAAATTGTCCATCCTTGTTCTAGCAAACTAGAAGCTTAATTCATCATTTCGGTGTGAATATGAGAAAAAAGGATGGTTTATTGAACTTGATTGTGACTAATTTTAATATAAAACAAAGGTGTTGAAGAAATCGTGTTATCTTGACCATATAAAAGTGATTTGAAATTGTCCATACTTGTTCTAGGAAGCTAGAAGCTTAATTCATCATTTTGTTGTGAATATAAGAAAGAAGGGTGGTTGATTGAACTTGATTGTGACTAATTTTAATATAAAACAAAGCCGACTAATAAATTAATGTAATCAACATTATGTATCATTTGATGTTGAAGAAATCACATTATTTTGACCATCCAAAAGTCTTTTGAAATTGTTCATGCTTGTTATAGCAAACTAGAAGCTTAATTCATATGAAAATTACATTTGCTCTTTTTATTGTATTTATGTCATTGTTCAAATATTATTTTGAAATATAGTAAGTTATATATTGTTTCTCTAAATTTGAGTATAATTGTTGAATATATTTTTTGAAATTTTGTATAGTTTTGAACCTTGAAGATGGTTGAAACCAACAAATTATGTTTAAATGCTTTTCATACCATTAACTTCAAACATACCTTTAAATTTCAGCTTCATAGGAATTCAATGCATGATAAAATGATATCCTAAATAATCTAAATTTGGGTCTTGCAATTTCCAATATGCCTAGATAATATGTTATCTCTGAATTTATGGTAGCATTTATAAACTTGTTATTAGGGCTAGATAGTGGTCTCTAATTTCTCCTAATGACGTGACAAAATTCTTAAAAATTTGAGTCATATTGGATGATGGAGGCATTATTAATTTATTCCTTCAACATGATTGTGATTATACATTTAAAATAAAATAAAAGAAATTTTGGAATTGGAAATTAGATGGTATTATAATGAACATTCTATGTAGTTTTAAGATATAATTTAGGAAACTTCCAAAAGTTATATATAGGAATACTTTCCTATGTAAACATGAGAAAATCAAGAGGGTGGTTGGTGATATGACTTGATTCTTACAATTTGTACTATAAGACAAAAATAAACTTGGTCTTGTTATTTTAAGTAGTTAATTGAAAGTCGTTATCATGTACAAATTCAATACTTATATTTGACGTTTGAAGCCCTCTTCCATCACAAACCTTCTTATTCTCATTTCCGAGTATTTGGTTGTAGATGTTATCCACTCATTCGTCCTTATAACACTCACAAGTTTGCCTTTCATTCCACTCCTTCCATTTTTTTTTTCTTGGGTTATCTTGAAAACTAAAAAGGCTTTAAATGTCTTGCCCCAAATGGACGAATTTATATCACCCCACATGTGTGCTTTGATGAGTCCTATTTTCCATTCCTTTCGTTTACAGCCTCTTCTCGCTTATCCACTTCCCCTTCCTTCAACCCACTATCTCATATCTCTCTTATTGTTTCTAATTCCAATCATCCTTTATCCCCTTCATCATCATTCTCTCCATCTACTTCTGGTAGTCCCTCAATTCCCCAAACTGTGCTTCAACCTCTCTCTCACAACACATATCCCATGCTCACCCACTCTAAACATGGAATTTTCAAACCAAAAACATTGATGACCATGAGTTTATCATCCACTTCTCTATTAGAACCTCATTATGTTTCTAAAGCCTTGTCTGTTCCAGAATGGCGTGCTACTATAAAGTAAGAATTCTAAGCCCTCTGCTCTAATCACACTTGGTCTGTGGTTCCACCACCATTAAATCATCAAGTTATGGGATGTAAATGGGGTCTTCAAAGTCAAAACAAACTTTGATGATTTTGTGAACAAATATAAGGCCAAGCTGGTGGTCAAAGGATTCCACCAAGTTCTAGGTTTCGATTTTCATGATACCTATAGTCCAATGTGTAATCTTTATATCTAAACATGTTATAAAAAAACATTAAATAGCAATTAGATCATAAACGGAATTATAAACTGATTGGAAAACATACCTCTCGCCATTGCCATTCTACAGGTTAAAATGGGTTTTGCTATTTTCAGGTTTCAGGTGCTTCTAAACCTTCACAATCTCCACTTAGATGGTTTTTTTTAAAACTAAAAAGAGATTGCAGGCTTAGGGTACCCTACCGTTAGTGTTTTGCCTCGTCTTAAAAGACTCTCTCCATCACTGAGTCTACTTGGAATGTGCACAGATCATGGGGTAGTGATGCGAATGTGGTTTGGAGCATGAATCCTCGTTCCTAAATTGATGGAATGATGTGGACCACATTTCGAATCACGTCTTCAGTTTATTACCAAAGATGCAGGAGAAATAAAATCCCAACATTCTCCCACTTGGTCCAAATATTTCATCATTCATCATAGCAAGAAACAAAACACATGAATCATGGCGATAGGTCCTCTAATATCGAGTATTATCTTCCATGTATCACAATGCATCATGTTTCTTAAACACTAGCCCATATGGCTTAATGAATAAACCCTATGTTTATTCTAGGTCCAAACATTAATGATATTTCTCAATAAATGAATAAAAGTGTATACAAAGAAAATCAAATATGAGAAAACATCACAAATAGAGTTTCATTGAAAATAACATTCGTTCTTATAATGAAAATCACATAAAGGAACCAAGTCCCAATCTATCTACATGATCCTTAAATTTCAACGGTGGCATGCCTTTAGTCAAAGGATCAGCAATCATCAATTCAGTGCTAACATGTTCAATAACCACTGTTTTCTCTTTAACACGTTCTCTTAGGGCTAAATACTTGATGTCAATGTGCTTGTTTCAACTGCTACTTTTATTGTTCTTAGCCATAAAAACTGCAGCTGAATTGTCACAATATATCTTTAATGGCCTAGAAATTGAATCCACAACTCTAAGCCCAGAAATGAAACTCTTTAACCATACACCATGTGAGGTAGCCTTCAAACAAGACACGAACTCAGCCTCCATAGTGGAAGTTGCAATCAAAGTTTGCTTTGCACTTCTCCAAGAAACAGCACCATTGGCTAGCATAAAGACTTATCTTGAAGTTGATTTTCACGAATCAATGCAGCCAGTGTAGTCCGAATCAGAGTAGCCAATCACTTCCAAATTATCAGTCTGTCTATACATAAGCATGTAGTCTTTGGTTCCTTGAAGGTATCTCATCACCTTCTTTGCAGCTTTCTAGTGGTCCATACCTGATTACTCTGATATCTCCCTAACATCCCAATAGCAAATGCAATGTCAGGTCTTGTGCAGACCTGAACATACATCAAGCTTCCAACAGCAGAAGCATAAGGAATGTTCTTCATTTGTTCCCGCTCAAGATCATTCTTCGGGCACTGGTCCAAATTGAACCTATCGCCCTTCACAATGTAAGCTATACTTGGTGAACAATCTTTCATCCGAAATCTTTCTAAAACCTTGTTGATATAGGTCTCTTGAGACAAACCTAAAAGGCCTCGAAATCTGTCTCTCTGTATCTTAATGCCAATGACATAAGTCGCATCACCCATATCCTTCATATCAAAGTTTTTAGATAGAAACCGTTTCACCTCATGTAGTAAACCCTTATTATTGGTTGCAAGTAAAATGTCATCCACATACAGAACAAGGAAACATATCTTACTCCCACTGACTTTCTGATGTATACATTGATCCATAATGTTCTCCATGAAACCAAATGAAGAGATAACATCATGAAACTTCAAATACCACTGACAGGATGCTTGTTTGAATCCATATATGGGTTTCTTAAGCTTGCATACCAAATACTCACCACCACTAGAAGAAAATCCTTCTGGTTGTTTCATGTAAACCTCTTCCTCTAGATTTTCATTGAGAAATGCCGTTTTCACATCCATATGTTGGAACTCTAAGTCAAAATGTGCAACTAATGTCATAATGACATGAAGAGAATTTTTCTTAGATATATGAGAAAAAGTCTCCTTATAGTCAATTCCTTCATTTTGAGTGAATCCTTTAGCAACGAGTCTCGTTTTTTATATCTTTCAATGCTGCCCAATGAATCTTTCTTTGTCTTGAAGACCGATTTACATCCAATGGCTTTTGCACCATCAGACAACTCAACAAGATTCCAAACTCCATTAGATGTCATAGAATTCATCTCATCTTTCATAGAATCACACCATAAATTAGACTCTTTGCAACTTATGGCTTGTGAAAAAGTTTCAGGATCATGTTCGGCTCTAATGCCATAGTCCAATTCTTGAAAATACACAACATAGTCACTAGGTATTGCTGTTTTTCTCACTCTTGTAGATCTCCTTAATATTGAATCAACATTTTCCTGAGAATCACGTTGTTCAACGGGTTATTAAACAATTTCTAGCGAATCTTGAACAACTTGATCTACTGGATTGTCATTAGCAATTTGTGGAGCTTCAATGATTGGTTGTCTATCACCCATTTGAACTTGACGGGTGTTCTGAATCACAATCAATCTATCACTTGAAGTGGATGGTTGAGCATCTATATGATCTTTTTCATAAACAATGTCCTGAAATCGATCGCTCCCACTAATCAAGTCATTCTCAAGAAACATAGCATTTCTTGACTCCACAATTCTAGTGTTGTGAGATGGACAGTAAAATCTATACCCTTTAGACCTTTCGGCATATCCAATGAAATACGCACTAATGGTCCTTGGGTCTAGTTTCTTCTCTTGTGGGTTGTAAACTCTTACTTCAGACGGGCATCCCCAAACGTATATATGTCGCAAACTAGGTTTCCAACCTTTCCATAATTCAAATGGCCTCTTGGGGACAACCTTTGTTCGAACTCGGTTCAATATATACACTGCCGTTTTAAGAGCTTCAGTCCATAAGGATTCGGGAAGCTTGGAGTTGCTACGCATACTCCTAACCATGTCCATTAATGTTCGATTTCTTCTTTCAGCCACACTGTTCTGGTCTGGGGAACCAGGCATGGTGTATTGAGCAACTATCCCATGCTCTTGAAGAAACTTCGCAAAGGGACCAGGTGCTTGTCCATCCTCGGTGTATCTACCCTAATATTCTCCACCTCTATCTATTCTCACAATCTTTATTTGCTTTTCACATTATTTTTCTACTTCAGCCTTAAAAACTTTAAAGGCACCCAATGCTTCATTTTTGTTATGAAGCAAGTAGATATACATGTATTGTGAGTAATCGTCTATAAAGGAGATGAAGTATTTCGGACCATACGGTCCATGTCTGGACAACAAATATCTGAATGTATGATCTCTAATATTTTTGTGCTCCTCTTGGCACCCTTCTTAGACTTGTTGGTCTGCTTTCCCTTAATGCAGTCCACACAAGTGTGAAAATCAGTAAAATCTAAAGTACTAAGTACTCCATCATTTACTAATCTCTTAATTCTTTGTATGGAGATATGTCCCAATCTCCGATGCCACTATATAGAGGAATCTTCATTCATAACACATCATTTTGTACCAATGTGAACATGCATAGTATTATTAGTGGTATCATTTTGCAAATTGATAGAGAAAAGACCATTAGCCAATGTATCATTTCCAACAAGATTAGATTATAAAACAAACTGAAAGATGTCTCATAAAAACTAAAGGAATAACCCAAAGGTATAATTCTTGAAACTGAAATCAAATTCCTAGAGAAACTTGGAACATAAAATGTCTTTTCTAAATTTAAAATAAAACCACTGCTTAAAACTAAACTGCATGTTCCAACAGCCTCCACATGTGAACGCATCTTGTTTCCTGAATAAATGCATTGCTCACTGGGCATTAGCTTCCTTAGGTTTCGCATATCCTGCAAGGTATTCGAAACATGGATTGTAGAACCAGAATCAATCCACCATGTGTTATAAATAAAATCAACCATATTAGATTCATAACAAACAAATGAGATTGGTTTACTTTTCTTCTCAAGCCATTTCTAGAATTTGGTGCAACCATTTTTCAAGTGACCCTTCTTCTTGCAGAAGAACCACCTATTGACCTTCTTGATTCCACCTTGGGGCGGTATTTTACCTTTTCCTTTCTTTTTGGCCTGATTGTGATCCTTTCCTTCCATTGTCATTAATGCATTCTCACCCAATTCCATTTTCAACCTTCCCTCCTCTTGAACACACATGGTCAGAAGCTCATTAATTGACCACTTATCTTTGTGTGTGTTGTAGGAGATTTTGAAGGGTCCATATTGTTGTGGAAGAGTGTTTAAAATGAAGTGCACAAGGAAGGAGTCAGACATTTCAACCTCAAGTGTTTTAAATTGTGCCGCAATATCCCTCATTTGCATTATGTGCTCTCGCACACCACTCACATTGGTGAGCCTTAAAGATGAAAACTTCATTATCAGGGTGCTGGCAAGTGCCTTATCTGAAGTCACAAATTGTTCATCAATAACCTTCGGTAATGCCTTGACATTGTCATGTTGATTCACAGAACCACGAATACCATCAGAGATTTTGGTCTTTATGAACATCAGACTGAGGTGATTTGATCGCTCCCATTGTTCATAAAGAGCCTTTTCTGCTGTAGTGCTGGTGTCAATAATGGTTGGTTTGTCTTTCCTAATAGCATAATCAATGTCCATGCACCCTAAATGAAGGAGAATTCTCTCCTTCCAAACCTTATAGTTATCACCTTTCAATTCGAGAATGTCACATTTATATTAGAGAAATTCGCAGGTTGCATGATTGCACAAAAATTAAACATACATGCTTATAATTCAAATTTGAGACAAACAAACAAATATCATGTTTTACCAATGTAACTCATGTTCAAAAATTATGAATCTAGTGACATAAAACTTGCCTGTGGGCTAAAGTTCTAATTCAATTAGATCCATATAAAACCTTATGATAAAACTATCAAATTATGTTTCATTTCCTAATTCCTGTGGGTAATTAAGAAATATAATTTGATATTCCACCTTAATTAATTATACAAATTTAATAAAAAATTCCTGTGGGATAAAATTTTATTATATCAAATATAATTAATTACCCATAATGTTATTTTCCTATATGTAATCCTAAAATAATTAATATATAATTTTGCATAGTTAAAGATGTTGTGGCTACTCCTTAATTAATTAAAATTATATGGATCACTTGACATTTAATTAATTCCCAAGAAAACTTATATAAATTGCATCAAACCATAAGCAATTTTTACACAAAACTCAATATCAATGTGCAAAATTTTTTAAATTGTATAAATTATAAGCACATTAATATCTAAAATTAAAAGCATAAAAGCCTTTAAGAATGAATTTAATGTGCAAATTATTTAATTTAATGTTGTATGCACAATAAACCATTAAAAATAAATGTATGCATTCAACTAGCAAAAATAAATAATCTATCACATAAAATATCCATAAATTAACATATTTTAAAAACACTAAATTTTATGATTTTTTTATTTTTTATTATAATTCACTAAATCCAGATGCAGGGACACAGAAACCCGTGTCATACAAGTCTTGAGGCAGAGGTTGCTGCCAGGAGCGCTGTCATACAAGTCTCGAGGCAGAGGTTGCTGCCAGGAGTGCTCGAACCTGTGCAATCAATGAAAGTAGACAAGGTTGTGACCAACTAGGCTACTGCCCATTTTCTGATTACTTGTTTACTTATTTAAGTCTTATTGACAGTCAAAATGATAACCTCCTGTAGTCGTCCCCTACCTTCAGTCGGGTCTATTTGACCCATCTACAACCCGAAATGAAACCTAACGATTTTCAGGCATTCCAGACACCAAATTGATGATTTAAAACACCGAAATGTTAGAAATCTCATCTTCTAATGATTTCTAACAATATTTTTCATCAAAACCTTCTAAAACCAAAACCTCCAAAATACCAAAACTCACTTGATTGAAAAATGCAGATTGTAAATGAACAAGGCAAAGACATACAAGGCTCTGATACCAACTGTAATCTTTATATCTAAACATGCTATAAAAAAACATTAAATAACAATTAGATCATAAACGAAATTATAAACTGATCGGAAAACATACCTCCCGCCATTGCCATTCTACAGGTTAAAATGGGTTTTGCTATTTTCGGGTTTCAGGTGCTTCTAAACCTTCACAATCTCCACTTAAATGGTGTCTTTGAAAACTGAAAAGAGATTGCAGGCTTAGGGTATCCTCCCGTTAGTATTCTGCCTCGTTTTAAAAGACTCTCTCCATCATTGAGTCTACCTGGAACGTGCACAGAACATGGGGTAGTGATGCGAACGTGGTTTAGAGCATGAATCCTCATTCCTAAATTGATGGAATGATGTGGACCACATTCTGAATCATGTCTTCGGTTTATTACCGAAGATGCAGGAGAAATAAAATCCCAACACAATGATTAAACCTACTACCATTTGGGTGGTGCCCGCTCTTTCCATCTCCAATAACTAAACCATGAGACAACTTGATTTTAACAATGCATATCTCAATGGCATTCTTGAGGAAAACGTCTATATGAGCCAACCTCCTAGGTTTATTGACATTACTCATCCTCATTGGGTGTGTAAGCTTCATCATGCTTTGTATGGCCTTAAGCAAACCTGTAGGGCATGGTTTGGACGTCTCCATCTGCTATTGCATCAACTTGGTTTTCATTCTTCCCAAGTTGACAATTCTCTCTTTCTTAAGTTTGAAGTTGGTCACTCGCTCCATATACTTATCATGTGGATGATTTCCTCATGACAGGAAGTTCTCTTACTCAGGTTTAACAATTTGTTCATTCAACTACAAGCTTTGTTTGCCTTAAAAGATCTTGGCAACCCATCCTATTTTCTTAGACTTTGAACTAAATAAAACTCTTCAGGGTGTTCTCTTATGACATTAAAAATACATCATTGAAATCCTTCACAAAGCTTGTATGGATGGAGCTAAGCCAACACCTGCTCCCATGGTTACCACTGTTTCCTTCTTAGCATATGTTGGAACTCTCTTTGAAGATCCTTACCTTTATCATTCCATTGTTGGCAGCCTTCAATATGGCACCATCACTCATCCAGAGATCATGTTTACTGTCAACTGGGTTTCAAAATTCATGTAGCACCCCCTAGAATCTCATTGGAAAGCTGTGAAACGCATCCTTCATTACCTAAAAGGCACTAATGATGATGCACTTCTCTTGAACTCACATTCCTCTCTCAAATTAGTAGCATTCTCTAATGTAGATTGGGGTTCCAATCTTGATGACTGTAAATCAACTAGTGGATATTGTTTGTTCTTAGGGTCCAACCTTATCACTTGGAGTGCTAAGAAGCAAACTAGCGTTTCTTGTTCTTCTACAGAAGCAAAATACTTGTAATACCCGAGTTTTTAAGGACATGTCAAATTCTCAAAGCATAAAGTCTTTCATAAAATTGTAGGTCAAATGGTCAAAAATAGTGGTAAAGATCTATGTGTTAGTATTTAATTGTGAGGGATTTTGGAAAAGTTGGTCAAAAGTCAATAGTTTGAAAATTTTACCACATCAAATGTAAGAAGTGCGAATTTGATAAAATAAATTTAGATTTGGAGAAAAAAATTTAACCATCAAATAATTGAGATTAGGTTTTGAAAATTTGAATATTAAATATGTTATGAGAATTAATTTAATTATTATTGGATAATTATCAGAAAATCATAGTAAGAAAAACTTGGTAAAAATTTATATTATATCAAATTGTTATAATGGAAAATTAAAAAGAAATTGAATTTAATTTTATAACGAATTGATTTAATTCTTATACTTGGAATTAAACTTTATAGAATTATAAAACATTAAATTGAGTTGATTTGAAATTAAATTAAGATTAAATTATGATATGTGAATTTAGAAAAGATATACAAAATGGGTAAATTAATTAAATGTGAATTTTACAAATTTAACTTTTAAAATTTTGATGAGATTGAATAATTTGAGATATGAAGTAAATTAAATAAAAGTTATACTAAAGGGTTGAGAATTTGATTTTTATAAATTGAATGACTTATTAATTTATGGAATTAAGTTTTAAAATATTACTTAATTTTTTGTTGGTAAATAAATATTGATAAAATTTAATGGGTTAAGGATTATTACAAATTTCAACTTCTTAGTTGCTGAAAAAATTATTTTATGTTTCTAATATTTTATGGAATTGAATTTTGTTAATAGTTAATTATAGCATGTTTTAAGTGAATTTCAGAGTAAAAATGTTTCAGTTAATTAAAGTCAAATTATATTTTTCAAGAGCAGACTTGTAGTAAATTTAATTACGAATACGGTAGTATTTTTTCGTGAGGCGGGAAAATCATAAATTGAGTATAATTTATAATTGTAAAGTGTGAAGTAAATAATAGTAGTTTAATTTATTATTAAAAGAAAGGACATGCATGGAATTTTCAAATTTTTTAATAATAATATATTTATATACATAAGTGGATTGTTGGGCACAGGAAGCAAAAGAAAAGGAAAAGAAAGAAAGAAAGAAAGAAAGAAAGAAATGGGGGGGAGGGTGGCATAGGGGGAGGCGCCAAGGAGATGCACGAAGTCATCGCCCACGTGTCTCTATCAATCTGACAATGAAATAACCTCCGATCATGACGAAATTTAAGATGGTGATAGTCTTCAATGTGGTGAACACTTCTACAAAGTCGATTTTTCAATCCCATGGTTGGATTTTACTATACAGATATGGGTGTGTTTTTCCTAAATTTCTCTCTTGACTTTTTTTGGCCTTTTTGTTTTGCTTTTATTTACTTTCAAAAACCTCCATGGAAATGGGTGAGTTGTTGGGTTGTAGTAGATCGTCATATAGTTTTCATTTAGGTTGTTTTTGAAACCCTAAACATGTAAAATAATTTGGTTTTGCTTTGAAAATGTTCAATGGGAAGTGAATGAAAGTTTAATGCAAGATAAAAATATTAGAATTGTTGATATTTAATTGTTGTTCTTGTGATAGAATTTACTGGATTGTTGTGGTTGTGAATTTTTTTTATTGGAATATTGGTTAATATATTTTTATGATTGTTGTTATGTTAGAAATTATATAAATTTATTAGTGATATATTAGTGTTGAAAATAATGGAAATTATTTGTTGAAAATTTTGAGTATTGAGATATGTTTAAAATGATTTTTAAAAAATTATTAATATTATTAAAAATAAATAAATTGATGATATAAATTGGGTTTTTGTTATTATTTGAATTATTGAAATTTTTTTCCCAAATGTTGTGGTGGCTTAATTGTGAAAAATTGTTGTATTGGGTGTTAATATTATTTAGATTATTGAAGATAAATAAATTGACATAAATTGTGTTTTGTTGATTTGTATTAGTGGGAATTTTCTTGGATATGTGTCGTTATTTACTTGAAGAAAAAAAATTGTTATATTGGTTGTTGAAAATTATTAAGCATATCGGGAATAAATAGAATTTATGTGGCTAAGGTTTAAAACTATGTTTTGATACTATACAAATTAATTGTGAATTTTCTTTAATATTTGTGGTGATTAAAGTGAAGAAAAATAGTTGTGTGGATTGTTGGAAATTATGAAACCTAATGGGAGTAAATAGAATTATGTCTTGGAAAATTATGGACGTTAAAATATGATTTGATTACACTTCCTATGCATCATGGTTGTGTGAAGAGAAAGAGAAAAAGTGAAGAAATGGTTGTGTGAAACGGAAATGAGAATGAAATAACCCCGAAGAGGGCAAAAATGAAAGAAAAAAAGAAATGAGAAATGGAAGGCCTGTGAGAGACGAATTAAGAAGAGAGTGAGATCCCTCGGATGAAAGACCCAAAAGTTTACCCCGCAAAGACTTCACATGGGGTGTGTATTTAGGTATGGATGTGTATCCTTCAGTGAAAGCCTAAGAACAACAGTGCATTACTTGATTGTGTGTAAGCATTAGCATCATGTTGCATTTGGAAGAAGGATTGCTATTATTTATCAATTGGATGTTTGAATATATTATTCAAGACTGAAATGACTTGTTTATTTTGGTGATTTTAGAATTGTTGATATGCTAGGCATATGATTGAATAAGAGAATTGATAATTTTGATTGACTTAAATGTGTATAGTTGTGGGTCATTTAATGTATTCAATATAGATGTAAAATTATATTTTAACATGCGATTGTGTCTTATTGATCTAGAATTTCTAACCCATTTGGGGTATAAAACACCCTACTGAGCAATGTGGAAATGCTCACCCCTTTATTGTCTAAAATTTTTAGATGCAGATATATTTTCTAAAGAACTACAAGAAGTGTTCCAAAAAGCCTTAGAAAGTAAAAGAACCATAATATTGGTTTTTTTTTTTTTCATTTATATTACTTTTTTGAAATGTACTAATTTGAGTTATATAAATTTTTGTAACTTAAATTATATTTTTTTATTTTGTAAAACATTTTTGGAAATATTCTTTTTGACTTAGAGATTATTGTAACTATTTGGGTTATCACCTGGGGCGGAAAAAGGATAGATGGATTTATTATACTTGTGAATAGGTGATGGTTGGTTTTGGAGATAAATAAAATGAAGTAAAATAATATGATATAATAAGTCTTAGTTTAGTAAATTTATTCAGGGTTAGATGTTGTTTTGTTGAAAAAAAAAATCAGATTATTAGGACTGATTTCCATCTTGGATAGGTGTAACCCTTGGGGTCAAACCTTTGAGCTAGGGTCACGAGTTGAATTTTGGGTTGCCTAGAATCCGGGGCATGACAATACCTCTGTCTTGCAACTACAATAGCAGAACCAACTTGGGTTCGGTCCCTATTTCAAGAGCTTCATTTCTCCCTACCACATCCTCCAATAATGTGGGGTGATAACCAAGGTTCTATCGCCCTTGCCAACAATCTCGTATTTCATGCTCGTACAAAACATATTGAGCTTGATGTTCATTTCATTCGTGAAAAAGTCTTGAACTTACAACTCTCCATCAATATGTCCCCTCTTTTGAGCAAGTGGCAGACATATTCACTAAACCTCTCCTTGTCTAGCGCTTCTAGCATCTTTGCAACAAGCTTCACATAACCTCTCTTTCACATTTGCAAGGGCATAACATATCCATGCAAGACAAAGTCGAGAATGGTTCCTTAGCAAACGTTTCAGAGAAGTCCATGTTCAACTTGAGGGGGCATGTTAATGGAATGCCTGCAGCTCCTTCAACTGAAGATTACATGCAGCAATAACCTCACGTGAAACCCACTTCAAGAAATCTCATGATAGTTACTGTGTGCATAGGATAAGTAGGGAACTGTTAGATTTGTTACAGAGAAAAGGAATATTTTACCTTTGTCAAAACAGTGCATATATATGAAAATATTAGAGTACTATAAACAAAAAAGAACATGAAACTATTCTAAAAATTTATCGTTCTCGTTCATTGCAACACTTATCAAGGGCATACCTTTGATAGAAACTAAGTTAAAAATAAAAATAAAATAACTATTTTTCTTGTTTTAGTTCTCAAATAGAATTTCATTTCATTTTTTAAATATTCTAAAGATCAATGATGCTAATAGACACTAAAAGCCTCTTTGATGAGATGATTTAGAAATAGTTTTTTATTTTTAAAAATGAAATTAAAATTCATTGCACTATCTAGCTGTTGTTTTATATTTTCTATTTTTAAAAACAAAGTGATATAAAAAAACTATTTTAAAAGAATAAATAAAAGTTGTTTTAGCCAATTTTTAAAAAATGAAAGGAAACAAATAGAAATTAAAAATAAAAAAGAAAAAAAGAAAATAATAATAAATATGATATATTTCTTCTTCTTCTCTCTCTCCATGACTCAATACCACTACAAATAAAATAAAATAAATGTCCAAATATTATTTTTCTTTGAATTACACATGTTTTTATGCATTTTCTAACTTCTCTAACATTTTTTTATTAAGCATATATATTTAAAATCTAACTATACTTTATATGTAAAATTTATTAATATTTAAAAATAATTTAAAACTCATAAACCAATTTAATCAGGAGTAGAAAGTTATGAAACTCAATAATATTAGAAAGTCACACCCCAAAATTCATTTTGAATAACTTGGTTAGTTTCTTCTTTGCATATAATCATATTTTTGTAAATTCTTTACTAGGCAAGTAAACTTCAAATCAAGCAAGTCTTAGTGTGTTGGATTCATGATCAAGTTTAGTATGTACTTTTTAAAATAATTTGAAACTCAAATAATGACCCAATTCATACTCTACACTTATAACAAAAATTGGTATACAATGACCCTATTGTTTCTTTTCTACATAAAATAATTTAATTTATTTTATTTTTTCATTAGACAAATGAACTCCAAATTAAACAAGATTAAATGCATTGGATTCATTAATAAGTACAGTAATTTAAAAAAAAAAATGAAAAACAAATATGATTCAATTAATATTAGGAATTTAAGAATAAAAAATGGTTCACAATCTATTATTTATTTATTTTGCATATAATTATATTTTTATAAATTTTCTCACTAGAGAAAATAATTTCAAATTATATGAAAATTTATATTGAATTTATTAGTGTGTTTAATAATTTTTAAAAATAATTTAAAGCTCAAGAAATTGATCCATTTAATTTTAAATTAAATCTAAGTATTCCAAAATACTTTATCCACAATTGAGTACTAAATGTGTGCATGTAGCAAAAAACTTGGCTCGTTTGTGTATTAAAATATTAAACTTTATTGCTTTTCAAATTCATTTCAAATAAATTATTATTGTTCATTTTTAACAAAAAATTTATGTTTTTGTGAAGATGTCCATATTCATATTTTTATAACATATGAAAATTTATTTTTTTAACAAAAAAATATAATTTATAATTTCTTTATTTATATTACAATTCAGATTTCATTAAAAATTATTCATTTTTAAATTTATTTATAATTAAAAACTATATTCCTTTTTTTTAAGACTTCAATTAAATTTAATTAATACTAAATAAATTGAATTTTTGATTTTTTTTACAAAATCAAACTAAAAAAAAAGTTTTTAAAAACAACTTATTAAAGAAATTTTCTTTTATTTCTTTAAAAAATAAAAATAAAAAACAACTTATCAAACACCCTTATTTTTATAAAATACTAAAAAACAATCTTTTGGAGTATCAACCGATTAATTTGCACCGCATTATTCTGATTTCGTTTGAAAGATTCAAGGTATACTTTCTTTGAGAAATAAATATACCTTTTCGATTTCTGGCCACTTTCATGCCAAAAAAGTACCTCATTGATCCAAGGTCTTTTATCTCAAATTCCATTGCCAATTTCTCCTTTAAATCTTCCATCTCCCATTTGTCATCTCTTGTAAGGATAATATTGTCCACATAAACAATGAGAGTAATGATCTTACCATCATTATGTTTGTAAAACAAGTTATGGTATGCTTGAACTTGTTTGGTACCCCATTTGTTTGATGGTCTTAGTAAATTGATCGAACCAAGCCTATGGTGATTGCTTCAGCTTGTAAAGAGATTTTTTTTCAGTTAACACACCTTTTCATCTTTCCTTGTCGCATCGAAACCTAGTGGTAATTCCATATACCTCTTCTTCTAGATCACCAGTAAGGAAGCACTACCAAAAAATTAAGTATTGTCAATCCACTTATATTTACTTTTGTGATGGATTTAAGCTATTGTGAATTTCTTACACATCTATTCCATCACAAATTGAATTGTTCATCATTTATATGTAACTATTTACCGATAGTAATTGCAACAACAAATACTTGTCAGCAACAATATTATTGTGATGGATTTAAACAATTGAAAATGCTCAACTAATATACTTTGTCACAAAAGCAATTTACTTGTTAAAAAAAAAAAACTTTCATAAATAATTTTTTCTACAAAAATTACTACTCACTAAAACAGTGCTATTATTATAGTGGATAATAATACCACACATAATTTGTTCCAAAAATAATTGTTATCTTTTGAATATGAAATCTTTTCACCATAGTTATATGATAAATATGATCTAGCTAGTGACAAAACAATTTTGTGATTATTTTTTTAATTTCATAAAATATTTATAGAGAACATATTTTTTTTAATCATAATAGTTTTAACATTTAATGTTTTTTTAACTACTTTTTATTATCCGTTTTAGAAAACAAATTAATGAAATGTTGTTGATTTATATATTGAAAAGATGGTTGTATGATATATATGATCTAGCCAGTAACAAAACAATTTTATGGTTATTTTTTTAGTTTCATAAAATATTTATAAAGAGCATATATATTTTTTTTAATCATAATAGTTTTATCATTTTAACTATTTTTTATTATCCATTTCAGAAAGAAATTAATGAAATGTTATTAGTGATATTCTAACACAAAATATCGATGAGATGAAAATCGATCAAAACTTATGCAAATATTAAGCAAAAAATCTAAATAAATGGTATAAAAAGTAATAATAGAAAATTTGAAGTTGTTTTATTAAATAAATTGGCATATATATGATCTAATTTGTGACATCCAATAATAATATTTAAAATTTTAAAATATATTTTATAGAGACTTATCTAATTTAAATGTATCTAATAACATAAAAAACAATAATACATGCATAAGTATTTTTTATTTTAAAATGTTAAAAATTTTATTTATAAATTTATATTCATTTTATATTTAATCATTATACAAAATACATAAGAATTAAAATGAACTAATTTATAATAATTTTATTTTAATTAGTTTATAATATACATACATACATACATATATATATATATATATATATATATATATATATATATATTCATGCATATATGATTTATGATATGTTTTTATATATAGATAATATTTATAATATAAATACATAAGTATAGGATATTTACATTTATGAATCTTATATATATTATGTATCGTGCAAATAACAAAGTTGGCCTAGTGGCACAACTGCTTCCTTTCAAACTTGAGGTCATGAGTTCAATCCCAAAGCAACCTAAGCCCATATCTAAAACTAGCAAGAACTAGTAAGGAGTGTAACAAGGTGCCTTATATGAATGTAATGAAATTGAGATTTAATGACAACCTAAAATATTTTATTATTTACATTTTCTAACCAATTTAATCTGTTGGTAATAGTGATGGTCCAAATTCATTGGATAGTCCGTCGCTAAATTTTTTTTATTGTTGACAAAAAATTCCAATCAATAGACCTTTACCAATACACCTTTCCTCGACTACCATGTGTCGAGATTATCCATTGGTAAATGTTTATTCCGATAATGTATATCAATCGGAAAAATTGTAGTGAAGGCATTCTTTACGTCTAATTGTTGAAGCTACCAATCATTTTTTGTTGCTAGAGAAATCAAGACTCAAATGGTGTTTAGCTTAGCAATAAGTACTGTGAATGTCTCTTGATAGTCCACTCTATATGTTTGAGTGAACCCTTTTGCAACTAGCCTTGCCTTATACTGTTCAATCAATCCATTTAAATTGTATTTTATTGTGAATACCCACCTGCAACCTACTAGAATTTTTCTTTTGGGTTTTTTTACCAAATCCTATGTTTCATTTTTTTCAAGAGCATGAATTTCATCCTCAACTGCCTTTTTCCACTTTGGTTCTTTCAAAGCTACTTGTATTGTTCTTAGAATATCATCACCTACCAGATTAGTTGCTAGAGTTTGAAGAGAAGGTGATAAATGATCTTATGAGACAAAATTTGATATTGCATGTTGAGTGCAAGTTCTCACTATTGGAACCTTGGATTACTCCGTTTTCATGCCCTGGATCTCATAGGGTGCATACATCTATCTTTAAGGCTCTTTAGAGCTAACACAACAGAAAAAAAAAAAATGGTTTCAAAAACCATTAAAGAATAAAGATCTAGAGAAAAAAATGCTCATACCTAGATTTGAATGTTCCTAGATCAATTCCTTGCAGTGAATAACATGCATAGAAAGACTAGAGAACTTCTCCTCATGCTACTACTTGCGTGCGCATCCCATACGATTCCCGTGCACGATGCTCATGCACATTGCGTGCGAATCTTATGGACATGGCCTGTGCACATCCCGTGCGATTCTCAGGCATGTGGCCTATATGATTCCAAAGTGCTTCTCTACACCCAAGATCTTCTGCCTGATGACTCTTGACTATGTTTAGGCACTGAGATGGTGGACATCTCAAGGGTGGAAGCTAGGGTTTTCTCTCTAGACTAAAAATGGAGAATGACAAGACCTAGAAACCCTAACCCCTAAAGGAGTATTTATAGGCTTCCTATTAGGCTTAAGTAAATTGAGCCCACCATGGGCTTGGGTCACTTAATTTAGTCCAAAAAGGTTTTTAATTGATTTATTAACCGCACAAGGCCTTAACTAATCAATTAGCCTAGTCCAGATATGTCACTCACTTATCCTTGTGCAACCTTACGTAATTATCAAAACACCCTTATGCACAAAAGTGAACTAAAAACCCATCAAACCCTCATAAACTATGCCATCGAGGAATATGAGCTAAGAGCGAGGACCTTTGAGACTCATAGGAGTATTGGCTCCCTCATAATCAAATTCTAAAATTGACTTGACATCCCATTACAACGAATCAACTGCACTCCAGTATCCTATGTATATTATAACGAGACACCAAGTGTTCAAGTCCATGACCTACTATCAACTGCATGTGAACTCCTCATGAATCGGTGTCCATAATCCAACAAGGTAGTGCTATCACCTATCAAGATTACCTCTCAAATCCTTGAGTTACATATCTCATTTATTATGTGATCAACTTACATACTTTAGCTATAAGAAGCATTTGTCAAAATCCACTAAAAAAATTCTTGTGGCCACAGATTTCATGATTAGATGTCTTTCAAATCACCCAAGGGGCCACACTGTCTCAATCCCATGAGATATCATGGTACCTCTATTGAAAATACCTATTGCCACTAGCCTCCATCAACAGTGACACAATCCATAGGGATATATGACCACTTTAAGGTTTCACCCTTTGGTCAAAGCCTTTTGTTGATTTTGACACAAACTCAATATCCTCTCAAAGTTGTCCATATAGTATAGTAAATAGGTGTATCATGACAATTGATAGCCTTGTTTCATGATTCACCATAAATCTTGTCCAATGTGCATCATATACATTAGTGCACTCACCATGGGAAACTCATCCCCACAACCAAGACAATTTATCCCTCCAATTAGGAGATGGTGCACTACAGTCTCTATTGGATTGCCCAAATCCATGAACCAACTGTGGACAACTAATCTACTTACAAGGAACCCATGACTTGTATCTTTTGTGCAAATCCTAATGCACCTAATTCGTGTGCAATGTAAGAGACATGGGTTGAATGCTTAAATCAATGTCAATACACCAAAGGGATAGTAAGAGGATAGATAAGTCTAACTTTGTTATATCATGTTTTGCTTTTAGGGGCTCAATCCCAACACTCTCACCTTTCCTTAATGCTATGAGTACATCAAGCTCATCAATGTTAAGGTTTGTAAGGGATAAATGTATATATAAATTAGGTTAAGACAAGTGACCATGTTAAAGGTTCACCGATTTCTCTACTTTTGAAATATTCCTCCATGAATAAACATGTAACTCTGGTTATAACTACAAATCTCCTCTTGTCATTGTTGTTGAGGATTTGTTGTGCATAATCATCATTGGCTTAGGTGGATTGGAAGACTCAAGTAAGCTAATTTGTGGACTAGATAGTGAATTCGATGGTGAATTAGTTTTTGGTATCGGTAGCTTTGGAATTTTTAAGGTTTTTGATCAATTTAAGGATTGTGCTGATATTGGTATACTAGTAGAAAGTGGAATGGAAGGCAACGTTTTTTTTATCAATTTGGTGATGTTGGTATACCTGTAGAAGGTGGAACATAAGACAACATTTTTGATCGATTTGGTGATATAGGTAGACCTGTGGAAAGTGGAATAGAAGGCAGCATAACATCTCGAAAATTTTCTTCAACTAAGTTCTCCCTCTAAAGGGAATTTTTGGTGTAAAAGGGTTGATTTTCAAAAAAATGTAACATCCATCCAAACAAAATATTTTCATTTTTCTATACAATAACATCGATACCCTTTTTTTTTGCTAGAATAATTGAAAGGTACACACTTAAGTGCTCTAGGTTCCAATTTGCTATGGGTAGGGTCACGAATGTAGGCAAATGAGGTACAACTGAATATTTTCAAGGGAAGAGAGGTGAAGGTTCGTGTGTGGGAAATAGGATTGAAATTATTTTTAAAGGTGTTTGGAATTCTAGAACTCAACAAGGCATATGGTTCATCAAGTAACAAGCCATAAGAACTGCATCCCCTCAAAAGGTTTTGGGTAAATTTGTGGTGAACATTATGGAACAGGCTACTTTGAGAAGATGAAAATTTTTGCATTTAACAATTCCATTTTGTTGAGGATTGTGATGACAAGAACTCTGGTGTATAATCTCATTTTGTAACAAATATCTTCCCAATTTTATAAAGTATTCACCACCATTACTAGTACAGAAAAGTTGTATTTTTTAGTTTAGATGCTTTATCTTATTACAAATTAAATAACTTGAACATAGTCCTCCAAAGGACATTGAGGATAAGTAAGGCAGTGCTTGTTTTTTTTATTTATGTAATTCTAAATAGAACTTAAAACTAAATAATGCTTAATAGTGTATTAAGTATTGAATTATTTGTTTTTGTAATATTTTATTTCTATAAAGAATTAAAAAATTAAAGAAACATCAATATGTTATTTTTTTCTATTTAAAAAAAATCTAAATATTTTGATTTTTTTTCTATTCAATAAAAGAATTAATAATAAGTTATAAAAAAAAAGTAAAACAACAAGCAACTTAAAGTGTGAAAGCAAATTGCTTTCAGCAAAAAACTAAAAAAACAAGCACCCTCTAAGTCATTTATCTATATAAAGATTTTGGTTTGGACAATCAAGTTAATAAGAAAAAGGTATTTTACTAAAAGTAAAGATTTAAAATAGTCAATTTAAGCTTTTCATTAATTAGAGCTTTGTCTAATATAATTCATTTGTTGTCATATGTTTAATTAAATGATATGCTAAATTCATCAAAGAATAAACTTCTCCTTCAACTAATTAAATTTAGCTTATCTTGATCCTTCACTGTTATAATACCATTTTCTTAATCTAAGCTCATTTACTATTTTTTCCATCCATTGTTTTCAAATAATCTACTTCCTTTTTTTTTTTAATAAAAGCTAGCTATTTTCTTTAAGAAACAGATAAGTAAGAAATTGTAGAAGCTTTTCAAGAATGTTTTGGGATGATGAATCACATCCATACTTATATCCCTTACACTTTTTCATTGAACTGAATGCACTTATAACATTCATGTGGGGGGCTCCCTTCCACGTGTCCCTTTTCTAACCCGGACACCTTGACCGTCTAGCACAAGCATGCAACCCGTCTGGATAGTTTTGTCCAAACCACGACCAGTTTCATTTGATACCAGGTATAAGGAGGCCCTTTTCTCCTATAGGGTTGGATGACAAGGGGAGGTCAGACTCCCCAAACAGAGAGGATTGTCCAATCAAGTCTTTAAGACCCACTGGCATGTGTGATCATTCACACCTGACATGTGAATAGCTGATGGGACCTCTTCTAACATTTAAGTCCATGTCAATTAATTGTCGCACTTAACACCACACCATCAATAGGCTGAGGGGACAGGTGGCTACATGGTCCAAAATCATGGCACGCCAACTGATTGCGCCTACTAGCCACCCAAAATTGTGATGATTCCTCAATCGCCTATAGGACAATCATCATTATAGAGGAAGTCAAAGTGCTTAGTCAATACTATAGTGGCATTCTTTTTAACACTATAAAACCCTCCAAAAAGCACAAACAAGGTACGTGCACACATACGCTTACTCACTTTCTCCCACTAAGTAGATTGAGCTATATTTGCTTGACTTAAGCTTCGGAGGGGCGTGCCTAGACCATCCATTCAGACATCCTTTTGTGCAGGAAAGGAGTTCGCCCAGTCTCACTATTGTTGGGCAGATACTCTGGGAGGCACAATGAAAGGGGGAAGACTGTCTAACCTCCATTAAGTTGGACAGATCTAACTCCAGTTGGCCTAGAACCAACAATTAAGAAATGTTTTCCTAAAAGCCTTAATACTCTTTAATTTGATGTTAACGGGTGATTATGGGATTCTTGATTTTATGATATTTGAGCCCCTTCCTCATAGGATAAACACGCTCTCATCTATAGATCAAATACCCCAAACCAACGCACACAAATGTGATCCTTACTGAGAGGTTCAATCTACTAGACTAAACTCATTTCCTTTAAGTTTATTGTCGATCACCACAAGTTCATCAAACTAGTCAAAGGAACCAACTTTACCAATATAGTAAACAATACTTCTGAAAACAAATTACTCGGGTTAATTTCACTCATCTCCCCTCAAGATTTCGCTAAATACACTTGATCTTCATTGGTTTGAAATTACATTAAATATTTTTCCTATTATTTTCATTTGTTATGCTCACTCACCTAATCTTCTCCTACTTAAAATAAGAGAGGTATTTGATGAAATCTCAAATTAATAAGGATTAAGCATATTAACTAGAACGTTAGGGGAGATGAATGAAATTAACACTAACTTCTCAATCTTAAGTGAGATAAAAATGAAAAATGAAAAATAAAAAATTGAAAACCCAAAAAAAAACCAATCAACAATTTTTTTATTTTTTATTTTTTTAAAAAAAAACCCTAAAATCTTGTACAATATTAAGAAATAAAAGCTAAAAATGTTAGGCATAATCTAATGAGAAAAATTATCAAAGAAAACAATCATGCAATGAGAGAAATGAACGAAATCATTAGACCTTACAATTTCATTAAACAATATATTATAACCACCATTCCATACAATTATAATAACAAAGACTCAAAACTAAAAAATAAAACTAAGAACAGTTTAAGCGTGCTCTGACTAGCAGTGACAAAGATAAAGGTCAGAGAGAGAGAGAAAGAGAGAGAGAGAGAGAGAGAGTGGTATGAACACGGGAGATCTAATTAGCAGCCATAAATATGAGTTGTGAACCAAATCTGATATTGGAATTTAGAGTGAGGGATTTGTGTGAGGCTATGGGCAAAACGAAGATATGGGTAAAAGTTTTTATATGCTAGATACAAGTGTGAATTTTGGAGTTTTTAAAGATAACTATATAATCTCATATGCAATTTTAACAACAATTTTCCCAACAACTCACTCTTTTAGCAAGTGTTGGTAAATTAATTTAATGACTTAACAACTTAAGTACTTTAAGTCATTAAGTAGATTAAATATATTTGATAAAATAACTTAATGTTGCAATTTAAAGTTATTTCTAACTTTAAGTATTAATTTAAAATAATTAACTTATTCTTAATATCAAACAATTTCTACCTTATTTATGCACACTAGGTATAATATATTTTAAAATTATGATTCCACAAATATGACTTATTTCATATAATAAATATTTGTAGTTATATTGTATATCTATAATATTTTAAGCATAAATGTTTTACAAATAAATTTATTACTTAGAATTAATGGAAATAAATGAGTTAAAATAAGTGAGGATAAATATTAGTTAGAATTAATAAAAATAAATATGTCAATTTGATTATTTAAAATAAATTTTGAGATAAATTTACTAAACAACCTTGACATTTAAAGGAAAATAAAAAAGTAATAAGTTTTAAGCTAAGAACTTAAGAATAATTTAACTTAAAGTCAAGTTAAGTCGTTAAATAATAAATATTAAATTTTACCAAATATCCATTTAGGTGGGTTGGACAAGGTCACACACAAAACCCTTATTGCCATTCTTACCCGCATTCCATATTCAACTAAAATCCCAAAATGACTTTCATTATATATAATGATAAAAGTAATAAATTTTAAATTAAAAAATTAAGAATAATTTAACTTAAAGTCAACTTAACTGATTAAGTAATAAATATTAAATTTTACCAAACATCCATTTAGGTGGGTTGGACAAGGTTACACACAAAACCCTTATTGTCTTTCTTACCCGCATTCCATACTCAACTAAAATCCCAAAATGACTTTCATTACACATAATAATAATAATAATAACTCTAAAACCTTCTTTGGTATATTATATTTCACTCAATCATTTTCATATTTAATGTAAAATTTGTTTGTGATATCTTGAAGCTTCTCAGGTTTCTAAAATTTGCAAAAAAAAAATCTTAAACCCTCCTACTCGGTATATCCAAGTAGAACTTAAAGCTTAATCAATCAGCTTGTTGATTTGATCAATCAAGATAGGAATTTCATCCTAAATCAATTAAATTACGATCTTTCTTAATTCTACATCCAAAATAATAACTTAAACTTTTGAAATCCCCAAATCAAACATATATATATATATATATATATATATATATATATATATAGATATATAAAAGAAAAAATTTCACAACATCCAAAACCAAGTAATAATTAAATAACCATCTAGGATTAATATAAGAAATAAAATATGGATGGAACATCCTCCAAGATCTTATTATCTCTTGGGCAACATGCAATAGAAAAAAGGATTTGAAATGGGACAATAGCACAAACCTTCTAATCCTTGGAATTCTTGGAGAGATGTGGTGTATTCCCATATATACAATTCTCCTTTCAACCAAACCCTAGGAAAGCTTTCTTCTTGTCTCTTTACTTCGCTATCTTCTCCCAAAATGTTATGATCAAATAAACCAAGGAGGTTATAGAAATATAAATTTTTCTACTTCTATAGGTTTTTTAATATTACAAATTTATGAAATTACCCCACTATCTAATTATTCTAATTCCCAAGTTAAAAAAAATCATTAAAACCATCTTAAACAATCTCATTAGTTTAACCCAATAATTAAATATCAAAGAATGTCTCACAATAGATTTACTAGGCTCCCAAAATTTATGCTCAATATAAGTCATGATCTACAAATTATATTGACAAAATCAATAAATCATTCTTTTTTTTTAATGACCCTAAACATCCATTAATAAACTCGTTGGATGATGAAAATGAACCGTGTTTTCTTCCTGGAATTTAGCCACACAAACATTTAGGATCAATACAAGTGGCATGCATATAGAAATACCATTAGTACACTCATGATTAGCCACAGGTAGAGGACACCAGCAGTTGCTTATAATGCTAAGGTTCATAATTAAATTTTTGCTGAAATAATGCAAATGTCAACAAATCAACCCAACTAGAAACTATTTTGTAGAGGTGGATTAATAAGAATAGGTGAAGAGACACATAACAGACATAACTAAAAGACATTTAGCAGATTCTTAAGTAAAAAAAAAAAAAAGGAATAGTTACCTATGGTTTGAACTGATCGACATAAGAAAGGGATTGCTTAGTTTATGAGACTGATCTTCCATGGCATAGGCTCATGAGACTGTCGCATAATTTTGCCAAGCAATTGCGGTGATCCTCATTGTTTGGTAGGATGATTTCTATTTTAAAGAGATAGTTGTACAGTGATCCTATTTTGATAATTGACTTGTGTTCTAGGAAGTTAACTTTAAAGGGGGTCATGTATGTGGGATTGATAAGAAGGTGAAATTGTGATGAGATTAGGCAACATGTATGTAATGATATTTCATGTAGGATGTTCTTCTTTCTATGATGTATAAGTAATCCTTGCTCTTTAATTCAAATAGATTTTATTCCGTTCAATGCCATACTTTGAATATGGTGGTATTGGCAACTTCTGGTCCGACTTTTAACTCCTGCATTTCATGGAAAATTTCCTCAACTTCAGCAATGCCAATTGCTAAACCAGACTTTTCAAATCCTGTATCTCTGAAATCAAAATAAAACCTGGATTTCAGAAGTTAATTAGGAAAAATTATATCCCAAAAATCAAACTTAAGGGAAAACACTATTCACTAAACTAGGGGAAAAATACATAAATATAATGTCATTGAAAGGTTGATTAAATTGAGCAATCAAAGAGCATGATCCTTAATACCACACCATCTAAAAGTTAAAATCTTTGAGGTTATGTTTGCTTCTTGGAAAATTTGAGAACAAATGCGAGAGAAAGAAAATAGGAATGAAAGGTAGAAGGAAAGAAAAAGTAAAGAAAAATGAAAAATAATTTTAAACTCAATAAATTATTTTTACATATTTCTTCAAACTCATTTTACCTATTTCCCTAAGATTAAATAATTTAAAAATATATAAATTTTTGACAAATTTTAATTATATTTGATTTTCTTTTATATATGTATATATTTTTAAGGTGAAATTAAATACAAGAAAATCATTTCCTTAATAATTTTTTTTCTTAATACTTTCCATGAACCAAACATAGTCTTTAACAAACAAGAAAAGGAAATAGAGGAGACAACATATTTGTCAGTGCCCTAATATTGTTTCCATAATCTTTCTCCATCCATGACCTATGGTCTTATCTGAAACAAAAAAGAAAGAGAGGGTCATAGTCAAGACCGAAAATTCATTTTTTTCTTCAAATTAATTTTCTTTTTTATTTCCTAAAATTTTTTAGAAACCATATAGAAAAGTATAAAATATGAAAAAACTGAAACCTGACAATGCTTTCTATAGCATCGACACTCTCATTCTTCTGAAGCCTTATAATGACATAAAAAAATTTATAAAAACAAAAATCGGTTAAAATTTCAAATCATAAGAATTCACAGAAAATCTAGAAAGGAGAGAGATGTTAGGGTTTTAAAGCAACGAATAAAATAACATGAGATAAGGAACATTTTCTATAGGATTTACCTTGTTGTGGTGAGGATTTCGAGGGGAGCAGTGTTGGGTTTCAACAAGGGAAGAGTGATTGTGGTGAGGGTTTCAAAAATTCGAGGTGTTCCGGGAGGGGTTTCAGAAAACAAGATTTGTAGGAAAGAAGAGGGAAACCCTAAAAATAGGTCTTATATTTGGGCTCTTTGCTTGCATGTCCAATAAAATCTGTGCCCTCAATCAACTTATAGTGGGAGAACTAAGCCAGGCACATCTCATCTGAAGCCCCACTTTCTACACTGCACATATCAAGTCTATATCTGGGGTTCTTGTGATGTCGTGCCCATTACTTGCCTATAGTTCCTCAAGTATGGAAACATTGGCAGTCAAACACTATCAGACCTCCATATTCTGATGGTCATAGTCATGAGCTTCTGCTGTCGTGCTTGTGCAGCAGATTGTTATGATGATTTTGGACAAGCACGTGAACAGAAAATATAAGGCATGGGGTGATAGGACGACCCATTACATGGCCTTCCTGAAGACTAACCTTGAAATCTTCATTAGTATAAACTATAAAAATGAGTAGGTCAACAACTTAGCTAAGCTTGCAGAAGTGCCTTCCCTGCTAAGTACATAGAAAAGTCATACTCATCTAGCTGCAACCCAGACTGGAATTAATAACACAACGACCATTTGTTGGATGGATTATTTCCATGCCTACTTAGAGAACAACATAATTCCTAAGGATGAGAAGCAAAGCGTACAAATTGAGGATACATGCTATAAGTTACTCCATCGTCAATGAAGAACTCTACCGAAGATGATTCTTTGGTTGGTAATTGACGTGTCTAAGAATAGACGAGACCAAGTATGTGTTGGTTGAGATATACCAAGGGCAATGCATCAACAACAAGACAATCCGTATTCCATTATGGCCTTTCCCAGGGGTACTGTTTGTTGTTCATGCACAAAGATATAGCACCATATATGAGCAAGTGTGATAAATGCTCGTGTTTCACACCCATATTCCACTTCCTTGCTAAGAAACCATTATCCATCGTCAATCCTTTGGATTTTATGCGATGGTGGATTAATATTACAGGATTGTTGTCTACTGCCCACCCCAGAAGCTCGCCTTTTTACAAAGTAGTTGGAAACATAAGCTTATCCTGACGAAGATATGACATGGAATATTAACTTGTCTTACATGAATTGGTTGAATGAATTTATATAGATTAAATGTACCAAATTTACTTCACAAAATAAAATAAATAAATAAATAATTCAGATATTTTCTTCGTTCTCTACATGGTATCAATCATAAAATAAAACAAATCAATTGAGAGATTATTTCCTTCTCTGTATGTTATCCTATTCTCTCTATGGAGTTTGGTAATAGACAATCCTTGAGATATTATCCTACATTCAGCCCAGCTTGACTTCAATGGTTTCCAAATTGTTTCAATAATCTTTTCCACATTTTGCTATTGAAAATATTCCATGAATTCTTTTGTACTTTTATGATTCCACCTCTAGCTAGCTAGCGGGTGGTAACCTATGCACTCCTAGCTTGTATTGAAGATGCTAAAAGAAAGCCTTAGGAAGAGGTCTTGAGGGAAGAAAAAAGTACCAAGAGCTCCCATTGTGACCTTGTCTTGAAAAAAGTAATAATTTAACTCATTGTGCTTAGAACGTACGTTATATGAAAGACATGAAGTTTTCCAAACCCAAAGAGACAAGTTTCAAAGGCATCTAATTAGAAAAATTTAACAACAATCATTTATAACCTTTCATCTAATTCATAGTTGAGGTTTAAAAATAGTGGACTAATCCTTGGTTTTGGGTTAAACCGTGGTTTTAGCCTTAGAGTGTGACATTACATATACTAAATTTACATCATAAAATAAAATAAATCAACATAAAATAGAATAAATTCATTGAGATATTTTTTTTCTTTCTTGATATGGTATCGATCATAAAATAAAATAAATCAGTTGAGAGACTGCTTCCTTCTCTATGTATCCTCTATATGGAGTAATTATGGTAAAAGGAAATATTTGAGATATTACACTACATTCAACAACTCTGACTTCATCAATGATTTCCAAATTATTTCAATAATCATCACTTATTCATACTTTGCTCATGGAATTCTACCATGAATACTTCATTACTTTTATTTAGGGCAACAACTTGGATGAGTTAGTTGAGTTGATGACTAATCTAAGCCCAATCCGAATTAAGAAACAATCAACCCAAACACCACCCAAATTGAACTCTAACCTGAAGTACTTAACCTAAGCCCAATCCAACCTCATTTTTCTAAGTTCGGATTGAATTTTGATTGTTCAAGTTAGACTGGAATTAGTCGGGTTAGATTCAGGTTGATCGGGTTGACTTTAAGTTAATTAGGTTACAAAATTCAAAATTCATCTATAATATTTTATTTATTTTTAAATGTATTTATATGAAATTTTAAATATTTAAATAGTAAATAGAACAAAATTTCAAGATAGGAACAAAAAAATAAAAATAAATTTATATATTTTTCCAAAAATTGAAAAATATATGATATAATATAATTTGATTTTTTAAAAAAAATTAAAAAGAAAATGAATATTATTATATAGGATAATATATATTATAAATATTACCAAAATATTAAATCTAGTTCAGCTTATGCTCGGGTTATCTGAATCTTAGCCCAAGCCCAACCCAAAGTGAACTTGGGTTGAAAAAATCTAATACAAACCTAACTCAAGTATTGAAAATGATTGCCCAAGTCTGCCCAAATGTTGGGTTGGGTTCGGGTTGGATTGGGTCAACCCACCCAAGTTAAACCCCTACTTTTATTATTGCTAACATATACGACTTCGATGTTAAGTTTGATATTACAGGATTGTTGTCCACTGTCCCGCCTTAGAAACACTTCATTTTACAAAGTGAGTGAAACCAAAAGCTTATGCAAACATATAAGACTTTGATGTTAAGCATTTCTCATATGTCAATTTGGCATACCCAAGAAATGGTGATAAAACAATGAGGTCCAATTTAACCCTATTCTCATTTCTACAGCAAGCTTAGAAGAAGGATTTTCTAGTCCATATCATAGTTCCCTTGCTGCAACAATTGAGGAAAATCCAACGAGGGGCTACCCTTGGTGCCCTAAGCTTGCTGCTTAATAGCTTGAAAACCCAAGAGTGAGACACCCTTCACAATGGCATACGGCGTGAAGGTAGTAAAAGCCAATAGCTTGTTCATATACCTTTCACTACAAGAAAAATGGGAAACAATGACGTTTTTTAAGCGTCAAGAAAGGTAACAGATGACGCTTCTCTAAAGCGTCCTCTTCGCCTCTGTCATTGTATGTCTTAGGCAACAATGACACTTTCAGGAAGTGCCATCTTTGGCTGAAAAAAGCCCACCAAAATAAAGGTTCTGTTTTTGGCTGAAAGATGACTTTACAAAACTCTAAATCCGATCTTCACCGTTCATATTTAAGATTAATGACTTATGAACCTGTCCTCCAAATTTCAGCTCAATCAGCCCATGAACAAAACGGCATCGGACCTTTGATGAAATCTGGTCATGATGTAAAAAACCGTTGTTTTTCTCTCTTCTCCTCTTTCTCTCTAATGACTGTCTGAAACTCCAAATCCGATCTCCACTGTTAATATTGAAGATACATGAGCCATGAACCTCTCCTTCAAATTTCAACTCGATCGGACCACGGACGAAGCGGGATCGGACATTTGATGAAATCTGGGCATGATGAGAAAAACCTGCTTTTTTCTCTCTTCTCCTCTTTCTTTCTAATGACTTTCTGAAACTACAAATCCGATCTTAATCGTTCAGATTGAAGATAAATGAGTCACGAAACTTTCCTCTAAATTTCAGCTCAATCGGACCACAGACGAAGTGGGATCGGATCTTTGATGAAATCTGGGCATGATGAGAAAAACTTGCGTTTTTCTCTCCTCTCTTCTTTCTCACTAAAAACGGTGGCTCTCTCCCTTCTTTCTTGTCTTCCAAAAGTTAGGGTTTTCAATGGAGACTTTATAACAAATTCTAAAATACCATGCATGTCCTTTTTCAATAAATTAAAAATAGTATTCTTTATTTCATCTTTCAATAATAATTTTTATATATTGAACTCATAATGAATTTATATTGTTTAATTATTTGATATTTTAGGTTGATGTTGGTTTAATTTGAATATTGATATTTTAAAAAAAAAAACTAATTTAATAGAATGAGCTTAATTCCCATAAATATTAGAAAATTTTTATAAATATTCTTATTGCATTTAGTTTTATTGTGAGTCTAATCATCATTAAATTAATTTAAATATTAATTTATTTCATTTTAGTTAAATAATTTCAAATTTATTTTCATTAACTATAAAACCTTCTCAAATAAAAGGGTTAAACCCAATAGATGTGGCCCAAGGCCCGAACAAGTGCTCAAAATAGGCCACTTTTTTGTGGTCCACAAATAAATTGATAAATTTTTTTTTAATGAAATATAAGATAATTTCTAATTTAATAAAAATGAAAAATAGTTTATGAAAATAGATTGTATTGATACAAACTATAAAAAAAATTAATATCAAATAATAAAAAAATAATTTATTAGGATTTTATTTTATTTATATCCAATTTTTTTTTAAAAAAACCTTAATTTATAGAATAATACAATCTAAAAGTCAATTTACCATAATTAATTTATAGAATAAAATTCTAATATCAAAATTTGTATAAGTTAACTTAAAAACAAAAATTTTAAAAGTCAATACAACTATGACACTTATCAGGAGCGTCATTACATACCCATCAAATAATGATGCTTATAATAAGTATCAAGGTAAATAATAAAACTATGATGCTTCGTATAAGCGTCATTATATACACAGTTATAAGGAAAAAGATGACATCAAATAATGACACTTATAATAAGTATCAAGATAAATAATATAACTATGACACTTCTTATAAGCGTTATTGTATACCCTCAATAATGACGCTTTTAGAAAGTGTCATTAATTTCAATTTTTGTAGTAGTGTTTTATGCATAACTTTGTCATTTTTAACCTAGACATATTGTAATCTAGTAGGGGGGTTGTCGAATGGATTGTAAATATGATGTTGTTTGTTATACACATTAATATGCTAGTATATTCATGAGATCTCCGACATGAATTACTTGTAGCAAACTAGTGATCACCTATAGAGGTGCAGCATAGTCCAACTGAACCTCTGGTTTCTTTTGCTTAGAAGTTGACCTAGCTGTCTTTCAACTTTGGCAGCCAAAAATTCAACCCCAGTAGTCCCTACAATAAATGATTTTATGTTTTAGCTAGTGGGTAAAAAGTGAGTTAAGGTCTCTGACAACAATGTCTCCAAACAACTATATATTTAACCCTTTTAACCTCGCTACTACCATCAATATGGTACACATATGCTGGAAGAGCAATCAAGAGCAGATAGCTTCAAATTCTGAAGGTGAGGTGGAGTTGGAAACTATAGTTTTATTAGCCTTTAGATACAATTTGAACCTCTATTTTTTGACAGGAACTTGGGGCTTTTGAGGTGAGGAAGGGCTTCGCCTCTTTCAAACTAAGCCAAGTTCACCAACACAAAATTATTTTTATTCTATTTCAATCCAAAAAGAAAAAAAACAAAAACAAAAACAAAAAAAGCAACAACTCTTGACCTTGTTCAAATTAAAAGGGTAATCATGTAAACTCTTTTCATGATTTGCTTTTTGAACATAAAAATCTGATAAAATTTAATGTGACAATTAACTCACAATATTAAAACTTTCAGAAGATCACAAAATGTGATTGATGTTAAGGACTCATCTATACATTTAGGATATATAGGAGGTTACAATAAGCCATTAACTGTACACATAAGTTCATTTGCAAGAAGTGGGAACTAATTTAGAAGGTCAAGTTTATTTCCTGTCAACAAGAATGTTGCCCTCCAATTTAAGATCTCCACTAAGGGGGAACCCTGTTTGATCCAGATTCCGGGATCAAGCAACAGAGTCTAAGTCAAATCAAGAGCAACGTTCCAACTTGTGAATACCAAGAATAGTAATTGCTTCTGTGTCAGCAGTGAAATTATTTGCAATCAGACAATCATCTTCTTCTTCAAGAAATGCTGCAATGAAATTTTTTCTAGCTGTGTCTGATTCTTCACAACATGAAGTTAGCAACCAGATTGTTCAATCAGCAAGCCACAAAGATTATACAACCGAACAGTTGCAGTAAGAAAACTGCTTTGTTTATTCAGAATCAAGTAAATCTTTAGGTCCCTCATACCACGACTACTCCCAATCTTTAGGTCTTTGGGGAAGACAATTCCTTCATTCTCTACGTGGACAGAAGTAGTGCTTGCTTTTCTGGCTTTTGTCTTTCTCCACGGTCTGTAAAAAAAAATGTCCCGAAAAGCAACTAATGATCAGAAAAAGTGTAAAAGGGAAGAAAGAAAACTGCAGATAGATTGGATCAGTCATCTTCTTCATTAGATCATTACAAACAGCTGACTTTGAAAAATTTGAAGTTAATCAACTACAATCATGATAAATATTTATTTTTCCTGAAAGAATGAAAATGTATGGTTGCTCTGAGTACAGCCCTCTACAGCACAAAAATAAACAAATACTGTGGTCAAAGCTGTCAATCAAAATCCCCCTATCCAGAATGCATGTCAATGGCTGATCCATATTCTCACACTGGTATCCCATCTCAAAAACCACATACATACAGAGAATAAACCTGCTAAGATTTCCTCCAAGAATCATGGCATCAATCATGAAGAATGGCTTTTATCCAAGTTTGAGGCAGTTTGCCATAGTCATCTGCTTCCCCATGAGTCTCATGTAGTTAATGGAAGGATTCAATAAACAATCTCAAAACCCATGAGTGTTTTTGGCCTAATGAAATTCAGCATATGGCATGATTTTGTATGTGTAAATAGGGACTACTGCTTGCTTCTTTGCATGAAATAACCATGAATACTACAAAATACTGATCTGCATTTCGTACCATGTCTGAGAAATTTTGTGAATTGATCATAGACTGAACATGAATTATATGTAATCTACTTCATTTACGAAAGGTAATGAAATCTATTCTACCATACGTACAGATGAAACAAATACCTCCCTTGATCAACTTACATGCTAAGAATGAAAAAATCATAAGGCAATCAGATGAAACAAACCAAGAAAACAACAATATTGAATGCAGAGTACATTAAAAAAAACTGTAATCTTGCTTACCTTGGCGCCATGTCTGGAGGAATCCCAATTGTTAAGCGTAGGGCCAATGTTGACAAGCACATGCCCAGATCTTAGACACCCTCAAGATGAACCATAGCAGCTACTCTAGGCACTCCTACTGCACAGGCAAAAATAAGTTAGCCAATGTTTCTTGGCAATTGGCTTTGGCTTGGACCTTGGTAGGTAGGTCAGTTTTAGATAGATAAGTTAATAATCCAATAACTATATTCCAAGATGCATCATATGCAATACATCAATTTGGAAATTCAAAATAAACATTTGAGGTATTTAAATAGTCGATTTTCAACAATTTCATATTCAAATGTGTACAAAATGATTATAACTTGAAAGTTTGAATATAAACTGATGTACAATATTCCCAAAGGCTCAAGTCTGCCAGGAATAAGGCTTCAAATCACACATTTATGTAGTCAAATGTTTGAGTTAAGCATGTACCTTATCTATTAATGAGTTCATCAATAATAAGCTTTTTGCAAGAAATTGGGACCTAAAATTACTCTACTCATTTTCTTGAATATTTAATTTTCTTAAAAGTGTAATTGATTATCAAACATAGTCAGGCATTTATATCAATGGTGGAAACTAGTCTGCTGCCAAAGAGAGGGTCAAAGGCCTAATTATCATTTTGCTAAACAATGTAATATAGTCATCCAAAAAAATTTATAATTATACCTTTTTCCGACTCCACTCATGCCATTGAACTTTATAGTTGGATGAAACAAGCCTAGATCAAAATATACAAAAAATAAAGAATAAGAGAAAACAAGCTAGAAAAAACCGCAAGCACTAAAATTTGTACTTTAAAAGAGGAAATAGGATGGCAATTGTAAGTTTAATTTACAGAAACCTTACAAAATATATTTAAAATTATAGGAAAACTACTTACCTTTAAAAAGATTGGTGCAAACACTCTACCTTTTGTTGATGTTCACATCTCGAGAAGAACAACTTCTTTCTTAGTAGATCTGATGATGGTGTTAATCTTTGGGAAGAGATGATTAAAAGGCTGCGTTGAATTTTAGCGAGTGAGGGAGAAAGGATCACCCAAAACCCTAAAGCAAAAAAGGAATTAGTAACTTAAATAGATTCCATTTTTTCCTTATGACGTGTCTACCTTAGTAAGGTTTTTATCATAGCGACAACATTTGGGTAATTAAATGATGACTTTTGATAGATCTTTTCTATTTGAATTTTTAATATATAAACTTAATCTTCTTTACTTGGGGTAATATATATATTTATTTGGTATTTTAGGATTTAATTTTTAATAATATGCTTTTAGTTGATGGTTTAGCTATCTCCTAATGAAATAAGAAGTAAACTTGAATTACATTATCTGCTATGGAGTAGGAGTGTGTTGCTTGTTCAAGGTATGTATGGGAAGTAGTTTAATTGATGATATACTTTCTGCACTTAAAGTCATGACTTGAGCTGATATGGTTATCAACATCTAAGCATTGATGGTGTGTCAACTCTATTGTATAGCAAGGATCCAATTAGTAACATTGTAGAACAAAACAACTAGACAATTGATTCCATTACATTCAAGATATTGTTGCTTAAGGGGAGGTAGTAAAAAGAAATAGACAATTGATACAACTACACTCACAACATAGAGACAAAACACACAAACAATACTATAGTTGAATAAATTGTTGGAAACCCTGGATTACTCCATCTCATGCCCTAGATCTCGTAGGTTGCATACATCTAGCCCTAGGCATCTCTAAATCTACCGCAACCATATTAAGAATAAAGATTTAGAGATTTAACCCCATACTTGGATCTAAATATTCCTATAACAATTCCTTGTGGTGAAGAAGAAGCTTGAAGACTCCAGAGGTCTCGTACACCCAAGATCTTTTGTCCGATGACTCGAACCATGATCTTGGCACTGCATAGTGTGACCAATGAAAAGGAGGAAGTAATGGCTCTTTCTCTAGATGTGGAAGACCACTCTCATCTAAAAGTCATGGAAACCCTAACCCTTAAGGGGTATTTATAGGGTTGCCCACTAGACTTAAGTGGCTTGAGCCCATCAAGGCTTGAGTCACTTAATATAACCTAAAATAGGTCATAATTGATTAATTAACCACATAAGGTTATCTAATTAATCAATTAACCTAATCTAAAGATCTTGGTCATTATCTCTTATGCAACCTTACGTAATTACCAAAATGAAATTATGCACAAGAATGAATCTAGAGTCAATCCAACCCTCATAAACTGTCATTATGGTATATGAGATCAAAGTAGGGACCACTAAGACCCACAGGATTTCTAGCTCCCTCATAATTTAATTTTGAAGTTGATTCAACATTCCACTAAAGAGAATCAATTGCACTCAATCTAGTACCTTATGTAAATAACAATAAAACAAAGCTCAAGTACGTGACTTACTATTTGTTGGCATCTTAGATCTAAGCATCAGAAGTAATACCAATTTTTTTAAAATGATCTTTTAGGGTTAAAGTACTAACATTTAGTTTTGGATATTCTCAAAACGACCTTGAAGTTGTTGGAAGTTTTGTAAACCATAATCTTCTACGGGATGACTCAACCTTGTTTTTGACACACTTTCGGTGGGGAAGAAAAGAGGGTGGAGGCTATGACTCTCTTTCTCTCTAGATAGTGGAAGCAAAAAGTGATGGAAAACTTAAGTGACTTAAGCTCACATGGACTTAGGTCACTTAATCTAGCCCAAAATAGGTCCTAATTGATTAATTAACCTAATAAGGCTTACTAATTAATCAATTAACCCAATCTAGAAACCTTGTTCACTTACTCTTGTGCAATCTTATATAATTACCAAAATGTCCTTATGCATAAAAGTGAACCTAAAGCCAATCCGACCTTCATAATCCATGCCAATAAGGTATATGAGTTTAGAGCGGGGACTATTAAGATCCATAGGAGTACCAGCTCCCTCAAAATCCAATTTTAAAGTTTATTCAACATCCCACTATAGAGAATCAACTGAACTCTAGTATCTTATGTAAATGAGACATTATGTGCTTAGATTGATGACCTTTTATCCATTGTGTTTAATCTCCTCATGAATTGGTATCTATAGTCTAACAAGGTGAAAGCTATCAGTCTTTCATGACTACCTCTACTATCCTTGAGTTATAGATCATCCTATTCTGTATTCAACTGAGATGTCTTAACTCTCAAAGAGTCTGTGTCAAGTTCTACTTAAGGAACTACTATAACCATAATTTTCATGAACACATCTCCTTAAGATCATCTAAGGAGACACGTTGTCTCAATCCAATGAATATCATGGTGCCTTTATTGAAAATACCTATTGCTAACGTATTCCATTAATAGTGATCCAATCCATAGGGAATATATAATCAGCTTACAATCTCACCCGTAAGTCAAAGCTACTACTAACTTTAGCACAAGCTCAATATTCTCTCAAGGTTGAGAGAACACACAATGAAACGGCTTGGTGAAGTCATAACTACTTGATAGCCTTAAGCCATGACTCACTGTAGGTCTTGTCTAATGTGTAACGATACACACTAGTACACTTACAAAGGGAAACTCATCCCAATAGCTAAGACTAGTCATCCCTCCAATTAAGAGGTAGTGCACTACAACCTCTAATGGGCTGCCTAGACCCATGAACCGGTTGTGAACAAATCATCTATTTGCAAGGAACCCATGACTTAGATCTTCTATGCAACTCTTAATCCACCTAAGTCACATATAATACAAAAGATGTAGGTAAGAATGCTCATAAAGTATAATATATGGAATAAGGATAGATAAAAGTGAAACTGGAACATCATTAAATAAATAACGAATTTCAATTATTGCACCATATCATACTTTTAAGGGTTTAACCTAACACTATCCATTTCATGCAAACTCCCTATAAACTGGTGTTTGTAATCTAACAAGGTAGTATTATCACCTATTAAGATTACCTCTCAAGCCTATCGTGGGCAAGTCATGACCTTATAACTAGTTAGAGACCCTCTCAGATTGATGTCTCTACCTTAATCATGAAAGGTATCTAAAGGCAAGATCAACATACCTTTTATTTGGCCCATGGACTATGCAAGTGGGACAATGGAGGGTGATTTCACTACTTCATATCCAATGATAAGTGCATAACCATTTTCATTTAACTGTCAACGTCACCAAGTAAGGAACCCCACTAGTGGGGTGGTTGCTTCCATTATAGATATGTCTAGTTTCGTCCTAATGGAGAGTCCACATCCTTTGATTCCTAGGGCTCAACCCATCGGTGGAGTAGTGATGAACCCAAATCAAGATGGGCTTGACAATGGAGGTCATGAGCTTACTTATGGCCCTCGTTACTTAATCATTTGAGATAAATAAGAGCATTTTAAAACCTTTAGTAATTTCCCTGATAAATAAATTATCTATTTTGAAAATTTCTAAAAATATTTATTTCTTAGTTGGATGCCTAATGTAATAGGAGAATATGAACATGAAAATTTTAAAATTTCCATGAGAGTAATTTTCAAAAAGAATTTTGACAATAACATCCTCTCAAAAATTTAAAATCTATTTTCATAAAATTCTCCCATGATTAATTAACTACATCGAATACCAACCATCCTCCCATGATTACTAGGTCCAAAGTAGAACTTCTCAAGACCATAACTCTCCTCACAACCTCACAGACTATCCTATAGAATTTTAAACTAGCCTTAACATACCAGAATTAGTGTATGGCTATGGAAGCTGAGTATTAAACTTTGTTACAAAATAACACCTTGACTCTGGTGCTATCATCGTCTCACAACAATCCCATTGGATATAAATAAGTGTTTAAACTCAAATGCAAAGCTGATGGGAGCATCGAATGCTATAAAGCCTGCCTCGTTGCAAAAGGCTTTGATACATCACAAAGTTTCTCTAGAGAACTTCTATACTTGACCCCAAACCTACCCATACTCCAAGTGCCTTGGGCAAACTATTATCTTCTGCCGATGGAGAACCTCTTTTTGATCAAGGACCTTTATCGAAGCATAGTAAGAGCACTTCAATATTCATGTCACCATAACTCGTGCAGATATCTCCTTCTCCATCAATAAGGCTTACCAATTTATGGCTCATCCTACCACTAGTTATTAGACTGCAGCAAAAAGAATTCTTCCGATACTTGAAGAGCACACCTCACATGGTCTACTCTTCCAAGCCTCTTCTTCCCTTGCACTTCAAGGTTACACAGATGCAAACTGGGCATCCTGTCTTGATGATGGATGAAACACTAGGGGATACTACTTATTCTTTAGACCCAACCTTAGATCATGGTCGTCCACAAAACAAAAAGTGGTCTCACGTAGCAGTGTCGAATCAAAATACCAAGCACTTGCCTCTCTCACTACAGAAATACTACGGGTTCAGTCTCTCTTGAAAGAACACTGCATTGCCCAAACTACAACAACCCTAATATGGTGTGACAACGAGAGTGAAATTGCTCTAGCCACCAATTTAATCTTCCATGCATACTCCAAACATATAGAAATCGACCTTCACTTTATGTGTGATAAGGCCCTTCGTCAACGAGACCTTCACATCGAATACATACCTTTCACCGAACAACTAGTTGATATATTTACCAAGAATTTTCCAAGCTCCCAGTTCTCTTCCTTCCACACTCAACTGTCTGTAGTTTCATGCCTTGCGAGCTTGTAGGGGGATGATAAACACCAGTCATGGCAGCCCATCAGCAGCAACAAGAATGTAATGTCTCTATTAGATTCCACACTTCACAATTAGCATGAACTTGTTAGTTCTAAAACTAACTAATTATTAAAAACTTAGTCTGTTAGAAACAAACTCTCTTATATGAACTGATTGTCATCCCCTGTATTTAAGAACACATTCATGAATAACAAAAATGATTTCCATTCTTCTTGAAACAAAAAGATTAGAATTAGTTTTCAGCCATCTACTGGCAGGCATAACCACATTGCTATCTGTTTTTTTTATTACATTTTTCTTTTTTAAGGTCATAGTAGAAAGCTTCAGCCGCGGCTAAGTACAACTTATCCATGGGATATATATTTAATCCAAGGATGTGAGTGCCTTTTTTTATTCAAATAGAATCCAAGTATTTGTAGACAAGGATGAAAATGCCGATATTGAAATTATTGGGTCAACGTGTGAAATTTTTTTAAGGAAACAACACTAAGGCTTTAACCTGGGTCTCGGGTGCGCGTGGATGGGGCTCTGACCAACTAAGCTAGTTCAGCATTTTTAAATATGCAACACACATAAATTAAATATAGTTGCACTCCTAGACTGATAAAGTAAAATAATAATAAGTAAATTAATTTTAATTATTTCATTTTCATATTCCATTTAAAAATTATTCAAATCATACAAATCATCATAATAATTTTTTTAATATATATATCAATATCATAACTTCTTTTATATTTTGAATATTAAATATATTTTAAATTCTTAAATTAGGTATATTATTATCAAATATAATTAATTATATTAAATTATATCAATTTTTTTAATAAATAACTTCATTATGTGTATTATTGCTTCTTATATATATATATATATATTAGTTTTTACTAATATTTTACTGAGTTTTTATTAATTTTGATTTTTTTTTCAAATTTTTCATTGATATTTGTTGATAATTTTGTGTTTTAAGTTTTACAATAATAAAAAAAACTTTAATAAATATATTATTGCTTATTTTATCATGTTTAAGAGTTTTTTTTTTTAATTTCCATGAGTTCTGATCAAATTTTTTTCATTGATATTTTGTGTTAAAATATTTATCAATATTTTATAATATACCCTGATATTTGCAAAATCAAGTTATTAATATATCTGTCAAAACTGATATTTTCATTACAAATTATATTTCATATCTTTGTTTATTTCGTTTTTCATCAAACTCTCAATTCACATTCTTGGCTACAAGACTACAACTTGAGAATTTCTAGAGCATGAAGATATTTGAAATTTGAGACATTGATGAAAAGTGTAAATCTTTTTTTTTTTTTAAATATTAAATTAAAAATTTACGACCAAAACTAAAAAAAAAAAAAATGCATGTACAAAGGATAAGATATATATATATAAGATTATTGTAAGATACAAACAAATAAAATCTATTTTTACCATGTGATTATTTTGAATTGTAGAAGTCCTTTCTATGATAATTATAATAAGAATAATAATAATAATAGAAGAGATTACTTTTCCTTGCGTGCCTTAAAACTATGAATAAATATCTTTTATTATTTGAAGTCATTTTCAATTTGTACAAGTCATGTATGTACCTAGTCCACAATGAATGTCTGCTGATAACTTCAAAACCTAAGAACATTGAAAATGGGTGCAGACTTTTTCAATTGTTGACATATCCGCGAGCCAATCCGCGAGCCAAGGGATCTGCTCCAGCGGGGTGGAATGTCCACAACCTGACAGTGAAATAGAATTTTGAGGCCCCGATATGATCCCTAAAGCCAGATATAAAATCAGAATCACGGGATCTCTTCCAATTGTATATGTTATATTATGCGTAAAAGAAAAAAAAAAAAGCCACATAATTAATTCAATTAATTTTATGTTCATATTAAATGGAATTTTGTACATAATTCACATAAGCGGATAAATAAGCATGCTAAGGAACCTTCTCCATATGGTAGGATGTATGCAATCAAGTAAAAAACTAGAATTATGAGATCTTCTCTTCTCAAGTCCCCTGATGACCTCCTTGATAATCCTAAATGCATTCACCACCAAGCTAAACTTAGAATTTGAAAAATAGTTTTGAACTTATAACCCGTTTGGTAGTGATTTGAGAAAGTGCTTCCAACATTTTTAACATTTAAAAATTTTTATCATTCAAGTGTTAAAAATATTATAAAAGCTTCCTAAAATTACTATCAAATACACTCTAAGTAGAAAAAAAAACTACTAAGTTATTTTGAAACTTAAATATATATGATTCCCAAATTGCATAAACGAGTTCCAAGCTGAGTGCAATGAGTCCCAATTGATAGAGGATAAAACATGAGATTGAAATATGGTTCTAATGTGACCCTCAAGTTTCGATTCGCGTATTGGATAAACAAAATATAATCTAATTCCCAAGCTTGGGCTCAAGCCACTTCCTCAACCTATGGTTCATAAGTGCTCTTTTGTAAGTACTTGGACTCTTGATCATTCTTCACTTTCAGCTACATGTTTTTGCTAACAAAGTTGAGCATACTTCATTATGTGCTAGGACCCATTTATGATCACTTTAACATAATTTTAATGTTAAACGCATTCTTATCTAATCCTAAACCATTATAGATAATGAAATGCAAACTTTAACCCTAATGAGGATTTTGTGTATAATTATATTTGAATGAAATTTTATTCCTTTTGGAACTTAAGAAGCATGAGGTTCAAACCAGACAAACAAGTTATACATGACTCAAGACAAGACATGAACTAGCCTCTGCAGTTGAAGTTAGGTGAAATTAAAGTGGTAGGAAGAAACAAAGAGTAAAACCATATTTTTTGGTTAAAGATCTTTTAGCGTTATTGTACATGAGTAAAAATTTAAATACATTTGGTGGTAATTCGAAGAAGTGTTTTTAACCTTTTTAAAGTTACTGTCAAACTCACTTTTAGTCAGCTACTTTGATACTTAGGGCATGCGATAATTGAACTGAGCGAATGAGGTATTATTTGGATATACCTTTGCTTTTATTTATTTATTTTTAAAATGTTAAATATGGTTATTAAGCCTTTTTTTTTCTTCTCATTAAAAAAATTATTTTTTTTATAATTAAATAACAAGAATTTAAAAAAAAAATCATGATCTTAAATGATTTTAATTAATTTTATGCTTATAAATAAGATGATTATTGTTAGTCTTTTGATATAGAAGAATAAGAAGTGAAAAAAGTTGGTGTTAATTTATGACTTAAAAATATGTTTAGAGAATTTTTCAAAGTTGAAAAAATATGTCATACTTTTACATTTTATATTTTTTCTATAAAAAACATTTAAAAGTGATTCATGAAAATTTATTTTAAAATTTATAAAGAGAAGTATGATGAAGCCTGGCCATTTGTGGGAGAACTATGGTTACATACATTAATTCAAAATATATAAGTACATTTTTTAGGATTCCAACTTTCACATTTCATCCCAAACACACAATGGATAAAATTATTTCTAAAATACGCATTTAAATAACAACTAAATGAATTGTCCCTTTTTAAAATCTTTGATATGATAAATCATAATTGAAAGTGTTTGATATATACCCTTTTATTTCTACTTTTCTTTTCTTTTCTTTTCTTTTTTATATGATCAAGTGGCTACACTTTCTCTTATGAAAGCTCTTTAATTTCAATATGAACATAAATGTAGTCTTAGGTATGTAATAACTATATCTTCAAAAAAAAAAAAAAGTACTTGCCTCAAAAAAATAAATACATCTCTTGTAAACATACTCATAATCTAAAGAAAAATAAATACATTCCTTTAAAAAATAAGTATATTATATATCCTTTAGAAAAATATGTAGATTAATATTTTACTATAAATTGCTAATGAAATTTCTATTATTTGTACATTTCTAAAAAAAAAAAAAGTACATAATATATAAATTATGTACATTATTGTTTTATCATAAATTTCTCATGGACTTTCACTTATTTATGTCAATCTAAATAAGTTTATCCTTAAAAAAAAAAGCACATGCCTCCAAAAAGTAAGAATATCCTTTAGAAAATGCATTCCTCAAAAAATAAGTTCATTGTATACAAATTCTATACATTAACGTTTGACTATTATTTGCTAATAAATTTTCAATTATATACATTATCCGGATCTTTGATCACAATAAACACATTAATCAATGGCTTATAGGACTATGTTTGTACATTTTAATTATTTCATTTTCATATTCCATTTAAAATTATTCAAATTATACAAATCATCATAATAATTTTTAAATATATATATATATATATCATAATTTCTTTTATATGTTGAATATTAAATATATTTTAAATTCTTAAATTATGTATATTATTATCTTGAAATAGTATGGTGTGAAAACGAGAGTGCAATTGCTCTAGCCACCAATTTAATCTTCCATGCATACTCCAAACATATAGAAATAGACCTTCACTTTATCTGTGATAAGGTCCTTCAACGAGACCTTCACATCCAATACATACCTTACACCGAACAATTAGTTGATATATTTACCAAGAATTTTCCAAGCTCCCAGTTCTCTTCCACACTCAACTGTCTGTAGTTCCATGCCTTGCGAGCTTGTAGGGGGATGATAAACACCAATCATAGTAGCCCATCAGCAGCAACAAGAATGTAATGTCTCCAATATAATCCACACTTCACAATTAGCATGAGCTTGTTAGTTCTAAAACTAACTAATAATTAAAAACTAAGTCTGTTAGAAACAAACTCTCTTATATGAACTAATTGTCATCTACTGTATTTAAGAACACATTCATGAATAACAAAAATGAATTCCATTCTTATTGAAACAAAAAGAACTTTAGAATGCTTTTAAAAACAGTTGTCAAATAGGCCTAATTCTTAGATAAGGATTTTGAGCACTATTGTGACTTGAGCAAAAATGTACTTGCCTACACTTGTACTTGGGGCATGTGATAACTAATTGAACAAATGAGTTTGCTTTTATTATTTTTTTTAAATGAAAATATGAATTATGTTGTCAATTGTTATAAACATTAAAATGTATTTGTTAGCTCTACTTCTTTCTTGTCTTAAAAAAATATTTTTGATAATTACATAAAAGAAATTAAAAGACAAAAATTTCAATGATCTTGCATTATTTAAGATTAATTTTATGTTTATAGATAAGATGATTACGATTATTGCATTGGTAGAAATGAAAATAAGATGTGAAAACAGTCATGGGTGTTAATTTATTACTTTAAATTTTATTTTAAAGAATTCTGGGAATGGAACAAATTTTTTATAGTTTTATATTTTTAGTTTTTGCTGTCCAAATTTAAAAGTAATTTATGTAACATTATTTATACCATAGCTACCATTGAATCTCTCAATCTTCGGTTGTTAGTAGAGGCCAGTACAAAAGATTAGAACTAGTTTTCAGCCATCTACTGCCAGGCATAACCACATTGCTATCAGTTTTTTTGACATTTTTCCTTTTTAAAGTCATAGTAGAAAGCTTCAGCCGCGGCTAAGTACAACTTATCCATGGGATATATATTTAATCCATGGATGTGAGTGCGTTTTTTTATTCAAATAGAATCCAAGTACTTGTAGACAAGGATGAAAACGTCGATATTGAAATTATTGGGTCAACGTGTGAAATTTTTTTTAATGGAAACAACACTAAGGCTTTAACCTGGGTCTCGGGTGCGCATGGAAATTTTTTTTAATATATATCATAATTTCTTTTATATGTTGAATATTAAATATATTTTAAATTCTTAAATTATGTATATTGTTATCAAATATGATTAATTATATTAAATTATATCATTTTTTAATAAATAACTTCATTATGTATTATCGCTTCTTGCATAATTTTTTTTTTAGTTTTTACTAATATTTTAAGAGTTTTTATTAATTTTGATACTTTTTTCTCAAAATTTTCATTGATATTTGTTAATAATTTTGTGTTTTTAAGTTTTACAATAAAAAAACTTTAATAAATATATTATTGCTTCTTTTATCATGTTTAAGAGTTTTTTTTTTTAATATTTTCATGAGTTTTGATCATTTTTTTTTCCATTGATATTTTATATCAAAATATTCATCAATATTTTATTATATATCTTGATATTTGTAAAATCGAGTTATTAATATATCTATCAAAACTGATATTTTCATCCTCACTCACAAATTATATTTTATATCTTTGTTTATTTTGTTTTTCTCCAAACTCTCACTTCACATTCTAGGCTACAAGCCTACACCTTGAGAATTTGTGGATCACGTATTTCAAATTTGAGACATTGACGGAAAGTGTAAATCCTTTTTCTTAAAAAAATTATTAAATTAAAAAGATACGACCGAAACTGAAAGAAAAATATGCATGTATAGAAGATAAGATATATATATATATATATAATAAGATTATTTTAAGATACAAATAAATAAAACCTATTTTTACCATGTGATTATTTTGAATTGTAAAAGTCCTTTTTATATGGTAGTATAATAATTATAATAACAATAATAATAATAATAGAAGAGATTACTTTTCGTTGCATGCCTTAAAACTATGAATAAATAATAACAATAATAATATTTGAAGTCATTTTCAATTTGTACAAGCCATGTATGTACCTAGTCCACAATGAATGCCTGCTGATAACTTCAAAACCTAAGAATTTTGAAAATGGGGGCAGACTTTTTCAATTGTTGACATATCCGCAAGCCAAGAGATCTGCTCCAGCTGGGTAGAATGTCCACAACCTGACAGTGATATAGAATTTTATCATAAACTTCTCATGGACTTTCACTTATTTATGTCAATCAATCTAAATAAGTTTATCCTTAAAAAAAATAAGCGCATTCCTCCAAAAAAAACTAAGAATATCCTTTCGAAATTGCATTCCTCCAAAAATAAGTACATGGCATATAAATTATATACATCAATGTCTTACTATCATTTGCTAAAGAATTTTTAATTGTATAAATTATTCGGATCTTCGATCAGGATAAACACATGAATCCACAGCTTATTGGACCATGTTTATACATTTGAAAATATATATAAAAAAAATAGACAATACATTAATTATGTATACTAATGTTTTATCATAAATTTCTCACCAACTTTCACTTATTTCTATCAATATAAATAAGTTTATCCTTAAATAATATAAGTACATCCCTAAAAAAAAAACTAAGAACATTCTTTGGAAAATGCATTCCTAAGAAAATAAGTACATTGTATATGAATCATATACATTAATGTTTTAGTATAATTTGCTAATTAATTTTCAATTATTTGTGATAGTATAAATAAGTAAATTTTTAAAAGAAGTACAGTATGAAAAAAACAAGTACTTTTTTGGAAAATAAGTATATCTTTAAGAAAAATAACTAGATTCCTTGGAAAAATAAGTGAATTCTTTAGAAATATTAAATATATTTCTTAAAAAATTAAGTATGTCCTTCAAAAAAGAAAATACATTATTAAGAAAAATAATCACATTCTTTTAAAAAACAAAATAAGTGCATTGTACATCGTTCAAAAAAATTAAAATTTTAACCAAGAAAAGCTATACATATGGTCAATTAAAACTACAAGTAAGAAAGCTAAAATTGTAGGAAAAATTAGATCACTCTATTTCATATCCCTAGATCTTGTTAGGTGCATACATGCTTTCCTAAGCTTATCCCCCACCAGTGAAGCAAAACAGCCTTGTGGTGAAGAAGGTTGTCAAATGCATAGTAGTCATTGAAAATCTCATGAAACTATTGGTCTTCTCCTCAATGACTCCTCCTTGAAGCTAGATACTTAGATGGTAGAGATTGAGAAAAGTAGAGGGGCTAGGTTCTCTCTCTCTAGACATGTAAAAGAGAATGGAAGAAGTAAAAGTCTAAGAGTTTGAAGCCCTAACCCCTCAAGAGGTATTTAAGGCTTCCCATTAGGCTTAAGTTACTTGAGCATACCTTAGACTTGAGCCACTTAATTTAACCTAAAAAGGTTTCTAATTGGGGGCTTGAATTAATTAATCCACCCAATAATCTAGAAATATTGTTCACTAACTCTGATGGGAACTTCGAATGACTCTATTTCTTAACCTTGGATCATATAGAGTCCATTTAACTATCTCTAAGCTTCTCTAGATCTAATGCAATGGAAAAATATAGTTATGAAATCCATAAAATATAATAGATTTAGATATTAGAATTCATTCCTATGATCTGAATGTTCCCATATTAAATCCAATCCCTAGAATGTGTCATAGAAGTCATCTACTCAATAATCTTGTACCCGATCTCTTCTTTCACAACAAACCTTCGCATAAGAGAAAGGAAGGTTTCTCTCTTTTTCTTGCACTTAAAGGTTGCTAGGGTTTGCTTTCTCTTTCTAAAAGAAAAATGGCAAAAGTTTGAAGCTCTAAACCCTAAGGTGCTATTTATAGACTTCCTTGTGGGCTTAAATGACTTGAGTCCAAATTGGCCTTAGGTCACTTAATTCATCTCACTTCGGTTCTAATTAATTTAATTAGCCCTATTGCACACAAGATCTAGTGCAACTTTGTACTTTTACCAAAATGCCACTTACGCACATTAGTGAACTACAAACACAAAATCCCTTAAACAAATGTGCCACCATGAAATGGGAGATTGAGTGGGGACTACTGGAACCCATAGTAAAATATTGGCTCTTAAAATCCAATTTTGAGGTTTACTGAATCCTCCATTAAAGAGAGTCAACTACACTCTAATATCTTATATAATTATAATAAGTTAAAGTTCGAGCCTATGACCTACTATCTACTGGATTTTTGTAAGGAATCCTAGATACTTTTGTTTCTTGTACCTAGATCATGTTAGATACATGAAAATCTTCTTAAGCTTTCTCTAAATCCTAAGCACAAAGGAAAACATGCATTTTAAATCAATAACAGGATTTAGATATCAAGTTAGAAAACTTTTACCTTGATTTGGATGTTCCCAAATCAAATCCATGCAGTGAAGTATCTAAGCAAAGTTGTTGAAGGTCTTAAAAACCTAAGATCTTCTATTGCATTGACTATACCTTGATTTTGGCATTTAACCAGTGAGAAGGTTGTGAGGGAGGAGGTTGTGGCTTTTTATTCTCTCTACATTATAGAAGACGACTAATTCACCCCTAAAAGAGTATTTATAAGGTTCCCTAATTGGTTTAAGTGACTTAAGCCTACTAAGGGCTTGGGTCACCTAATCTAGCCAAAATAGATCATAATTAATTAACTAACCAACAGAGTCTTTTAATTAATCAATTAGCCCAATCTACAAACTTTGTTCACTAACCCCTATGCAACCTAGCCTATGCAACCTAGCATAGTTACAAAAATGCCTTTACTCATAAAAGTGAACCACGAGTTAATCCAATCCTCATAAACCATACCAATAAGACATATGAGCTCAAGTAGGGACCATTGGGACCCATAGGATAGTATTAACTCCCTCATAATTCAATTCTAAAATTGATTTAACATCTTACTATAGAGAATCAACTTCTCTGCACTACAAAGTACTTAGGTCTATGACCTACTATCCATTGCATTTGGTCTCCTTATGAACTGGTGTCCATAGTCTAACAAGGTGAAAGCTATCATCTTCTCAAGACTACCTCGACTATCTATGAGTTATAAATCCTCTTACTATGTGCTCAACTAGCATATCTCAACTCTCCAAGAGCTTATGTTAAGTTCTACTTAAGAAACTATTATGACCATAGTTTAGATAAACACACCTCCTTAGGATCACCCAATAGGACACTCGTCTTAATCCCATGATATATTATGGTGCATCTATTGAAAATACCTATTGTAATTGGCATCGATAAACAATGACCTAATCCATAAGGAATATATAATCAACTTATGATCTCACTTGTAGGTCAATGTCACTACTAACTTTAGCACCAACTCAATATTCTCTCAAGGTTGAGAGACAACATATTTAAGTAACTTGGTGAAGTCATAACAACTTGATAACCTTATGTCATGACTCAATATAGGTCTTGTCTAATGTGTAACCATATACACTAGTGCACTCGTCATGAAAAACTCATCTCAATGGTAAAAGAAAACCATCCTTCCTCTTAGGAGGTAGTGCACTACAACCTATTATGGGTTGCCTAGGCCCACGAACTAATTTTCAACAAGTCATCTAATTGCAAGGAACTTATGACTTAAATCTTTTGTGCAACTTGTAATGTACTCTAGTCATGTACAATGTAAAAGATGTAAGTCAGAACTCTTACAAGATGGAATACATGGAATGAGAATATATAGATAAAAATGAACTGAAAATTTATTAATGAATAATTAAATTTAAAAGTTTATTACACCTAGTCATGCTCTTAAGGGCTCTATCCTAACAATGTAGACTCCCCATGAATTGATATTCATAATCTAACAAGGTGATGATATCAACCTTTCAAGATTACCTTTCTAATCCTTGAGTTATGGATCCTCCTATTAAATGATCATCTAACATACTCCATCCCACAAAGAGCATATATCAAATTTTACTAAAGGAATTTCTATAGTCACATTCATCCTGATCACATGCCCTTAAGATCACCCATGAAGTTTAATCCCATGAGATATTATGGTTCCTTTATTAAGAATACCTATTGCTACCAGTTTCCTTCAATAACCCAATCTATATGGAATATGTGACCACATTAGTATCTCACCCATAGGTTAAAACTTCATGTTGATTTGAGTATAGATTCAATATCCTTTCAAGCTTAAGAATTTATATAGTATAGAAGCTTGGGTAATAATGACTACCCAACAACTAATATCATGATTCATCATAGGTCACATTTAATATGTAATTGTACACATTTACCATGAGAAAGTTATCCTGACGACCATCACAAGGCATCCCTCTAATTAGTAGGTACTACACTATAGTTTATACTAGATTTTCTAAATCCATGAATCGACTCTGAATCACTTATCACATTGTAAAGAATCCATAACTTGGATCTTTTATTCAACTCCTAATACTCCTAAGTCATGTACAATGCAAGTGATATGAACGTAAATGCTCAAATAACCAATTAATGCAAATTGGATAACACAAGGGGACTAGAATAATAAATAAATAAATAAATTTATTAACGGAACTTAATCTATTACATCATATCATGCTTTATAGGGCTTTGTCCTAATAAACTCCTATTCAACCATGCATATTTACCAAAATGCCCTTATGCACATAATTGAATCATTAACTAATCCAACCCTCATAAGTTATGCCATCAAGATATACGAACTTGAGCCGGTACCACTACGACCCATAGAATAGTATTGGCTCCCTCATAATACAATTCTAAAGTTGACTTAACATCCTACCGTAGAGAATCAATTGCACTACTCGGGTTCGTAACCTACTATCCATTGTATATAGTCTCCTTATGAAGTATTGTTCATAATCTAATAAGGTGAATACTATTTTCCTTTCAAGGTTACTTCTATCATCCTTTAGTTACATATCCTCCTATTATGTGATCAATTGACATACTCCAACCCATAAGAGCATATTTCAAATTCCACTTAAGGAATTACTACGACTATAGATTTCATGATCATGTGTCCTTAGGATCATCCAAAAGGACATAATGTCTCAAAATCCATGAGATATTCTGACTCCTTTATTGAGAATACTTATTGCTACTGAATTTTATTTATAGTGACCTAATCCATAAGAAATATATTATCACTTTAGGATTTCACCCATATGTCAAAGTCACTACAAACTTAGTCACAAACCCAATATTCTTTCAAGGTTGATAGAAAATGCAATATAGCAACTTGGTGAAGTCATGACTACCTAATATTCTTACATCATGACTCACCATAGGTTTTATCTAAAATGCAATCATAACATTAGTGCACTCACTATGAGGGTCCAATCTTGTTGGTCAAAACTAGTCATCCCTTAAATTAAGAGGTAATGCACTACAACATCAAATGGATTGCTTAAGTCCACAAAGCGACTATGACTTGGATGTTCCATGTAAATCTTAATTCACCCAAGTCATGAACAATGCAAAAAAAATATCAAGTTAGAATGCTCATAAGGTATAATGCATAAAATAAGGATAGATAAAAGTGAAATTGAAATATCATTAAATAAATAATAAACTCTATATTTTTTTTACAACATGTTATGTTTTTAAGGACTCTATCTTAACAAAAATCACTATCATTAATTGTGATTTTGATACAAAATATTAAAAATTAAAAATAATATGAAAAAATATATATTTATTTTATTTATATATGATAAGAATTTTGAAAATAAACATATTATTTAGGATTCATATAAAACATCTTTGGTTAATGGAAATCTTATATCCCAGCCTCTAAAAAATAAAACATAATTTTTAAATCGAAATCCTAAATTATCAAATATATTATAATTAACATTTTAAAGTATCAAGTGTATTTTTATGTTGCTTGCATACTTATATTTATATTTAATTTATTCTCATTAGTTATTTATTCCAAAAAAATAAATAAAGTTAATAAATATTAAACGAGTAAAAAGAAATATGAAAGTAAAGAGGTTGTGAAGAGAAAGTGTTGTCACTTCAACATATATAAATAAAAAAAATGCCAAAGGTAGGATATCAAAGAAATGATATGGAGAGGATATCAAAGACATTATATGGAGAAAGTGACGTAGAGGAGAAAAAAGAAAAAAAGAAAAAATGTGAGAGCTATCAAATACATTAAATTATGAGTTGTCATATTAAAGATTTTAAAAAGGGATAATTATAGAATTCTCATTTTAGTTGCTATTAAAATACATGTTTAAAGAATAATTTTATTGGTTATGTGTTTGGGGTGATCAAATATGAAAATTAGAATTCCTAAACAATATATTTGTTTGAGATCTATCAAATACATTAAATTATGAGTTGTCATATTAAAGATTTTAAGAAGGGATAATTATAGAATTCTCATTTTAGTTGCTATTAAAATACATGTTTAAAGAATAATTTTATTGGTTATGTGTTTGGGGTGATCAAATATGAAAATTAGAATTCCTAAACAATATATTTGTTTGAGATCTATCAAATACATTAAATTATGAGTTGTCATATTAAAGATTTTAAGAAGGGATAATTATAGAATTCTCATTTTAGTTGCTATTAAAATACATGTTTAAAGAATAATTTTATTGGTTATGTGTTTGGGGTGATCAAATATGAAAATTAGAATTCCTAAACAATATATTTGTTTGAATGAACGTGAGGGTAAGCATAGTTCTTCCTTTTTATGTTTTACCAGAGCTGCCATTGAATCACTCAAATTTTGGTAGGGGCCAATACACAAGGTTAGACTTAATTTTTACCCATCTCTCTCTCTCTCTCTCTCTCTCTATATATATATATATAACAATGGAATCCATGCATGTGGGCGGCTCCCTCTTTTTTATTTAAATATGATCATCATGCCTGGAAATTTCTCTCTCTCTCTCTCTCTCTCATATATATATATATATATATATATATATATATATATATCAATGGAATCCATGCATGTGGGCGGCTCCCTCTTTTTTATTTAAATATGATCATCATGCTTGGAAATTATTGAGAGAATTGTGTTTCCGGCCTAGCTCTACTTATAATTGAGCTAAGTTCCTCCTATCATGACCCATAATTGATTACAAAGATATGAGATAGTAATGAACAAAAATATTCATTTGACTTTTTTTTTTTTTTTTTTTTTTTATTCTACCACTCTTCACATGCCACTACCAACAAATTCTTTCTTACTTAACCATTTTTGGATTTTTCATTGTTTTTTTGAACTCTTTTATAAATAATTGAAAACTCAACATTATTTTTCGATTTTAAATTATAAATAAACAAAAATTATATTAATAATTCAAAAACTATTGTGGAAAATACTTTCTAAAAAATGTTAATTTAAATAAATAAAAATTATCTTTTACATTTTAGAGGTAAATAATTTAATGATTAAAATGATATTTAAAATAAATATATTCACTATTTTCTTTTTTCTTTTTTCTTTTTTATACTAAAAAGTATTTTAAAGTTTTTTTTTTTTTAGAATTATAAAATAAAAGGTTTAATTTTTTTTATAATCTTCTTCCTTCTTTATTTTAATAACTTTTTGAACATGACTTTTAATAATAAGTTATATAAAATGTTACAAATTTGTTTACTAAGTATTTTTTTAATGATTTTTATTAATTAAAAATTTATCAAAATAAAAAAAAAAAAAAAAAGAAAAAAAAAAAGGGATGGATGGAGAGCTTTTATTTTAAATATCCAATTAGAATATTTTCATATGACTTAATTTTGGAAGTGGATTATATCAATATATAGTAAAGATTGAATTTTTATTATATAAAAGGGTTGAAAAGTATATTTACTCATTTTAGATAAAACAAGTAGTTAAAAATCAAATAGATTATGCTTAAGTCTGGTTTAAAAATATTTTTCTAGTTTTTATTTTTTATTTTTTTATTTCTTAAAATAATTTTTATTTTCTTTATTGTCTCTTTTTGAAAATACATTTAATTAAAAAATGAAAAATATTTTTAAAAATGAAAATTGAAAACCTTGTTTTGTACTATTTTTTTTATATGAAAATAATAAAAAGACTTAAAAGAGTTTGACCCTAAATCATACGCTTTATGTAACTCCTACATGAAAATTTTAATACTTTTCACAGTAATGATGTTTGACGAAAAAAAATTGACCCTAAGTCATCCACCATTTTCTCAACAAAACCATTGGAAACATAGTTAACACATCTACCTGAATACATAACTTAGGAGGAATATATAATTTATGTCACTATATAAGGGTATTACATTAACTATATAAGGAAAATGTACTAAGTGTACAAGGGTGTACAAGACTATCCTTTGTGATAAATTTTAATCAATTTTGAACCACTTATTTTTATTTTCCTTGTCACTCACGGATCGTACACTCATGTCATACGCTTTATTTAACTATCATATGGAAATTCCAATGTTTTCCCTAACAATGATATTTAGGGAAAAAAATTTAACCCTAAATCATCCAACATTTTCTCAACCAAACCATTAAAAAAATGATTAACATACCTATGTGGACACATTATTTAGGAGGAATATGAAATTTGTGTCATCGTATAAAGGTATTACATTAATTTTATAAGAGAAATGTACTAAGTGCACAAGAGTGTACAAGGCTACCCTTTGTGAAAGATTTCAATCGATTATGAACCCTTTTTTTTTTCCTTGTGACCCATAGATTGTACATTCATATCATACACTTTATTTAACTCTCACATGGAACTTCCAATACTTTCCCCAATAATGATGTTTAGGGAAAAAAAATTAACCCTAAGTCATCCAATATTTTCTCAACCAAATCATTGGAAACATGGTTAACACACTTACGTGGACATAACTTAGAAGGGATATGAAATTTGGGTCACTGTACAAATGTATTAAAGATGGAAAATATACTAAGAGTACAAGGGTGTACAAGACTACCATTTGTGAAATATTTCAATTGATTCTAAACCACGTTTTTATTTTCCTTGTCACCCAAGGATTGTATACCCATGTCATGCATTTTATTTATCTTCCACATGGAAATTCCAATGATTTCCCCAATAATGATGTTTAGGGAAAAAAATTGACCATAAGTCATTTTTTCTGAACCAAACCATTGAAAACATAGTTAACATACCTATATAAACATATAACTTAGAAAAGATATGAAATTTGTACCATTGTACAATATTATACTAATTGTACAAGGGAAATGTATCAAGTATACAAGGCTCCTAATAGGTTTTGTGTGATTTTTAAACAACTTGAGCTTGACATTAGGACGATTATTGATAGTATTTTTTTTTAACCAAACTATGTCATTAAGACCTATAAGAAATAATATACAACATATTTTTTATTCTATAAGTAAGAACAAAAATTATTTGCTAAGGTATTTAAAAAATATTTATTATACATTCTTAAGTTCGAAAAAAAAAATATAATATTTGATTATGTCTAATTTGCAAGTTAGAACAAATAAAGAATACTAATATTTTATGAGGTGTTTAAAAATTGTTTAATATATATGAAAAATAACGTAAGTTTGAAATACAGAATAATATTTGTTATATATTATGTAAGTTTTAAAAAAAGAATAATATTTGATGAGGTATTTAAAAATGCATTTGACATTAATAATTTTTAATCATTTATCTCTCATGTTCAATTTGTTGGAAAAAAATGATTGAAAAATCATTGAACTTGATTCCACTAATAAATAGGTAAGAGAAGAGTGAGAGAGTAAAAAAGAGAATAGATAAATATTATTTATATTATAAATAATAAAAATATAAAACTAAATTAATTTTATTAGTTATAATTAATGGAATTAATTTAAAGATAAAATTGAGGATAAAGAACAAAATATTTTTAAAATCAATATCTAACTTAATATAAAATAATATTTTTAAATATCGGATGTTAAACATAATTTATATTTTTATAAATATTATTATTGATAAATATATCAATAATTATAATTATTTTTATATATTAAATTTAGTAAATAAAATTAATTAATTTTTATATGTCTAACTTATATATATGTATATATATTTAAGAAATCATCTTGAGAAGATTTCTCCTTTTTTTTTTTTAATCAATGGAGAAAGAGACGATTTCTCCCTAATTTTTTTTTTTCCAAAAATCGTCTCAAGAGAGGATTTCTAGCCTATAGATTTTTGAAATTTGAGAAATCATCTTTTTAAAAATGATTTTTTTCATTATAATTTTTTTTGAAGGAAAAAAATCATTATTGTATAAATATATTATTTGGTAAAATATTATTGAAAAAAAAAAAAAGAGAAAATGAAAAAATGAATTTTTGAAAATCATCTCTAACTTTTTTTTTCTCCTTTTCTTTTTATTTTTAAGAAATTAAAGATTTCTCAATATATATATATATATATATATATCAATGGAGAAATCACAAGAGACAATTCCCCCCCCCCCCCCTTTTTTTTTTTTCAAGGATCATCTCTTTAATAGACTGATTTCTCTCCTAAATTTTTATTAAAAAAAAAAGTTGCCAATTTCTAACCTATAAATTTTTTTTTTTTTAAGAAATTGGAGAAATTGTCTTTTCAAAAGATGATTCTTTCGTTATAATTTTTTTTAAAAGAAATAAAGATTTTTATTTTTCTCTTTTCTATTTGGCTAAAACTAGGTTAGATTTGAAATTATTATTTTCATTACTGTTTTGGAAATTATTTTTAAAAATTACAAAATATCCCACGTGACAGTCATTTTCAATTTGTACAAGTCATGTGGCTAGTCCACTATGTCTGCGGATAACTTAAAAATTTGTGACGAGGAGAAAACCCCACCATGAATATAGAAAACCAAGGCGGACTTTTCAAAGCCTTTCTGTCTTGTTCAAGTAATGGCAGAGGAACCTCTTGTTCATGGGCGATATATATATACTGAACGCAGTGTGCGGAATCCTCAAACAAAGGGGAAACGAAAAAGCATACGATTTCTGCAATGTCTTCAACTGTTAGAGCCACCGTTGTTCAAGCTTCTAGTATCTTTTATGATACTCCTGCCACTCTAGGTAACGTACCATTTCTCTCAATTCTGCAACTTCTGTAAGAGAATCAGTGAGCTGATTGGTTGCTGAGAAACTGAAAGAAAGAAAAGGATGATTGAACCCTGATCATATTTTCAGCTGCCAATCAAGGAATTACTGCTTGTACAAAATTATTTGGATGAGTTGATTTCTCTTTTCTCAGTTACAAAACAGCTGAAAATATGTGAGTTTCGAGTTTTATCTAGATTTCTTTTTCCTTAAGTTTTCTCAGCAACCAAAAAGTCATTTGGGATATTTTCAGGTGAATTTTCATTCTCTATTGAACAATTAATTTACTTTCTAAGTCATGAATTGTTAATTCTTGCGATGTGATTTTGGGAGCAGATAAGGCTGAGAGGTTTTTGAAAGAAGCAGCTGCATCGGGATCCCAACTGGTTGTGTTTCCTGAAGCATTTATCGGTGGGTATCCCCGTGGATACAACTTCGCGGACCAGTCTCCAAGGGGGAAAGAAAGCTTCCGCAAGTACCATGCTTCTGCCATTAATGTGCCGGGTCAGTTACCCCTCTCTTTCTCCCTTAAATAGCTGCATCGGATGACTGAACCACTTAAATAAGTTATTGAAACAAAATCTACTCATGCTGCTTTGTGATGAACCATCAGCTTACATATTTCATCTTTGATCTCATATTAATGTATTTTCAGGACCTGAAGTTGATAGATTGGCATCAATGGCTGCGAAATACAAAGTCTACTTAGTGACAGGTGTTGTTGAGAGAGATGGATACACATTGTATTGCACAGTTCTCTTCTTTGATCCTGAAGGCAATTACCTTGGAAAACATAGGAAACTCATGCCAACATATTGGGAGCGGCTCTTCTGGGGTTTCGGAGATTGCTCGACAACTCCAATTTATGACACTCCATATGGAAAACTTGGTTCGGTCATTTGTTGGGAAAATAGAATGCCTCTTTTCAGGACATCAATGTATGGCAAAGGTATATCTTTTACCATTTCTTTTTCTTCATTAACTAGTATGGTTTGGCTTGAAATAGTTTGGCTTTGTTTCACAATTATATTTTAGAGGAATTTTTTGTTATCCAAAAAAAAATTAGGAAAACACAATTGACAATTAGAATACCGCTTTTTGTTTTTTCTTGGAAACAGAAAACAAAATATTTTCAGATAATATTTTTAAACTCTTTTCTTCATTGTTTTCATTTGTTTTTAAGGTTGTTTTAAAAAATAATTATATAAATACGAAGAATATTTAAAAATAAAGTATTAAATATAAAAATTATTTTTAATAAGTTAAATATATATTTTAGGTTTCAAATAGTCTTATGTTTTATAAAATATTAAAGAACAACTTTCAAAAACTATTTCTCAAAACTGTTACGATTACCAAATAGGACCTCCAGTACCCTTTTAAGTTATTAGGGTTTTAATCTAAGCAGTCTTGAAATACATTGTGGCCTTGATATGGGATTGATTGATCACAGAATACCAATGTTCATATATATAGGTATTGAGATATATTGTGCTCCTACTGCCGATTCCGGGGATACATGGGTAGCTACAATGAGACACATCGCTATTGAGGGTGGATGCTATGTTCTTTCACCCATCCAGTTCTGTCGGAGGAAAGATTACCCACCTCCACCTGAGTATCTTTACAGTCCTACAGAAGAAGATGTCACTCCAGATTCTATTGTTTGGGCTGGAGGTAGTGTCATCATTTCGCCCCATGGCGAAATTCTAGCAGGACCGAATTATGAAGGAGAAGGTCTCTTCACAGCTGATCTTGGTATGGCCCTAACTTCTCCAATTGTATATCCAAATATTTCAGTATGCAGATAAGGCAAATGAGTCAATTCTTAAGGTTTAAAAGGACTGCAAACATGGTTTTATGGAAGACTTGATACTCTATGATTTTTATCACGGGCTGATCAAATATTTTGATGATCACTTGATATGCAGATGTTCGTGGAGAGATTCCTAAAGCAAAGTTCCAGTTCGATGTGGTAGGACATTATTCGAGAGCTGATGTGCTAAGCCTCACTGTGAACAATCGTCCACTGCTTCCTGTTACTTTCACATCCTCACCATCTAAAATCAAAGTCGATGATGAGATGGATGAATGCAAAGATAAATAAAAGATGGGCAATTTAGGAGACAGTTAGGCTAGCTAAGGTCCTCCTTCAATAATTTGTATGATTTTCCAGTAAGTCCAACATTGTTAATTTCCTTGTCTTTCTTTATCCTGTAAATGCAGTCTTTTGTGCATATGGAGGCTGCACTTCAACATAAATAAATCCTTGGTTTGAATGTAAAATAATCCTTTGTTTTTTTTTTTTTTTGGTATCAAGTATTAATAAAATTGTATTTTCCACTCATTGGTTGAGGCCTTCCTGTGATAGCTTTTTTCATTTAGCCTCTTGTAGAAGTTGAAACTAAGGTTACCTCATGATTATGAAAGGGCGATCTTAATATTATAAATGCTTCATTGAATTAACATGAAACAACTTTCCATATAAGCTATATATAAGGAACTTTCAAACTAAGTAAAATTATCTTTTCTTTCAGGCTCTGTTTGGTTTTCCAAAATTTTGAAGGAAAATGTGAGAGAAAAAAAATAAAGAGGAAGTGTAGAAGGAAACAACAGATAGCATTAAAAATTAGTTAATATGTTTTGCATTTGAATGGTGAAAATTATGTCGTCAAGATTTATTTATTTATGTCGTCAAACCTGGAACAAAGCCTTAAAATTTGTGATTTGAAAGACAAATTGAAGTCTTTTAAAAGAGAAGTTATTTAGAAGAAATGACAGTTCTGGGTTGAAAAGGGCTCAAGGCCCAAAGAAACAAATGTTCTAGGTTGAAATGGCTCCAGGCCTAAAGAAATAGAAGCTTCGGGCAAATATGCCAAGGAAAGGAAGTTTTGGGCTGAAAATGCTAGAGAAAGGCAGCTTCAGGCTGAAAATGGTTATAGGCCGAAAGAAACAGCAACTCTGGGCTGAAAATGCCTCTAGGCCTAAGGAAATGGGAGCTTTGGGCTGGAAATGCTAAGGAAAGACTACTATTAGCTCATGAAATGGCTCTAGGACTAAAGAAAAGGCAGCTCAATGGCTCTAGGCCATATTTATAGATAAGATGCTTACGATGATTGCATTGATAGAAAAGAGAATAAGATGTGAAAACAGTCATGGGCGTTAATTTGTTATTTTCAATTTTATTTTAAAAAATTTGGGAATGGAACAAATTTTTTATGGTTTTACGTTTTTAGTCTTTGCTGTCAAAATTTAAAAGTAATTTATGAAACATTGTTTATACGATAGTTGCCATTGAATCTCTCAACTATTGAAAAGAATAGAACTTAGTTTTCAGCCATCTACTGGCAGGCATAGCCACATAGCAATCAGTTTTTTAATGACATTATCCTCTTTTTTTTTTTGAAGTCATAGTGGAAAGCTACAGCCGTGGCTAAATACAACTAATCCATGGGATATATATTTAATCCATGCATGTGGGCGGCTCTTTTTTATTCAAATAGAATCCAGGTACTTGTAAATTATATTTTTTTGTCTTTGTTTATGCGCTTTTTCATCAAACTCTAAGTTGACATTGTAGGCCACAAGCCTACAACTTGAGAATTTCTAGAGCACGCACGTGCTTTAAATTTGAGACATTGACCGAAAGTATAAATTTTTAAAAAACTATGAAAACTAAATATATAAAAGATAATATATATATATATATATATATATATTATAATTGCAGAAGGTCTTTTTGTAAGGTGAAATAATAATTATAATAACAACAACAATAATAATAATATAAAAAGGATCAATTATTTTTCATTGCCCTAAAACTATGAATGAATATCGTTTATTATTTTTTACACATGATTGAAGTCATTTTCAATCTCTACAAGTCTTAGGCCGCTAAATTGAAACCTAAAAAAAACTACATTTATGGTCAAAAGTTAAGACAAGCTTGTAAGATTAAAATCATTAACCTTGGCAAAAGTTAGAGATTAAAAGAAATACTTTGAACTAAGTTTGACTTGATTTCCTCTCTGTTAAGGGTATATAGGCAACTTGGACAAACTAGTTAAGTTCAATCATCACCACAAGAAAAAATTGAAAAATAGGAGGAATATGTGGTTGTTAAGTGTAATCTCAATTTTAATTAAGTGTTGAGAGTTATACATAGCTCCATGTTAAGATTGTGTCTTTGTCTACATGGTTTTTAAATATGGTTTTAATTTTAATTAGGTATTAAAAAGTTGGAAACAAATGTGCATCTAAGTTTAGTTAATTCATACGAGTAAAGACTTTAGCACTTAAGTCGCATTAAGTGTTAAAAATTGTTGGAAAAGTCAAATGGTTCTAGTCTCCAGTAGTTGTCCTAGACTTTAGGAAAGTTGTTTTTTTTGTTATACTACTTTGTTGCTGTACATGGCTTACTTTGGCCTAGTCTTTAGTAGTAAGTTTGAGTCTGTTGCAGTTTGTTATCAAGTCTCAGGTTTGTTAGTAGTGGAGCACTTTCTTAGGACTTAGTGGGTAGTGTATGCATGATCCTATTCTCATGCTGCAGCAGTTCCTATTTTCTTGGTCTTATCCTTCTGTGTATGAGCCTATTTAAAGGCTGTTTGGTTTATCAATAAAGTGTGTGCAGATTAGTAAATAGTCTCTGCTTTCCAGTTATTATTGTTGTCTTTCTTTTTTCAATTTGTAACAGTGGTATCAGAGCCACCAAGTGAAAAGTGAGATAGAGAGTGGGTATAGCAGCAGCTCTGTATTTGTTTTCCGTTTTGCAGCAGCATGGGAGAACGATGGCTTCAGACACTTTTGTGCAGCCAGCCATTCCACGTTTTGATGGTCATTATGACCATTGGAGCATGCTCATGGAGAATATTTTGAGGTCCAAAGACTATTGGCCAGTTGTGGTTTCTGGAGTAGCAGAACCAGCAGAAGGGGTGGTGCTGACAGATGTGCAGAAAATGGAGCTCGAAGCACTGAAGCTGAAAGATCTCAAGGCAAAGAATTATCTTTTCCAAGCTATTGATCGCTCAATCTTGGAAACCATTCTTTGCAAGGACACCGCCAAGCATATTTGGGATTCCATGAAGAAGAAATACCAAGGTACAGCAAGGGCTAAGAGGCAGCAGCTTCAAGCACTTTGCTCGGACTTCAAAATGCTTCGAATGAAGTCAGGAGAATCAGTTATAGACTATTTTTCAAGAATGATGGCAATCATTAACAAGATGAGGATCCATGGCGACAAGACAGAGGATGTTCTCATTGTTGAGAAGATTCTTCGATCCTTGACACCAAAATTTAATTTTGTTGTCTGTTCGATAGAAGAAGCTAATGATGTTGATTCATTGTCAATTGATGAATTACAAAGTTCTTTGTTGGTTCATGAGCAAAAAATAAACCAACAGGTGAAAGAGGAACAAGCATTGAAGGCCTTATCCGAAACTCACTTTACACAAAGTAGAGTTGATAGAGGACGAGGTCGAGGCAGAGGTCGAGGTAGAGGAGGCAGGCACAACACTGATCGTGGCAACCAACATCACCATCAGCACCAAGAGAATCAATTTCAAGGAAGAGGAAGAGGACGTGGAGGCCATCAGTCAACATCTTATAGACCAAGGCCCGTAGACAAGTCCAACGTTGAATGCTATAAATGTCACGGGTATGGTCATTATCAATCTGAATGTCGAACTAATTTGAATAGACAGAATGGAGAAAGAACTAACTTTGCAGAAAAAGAAGAAGAGGTGTCTCTTTTGATGGTGTGTCATGTGAAGGGAGACTCAACAAGATATGTGGTATTTAGACACTGGCTGCAGTAACCACATGTGTGGAGATAAGAAGTTGTTCTTTGAGATGGACGAATCTTTCCGCAACTCTGTGAAGTTCGGTGACAACTCCATGGTTGCTGTTATGGGAAAAGGAAAGGTAGCTTTCCAAACCAAAGGAAACACCGCCCACACTATCTCTAATGTCTTTTTTGTGCCAGATTTAAAGACCAACTTGCTTAGTGTGGGTCAGCTGCAAGAAAAGGGTTACGAGATTTCTATCAAAGATGGAGTATGTCTTATTCAAGATGCAAAGTTGGGATTAATTGCTCAAATTAACATGACGACGAATCGTATGTTCCCTCTTTATCTCCACAACACCACTCATTCATGTTTCTCGGCAAAGTTAAAAGATGCAGCCTGGCTATGGCATTTTCGCTATGGTCACCTAAACTTTGGTGGTTTGAAGACTCTACAGCAGAAGAATATGGTGATTGGTCTTCCTCAAATTACAGCTCTTTCTACAGTCTGTGAAGAATGTGTTGTTAGCAAACAACATCGTAATCAATTCCCACAAGGGAAATCATGGAGGGCAAAGGCTACACTAGAGCTTGTTCATTCCGACATTTGCGGGCCCATAACTCCTTGCTCTAATGGAAGTAAGAGATATGTACTTACTTTCATTGATGATTTTAGTCGCAAAAGCTGGGTTTATTTTTTGCAAAAGAAGTCCGAAGCCTTTCTAGCCTTTAAAAGCTATAAAGCGCTAGTTGAGAAAGAAGTTGGCAGTCCCATAAAAATTCTTCACACAGATCGCGGTGGAGAATATAACTCACATGAATTTGCAAATTTTTGTGAGACTCATGGAATCAAGCGGCAACTTACTGCAGCTTACACGCCCCAGCAAAATGGAGTTTGCGAGAGGAAAAATCGCACTATTATGAATATGGTGCGAAGCCTTTTGTCAAGAAGTGGAGTTCCAAAAAGCTTTTGGCCTGAAGCAGTAAATTGGAGTATTCATATTTTGAATAGAAGTCCCACTCTTGCTATTCAGAATATGACACCAAAGGAAGCATGGAGCGGTCGAAGACCAGCGGTTGATCACTTCAAAATTTTCGGGTGTGTTGCATATGCCCATATTCCAGATCAGAAGAGGAAGAAGTTGGATGACAAGGGAGAAAAATGTATTTTTCTTGGTGTTAGTGATTAGTCAAAAGCTTATAAGCTCTACAATCCTTACACTAAGAAAATACTTATCAGTCGAGACGTTGTTTTTGATGAAGATCAGATCTGGGATTGGAGCAAAAATGAAGTTGGAAAACCAATTCCAACTAGTTTTGATGGTGATGAAGCCAACCAGTCGCAGCAACACCTTGCTCCAGCAACTGGCGCAGTTGAGTATCCTCAAAATGAAACTTCTGTAGCCTCTGAAGTCACTCCAACAGTACCAGAAGCAGCAGCTGAATCACGTTCTCATCGTGTTCGAAGGAGGCCAGCATGGATGTCAGATTATGAGGTAACCGGAATTGATCAATCTGACGACCCACTCACTCATTTTGATCTATTTTCAGATTGTGATCCTGTAGTGTTTGAGAGTGCTATCAAAGAATCAAAATGGCGAGAGGGTATGGATGCTGAAATTGCAGCCATCGAAAAGAATGACACTTGGGAGTTATCTGATCTTCCAGAAGGGTACAAAACAATTGGTGTGAAGTGGGTGTACAAGACAAAGCTGAAGGAGAATGGTGAAGTCGACAAGTACAAGGCACGCTTGGTGGCCAAGGGCTATAAGCAAGAGTTCAGTGTTGATTACAAAGAAGTCTTTGCTCCGGTTGCAAGGCATGACACAATCAGATTGGTGATCGCATTGGCAGCTCAAAACTCATGGCCTATCTTTCAGTTGGACGTGAAATCGGCATTCCTCCATGGTGATTTGAGTGAAGAGGTATTCATTAATCAACCTCCTGGTTATGTGAAACTTGGCAATGAGCATAAAGTGTATAAGTTAAAAAAGGCTCTATATGGATTAAAACAAGCTCCAAGGGCTTGGTATAATCATATAGAAACTTATTTTTTGAAGGAAGGATTTCAAAAATGTCCTTATGAACATACACTTTTCATAAAAGTTGGAGACGGAGGTAAAATGCTCATTGTCTGTTTATATGTGGATGACTTGATTTACACTAGAAATGATAGTGCCATGTTTGAAAGTTTTAAGAAGTCCATGATGTTTGAATTTGAGATGTCTGATCTTGGCATGATGCATTATTATCTTGGCATTGAAGTGATGCAATCTTCTACTGGAATTTTTATTTCTCAAAAGAAGTATGTAGGAGAAATCTTGGACAGGTTTCAGATGAAGGATTGTAATCCTGTGAATACACCATCTGAGTTTGGCTTAAAGCTAAACAAAGATAATGGAGGAAAGAGGGTTGACAACACTTTTTACAAGCAGATTGTAGGGAGTTTAATGTACTTGACTACAACAAGACCTGATATAATGCATGCTGTAAGTGTCATTAGTAGGTACATGGAGTGTCCTACTGAGATTCATCTCTTGGCTGCAAAAAGAATTTTCCGGTACTTGCAAGGTACTAAGGAGTTTGGGCTGTTCTACAAGAAGAGAGAAAAATCAGATTTGTATGGCTTCACAGATAGTGATTATGCAGGAGATTCAGAGGATCGGAAAAGCACATCTGGGTATGTTTTCATATTGGGTACAGGAGCTGTTTCATGGTCATCAAAAAAGCAACCAATCGTCACTTTATCAACCACAAAAGCTGAGTTTGTTGCTGCCACTTCATGTGCCTGTCAAGCTATATGGCTAAAGAAAATTCTCAGAGAGCTGCAGTTTAAAGAGGATGGGCCTACTCTCATTTATTGTGACAACAGTTCAGCAATAAAGCTCTCAAAGAATCCTGTTCTTCATGGTCGAAGCAAGCATATAGATGTGAAGTATCATTTCTTAAGGGACCTCACGAATGATGGAGTTATTAGTCTTATTTATTGCAGGAGTGAAGACCAGGTTGCTGATATTTTAACAAAGTCTCTCAAGTTGGCTGTGTTTCAAAAGCTAAGAAGGATGCTTGGTGTTTGCACTTTAGATAATCCAATTTGAGGGAGGGAGCTTCAAAGACCTTCACTAAACTGAACATTGAAACATCAGTTTAAGGGAGGGATTGTTGGAAAAGTCAAATGGTTCTAGTCTCCAGTAGTTGTCCTAGACTTTAGGAAAGTTGTTTTTTTTTTTTATACTACTTTGTTGCTGTACGTGGCTTACTTTGGCCTAGTCTTTAGTAGTAAGTTTGAGTCTGTTGCAGTTTGTTATCAAGTCTCAGGTTTGTTAGTAGTGGAGCACTTTCTTAGGACTTAGTGGGTAGTGTATGCATGATCCTATTCTCATGCTGCAGCAGTTCCTATTTTCTTGGTCTTATCCTTCTATGTATGAGCCTATTTAAAGGCTGTTTGGTTTATCAATAAAGTGTGTGCAGATTAGTAAATAGTCTCTGCTTTCCAGTTATTATTGTTGTCTTTCTTTTTTCAATTTGTAACAAAAAGTTGCACAATGCTCTCTATCAAGTTTACGACTAGCATACAATGGGTGTTAAATATGATTTCACTTTCAATTAAGTGTTAAAAAGTAGGACACCATTATGCATCCAAGCCAAGTCAATTCTTAGAAGTGAATATTTTAGCACTTAAGCTATATTAAGTGCTAAAAATATAACATCACTCTGCGTCAAGGTTATTACTTGTCTATATTGATGTTAAACATAATTCCAAATTTAAGAAAGTGTCAAAAAGTTGGATACCACTTTTCATCCAAGCTAAGTCAATATGTATGAGTGAAGACTTTGGCATTTAAGCAACATTAAGTGTCAAAATTACAATACTGTTTCACATCAAAGTTATTTCTTGTCCACATGATTATTAAATATAGCTCTAATTTTAATTAAGTGTTAAAATGTTAGACATCACTATGCATCCAAGTCAAGTCAAGTCAATTCACATGAGTGAAAAGTTTAGCACTTAAGTCATATTAAATATCAAAACATTGCATAATACTCCATGTCAAGGTTATGACTTCTCTACACGAGTGTTAAATATGGTTCCAATTTTAATTAAATGTTAAAATGTTAAACACCATTGTGCATCCCAACCAAGAAAATTCACATGAGTGAAGACTTTAGCACTTAAGCAGTATTAAGTGCCAAAAATATTACACTGCCTCCACATTAAAGTTATGACTTGTCTACATAGGTGTTAAATATGATACCCAATTTAATAAAATGTTAAAAAGTTAGTTGTGCATCCAAATCAAGCCAATTCACATGAGTAAAGAATTTACTAGTAAAGTCGTATTAAGTGTTAAAAATACAACACTACTCTACATCATGGTTATGACTTGTCTACATGAGTGTCAAATATGGTTCAAAATTTAATTATATGTTAAAAAAATTCGACACCATTGTGCATCCAAGATGAACCAATTTGTGTGGGTGAAAACTTTAGCACCTAAGTTGCATTTAGTGTCAAAAATACAATATCGCTTCACGTCAAGGTTATGACTTATCTACATAGGTGTTAAATATAGTTCCAATTTTAATTGAGTGTTAAAAAGTTGGACAACACAATGCATCTAACTCATACCAATTCTCATGAGTGAAAACTTTAGCACCTAAGCTTCATTAAATGTCAAAAATACAATGCCATTACGTCAAAGTTATGATTTGTCTACATGAGTGTTAAATATGGTTTCAATTCTAATTATTACAATTTAGACATCACTATTCATCCAAGGTGAACCAATTCATAGAAGTGAAGACTTTGGCATTTAAGCTACATTAAGTGTCAAAAATATAACACCACTGCAAGGTTATGTCTTGTTCACATGGGTTTTCAATATGGTCCAAATTTAAATTAAGTGTTAAAAAGTATAATATAACTATGCATCTAAGTCAAGCTAATTCATATGAGTGAAGACTTCAACACTTAAGCGACATTAAGTCGAAGATACAACACTGCTCCACGTCAAAGTTATGACTTGTTTGTATGGGTGTTAAATATGGTTCTAATTTTAATTAACTGTTAACAAGTTGAACACCATTGTGCATCTAACCCAAGTTAATTTGTATGAGTGAAGAATTTAATATTTAAGCCACATTAAGAGCTAAAAATAAAGCAGTGATCCATGTCATGATTATGACTTGTTTACGTGGGTGTTAAATATGGTTCCAAGTTGAATAAAGTGTTAAAAAGTTAGACACCATTGTGCATCCAAACCAAGCTAATTTGTATGAGAGAAGACTTTAACTCTTAAGCCACATTAAGTGTTGAAAATACAACACAACCTGCCATCAAGGTTACAACTTGTCTACATGGGTGTTAAGTATGGATCTACTAAGTATTCAAGTTAAGCTAATTTGAATGAGTGAAGACATTAAATATTTATTTTATTACGAATATTTAAGTTTGTTAAATATATATATATATATATATATATATATTAAAATCTTAAGTTAATTATTGAAGAAAAAAATATCAAAAAAAAAAAAAATTGTCTTTGCAAGTGATGGAGATTAACCTCGTAGTAAGGGATGACAAACCTATTTCTTCCTTAAAAACAATGCTTAAAAAAAAAGGAAAAAAAAAAGAAGTTGAAAAAATGGAGATGGTAGTAAAAAAAAATTGTTGAAGCTTGATAGCATGAATTGTTGTTCCCAATTGTACACCATGGATTGTTGTTCTTCATTGTTACATAATGGCACACCCTATCATATATATAAGCCCTACCGTGCTCCATGTGGAAGACAATTTTGTGACGGTATGCCTACCATGCTCCAGAGAAGTTTGTGCTGTACACTCCACATTACTTCTCTTGCTCAAGGTCTTACCCTAAGGCTAGCTCATGCTCCATCCTCCACCTTGCTCCTCTTGCTCACGGTCTTGCTCAAAGATATTTTATTCTTTTTTTAAAAATAAAATGAAATAAAATAAATAAAGTGGAGCAAGAATTACAAGTTAAAGGCATCTGATCAAGTCTAAGATACAATCGACCAAGGGTGAAGGACTTCTTATAGGATGATAAATTGGAAGTGAAATTACCATGAGAAAAGCAAATATATGTTCAAATAAGAAACTTTCCCATTAACACAAAGTCTTTCCTTGATACCAGGTAGAAAAAAAGGAAGAAAATAAAGCAGTTTTTGGAAAAAGTTGAAGAAAGGTATTTTGAAATAGGAAATTTCCTATTAAAATATTTCTTTGAAAAAAAAATATCAAAGAAGGATATTAAAGATTCAAAATGCTAACTTCAAGACTCACCTTTTATACATGACAATGCATGTGTGTGTTTGTCTTGAAGATGGGGCATTTGTAGACATAAAAAATTTTAGTGGATTAAAATACTATCAAATTAGTCTTCAAAATTGTAACTCCTTAGCTCAAGGAAATTTATGCTTAATAAGTGATGGGTCATGTATATTGAATATGTAACATGCAATTCAAAAAATGACATGTAGCGAAATTTGGAAGGCCATAAAATAAAGTCTTGCAAAATCAAATTAAATAAAACAATTGAAATAAAAAAAATAGAAATAATTTTATTTTATTTTTTGTTTTCAAATTTTATGAACAAACGAAACAAATCTTCTAATTGAAGTCAAAATAAAATGATAATTAAATATTCTCTTATTAGCAAACTTCCTTAATAGAGGAGACAAGTTGCTAAAATCAAGAAACCAATTTTTTATTTTTTTTAATTAAGTAATCAAATCTTAGGAATTCTAAATTTAATTTTTTAATTTCATCTATAAATATATGCGACTTCGTTGAATGAAAATGATGAAGAAGAAAAAATCACACAAAAAAAGAAGCTTCACAAAGAGAACAGAGATTTATAAAATTCCCCTACAAATCCAAAAAATTACAACACACATATTCTTCCATTCATTAAATTCATTCGAGAACAAGCCTCTTTAAGCTTTCAATTGATCTTTAACTCCAAGAATACACTTCTATTGTCATCCTTCGAATTGTAATCCAAGTGACTAAATCAAAGCAAAAATATATTTCTTCAGTCTAATTTTTTTCTTGTCTTAAAAAAAAAAGAAAATGTGTTTGATAATTACATAACAAGAAATTAAAAGAAAATAAAAATTGAATGATCTTGCCTCATTTAAAATTTATAGATAAGATTATTACTATCATTGCTTTGATAGAAATGAGAATAAAATGTGAAAAGAGTCATGGTGTTAATTTATTACTTTAAAATTTTATTTGCAAAAATTTTGGGAATGGAACAAATTTTTCATACTTTTGTATTTTAAATTTTTTCTCTCAAATTAAATTTGAAAAGTAATTTATGAAACAATATTTATACTATAGTTGCCTTTGAATCTCTCAATTTTATGTTCCTTTGTAAATGTAGTACAAAAGGTTAAGAGTTGAACCTTGTTCTCAGCTATCTACTGGTAGACATAGTCACATGGCAATTAGTTTTTTAATGACTTTTTTTCTCTTTGGTCATATAGAAAGCTTCAGCCACTGCTAAATACAATTTATCCATGGGATTTATTATCCATGCATGAAGAACATAAACTATTTTTGAAAGATTGAATTTGCACCACGCTCTACTGATTTTTTTCTAAAAAATAAATAAACAATACATACTTTCTTTGCACAGAAAAGGGAATATTATACAGAACAGGTAAGTGAAGATTTCCTTCCAGCCTTGATTTTCCACATTACAAATATTGAGAGTAGTTTTCCTTCCTGGCAGATTGCATTATTAACTTCTCACGTAAAGATTGCTTTGGCATGGATTGTATGTTGGCTAAGTTTGACTTTCCTTTATCAGCCCCCTGCAAGCTAGTGAGTGGTAACTTGTGCACTCCTAGCTTGAATCGAAAGACTTGGAATGAAGTCTTAGGGAGTGCCTTTGTGAATATATCAACTACTTGTAAGGACGATGGAAGGAAACAAGTAATCAAAACTCCACTTGCAACTTTTTTCCGAATAAAATGATAGTCCAACTCAATATGCTTGGAATGTGCATGGAAGACGAGATTTACTGTCATGTGAAGGGCATTGAGGTTATCGTATAGCAATTGAGAAGGTTCATGTAGTTGAATGCCAATATCACGGAGAAGGAAAGTAAGCCAAGTTATTTCTGCAGCATTGGATGCAAGGGATCGATATTTGGCTTGGGTGCTTGATTTAGAAACTGTAGGTTGTCGCTTTAAGGACCATGAGATACAATTGGCTCCCAAAAAAATATAATACCTAGATGTGCTTCTTCTTGTGTTTGTGCATCCTGCCCAATCAGCATCACAAAAACCAGTGAGACAAAGAGAACTTTGCTTGAAAAACCCAATTCCATGCTCCATTGTTCCCTTCAAATATCTAAGGATGCGTTTGACAGCTTGCAAGTCAGCTTTAGTGGGTGCTTGGAAATATTGGTAGGCCTTGTTTACTGCATGCACAATATCAAGCCTTGTGAAGGTTAAATATTGGAGGGATCCAACAAGTTGCCTATATCGTGTAGGATCAGTAGGTTGTTCATTAGAAGGTGTGATGATGGACTTAAGAGCCATGGATGTGTTGATATGGGTACACTCCATCATTTTTGTGTGCTTTAGGAGATCTCTAGTGTACTTTGTTTGAGAAAGAAACAACCCATTAAGAAGATATTTAACCTCCAATCCTAAAAAATAATGCAAAGATCCTAAGTCCTTGAGAGAAAATTCACTACTTGGGGTGCTGATGAGGTCACTAATGATGTTGTTATCATTGCCTGTGACTATAATATCATCAACATAGATAAGTAGCAAAACAATAGACTGTCCTTTACGAAGAATAAAATAGAGACGAGTCTATTTTACCATAGTAAAACCCCAAATGAAGAAGACATTGAGATAGTCTATTAAACCAGGCCCTAAGAGCTTGCTTAAGGCTATAAAGAGAACAATTCAATTTGCAGACATGATTCAGAAGGTCCTTGTTTATAAATCCTGGAGGTTGTTCCATGAATACCTCTTCCTTTAGAAACCCATGTAGGAAGGCATTCTTAACATCCGATTGCCTCATTGTCCACCCCAAGGTTACTGCTAATGAAAGGATTAATTTGATTGTAGTATGCTTTATAACTAGGTTGAAGTTCTCTCCAAAGTCCAAACCCAGTATTTGAGAAAAACCTCAAGCAACTAATCGTGCTTTGTATCTATCTATGGTTCTATCTTCCTTTAGGTTTGTTTTAAACACCAATTTAGAACCCACAATATTTGCAATTGGAGGCCTAGGAACCAAATCCCATGTTTGATTTTGGATTAAAGCCTTAATTTCCTCTTGCATTGTTTGAACCAATGGGGAATGTTCAATGTTGTACAATATGTTTTTGGCTCACTAATATTACTTCTTGTGGCAGCAAAAGTAACCATTTGAGACTTTAAACTAGGATCATTCTTGAGTTTACTTTTGGTGATCATATGAGTTTCTTTGTTATCTGTGTGTTGGCCCTGAGGAGAAGAGATGTCAACAACAATTTGCTTGCTAATATCAAGAACTTCATCATCAACACTATGATTGGTTGATTTATTTTGCGGAGATGAACCAACATGCTCATTTTTCTACCATTTTTAAGGAAAAGAGAGATCAACTACTAGATGCTTACTGATATTAGGAAAATTACTAACATTGGCAGGCTTGTAGCTACTAGTAGACTCAATCTAGGAGAGTGTTCCAGTAGTAGTAGCAGTGTTGAAATTATGGCCACTAGAACCAAGAGCAACATCAGTGGGAGTTTCAGTAGTAATGACGGTATTATGGTCATTTTTCCTAGCAGCAACAGTGGAAATTTCAACAGCAACAGCAGTGGGAGTTCCAGTCGGACTAACACATGATGCTTCTGTATTTTGGTTAGTAATGCAACTAGTAGAAATTCTTCCATCAACACTAAACTGGTTTCTTTGCTCAGTAGTGCATGGCCAATGGTTGCACTTCTTGGAGTTGCTTGATTGGTTAGCAATGTTCTCCTTCTAAGACTTAGTTTGGTGATCTATTTTTGAAGTCTCACAAGAAACATCTGAAGTTGAGAATGATACCATTTCTATAGGAATCTGTAAATGATTTTTTTAACAAGAGAGTTAGCATAAGGAAAGCAATTTTCATTGAAGATGACATGATGAGATAAGTAAACTCTTTTAGTTGAAGGATGCAAGCATCTATAACCCTTGTGTAGAGAGCTATATCCAATAAAAACACATGGACATGTCTTAGGTGATAATTTATTCTTCCCGTAGTCTCAAAGGTATGGAAAACACAGACAACCAAAAATTCTCAAGCTCCTATATTCTGGATATTGTTTGAAGAGCATAAAAGATGGACTCTCCATTTTCAACACCATGGAAGGCAACTAATTAATGAGGTATATGACAGTAAGGAATGCGTCTACCCATAAACTCAATGGTAGTTTGGCATTGAAAAGCATTGTTAAACCCATTTCAACAATGTGTCTATGTTTTCTCTCTACAACCCCATTTTGTTTTGGAGTTCCTGGGCATGAGACTTGTTGCAAAATTCCACACTTACTCAGGTGATTTTGAAATTTAATTGATTGAAACTCACCTCCACCATCTCTTTGGAAGATTTTTATCTGTCTTTCAATTTTATTCTCAACCAGATTTTGAAACTTTAAAAAACATTCAAAGAAATCTGATTTTCTTCTCAAGGGATAAAGCCATGTATAGCAAGTATGATCATCAATAAAGACAACATAATACTTGTATCCTTGAGTTGAATTATTTGGTGCAAGTCCCCATAAGTCACAATGAATTTTGTCAAGAGGATTGCTGGAAATTTTATTTCTTAAGCCAAAAGAAAGTTTACAACTTTTTGCTAATTGACAACTAACACATACTGTTGCTGATTTCATCCAACTCAATACTTCAATGAAATTCTTATCTTGTAGATGCTTTATAGATTTTGTTTGTAGATGCCCCATGCGTTGATGCCACACTTCTGATGATGCCTTGCTAGACCTAATAACTGTCATGGCTTGAATCACACTTTCCTCCAATGCATAGAGACCTCCCTTCTTAGTTCCTCTGGCTAGCACTTGCTGAAGTTGATCCTTAATGACAAAACTAGTTGATGAGAATTCTATGGAGCATGGGTTATCAGAGGTACATTGTCTAATGGATAACAAATTTTTCTTAATTTTTGGAATAACCAATATTTTTTTAAGCTTTAGATCTCTATGTTTAGTTTTTAGTCTAGCTTCACCAATATGTGAGATTCTTAAAGCTTCTCCATTTCCAACAAAAATTGCATCATGCCCTTTATATGGAATTGCTTGGGTAATCTTACCTGGGTCATTTGTTATATGGGTTGTTGCTCTCAAGTCCACATGAAAATTAGGATCCTTATCTTCTTCATTTAGAGCCATAGTAGCCAAAGCTTGAGGAATCTCTTTTGATTGATACGAATAGTTGAATTTGTTCCAGTAATCCAAAGCTGAATGATTAGCTTTATTACAAATTTGGTAAATAAGAGTACATTCAGATTTTTGGAGTTTCTGTTATGGTGGAAGCTGGTTGTTGAAGCTATTTCTTGGATTTATGGTGTTGGGATGAACATTATGTCTTTGGTCATTGGTAGCATTGTGATTGAATCGTCCTGCTGGAATGAAGTCACGACCTCTAGAAATAAATCTTCCTCCTCGATTTCTTCATCTTCCTCGTTGGGTAAAATAGGCTTGTTCATGGTTTATTAACTCTTTGTTCTCTTTATTTTTTATCATAATCATTTGTTCATGCCCTTGTCGAGCCAGAACAAATTGATTGTAAGAGGGATATGGTGGCTTTGATAACATGGCCACCTGAAAATCTATGTATTTAGTTCCAAGACCTTGAGCTAGTTGAAAAACTTTGTCTAGGTCACTTATTGGTTTTCTAATTGCAGCTAATGCATCACAAATTCCTTTGAACTCCCTTAGATATTCATCAAGGGACCTTGTGCCTTTCTTTAGCCCTCAGAGTCTATTGGCCAATTGCACCTCCTTCTCTTTGGTCATTGGAAGGAGCTTTTCTTCTAGAGAGTTCCAAACATCATAGGCAGTCTTTGTTCCATCCAACAAAAGCATCACTTCTTCTGTCATGAGTCCAAGAAGCCAGGAGGTAAGTAGACCATCATTATGAGATCATGTCTCTATTGACTGATCATAGGTCTTCTTTCTTTCAATATCCATTATCCCCTCTGCTGTGTGTCTATTTTCAGAGAGATGATGGACTAATCCAAGGCTTCACACAAGAGGAAGAACTTGTGAGCACCACAAAAGGAGATTGGACATATTCAGTTTGATGGAGATGAGGCTTGAGCATTGATGAAAAGCCTGAATGCTAAGAACATTTTTTGGGGTTGCCATGGAAGCTTTGGATTGTTTTAAGTTAACTAGCTCTGATACCATGAAGAATAGAAACTATTTTTGAAAGATTGAATTTGCACCACGCTTTACTGATTGTTTTCTAAAAAATAAATAAACAATACATTCTTTCTTTACACAAAAAAAAAAAAAAAGAGAATATTATACAGAACAGGTAAGTGAAGATTTCCTTCCAGCCTTGATTTTCCACATTACAAATATGGAGAGTAGTTTTCCTTCTTGATAAATTGAATTGTCAACTTCTCACGTAAAGATTCTGATTTGGCATGGATTGTATGCTGGTTGAGTTGGAGTTTCCTTTATCAATGCATGTAAGTGGCTCTTTTTTATTCAAATAGAATCCTATGCTTGTTGATTACTTTTGTCATATATTTGTTTATACCCTTTTTCATCAAACACTAAGTTGACATTCCAGACTACAATTCAAGAAATTCTGGAGCGTGTATGTGTTTCAAATATGAGACATTGATTGAAAGTATAATTTTTTTTTTAAAAAAAATATTGAATTAAAAAAGGAATCTATTTGCAAGAAATCTATAACTTGGATATTCCATGCAACTTCTAATGCACCTAAGCCATGTATAGTATAAGAAATGTCAAACTAGGATGCTCATAAAATATAATGTATGGAATAAGGATTAATAAAAGTAAAACCAGAATATCAGTAAATAAATAATAAACTGCATATTTGTTACATCATATCATCCTTTTAAGAGCTCTATACTAACTAAAATTATCATTATTGATTGTAATTTTGACACAAAATAATAAAAATTATAAATAACATGATATATATATATATATATATATATATATATATATATATTTCATATGATAAGAATTTGTGAAATAAATAAACATTTTATTTAGGATTCATATAAAAAAAATCTTTGTTTAATGGAAATATTATATGCTAACCTCTAAAAAATAAAACATAATTTTTTAATCTAAACTCTAAAGTATCAAATATATTATTATGTAGGACAAAATTTTTATTTTTTTGTCCATTTCATACTTATATTTATATTTAATTTGTTATCATTAATTATTTATCATATATTATAATTTTATGTTTAATGTTTTCAAAAATTTATTAAAGTTAATAAATATATATGAAAATATTAAAAGAGGGAAAAGAAATCTAAAAGTGTAGTCACTTCAACACATATAGATAAAAAAAATGTCAAAGGTAGGATATCAACGACATGATATGGAGAGGATATCAAAGACATTATATGGAGAAAGTGATGTAGAGGAGGAAAAAAGAAAAAGGAGAGCTACCAAACACATTAAATTATGACTTGTCATATTAAAGATTTTAAAAGGGACAATTATGGAATTCTCATTTTTGTTGCTATTAAAATACATATTTGGAGAATAATTTTATTGATTATCTGTGTGCTAGATGGATGGAATCCATGCATGTGGGCGGCTCCCTCTTTTCGTTCAAATATAATCATCGTACTTGTAGAAAAAAAAGAAAGCGAGAAAACTTGTTTTGATTCTGTGGTCACCTTGAATTGGCTAAGGTTTTCTTATAAGGCACAAAAAGACTTCTTTTGGGCGTCTAAAACTATAAAAATATGAATTGAATCTTATCTTATAAAAAACTTGTTTAATTTGTTGATTTTATTTCTATTTCTTTTACAAAATAAAAATATTGAAGTGAAAAATAAACAATAAAAATTTTTAAAGGATGTAAAAATTTATTTAAATAGAAAAATAAATAAATAAATTTCATATCAAATACTCTATTGATTTTGAATCTCTTTTTAAGTATGTGAACTTCTTTTAATATTAAAAGATCTTTCAAATATCAACTATTAATTCAAATAAAATACTAAATTAAATGAAAAACTAATTTTTTTTCAACTGCATATATTTTGTAATTGTCTTTTAACAAATAAGTTCTTATTCATTGAAATGTTAATTTAGTAAAAAAAAAAACTCAATTAATAATTTTGCATCTATAATAATATATTTTACAACACCTAGAATTCAAACTCAATTGATATTAACTTTCACTTGCCTCAACACTTCAAGAATTTATGATGCGTTGTTGATTCCCTTTTTTCTACGCAAAGCTTGTGGGAATGGTGGAGACATGTGCTTCTTTATCATTTCTTCTTAGTTGATGGTCCTCTCCAGTTTTTCATTCACATTAGCTTCTTGGTCCTCCTTCTTTGTACTGTTCATTTTCCTCTTTCCTTTGATTTCCTCTCTCTTCTCTTTCTCTGCTTCACTCTCTGGTTCTTGCTTTGGCTTGGGTGTAGGCAAATCAACCTCTTTACCACTCCTTAGAGTGATCACTGCTTTAACTTCCCTCACCTGTGAAGATTCTCCCTCCTGAGTGTCCACTTCATGGATACCCTTGGGATTTTGATGAGGTTGAGAAGGAAATTTTCCTTTCTCTTGCACTGTATTGAGATTGGTGAGCCTTGAGATTTGATATTAGAGATTATCTATCTTCTAAGATAGATCATTTTGCCTCTCATCCATCCTTCTGTCTGGATTGGCAATTTCTTGCCTATGCTAAGCATTGATGGATTTCTGGTCTCCAACAAAGTCTCCCATAACCTTGCTAAGATTCACAATGGCTTGTTCAAGACTTGAGGCTTGCAGGGGTGCTTGGCCAGGTTGCGTGTACTGAGGTGCCCTTAGCTTCCAAGAGAAATTCAGATGGTTCCTCTAATTTGAATTGTAGGTGTTGCCATATGAAGCATTGTTATTAGGCTTAAATTGTCCAATAACATTTGCTTGATCCCCAAACATTTCTCTCACAGCTGGCATCGTAGGACACTCTTTCACCAAGTGCTCAAAATATTGATAAATTGAACATGGCATAGTTTGCACTAGTGTTTCTGAAATAGCATGCACTTCTCGTATCTTCTTCACTTCAAGCTCCTCTAATCTTCTTGCCATAGCTGCAAATTTCACTTTCATATCGGTATCTTCATTCAAAGTATACATCCCAGCCTTGGCATTAGAAGCATTTGGTTGAGACTTCATCCTTCCCACTTCTCTGGCATTCGGCTCATCCCATCATCTTGAAACTTCAGCTACATAACTCAAGAAATCCATGGCTTCCTCCGGATTCTTACTCATGAAGTCTCCTCCACACATCGTTTCTAAGAGTTGCTTCATTGAGGAAGACATACCGTCATAAAAATAGCTCACCAATAGCCATGTATCAAAGCCATGGTGAGGACAAGCATTGATAGCTTCCATGTATCTCTCCCAACACTCATAGAATTTCTCATTCTCTTTAGTTGAGAAGTTTGAAATTTGCCTTTTCAAGGCATTGGTCCTGTGAGTCGGGAAAATTTTCTTGATGAATTCAGCTTGCAAATCAGTCCAAGATCAGATACTCCTTGGTCTTAAAGAATTAAGCCAGACCTTGGCCTTGACCTTTAAAGTGAAAGGAAATAGCTTAAGCCTCATCAAGTCGATTGAAGCTCCTCATTCTCGGAAAGTATTATAAACGTCCTCAAATTCCTTGATATGCTGGTAGGGATTCTCACTTTCCATCCCATGAAAAGGAGGTAGAAGTGGCACAATATGTGGTCGGATCACTAGCTGCTCTGTAGGTGGCACTATACATGACGGTGCACTCATACGAAGTGGATGCATGTGGTCCCTCATGGATCGGTATGTGTTGATATTATCTTCTGGAGCATGTTGACTATGCTGATCTTCAGGTATAGCTTCCATGACTTCCACTTCCAATTCCAACTCTGTTTCATGAGGATTTTTTATTTTCACAAGTCTTCCCTCACTGTCTCGTATCCAATATGGCATGCACAACTAGCAATATCTGAAAACAAAAAAAACAAAAACAAGGAGAACAAAAGAAAAACAATTTTAAAAGAAAGAAAAAATTAAGGTTAACTAAAAGCTAATCAAAGGATAAATGAAAAACATAAATAAAAAGAAACAAATAAAGAGTTAGTAAAAGAAAAGAAAAATCACCAAACTTGTGATGAAGATCACAAGTGTTATGAAAATATCATATCACTGTGAAGTGGCACCATCCTCAGCAATGGCGCCATTTAATTCATCCCCAATTGGTGTACCTTTGATTTAGTCCTCGGATAGGAGTTATCAACAAAATTTATAAACCTAATTCACCATATACTAGGGTAGCATAGCTAGCATAGCATAATGGTTCTAAGATCATCCACAGGGATGGGTTTTCATTTCATACATGATATTAATTTAAAGAATTGGATTGGTGCCTTTTCTTTTATAAGTTGTCTTTAAAAGAAAACATAATGATGGTTGAAAAAGGTTTGGTTTTAAGCTAACCAAAAATAGTAATTGATATTAATTATAAAGAAAAGGTTTCTTGGAGGTTCAGGTTACTTATACAAAAGGGGAGATTTTGAATCTTTTCCTCGCATTGGGGATTTAACCTATAGTTATCCTCCCAACCGATGTGTTACAGTTGCTTCCCATTAATGGTTTCAACGCTAAATCCCTCTCATTGATGCATCTTGCAATGACTCGTACCTCTCACCTAGCATTTGCCATTCAAGGCGATCCTTAACCTTGGATTACCCTTTAAAAGCTCGCATGAGATAACTAATGGATGTCTCCAGGGAGTTCAAAAGCTTACCAAGTGCTGGCTATTCTAGGTAAACCTACCTTTAAACCACCTCCTAGAGGCTCACAAGAGATAGCTAATGGATCTCTATGAATTGAGTCCAAAAAGTTTACCAAGTGTTGGCCCAGGTGATTATAAGGGATTTTAAGTTAACTAAAAATATAAAAACCATTACTGGGTCACAACTTCCTCTTCATTAAAAACTGAAACAAGGAAAACTCCCACTTTTGTATCCAGGTCCCTTACCTAGCTTCCTTCAGTCTAAGAAACAAAAAGCTTAGCCACTCATCCTCTGAGAAAACATCCTCCGAGATTGTTTGGCTAGAAAGAAAGTACAATCAAAGTGAGTAGGTAAGGTACAACAAAACTCTGTAAATAAAAAATGTACAAGTGATCCCCAAGAATGGCTTCTGAGATTCTAAGATGGATATTACAAAAAGAGATATGTTAAGATATATAAAGAGATATATTTTTAACCCCTCAATTAGATATCCTAAATATCTAAAAAGATCTTTAGCTGATTACAAGGAGAGAATAGATAATTACACAAAATATCTTGAGGTAAAAATCTAACTGAGTCGGTGCAAAAATATTTGAAGATTACATGAAGATTTTGCAAGTTAGAAATGGAGTTGCGAAAATTTCGCAAGGGGTAGATGGACTTGCAAAAATTTTGCAAGGCTGAAAAGGAGTTGAGAAATTTTCTTCTGGCTTGCGAAAATTTCGCAAGGAGTTGCGAAATTCTTCAATGTTAGATTCCTTCTCTGATTCTCTTCCTTGCACACTTGATTGATTTGGCAAAGGCTTTGAAGCTCTCCAAAACTTGGATTCTTCATGTAATTTAGCTTCAATCTTGCTTTGCCATGGATTATACCAAGTTCTTTCTCATTCTTGCCTTGTTTTAATGATAAATAAGCTATCAAAACTTGCCAAAAACTTATTAGTAACACTTGCAAGGGTCCTTAATGTGCCAATTGAGTTAAAAAGTAATAAACACTACTCAAAAGTATTTAATAGAGTTTATAACAAGCTACAAAAGAGCACTTTTTGAGTAGTAATCAAAAGCCTTAAATTTTTTTATTGGAAAGACTAATTTAAGTTTTTTAAAGAGAGGTTATTTAAAAGAAATGACAGTTTTGGGTTGAAAAGGGCTCAAGGCCCTGCCAAAGAAACCAATGTTGTATGTTGAAATGGCTCCAGGCCTAAAGAAATAGAAGCTTTGGGTTGATATGCCAAGAAAAGGTAGCTCTAGGCAGAAAATCCTAAAGAAAGGCAGCTTCAGGCTGAAAATTATTATAAGTCAAAAGAAATAGCAGCTCTGGACTAAAAATGCCTCTTGGCCTAAAGAAATGGAAGCTTTGGACCGGAAAAGCTAAGGAAAGACTACTCTTAGCTAAAATGGCTCTAGGACTAAAGAAAAGGAAGCTCTATGGCTCTAGGCCATGTTAATAGATAAGATGATTACAATTATTGCATTGATAGAAATGAGAATAAGACGTGAAAACAGTCATGGGCATTAATTTATCATTTAAAAATTTATTTTAAAAAAAATTGGGAATAGACTTGTCTACATGAGTGTCAAATATGGTTCCAATTTTAATTATATGTTAAAAAATGGGACACCATTGTACATCCAAGATGAACTAATTTGCATGGGTGAAGACTTTAGCACCTAAGTTGCATTAAGTGTTGAAAATACAATATCGCTTCATGTCAAGGTTATGACTTATCTAGATAGTGTTAAATATGGTTCCAATTTTAATTAAGTGTTAAAAAGTTGAACACCACAATGCATCCAACCCGTACCAATTCTCATGAGTGAGAACTTTAGCACCTAAGTCACATTAAGTGTCGAAAATGCAGTGCCACTCCATGTCAAAGTTATGACTTGTCTACATGAGTGTTAAATATGATTTCAATTTTAATTAAGTATTATAATTTAGACACCACTATGCATCCAAGGTGAACCAATTCATAGAAATGAAGATTTCAGAACTTAAACTGCATTAAGTGTCAAAAATGTAACATTGCTACAATGTTATGTGTTAGCCCAAGGGTTCTCCTAATCATGTTTTGATGATAACAAACCATGGTTAAGTTACTAATTGGTTTGAATTATAAAGAATTTCATATATTAATTTGGAAATTCATCAAATGACCTAATGGATGCAAGATCAAGACTTTTGATAGACTTTTTAGTCATAGAAAACTATGTAAAATGAATGCATAGGTGTACTTAGGATTTTCATATCATTTTATGCACCTTTGAAAACTCGGTTTATGCATTAAAGTCACATTTCCATCAAAATCCGAGTTCTATCAAATGAACCTTAGGCAAAACGTTTCAAAATTGACATATTATTTTACCTAAAGACCTTGTTTAAGTGTTAAAAGCAAAAAAAGACCAGAAAAAGATAGGTTTTTGGGCAAAAAATGGTGAATCGGTCGAGGCACTGGCCAATCGGCTCAACCGGCTAGGGTACTGGTCGATTGGTTGCTCATTCCCGGTCGAGGTCCAGTCAAAAGATGCAAAAAACATTATCTCTTTTCCAATAGCCTTTCTTTCTCAGTTGAGGGATTTGCCTTCCCAATCGAGGTCCGATCGAGGGTAACAATCACCTGCCACACATTTAATACTCTAATGGCTAGTGAACCTGTCAACCCCCAACTCGACCGATCGAGGTTACTTTTTGGTTTTTTAGCTTCCGAGATTAGAAACCTATAAATTGAGAGTTCCACTTCATTTATGAGTAAGAGAACACTTGCATTGATTTGTTTACCTACTTGTTCTTGCCATAAAAGCTCTCATTCTTTTCTTAGTGCATTAAATCTTCATTTGCATATTCTTTAATGCACCTTTGTGATTCATCCTAGCCTTGAGTTGTATTTAAGCCATTGTTGAGTTAGGTTGAGAGTTTCAAACTTGTTAATTGAGTGTTAAAACCTTCAAGTGAGTAGAGACTTGAAGAGAATGTGTAAGAGCCCATTGGAGCCAAAATCCAAGCGTAAAAAGTGATTAGAAGCTTGGTTGAAGCTTCAAGTATATGTGGAACCCTCACTCGGTTAGGAGCTTGAGGAGAGTGGATGTAGGCAAGGAAATGTCGAACCACTATAAATCTGAGTCTGCTTTCTATAACTTATCTCTTTATATTTGTGCTTCTTGTACTTAATTTTATTGTGTTTAATTTATTTTTTTTTTAAACTCCAATTCACCCCCCTCCTTCCCTATTGGGTATTTTTATCTATTTAGATTAGCCCTTTATTTTCTCATTATGTCTTGTCCACATGGGTTTTCAATATGGTCTGAATTTAAATTAAGTGTTAAAAATTTGAATGCTACTGTGCATCTAAGCCAAGCTAATTTACATCAATGAAGACTTTAACACTTATGCGACATTAAGCTAAAAATACAACATTGGTCCATGTCAAAGTTATGACTTGTTTACATGGGTGTTAAATGTTTCAATTTTAATTAACTATTACCAAGTTGAACACCATTGTGCATCTAACCCAAGTTAATTTGTATGAGTGAAGACTTTAATATTTAAGTCGCATTAAGAGTTAAAATAAAATAGTGCTCTATGTCATGATTATGACTTGTCTACATGGGTGTTAAATATGGTTCCAAGTTTAATTAAACATTAAGAAGTTATAGACCATTGTGCATCCAAACCAAGCTAATTTGCATGAGTGAAGACTTTAACTCTTAAGCCACATTAAGTGTCAAAAATACAACACAACCTGCCAACAAGATTATAGCTCATCTACATGGGTGTTAAGTATGGTTCCACTAAGTATCCAAGTCAAGCCAATTTAAATAAGTCAAGAGCCTTAAATATTTATTTTATTATGGATATTTAAGTTTTTTAAATATATATATATATATATATATATATCTTAAAATGTTAAGATAATTTTTGAAGAAAAAAAAAACACCAAAAAGCAAATTTGTCTTTGCAAGCGATGGAGATTGACCTCGTGGTAAGGGATGGTGAATCTATTTCTTCCTTAAAAACAATGGTTAAAAAGGGAGGAAAAAGTTTTAAAAAATAAAATGAGAAAGAATCAAAAGGAATCTAGAAACTTGAAAAAAAAAATTAGAGTCGAGGGTGGAGATCAGGATTAAAAAAAAAAAATAGAAAACAAAAAAAGGTTGAAGCTTGATAGCATGAATTTTTGTTCCCAATTGTACACCATGGATTGTTGTTCTTCATTGTTACATGATGGCCCACCCTATCATATATATAATGCCCTACCATGCTCCATGCAGAAGACAACTCCATGACGGTATGCCTACCATGCTCTAGAGAAGTTTGTGCTCTACGCTCCACCTTACTTCTTTTGCTCAAGATCTTGCCCTAAGGTTAGTTGGTGCTCCATTCACCACCTCTCTTCTCTTGCTTATGGTCTTGCTCAAATATATTGTACTATTTTTTAAACAAATAATAAAAAATAAAAATAAGTGGAGGAAGAATTACAAGTTAAAGGCATGTGACCAAGTCTAAGATGTAATTGAACAAGCTAGGGTGAAGGACTTCTTGTAGGATGACAAATTGGAAGTGAAAATACCATGAAAAAAGAAAATAGATGTTCAAATAAGAAGCTTTCCCATTAACACAAGGTTTTTCTTTGATACAAGGTAGAAAAAAAAATAAATAAATAAAGCAGTGTTTGGAAAAAGTTGAAGAAAAGTATTTTGAATAGGAAATTTCCTATTAAAATATTTCTTCGAAAAAAAAAAATCAAAGAAGGATATTGAAGATTCAAAAGGCTAACTTCAAGACCCACCTCTTATACATGACAATGCATGTGTGATCTGTCTTGAAGATAGGGCATTTGTAGGCATAAAAAATTTTAGTGGATTAAAATACTACCAAATTAGTCTTCAAAATTGTAACTCCTTAGCTCAACAAAATTTGGGCTTAATAAGTGATGAGTCATATATATTGAACATGTGGCATTCAATTCAAAAAATGACATGTAGCGAAATTTGGAAGGCTATAAAATAAAGTCTTGCAAAATCAAATCAAATCAAACAATTGAAATCAAAAGAGAATTAGAAATAAATATTTTCTTGTTGGAAAATTTTGTAAACAAATGAAACAAGTCTTCCGGTTGAAGTCAAAAGAAAATGAGAAGTAAATATTCTCTTGTTAGCAAACGTCCTTAATAAATAAGACAAGTTGCTAAAATCAAGAAACCGATTTTTTTAATTAAGTAATCAAATCTTAGAAATTCTAAGTTTAATTTTTTTATTTTATCTATAAATATTTGCAACTTCCTTCAAATGAAAATGATAAAAAAAATAAAACAATTTCACATATAAAAAGAAGTTTCACAAAGAGAAAAAAGCTTTATAAAATACCCCCTACAAATCCAAAAAATCGCAACACACGTGTTCTTCACCATTCAATAAATTCATTTGGGAACAAGCTGCTTTAGGTTTTCAATTGATCTTTAAAAAATATTCTTCGGCAAAGAATATTTTTCCACAAATATTGTGTGCCCCCGATGATTTTAATACAAATTTTTATTTGCATATTTTCCCTATAGTTTTGCTTATTTTGCAAGACCTTCCAAAACTCGTGCATATAATTTTAAAATAACTTTTGTTTATAATATTATATTTTTAATAATTCTTCATATTTGTATAATTATTTTTTTAAAACAACCTTCAAAAAAACTAATGAAGAAAAACTAAAAACAACTAACATATGTTTTTTTTTAAAACACCTTATTTTCCAATTCTCAAACACATTTTCTTGTTTTTTTTGTTCTACAAAAGAAAAAAAAAACTGTTTTAAAAAACAATTGTAAAATAGGATCTAAGTCTTGGATAAGGATTTTGAGCACTATTGTAACTTGAGCAAAAATTTACTTGCCTACTTTTGTACTTAGGAAATGTGATAATTAATTGAGCAAATGAGGTATTATTTTGACACACCTTTTTTAAAAATGGAAAATACGAATTATGTTTTCAATTGTTATAAATATCAAATATATTTGTTCCGTCTAATTTTTTTCTTGTCTTAAAAAAAAAATATGTTTGATAATTACATAACAAGAAGTTAAAAGAAAATAAAAATTCAATGATCTTACATCATTTAAAATTTATAGATAAGATAATTACTATCATTGCTTTGATAGAAATAAGAATAAGATGTGAAAAGATTCATGGTGTTAATTTATTACTTTAAAATTTTATTTGAAAAAATTTTGGGAATGAAATAAATTTTTTATACTTTTATATTTTAAATTTTTGCTATCAAATTAAATTTGAAAAGTTATTTATGAAACAATATTTATACCATAGCTGCCTTTGAATCTCTCAATTTTGTGTTCCTTTGTAGAGGCAGTACAAAAGGTTTAGAGTTAGAACTTGTTCTCAGCTATCTATTTATGACCTTTTTTTTCTTTAAAGTCATATAGAAAGCTTCAGCCGCAACTGAAGACAATTTATAATCAATGCTTGTAAGTGGTCTTTTTTATTCAAAAAGAATCCTGTGCTTGTTGATTACTTTTTTCATATATTTGTTTATGCCCTTTTTGATCAAACACTAAAAGTTGACATTCTAGACTACAATTTGAGAAATTCTGGAGCGCGTACGTGTTAGAAATGTGAGACATTGATTGAAAGTATATATATTTTTTTTTATATTATTGTAAGATAAGAAAAAATAAAATCTATTTTGACTATGCGATCACTTTTGATTGGGTAAATTCTTTTTATAAGGTAATAATAATAATAATAATAATAAAATTGAAGGGATTACTTTTCGCTGCCCTAATTAAAACTATGAATGAATGTTATCTCTTATTATTTTTTACACGAGATTGAAGTCATTTTCAATTTGTACAAGTCATGTCTGTAGATAACTTCAAAACTAATTCGAACAGGAGAAAAGCTCATGAATATAGAAAATGGGTGCAGACTTTTCAATAGTTGGCATATCAGCATGCCAAGGGATATGCTCCAGCTGGATGGAACGTCCACAACCTGACAGTGAAATAGAATTTTGAGGGCCAGATATAAAATCAGAATCTCGAGATATCTTCCAACTGTATATGTTATATTATGCGTAAAAAAAATGTCACATAATTCAATTAATTTTATGTTCATATTAAATGGAATTCCGTACGTAATTCACATGAACTTAATAATAAGTCAGCATGCTGAGGAACCGTCTCCATACAATCGAATACAAAACTAGAATTATGGGATCTTCTCTTCTTAAGTCCCTCTTAGAGAAGTTGAGCAGTAGAATATGTCTGAAACCCTGATGACCTCTATGATAATCCTAAATGCATTCACTACAAAGCAAAGCTAAACTTAGAATTTGAAAATTAGGTGTTTAGTAAATTAACTCAATAACTTAAAGTGGCTTAATAACTTAATTTCAGTTATTAAGTAAATTATATTTACTAAAATAACTTAATGATATGACTTAAAGTCAAAAACAATTTTAAGAAATAAGTAAAAACAATTAACTTATTTTGAAACTCATATCTTCATGTTACTTTTTTATCCTCCTTTATCCTAATTACCTCCACGATTTATACCCTAGTTATAATTTATGATGATAAATATGTTAATTTGATCATTTAAAATATTTTTTAAGCTAATTTTATTAAACAACCTTAATACTTAAAGTAAGAATTAAATAATAAATTTTAAGTTAACTTAAATATAATTTAACTTAAAGTCAATTTAAGTTATTAGTAAAAGGTATTAAGTTTTACCAAACACCCCCTTAATTTTGAACTTAATTAGGTGGAAAAAAAAGTTGCATAGCTATTTTGGGACTAAAATGCATGTGATTCCCAAAATGCATAAACAAGTTCCATGCCGAGTGCAATTAGGTCCAACAGTTAAGAGGATAAATTATGAGATTGAAATATGTGTTTCTAATGTCACCCTTAAGTTTGGATTTAAGTATTGCATAAAGAAAAAATAACCTAAGCCCCAAGCTTGGGCTCAAGTCACTTCCTCAACCTATGGTTCATAAGTGCCCTTTGTTAGTACTTGGACTCTTGATCATTCTTCGCTTTCAGCCATATGTGTTTGCTAACAAAGTTGAGGATACTTTAACACAATAAAGTATGTTATTCTGACCCTAAACCATTATAAATAATTAATGAAGGAGCAAACTCTAACCCTAATGAGGATTTTGTGCATAATTATATTCTGAATGAAATTTTATTCCTTTTGGGACTCGAGCAACATGAGGTTCAAACTAGACAAACAAGTTATACTTGATTCAAGATAAGACATGAATGAGCTTCTATAGGTGAAGTTGGGTGAAATTAAAGTGGTAGGAAGAAATAAGAGGGAAGTCCATGTTTTGGTTAAAGATCTTTTAGCATTATTGTACCTTGAGAAAAAATTTAGTCAGCCACTACGGTACTAAAGGCATATAATAACTAAATTGGGTGAATGAGGTATTATTTGGATACACCATTGCTTTTATTTAATTTAAAAAAAAAAACTATTAATTAATTTTTAATTGCTATAAATGTTAAATATGTTTATTAGGTCTATTTTTCAAAGTTGAAAAAATATGTGATTCTTTCATATTTTAAAATTTTTTTATAAAAAAACATTTAAAAGTGATTTGTGCAAATTTATTTTCAAATTTTTAAATTTTAAAATAGAAGTGCATGCTAACTAAACTTTATGTGAAAACAATTATTTTGGAAAATCAATTTTGGATGCATAAAACATAATAGATATAAATGCTAAAGCAATGATAATATAATGATCATATTTTTACCTTCATCCATGATATTGATAATACTTTTAAAGTGAGCTTGAGTCATCTTGTGAATTGTTTTGCTCAAGATCTTCAACTCACTACTTTCATATAGTAGACGAGTCACTTGTGTGTTATATGTTGTTATAAGTAAAATAACAAAAAGACATAAGAATGAGAGTATGACTTATGATCTTAATCTTATAAAAGAGATTTATATCTCTTAGTCTTCTCATGCATCAAAGACTACATGGGAGTTATATTCATTATTTACAAACATTATGTACAAATTAATGGATAATTGTGGGTTACCAACTTGAATGCATTTATATAATTGCATAGGTTATACTTTTCCATCTTCCTCCATTACTCATAAACTTTATGTACAAATTAAATCTCATAATGATAGGATTACAAAAATTGTAACACCTTATTCATATAAATGAAAAGTTTTCTAACTCCCCATTTATAATTTTAGTCTTCTACACATAAGACTCTTAGATGCCCAATCAATTGATTCATCCACCTATCAATTGATACTCTTAATTTATAGATATCAATCCATTACACAAACATAAAGATGAATAACCACACATTATAAAAAAAACAAACATACAATATGATGAAGCATGACCGGTTTTTGGGAGAATTATGCTTACAAACATTAACTCAAAAAAATATATGTATATTTTTTTAGCAAATTCGAACTTTCACATGTCATTCATCCCAAAAACACAGAGTATAAAATTGAAATGGACCAGAAGGCAATTTTGGCTGCAGCTCAAAGGGAAATCTCAAAGCTGATTTTGCACGACCATGCGAAAATTTCACACAGTCATGCGAAGTGCTCTAAGAAGGCGAAATTGGTGCTGATGCATTTTCCACTTCGCACACTCATGCGAAATTGATGGAGCTCGTGTGAAAGTGCTGGATCTCGTGCGAACTGGACATTTTATTACTAAACTCCAGATTTCTTGGTGAAGAAGCCTCCGAAAGACCTCTTAGATGATGCTAAGTGTCCTCTTGACCTTGGCCTATAAATAGAAACTTGATTTACTCATTTTAAAAAAAAAAATAGACATTTTATAATTGTAGAATTTTCCATATTTTCTCTTTCTCTAGAATTTTCCACTTTCCTTCATTTTCTCTCATTTTCTCACTAGCCAAACATGTTTTGTGAGGCAAAATCTCCAAGCATGAGTGGCTAAATCTCATTTTTCTCAAAGGAGGGAGGATCTAGAGGCAATATCTATGGTGAATTAGAGAAATGAGCTTGAATTGCAAAGGTAGTTTGATCCAATTGATTGATTAATTGAAATTTGGGGATTTTTCTCTTCAAATAGTCTTGGATGATTACTACAATGAAAGCTAGGTAGATTCATCAAATTCTTAAAGCTAGATTTGATGAGATTGAATAGTTGCATTATGTGAATCATTGGAAGATAGTTTAAGATGAATTGAATATATGATTTGAATTGATCTCTTGGATTAAATGACCTAATTTGAAGAGAAATTAGATCTAAACCTAAAGCTAAATAAAAAATCGGTTTAGATGAAAATTTAGGTTTTCAATCTAACTTGATGAAACTTATATCTCAACATCTACCCACCATGGAAATTTTTTTCTAGAAAATCCTAACTCCGAAAATTTCATCTCCTATTGATTTTCTTCTATTTTACCCTTCATTTTCCTCTCAATTTGAAATCATTGTTATTTTGAACTTTTACATGAATTGTCAAATCATTTTCACTTGATCACAATCATTTCTCAAGCCTTAATTACCGAGAACAATCCATCCTACTGGATGACACCTAAAAACCACTATACTACAGTAGTTTGTACTAAAACCACTTTTTGATCGAGTACAAGTTGCTATAGAATAGTGAATTAGGTTATAAATTTTGTTTTGATCCAATAATCAATGAAAAATCTAGGGATAAAAAATGGCGCCGTTGCCGAGGATGGTGCCAAGGTGATTGAGGTAAATTTTTTTGGTGAGGATTAGCCCTTGTGATCCACAACACAAGACTGGTGAAGTTCTCTTTATTGATTCTCCATTTTTCTTATTATTATTTTTTTATTCCATTTTTATCTTTTATTTCTCTTTTTGTTTTTCTAGGTTTCTTTTGGTTTTTCTTGGCTTGTTTTGTAGGCTCTCCATTGCATGCTACATTGAGAATAAAATTTGAGGGAGAGATTGCAAAGGACTTACATTGCTAATCATCTTTGGTTTGTGATCCAATTGTTGAGGAAATGGAAAATCAAGGGGAAAATCAACAAACTCAACAAGGATTAAACAATGTCAATTCTCACATGTCTAAATCAATGAGAGAATATATGCATCCTCAAAGGATAGGCATGGGATCATGTATAGTTCTTCCTAATGAGCCTATTGTGATAAAACCTCACTTGGTACCACTTCTACCTCAATTTCATGGAATGGATAATGAGAATCCTTATACTCATATAAAGGATTTTGAAAAGGTATGTCATACATTTCATGAGGGAAACACATCCATAGAGTTTATGATATTGAAGCTTTTTCCATTCACATTGAAGGATAAGGCTAAGTTTTGGTTTAACTCATTGAGGCTCCAAATCATAAGGTCATGGTTGGAACTACAAACAACCTTCTTGAAGAAATTTTTTCCCACACATCGCACAAGTGGCTTGGAAAGGAAAATTATTAACTTTGCGGCACTGGATAATGAAAAATTTTGTGCTTGTTGGGAAAGATATATGGAAGTAGTCAATGCTTGACCTCATCATGGTTTTGACACATGGACGTTGGTAAGTTACTTCTATGAGGGCATGTTGCCAACTATGAAGCAATTGATAGAAACCATGTGTGGAGGTGACTTTATGAGCAAAAGTCCTAATGAAGCCTTTGAATTTTTGAATTATGTGGCTGAAATATCAAGGTCATGGGATGAGCCATATGAAAGGGATTTACACAAGTCCAAGTCTCAAAACAATTCAAATGGAGGGATGTATATGTTGAATGAAAATGTTGATGTACAAGCTAAAATGATAGCTTTGACAAAAAGGCTAGAGGAACTTGAAGCTAAGGGATTTCATAAGGTGAATGCAATATATGATAATTCAATTTACATGGACCAATGTTCTAGTTGTCAATTTATAGAACATGAAGTGAGTGATTGTCCTACAATACCAGCTATGGGGGAAAGATTTGTTGAGAATCATTCGAACATGTGATGGAATTGTGGACAAGAGAAATTTTCTTCAAGCCAAAAATTCATGGGTCTCTCCACAACAAGTTTCTTTGGTTGAGCAAGCTATTGTAAACTTGAGTAAAATTTTGGGTGATTTTATTGGTGATCAAAAGAATATCAATACTCAAATAAATCAAAGAATAGATCATGTGGATACATCTTTCAATCAAAAATTTGATAGCTTGCTAACCAATCTCACACAAAAGATTAATAATAGGCAGCTTGCTATTTCTAAACTCACAAGCATGCAAACGAAGCAAGAAAAAGGAAAATTCTCTTCACAACCCCAACAAAATCCAAGTGGAGCCCATGAAATTGGAGAGACAAGTGAAAGTTCTAATAAGGAGGATGAAGTCAAAGCAATCATTACCTTAAGAGGTGGTAATCAAGTTGATCAACCTATGCCAAAACCAAAAGAGAATAAAGGAGGGGAACAAGAGGAAAATGTGAAAGAACAAGAAAAAGGGAAAAAGGTGAATGGAGATAATAGATCAAAGGAAGATGAGATTGTTAATGAAGACGTTAAGAAGAAAGACAAGCTCTTATCTCCACCTTTTCCAAAAGCTCTTCAATCCAAGAAAATGGTAAATAATGCTCCAGAAATTTTTGAAGTTCTCAAGCAAGTCAAAGTTAATATACCACTTCTTGACATGATTAGACAAGTTCCAGCCTATGCCAAGTTTCTTAAGGATCTGTGTACCATAAAGAGAGGGATGCATTTGAAAAAGAAAGCTTTCTTGACTGAACAAGTTAGTGCAATCATCCAATGCAAGACTCTAATCAAGTATAAAGATCCAGGATGTCCAACTATCTCAGTGAATATTGGCAACACTTTTGTGAAAAGAGCACTTTTAGACTTGGGGGCAAGTGTGAATCTTCTTCCCTACTCGGTATATATGCAATTGGGGCTTGGAGAACTAAAGTATACTTCCATTACACTTTCATTGGCAGATAGATTGGTTAAGTTTCCGAGAGGAATTATTGAAGATGTGTTGATCCAAATCAATAATTTCTATTATCCAGTCGATTTTGTGGTGCTTGATATGGAACAAGGAACTAGTGGACTCAACCATGTTCCTATTATACTTGGTCGACCTTTTCTTGCCACATAAAATGCATTGATTAATTGTTGAAGTGGGGTGATGCAACTTCCCTTTGGTAACATGACAATTGAGCTAAACATTTTCCATTCATGTAAGAAGCATGGTACCAAAGAGAAGGAGGAACTTAAGGTGGCTTGTTTGATTGAATTGCCCATGGAAGAGCTAGTGAAAAAAAATGCTGAAGATAATTTTTCAAAACTTGGTGAAGCAATTTCCAATGAACAGATTGAAGTTTGGAGAATCAATGAAGAAATTCAACCTTTGAAGTTAATGAAATAGTCTTTCGGCTTCAAGAAAGTGAAAACAATGAAGCATGGTATGCACAATAATTCAAAGACCATGAAAAAGAAGCTTAAGGAATGGCATGACCAACTTATTCAAAAGAACAAGTTCAAAGAAGGCTATATCTAGCCACATGTTTTTCCAGGAAAGCTTAAGTACCAAGGAATTGGTCCATTCATTGTTTGCAAGCCATATCCAAATCGAGTATTGATGCAAAGGTTAATGGGCTTAGTCATGTAAATGGCTAGCTAGCCCAATGGTTTCTCATTTCTCTACTTTCCTTTGAATTTTAATTATTTTTATTTTTATTTTTCTTTTAGTTTCCATTAAATAAACCCATCTCAAATCTTTGATTTGTGTTTTGAAGGACTTTTCGGATGGATGGAATGCATGAAGTAAGAAAAAAAAAAGAGTTTTAATGGTCCATCACCAGTTGGCAAGTTCATGCAAAACAGGGGAATTCATGCAAAAAACAAGGGAGTTTTCATAGCTTTGAAAATGCAAAAAAATGAGTTTGTCTCATTTCGCATGATCATGCGAAATTTTCGCATGACTATGTGAAACTGATGTGAATGATTGCAGCAGTTTTAAGCCTCTAGACCAATTTGCATAATCATGCGAATTTTCACTTGACCATGCAAAAATTCTACTGAAGCAACACACTTCACCTTCTTGTCTAGTTTGCACATTTGTGTGAAATTTTTAAAAACTCCATGTGAATCATTGACTTATCATTGAAATCATGTTTTCTTTGGACATTGTCATCATCTATACCTTGATTTTACTATACACATTGTGTCTCTAACATAGTTTTTTGGTTTTTAATAGATTTGTTTTCATATTTTCTTCTCTTATGTCATTTAAATCCAACAATTCTCATATGTGATCTTATTTTGGTTTTAGCTATTGAAACATGAAATTCATGAGAGATTGAGGTATTTTCCCTTCATTTCTTTGTATATTTTCATTACACATTGAGGATAATGTACAAGTCAGGTTGAGGAAAGGGTTAAAAAGGAAGAGAAGGAAATATGTTGTTAGTTTTGTTAGTTTTTCTAGAATTTTTTTTTTCATAAATCACATTTGTGACTTATTTGGTGAAATTTTTTTAGATGACTGTAGCATTTGTGATTGATGAAAGAGCAAACCTAACTTGAAAAAAGTTGACTTAGAATAAAAACTTATTTGCTTGATCTTTGAAGATTTGTTATGTGAATTAAAGTTGATTTGACTTTGAAGTCTTCATTTTCCAAAGGGTCATTTCTATTTAGTCTTTGACACATTTTGTGCACTCTAGACCCTGGATATAAGATGAAAAACTAGTCTAACCTTAAGACTTGGACTTAATTGTCTTGTAACATTGATTACTCTTGAATTGAGTTGAGACACCTTAAAAAGAGTCTAATGTGCCCAATTTGAAAAAAAAAAAAGAAAAAGTTGAGTTATGCTTGCCTTGAAACCTAAGCAAGGTCCGAGGGGTATATGGCCCAAAGGTCTTTGATGTCCGGTGCCCTTAGTCATTTTGGTTGGGAGCCACCAACCTCAATGCTTGTTACATGGGTGGATAGGTTGAGTGTGAGCTCAATTGTAGGTGCTAAGGTATTGGATCCTAATTTGAGGAGTCCAGTAAAGTTCGAGGAGTTAGTGGCTAGTTAAATTGTCTTATAAATTTGGTACCCCATGCATTATGGTTAGGAGTCATCGATGAATCCCCACTACATGGACCATATACTGGAGATACCTTTGGCATTGCACTCCTACAATAAGTCCTTTGAAAAAATAATAATAATAAAATAAAGATAGGTGAGTTCTTAACCTATGAGAGAGTGATTCTTTTTTTTTTTTTTGTTTGAGATAAATTGAGCTAGGTTGGGGGGAGGATTAGTTTTGAGTACTATATTCGGGGGCTAGATTAATTACACTCAAGACTTGTTTGGAAAGATTGTTTGGGAAATGAAGATGGATATGTTTTTGATACCTTGATTTGCATGATATTCTTTCTATTAGAGATAGTAAATAAGTTGGGATTTTGTTGATACCTATGGATAGTAGGGTGTGCTTGTTTATTAACTATTTATGCTATGGAAATTTCAAAGACTTTTTTTCAAATGATTTGCTTATGTGACTTATGATGTTTTTTGTTTGGTATTGTTTTTCTTTCTTTTTGTCATACCATTGCTAAGGGACTAGCAATGTGTTGGTTAGGGGGGATGATTACTACTCAAAAATAGCATATTTTAGATAATAATTCTCATGAGTTTCACATCTTTTGAGTAGTAATTATGCCTAAAACACTCAATTAACATGTTTTTGCCCTTGCAAGAGTTACTAACAAGTTTTGTGAAGTTTTGGAGTCATTTCAAGGTATGATTTTGATAAATTGGTGACAAAAGAGATGAATCAAATTGAAGAGAACAAATAAAGTTGATAATGATCCAAATGCATAATGAAAGAAGTAATACAATTGGTTTGGACTGGGATTTGGAGTTGATTTCGAGATGGTTAAGGTGGATTCAAAGGAAAGAAATAGAAGAAATGACAAAAAGGAGTTAAAAAATTAAATATTTCCATTTCGCATGATCATGCAAAAATTACCCACAATCGTGGGAAATGGACTAGAAGGCAATTTTGGTTGCAACTCAAAGGGAAATCTCAAAGCTGATTTCGCATGACCATGTGAAAATTTCGCACAGTCATGCAAAATGCTCCAAGAAGGCGAAATTGGTGCTGATGCATTTTCCACTTCGCACAGTCATGCGAAATTGTTGGAGCTTGTGCGAAAGTGTTGGATCTCATTAGAAATGGGCATTTTATTACTAAACTCCAGATTTCTTGGTGAAAAAGCCTCTAGAAGACCTCTTAGATGATGCCAAGTGTCCACTTGACCTTGGCCTATAAATAGAAACTTGAATTACTCATTTTAAAAAACTTTTAGACATTTTCTAATTGTAGAATTTTCTAGATTTTCTCTCTCTGGAATTTTCTACTTTCCTTCATTTTTCTCTCATTTTCTTGCTAGCCAAACATATCTTATGAGACCAAATCTCCAAGCATGAGTGGCTAAATCTCATTTTTCTTGGAGGAGGGAGGATCTAGAGGCAAGATATATGGTGAATTAGAGAAATGAGCTTGAATTATAAAGGTAATTTGATCCAATTGATTGATTAATGAAATTTGGAGATTTTTCTCTTCAAATTGTCTTGGATGATTACTACAATGCAAGCTAAGTAGATTCATCAAATTCTTAAAACTAGATTTGATGAAATTGAATAGTTACATTGTGTGAATCATTGGAAGATAATTTAAGATGAATTGAATATATGATTTGACTTGATCTTTTGGATTAAATGACCTAATTTGAAGAGAAATTAGATCTAGACCTAAAGCTAAATCAAAAATAGGTTTAGATGAAAATTTAGGTTTTCAATCTAACTTGATGAAAATTAGATCTCAACATCTATTCACCGTGGAAATTTTTTTCTAGAAAATCCTACCTCCGAGAATTTCATCTTCTATTAATTTTTCTTCTCTTTTACCCTTCATGTTCCTCTAAATTTGAAATCATTGTTATTTTGAACTTTTATCATGAATTTTCAAATCATTTTCACTTGATTACAATAATTTCTTATCATCTCATTCAAGCCTTAATTACCGAGAACAATCCATCCTAATGGACGACACCTAAAAACCACTATACTACAATAGTTTGTACTAAAACCACTTTTTGATCGGGTACAAGCTGCTATAGAATAGTGAATTAGGTTATAAATTTTGTTTTGATCTAATAATTTATGAAAATTCCAGCATTCACCCTTTTTTTATGCTAGGGTCTATTTGTGGAGGGAGAGATTGGCTGGAAAATTGTTTGATAGATGACTTTTAAAACATCTTTGATATCTCTTAGGGATTGGATTTAATTTAGAAACATTGAAATCATAGGTATGATTTTTAATCTATAAATCTAGTACATTTTATGGATTTTATATCCATATTTTTCTAGTGCATTAGATCTAGAAATTAAAACCTAAAGATAGTTGCATGCACCCTATTTGATCCTAGATCATGAAATGGAGTAATTCAAAGTTTCCAATAGAGTTGGTGAAAGGTATTTCTGAACTAAGCTAATTGATTAATCTAAGCCCTCAATTAAGAACTTTTTTAGGTTATAATAACTTACCCAAACCCAAGGCAAGCTTAAGTTACTCATAAAACCCAATAAGCTTTAAATAGTTATTTATAAGCTTCCTTGTGAACTTTAGTGACTTAAGCCTAAATTGGGCTTAGGTTACATAATTTAACTCACTTAGATCCTAATTAATTAATTAGCCCTATTGGAATCCATTAATAAACTAGGCCAATCTAGAAAGTCTATTCACAAGATCTAGTCCAACCTTGTATTTTTATTAAATTCCCCCTAATGCACACTTATTAACTACAAACCTAAAATACCTTAAACAGATGTGACACCATTAAATGATTGATCGAGCAGGGACCATTGGAACCTATAGGAAAATACTAGCTCGCTTTGAATCCAATTCTAAGGTTAACTTAACACCTTACTAAAGAAAGTCAACTACACTCCAATATCCTATATAATTACAACAAGGAAAAGTTTAGGTCTATGACCTACGATCTACTGCATGTAAACTCCCCATGAACTGGTGTCTGTAATCTAACAAGGTAGTGATGGCAACCTTTCAACATTATCTCTCTAATCCTTGAGTTACAAATCCTCTTATTAATGATCAATTTACATACTTTAGCTTACAAAGAGCATATGTCAAATTCTACTAAAGGAATTATTATGGTCGTAGTCATCTTGATCACATGTCTTTAGGATCACCCAAGAGACACGTTGTCTTAATCTCATAAGATATTATGTTGTCTCTATTAAGAATACCTGTTACCACCAACCTTCATCAATTGTAACCTAATTTGTAAGGAATATATGACCACATTAGGATCTCACCCATAGATAAAAGCTTCTTGTTGATTTTAGCATAAACTCAATATTTTCTCAAGGTTGAGAGTTTATACAATCTAGTATCATGGTGAATCATGACTACCCAATAATTAATGTCATGATTCACCATAGGTCATGTCCAATATGTAACTATACACATTATTGCACTCATCATGGGAAAGTCATCTTGGTGACTAAGACCAATCATCTCACCAATTAGGAAGTAGTACACTATAGTCTCTACTAAATTGCTCAAATCCATGAACCTACTATAAACTATTTATTACCTTGCAAAGAACCCATGACTTGGATTTTTTGTTCAACTCTAAATACACCTAAGTCATGTAAAATGCAAGTGATATGGGTGTAAATACTTTGATAACCAATTAATGCCAATGGGATAATACAAGGGAACTAGAATAGTAAATAAATAAATAAATTTATTAATGAAACTAAATCTATTACATCATGTCATACTTTATAAGGTTTTGTTCCAACAAACTCCTGTGTGATCATATACTTGCCAAAACAGCCTTATGCACATAAGTGAATCATGAGTTAATCCAACCCTCATAAAGCATGCCATTGAGATATATGAACTTGAGCAAGGACCGCTAAGACCCATAGGATAGTATTAGCTCCCTTATAATCAAATTTTTAAATTGACTCAACATCTTACTATAGAAAGTCAACTACACTTTAATACCCTATGTGTATTACAACAAGACACAAAGTGCTTAAGTTCGTGACCTGCTATCTATTGCACATAGTCTCCCCAGGAATTAGTGTTTATAATCTAATAAGGTGAAAGATATTTGCCTTTCAAGATTACCTATACCATCCTTGAGTCACATATTCTCTTATTATATGATCAACTAGCATACTCTAACTCACAAAAGCATATATCAGATTTCATTTAAAGAATTAATGCGACCATAGATTTCATGATCACATGTCCTTATTATGACCCAACACTATCTCAAATTCCATGAGATATCATGATGTTTTTATTGAGAATACTTACTACTACCAACTTCTATCTACTGTAACCTAATCTGTAAGGAATATATAATCACTTTAGGATCTCACCCATAAGTCAAACAATTATAGACTTTGGCACAAGTTCAGTATCCTCTCAAGGTTGAGAAGATAATACAATATAACAACTTAGTGAAGTTATGACTACCCAACAACCTTACATCATAAATTATAACTCATCATACTAGTGTACTCACCATGAGAACTCTATCTCGATAGTCAAGATAAATCATTCCTCTAATGAAGAGGCAGTGAACTACGACATCAAATGGATTGCTTAAGTTCACAAAGCGGTTGTGAACAAATCATTTACTTGCAAGGAACCTATAACTTGGATCTTTCATGCAATTTTTAATGCACCCAAGTTATGTATAGTGCAAGAAATGTCAAGCTAGAATACTCATAAGGTAAAATGCATGAAATAAAGATTAATAAAAGTGAAATCAAAATACCATTAAATAAATAATAAACTTCATATTTATTGCATCATAACATCCTTTTAAGAGCTATATCATAACAAAAACCACCATCATTGACTGTGATTTTGACACAAAATAATAAAAATTAAAAATAATATGATTAAAATATATTTATTTTATTTTATTTATATATGATAAGAATTTGCAAAATAAATACACATTTTATTTAGGATTCATACAAAAAATCTTTGGTTAATGGAAATCCTATATCCTAGCCTCTAAAAAATAAAACATAATTTTTTAATCTAAACCCTAAAGTATCAAATATATTATTATAATTAATATTTTAAACTATATAGTGTATTATTTGTAGGATAAATTTTTTATTTTCTGTCCATTCCGTACTTATATTTATGTTTAATTTGTTCTTATTAGTTATTGATCATATATTATAATTTTATGTTAATGTTTCAAAAAAATGATTAAGTTAATAAATATGAAAATATTAAAAGAATAAAAAGAAATATGAAAGTGCATTCACTTCAGCGTATATAAATAAAAAAATGTCAAAGTTAGGATATCAAAGACATGATATGGAGAGGATATCAAACAGATCAAATGATGACTTGTCATATTAAAGATTTTAAAAGGGATAACTATAGAATTCTCATTTTGGTTGTTATTAAAATACATATTTGAAGAATAAATTTATTGATTATGTGTTTGGGGTGAAATATGAAAATTAGAATTCCTAAAAATATATTTGCTTGAATCAACGTGAGGGTAAGCATAGTTCCCTTTTTATTTTTCTACCATAGCTGCCATTGAATCACTCATTACTCCCTTTTTATGTGCTAGATGGATGGAATCCATGCATGTGGGCGGCTCCCTCTTTTCGTTCAAAGATAATCATCGTACTTATTTTGATAAAACTTATTTTGATTCTGTGGTCATCTTGAATTGGCTAAGGTTTTCTTACAAGGCACAAAAGGACTTCTTTTGGGCGTCTAAAACTATAACACTATGTACGACTCAGTCGTTTTTGTAAAAAAAAATGACAAATATCTTGTGCTTTTAATGACTATTCTTTTAATGACAAATATCTTGAATTGGCTGAGTCATTTTCAATTTGTACAAGTCATGTGGCTGGTCCACAATGTCTGCGGATAACTTCAAAATTTGTGATGAGGAGAAAAGCTCACAATGAATATAGAAAACCAAGGTAGACTTTTCACAGCCTCTTCGTCTCGTTCAAGTAATGGCAGAAGAACCTCATGTTCATGGGCAATATATATACTGAACGTTGTGTAAGGAATCCTCAAACAAAAGGGAAACGAAAAAGCATACGATTTCTGCAATGTCTTCCACTGTTAGAGCCACCGTTGTTCAAGCTTCTAGTATCTTTTATGATACTCCTGCCACTCTAGGTAACGTACCATTTCTTTCAATTGTTCAACTTGTGTAATGGAATATGTTCATGGGCAAAACAGCTGAAAATATGAGAGTTTCAAGTTTCATCTAGGTCTCTTTTTCCTTGAGTTTTCTCAGCAACCAAAAAGTCATTCGGGATCTCTTGAAGTTAATTTTCATTCTGTCCATTCAACCAATTAATTTACTTTCTAAGTCGTGGATTATTAATTCTTGCAATGTGATTTTGAGAGCAGATAAGGCTGAGAGGTTTTTGAAAGAAGCAGCTGCACTAGGATCCCAACTGGTTGTGTTTCCTGAAGCATTTATCGGTGGGTATCCCCGGGGATACAATTTCGCCGACCAGTCGCCAAGAGGGAAAGAAAGTTTCCGCAAGTACCATGCTTCTGCCATTAATGTGCCGGGTCAGTTACCTCTCTCTTTCTCCCTTAAATAGCCAAAGAATTGAACCACTTAATTAGTTATTGAAACAAGACACGTTTGATGAATGAACCAAGAAAAAAAAAATCTACTTATGCTTTGTGATGAGCCATCAGCTTACATATTTCATCTTTGATCTCATATTAATGTATTTTCAGGACCTGAAGTGGATAGATTGGCATCAATGGCTGCGAAATACAAAGTCTACTTAGTGACAGGTGTTGTTGAGAGAGATGGATACACATTGTATTGCACTGTTCTCTTCTTTGATCCTGAAGGTAATTACCTTGGAAAACATAGGAAACTCATGCCAACATATTGGGAGCGGCTCTTCTGGGGTTTCGGAGATTGCTCGACTACTCCAGTTTATGATACTCCATATGGAAAACTTGGTTCGGTCATTTGTTGGGAAAATAGAATGCCGCTTTTCAGGACATCAATGTATGGTAAAGGTATGTCCTTTTCTTCACTAACTAATATGGTTTGGCTTGAAATACTTCAGTACTCTTTTTTAAGTTGTTAGGGTTTTAGCCTATAAATAGGCTTGAAATACATTATGGCTTTGATATGGGATTGATTGATCACAAAATACGAATGTACATCTCTATAGGTATTGAGATATATTGTGCTCCTACTGCCGATTCCGGGGATAAATGGGTAGCCACAATGAGACACATCGCTATTGAGGGTGGATGCTATGTTCTTTCACCCATCCAGTTCTGTCGGAGGAAAGATTACCCACCTCCACCTGAGTATCTTTACAGTCCTACAGAAGAAGATGTCACTCCAGATTCTATTGTTTGGGCTGGAGGTAGTGTCATCATTTCGCCCCATGGCGAAATTCTAGCAGGACCGAATTATGAAGGAGAAGGCCTCTTCACAGCTGATCTTGGTATGGCCCTAACTTCTCCAATTATATATCCAAATATTTCAGTATGCAGATAAGGCAAATGAGTTGATTCTTTAGGTTTAAGAGGACTGCAAACTTAGTTTGATCGAAGACTTGATATTCTATGATATTTATCATGGACTGATGAAATATTTTTGTGATCACTTGATATGTAGATGTTCGTGGAGAGATTCCTAAAGCAAAGTTCCAGTTCGATGTGGTAGGACATTATTCGAGAGCTGATGTGCTAAGCCTCACTGTGAACAATCGTCCACTGCTTCCTGTTACTTTCACATCCTCACCATCTAAAATCAAAGACAATGAGGAGATGGATGAATGCAAAGATATATAAAAGATAGCCTATTTAGGAGACTGTTAGCCTAGCTAAGGTCGTCCTTCAATAATTTGTATGATTTTCCAATAAGTCCACATGTGCGTACGGAGACTGCACTTCATTATAAATAAATGCTTGGTTTGAGTGTAAAATCTTCCTTTTATTTCTTTTTTTTTTTTGTCTCAAGTATTAATAAAATTGTATTTTCCACTTATTGTTTGGTATAACAGTGCATCTTACCCATTGGCTGAGGCCTCCTCTATGATAGCTTTTCTCATTTAGCCTTTGATAGAAGTTGAAACTAAAGTTTAATTCATGATTATGAAAGGTTGCTCTTAGTATTTTAAAGGTTTCATAAAAGCATGACATGATGTAATAAATTTAAAATTTTATTATTTATTAATAAACTTTTAGTTCACTTTTATTTATCCTAATCCTATACATTATACCTTGTAAGCATTTTGATATATATATATATATATATATCTTGTATTGTACAAGACTTGAGTGCATTAAGAGTTGCAAAAAAAATTTAAGAAATGGATTCATTGTAAGTAAATGACTTGTTCACAACCGATTCATAGGCCTAGGTAACCCATTAGAGGTTATAGTATGCTACTTCATATTTAGAGGAATGGTTGGTCTTAGTTATCAGGATGGGTTTTCCATGGTGAGTATACTAGTGCGTATGGTTACACATTAGACAAGACTTATGGTGAATCATGGCATAAAGCTATCAAATAGTCATGATTTCACCAAGTTGCTTCATTGTTTTATCTCTTAACCTTGAGAGAATATAGAATTTGTGTTAAAGTTAGTAGTGACTTTGACCTACTAATGAAATCATAAGATATGTTCCTTATGGATTGGTTCACTATTGATGCAAGTCTATGACAATGAGTACTTGTAACAGAAGTACCATGAAATCTAAGAGGATTGAGACAGAGTGTCCCCTTAAGTGATCCTAAGGAGGTATGTTCATGTAAACTATGGTCATAGTAGTTTCTTAAATGGAACTTGACATAGACTCTTGGAGAGTTAAGATATATCAATTAAATACATAATAAGAGGATTTGTAATTCAAAGATAGTAGAGGTAGTCTTGAAAAGTTTATAGTTTTCACCTTATTAAACTACAAACACCAGTTCATAGGGAGACTGAATGCAATGGAAAATAAGTCATGGGCTCGACCACTTAGCATCTCATTGTTATTTACATAAGGTATTATAGTGCAATTGATTCTCTATAGTGGAATGTTAAATCAACTTCAAAATTAGATTTTGGGGCAGCTAGTATTGTCCTATAGGTCTCAATGGTCTCCACCTAAGCTCATATACCTTGATGACACAACTCTTGGTTCACTTTTACATATAAGGGTGTTTTGGTAATTATGCAAGGTTGCATAGGGGTAAGTGAACAAAGTCTTCAGATTTAGCTAATTAATTAATTAGATAACTATGTTAGGTTAACTAATCAATTAAGACTCATTTTGAGCTAAATTAAATGATTCAAACCTTTAGTACGCTTAAGTCACTTACACCCAATTAGGGAACCTTATAAATACCCCTTAAATAATAAGGTTTTCATTACTTTTTTGAAGTGAGCCATTTTTCACTATTCAAAGAGAGAGAGAACCATAGCCTTTTTAGTCTTCCTTCCTTCTCACCAATTAAGATCTAAAATCAAGGAAAAGTCATCTGGTGGAAGATCTTGGGTGTTCAAGACCTTTGAAAACTCCGATCTTCTCCTTTACTACGTGAATTAGATTTGGGAACATCCAAATCTAAGGTAATGTTTTCTAATGCAAATTCTAAATCTTGTTATTATTTTAAAACACAATTTGTCCATTGTTCATACGATTTAGAAAAACTTAGAAAGATTCGCATGTACCTAGCCTAATCATAGGATAAGGAACAAAGAGATTCGGGATTCCCTATAATAACACGATACAAATCTTAGCTTGGTCACTTCATATATACTTAATATATGTTTATTACCATATTTATTTGTCAAACACCAATTTAAGATCTCACATTCAAATATTTTGATGAATCATTTCTACTAGGTTGGCTAAGGTGACATTTCAAGATTTTAATTTATGTTGTTCACTATGTTGATGACAAAATAATTATCATCTCATCATACCCTCATTTAGGCTCCAAAATAATTATACTAGATCAATGTTAGCTTGATGTCATCCAATTAATTTATTCAACCATAGTATTATTCATGTGTTTTGTCTCTATGTTGTGTGTGTAGTTGTATCAATTGTCTACTTGTTTTGACTCTACCTCCCCTTAAGCAACAATATCTTGAATGTAGTAGAATCAATTGTCTATAAGTGTTTTGTCCTACAATGTGACTAATTGGATCCTTGCTATACAATAGAGTAGCAACACCATCAATGCTTAGATCTTGATAAACTTATTAGCTCAAGTCGTGACTCTAAGTGTTGAAAATATATCATCAAATAAACAACTTCCCATACATCCCTTGAACAAGCAACACACTCCTACTCCATAGTAGATAATGTAATGCAAGACTACTTATTACACTAGGACATAGTTAAACCATCTACTAAAAGCATATTATTAAAAAGGAAATCCTAAAATACCAAATATATTACCCCAAGTAAAAAGATTAAGTTTATATATTAAAAATTCAAATGGAAAAGATCCATCAAAATCAATGACTTAATTATCCAAATGGTATCACTGCCATAAAAACCTTACTAAGGTAGACACGTCATAAGGAAAAAATGGAATCTATTTAAGTTATTAATTCCTTTTTTGCTTTAGGGTTTTGGGTGTTGCTTTCTCTCTCACTCACTAAAATTCAACGTAGCCTTCTAATCATCTCTTCCCAAAGATCAACACCATCATCAGATCTACTAAGAAAGAAGTCATTCCTCTCAAGATGTGAACATCGCCAAAAGGTAGACTGTTCGCCCCAATCTTTTCTAAGGTACAGGGGTTTTCCTATAATTTTAAAAATATTTTTTTAAGGTTTCTTTAAATTAAACCTACAATTGGCATCCTATTTCCTCTTTTAAAGTACAAAATTTAGTGCTTACAAGTTTGTTTTCTCCAATTCTTTATTTTTTTTGTATAATTTTGATTTAGGCTTGTTTCATCAAATTATAAAGCTCAATGGCGTGAGTGAAGTCGGAAAAAGGTATAATCATAAATTTCGCTGGTTGGCTTGTAAATTTTCTTTTAAAAGCAATAATTGTATAATACTATATTACATAGTTTAGCGAAATGATAATTAGGACTTTGACCTTCACTTTGGTAGCAAACTAGTTTCCACCATTGATATAAATGTTTGATAATCGATAACACTTTTAAGAAAATTTAATATTCAAGAAAAGAAGTATTAGAGTAATTTTAGGTCTCCAATTTCTTGCAAAAAGCTTATTATTGATGAACTGGCCAATAGATAAGGTGCTTACCTCAAACATAAGGCCACATAAATATGTGATGTGATGCCTTGTTCTAGGGAGACTTGAGCCTCTAGGAATATTGTACCTCAGTTTATATTCAAACTTTCAAGTTATAACCATTTTGTACACTTTTGAATGCTAGATTGTTGAAAATTGACTAATTTAAATTCCTTAAATGTTTATATTGACATTTCCAAATTGATATATTGCATATATATCATCAATCTTGGAATATAGTCATTGGATTATTAACATATTTATCTAAAATTGACATAACCACCAAGGTCCAAGCCAAAGCCAATAGCCAAGAAACATTGACTAACTTGTTTTTTGCCTGTGCAGTAAGAGCGCCTAGAGTAGCTGCTACTGTTCATCTTGAGGGTGTCTAAGATCTGGGCATGTGCCTATCAACATTGGCCCTAGGCCTACAATTGGAACTCCTCCAGACATGGCCCTAAGGTAAGCAAGATTATATAAAGTTTCTTAATTTACTGTTGGATCTCATCTGGTGATATTTCATAACTCTTTTAATATTGTTGTTTTCTTGGTTTGTTTCATTTGATTGCCTTATTTTTGTGCTGTAGAGAGCTGTACTCAAAGAGCAACCATACATTTACATTCTTTTAGGAAAAATAAATATCTGTCATGATTGTAGTTGATTAACTTCAAATTTTTCATAGCCAACTGTTTGTAATGATCTAATGAAGAAGATGACTGATCCAATCTATCAGTAGTTTTCTTTCTTCCCTTTTACACTTCTACTGATCATTAGTTGTTTTTCTGGACATTTTTTCTATAGACCATGGTGAAAGACAACAACTAGAACACCAAGCATTGTATAGTCCACATAGACACGAAAGGAATTGTCTACGCCAAGACCTAAATATTGGGAGCAATCGTGGTATGAGGGACCTAGAGATTTACTTGATTTTGAATAAACAACCAAGTTTTCCTGCTGCAACTGTTCGGTTGTATCATCTTTGTGGCTTGGTGATTGAACACTACATTTATGCCAACTGACATTATATATGAACAATCTGTTTGCTAACTTCATGTTTCGAAGAATCAGACACAACTGGTAAGAATTTCATTACAGCATTTCTTGAAGAAGAAGATGATTGTCTGATTGCAAATAATTTCACTGCTTGCTCAAAAGCAATTACTATTCTTGGTCTTCATGACAAGTTGGAACGTTGCTCTTGATTTGACTTTGACTCTGTTGTTTGATCCTAGAATCTTGATCAAACTGGGTTCCTCCTCAGTAGAGATCTTAAATCGGAGGGCGTCATTCTTGTTGACAGTGAATATACTTGACCTTCTAAATTGGTTCCCAATTCTTGCAAATGAACTTATGTGTACAGTTAATGGCTTTATTGTAACCTCCTATCCTAAATGTCCAGAATGAGTCTTTGACATCAATCAAATTTTGTGATATTCTGAAAGTTTTAATATTGTGTTGCCAAGTGATTATATGTTGTCTATCTCAACGCAATATGCACATATATACATGACCAAAGAGTTGTACTACATATATTCAGAAGCTCCAAGTTCTTGTCTAAAATAGAGGTTCAAATCATATCTAAAAGGCTAATAAAACCAGTCTCCAACTGAAACTCACATTCAGAATTTGAAGCTATCTGCTCTCGATTGCTCTTCCGACATATCTATATGTCCCAATTATACTCTACTACCGCATGAATGGCAGTAGAGAGGTTAAAATGGGGAAATATGGTTGCTTGGAGACCTTGTTGTCGGAGACCTTAACTCACTTTCTACTCACTAGTCAAAACATAAAATAATTAAATTCATATACATGTAAAATTATAAGAATATATGAGGGAATATTTGTATTTTGCATGACTATTTGCATAGATAGAAGAGAACATGTCTGTGTGCTACCATGAGTCCGAGGACCTTTGGCTACTATAAGAGCATTAGAATTGAATCCTACAATCACTGAATCTTTTTAAAATTTATACTTCCATTATAATTGGAGGTACAAACCATAGAAGCCAACCAACCTATGGGTCTACCTGCTTACTCGGGTTGGGGGTGGCAGATTTTGCTATAAAAGCTGCCTCTTGAGGGTGCCGAATTTTGCCGAGAAGGGGTACCCGGATGTTGTATCGGCTGAATATTGTCTCCCGATTGAGAAGTCATCCCGACTCTATTTAAACCTATAGTAATCCGAGAGCCCATTCCAACTGATCCTAGAAGAACTAAAAAATTGGTCACTGGGAAGAAGTTTTTAGGCTGCCAACATGGATCATGTGGCATGAATACCAAAGGCAACAACAAGACATGTATGAGGAACAAATCTCTAAGGAAAACATCATCTTGTCACATCAACAGGAAGCGTTAGGGATAGTCGACCACACACTGCCTAACACAAACCTGCCAAGCTAATCGTGTACTCCACACAACCTCCAACGTCTAACTCTAACCTATAAAGGAGAAAGAAGAACAAGGAAAAAAAATATCATTTTCCTAGAGAACAAGGACACCCACCAATAGAGGAGGTGACAATAGAAGATTGGATAGCGACCCGGATAGTCACCAAATCATCACATCTAGAAAGATTGTGCACCAACAATTGGCATCATCTATGGGAATGAAACAAAAGCCAACCATGGTGACTACATTGGCAGCTAACTATGTTGATGGTGAGCGTGTCATCCCAACAACTTATGAGTGGCCACAACAAACAATTGAACCGTAGCTAACAAGTATCGAAGGTAGCTGGACAAACTGAGAATTTTTTTACTTGTTAACCGAATCAAAAGGGAGAACTAGATCTTGGTGGCCTGACTCAATGCAACTGCCTAGACACTATTAGTGGACAAAGAGGTGCTAGCGGATCTACCAAAGAAGAACTTCCTACTCTTACCAAATGGCCTAATCCATCTAAAAGCAAAGATCCCCAAATGGGGAAGCAATATCGTCAACTGTTGTATGTTTCAAATCAAATATGTTACGCATCGCACAACCGCAAAAAAAAGAAGAAAAAAAAAACCTTAGGTATGAAGAAGCATTAGACTTTAAAAGCCTAAGGTGTCTAAGTAGCACCCGGCCAAGCCTAGAGCTTAACAAAGCCTAAAGTGCCCAAGTAGCACCTGACCAGGGCCAGAGCATAACAAAGTCAAAGGTGCACAAGTAGCACCCAGCTAAGGCTAATGCCCAATAAAGCCTAGGGTGCCCAAGTAGCACCTGGCTAAGTCCAAAGCCCAATAAAGCCTAAGGTGCCCAATATCACCCGACCAAGCTTAGAGCCCAATAAAGCCTAGGGTGCCCAATAAAGCCTAAGGTGCCCAAGTCGCACTTGACCAGGCTTAGAGCCCAATAAAGCCTAAGGTGCCAAAGTGGCACCTAGCTGGACCTAGAGCACAACAAAGCCTAAGGTGCCCAAGTAGCACCTGACCAACCTTAGAGCCCAATAAAGCCTAGGGTGCCCAAGTAGCACTTAGCTAGGCCTAGCGCTCAACAAAGCCTAAAGTGCCCAAGTAGCACCTAACCAAGCTTAAAGCCCAATAAAGCCTAAGGTGCCTAAGTGGCATCCAGTTGGGCCTAGTACCCAACAAAGCCTAGGGTGCCCAAGTAGTACCCAGCCAAGCATAGAGCCCAACAAAGTCTTAAGTACCAAAAAAGCACTCAACCAAAAAGCCTTAGGTGCCAAACAGCACCCGACCATAGCCTTAGGTTCCAAGAAGCACTCGATAAAATCGTCAAGTGCCAAGAAAACACCCAACCAAAAGCTTTAGCTGCAAAAGAAGTACCTGACTTGCCTCAGTTGGTTAGTTTCAGCAACGTGGTAGTGAAGCTCACCCTTCCGCCTACTAAAATCCTTGATGCCACACTTCATCTGCACAACAGAATAAAGACAAAGAAAGATGGAGAGAAAATGTAAGAGTACAAAAAAAAACTCAACTTACCCTTAAACACAACAAGAAGCAGAACAATACTTACATGTGTGCATGGCAATAAGCACATCTAGAGCTAAAACCAGGAGGAAAGGCAGCATTTCCCTACCCCTACACATGTGTGCCTGGAAAATACAACCCAAAACACAACCCCACCACCTATAGAGTTCCAACCTACGAAAGATCAAAGAAGGTAAAATACCCATCTAGTCAAAATGCTCATCAAAGCCAAGTGCCCATCAAGGCAAAATGCCCATCTAGATGATATGTCTATCAAGGCCAAGTGCCCAACAAGGTGACATGCCCATCTAGGCAAATACCTATCAAGGCCAAGTGCCTATCCAGGCAAAATGTCCATCAAGGCCAAGCGCCCATCTAGGCAAAATGCCCACCAAGGCCGAGTGTCCATCTAGGAAAAATGTTCATCAAGGTCAAGTGCCCATTTTAGCAAAGTTCCTAAACAAAGCAAAATTCCCAAATAAAAATCAAAAAACGGTTGTGCACGTTGTGCCGCCTTGTTGGTTGAGGTGTGGCAAACATTGTCTTTGAAATAAATCCACCCTCCTCGAAGACAAATTCGGTGCACTAGGGTACCAGTGGTCTACCTCCAAGATTCAACACCCAGCTCTTACCTTGGGTGCACTCTGTAAGCGAGATGTGTATAGCTCGGGTTTTTGAAAAAATTCGTCTAGTTAGATGTATGAAAAGAATATTTGAAAAACTCTCTAAAAAATTCTCTAAAAAATTGGTATTGGTATATAGAGAGCGAGGGGTGACCTGCTTTTATAGGCCACTAACATAGTCCCAATGGGAATCTACTTGTAATCAGAACATGACTCAGAGTGGAAGGGGATTCTACTTATAAAAGGAATGGGACTCCACTAGTACAATCCCAATAGGACTCTTCCCAAAAATATAAGACTAATAGAATAAAATAAAATAAAAATAAAAATTATTTACACTTTTCCTACAATCCCCCACAAAGTGTAAACGTGATTATTTATTTATTTATTTATTTTTTGAGGAAAAAAGAATCCAATGCATCAGTACTGGTGCCCAAAGGCTATGAACTAGTCTTAAGACAAATAGGTATTGAATCACAAAACAGGGTGAAAATAAAATTCTATGAACCAGTGTTTCTTGATGTAACTCAATGGACTTTTATCCACATTGGTTTTCTCAATTACACTACGAGTTGTACAAAATGGGTTGGCACAAATAGGCCATGCGCCCTACCTAGATATTTATGAGAGTTCTAGAGAAACTACCTAAGTTCTCATAGGAAGCGGCCCCGGCTCCACTCTCATATAGGTGAATCCATCAAGTATGTTATGCATTTAAACATACCATCCATAAGGAATATAGTATTCATTAAGAGTAAACACTCAACCTTAATCAATGCAAAATACACTCTATCTACACCATAGGGATAGACTCTCATACAATTAGAGTTGATATAGCACCTCAAGTCAACAAGTGATTTGTTATTACCCATATGAACCTACTTCATGGAATTTCCATTCTAATAGGTTGGGTTACCACCACTCTTAACTTCTGTAATAGGCATAAGCCCCATCCCCCTCAATGTTTCTTCCACTAGTTTCTTATTTAGTGGTTTGGTCAAAGGATCGACCAAATTCAACTCTGACCTCATAAATTCTAAGGATATAACCTCTGTTTCAAGAAGCTACCGCACAATATTGTGCCTTAGCCGTATATGCCTATTCTTCCCATTAAATATTTTACTCTTAGCCTTAGCAATTGTAGCTTGGCTATCACAATGCATAGACACAGACGAGGTTCATCTCGTCCATAAAGGGATATTTGCTAAGAGGTTTTCAAGCCACTCAGCCTCAAAACTTGTCTTTTCTAAGGCAATAAACTTAGCCTCCATAGTACACCGAGTAATGCAAGTTTGCTTGGTAGACTTCCAAGAAACTATACTTCCACCAAAGATGAAAACATATCCACTAGTGGATTTCATCACATCTGAATCTGAGATCCAATTTGCATCACTAAATCCTTCAAGGACACTTGGAAATCCACTAAAGCACTAATGGTGCCTCTCAAATACTTAAGGACTCTACGAACAATAGTCCAATGGTCCTGATTAGGACTTTGGGTGTATCGACTCAATCTACCTATTGCATAAGCAATGTTAGGTCTAGTACAGTTCATCAAGTACATTAGGCCCCCTATGATCTGAGCATGCTCTATTTGGGCAACACTATGTTCTTTATTTTTCTTCAGTAGTGAGCTGGGATCATAAGGAGTTGACACTAGTTTACAATCAAAGCGTTCAAACTTCCTTAGGATCTTTTCTACATAGTGCTCTTGAGAAAGTTTAAGCTCATTAGGTGTTCTAGTTATTTTAATTCCTAAAATCATCTCTGCCTCTCCTAGGTCTTTCATATCAAACTTAGGACCTAGGAATTTCTTGGTCTCACACACAACCTCTAGGCTAGTTCCAAAGATCAGCATGTCATCAACATAAAGACAGATGACTACACATGTGTTATGCTCATACTTACTATAGATACACTTATAAGCATCATTAATGGAATATCCATTAGTTACTAACACATGATCAAACTTGTTGTGCCACTATTTGGGAGCTTGTTTTAACCCATATAGTGATTTAACCAACTTACACACTTTTTTCTCCTTCCCTGGAACTACACGACCCTCAAGTTGTTCCATATAAATTTCCACTTCCAAATCCCCATTCAAGAATGCAGTCTTAACATCCATTTGGTGTATAACCAAATGATGAATGGAAGCTAGAGCGATCAATACTCTACTTGATGCTATTGTATTCACAAGGGCAAAGTTGTCAAAGTAATCTACATCTTTCCTTTGTTTAAAGCCTTTGGCAACTAAATGAGCTTTATACTTCTCTATGGACTCATCTTATTTTAACTTTCTTTTAAAGATCCACTTACAACCAATAGTCTTTGCACCAGGAGGTAAATCTACTAACTCCCCGTATGGTTATACATGATTGATTCGATTTCACTGTTAATGGCCTCTTTCCAAAATGGTGCATTAGGAAAAGTTATAGCTTCTTTGTAGGATTAAGGTCCTGATCTATTAGGAAAGTGTAGAAACCATCTCCAAGGTTTGTTTCTTTCCTATCACTTTTACTCCTTCTAGGTTCAAATTCAGAAGGTTCAATAGACTTGTCTCTACTTGTTTTCTAAACTTGTTATTCACCATTTAGTTTCATAGGAAAGATGTTTTCAAAGAAATCTGCATTCTTTGTTTCCATAATAGTATTGACATCTACAAGACTATTTTCTGACTTAGTAACAAGAAACCTATATGTCGCACTATTCTCAGCATAGCCAATGAACATTGCATCAAAGGTTTTAAGACCTAGTTTTCATTTTTTAGGTTCAAGGAAAAGAACTTTAGCTAAACACCCCCACACTTTCAGGTATGCTATATTAGGTGCATAACCCTTCCACAACTCATAAGGAGTTTTTCCAGTTTTCTTATAAGGTATTCTATTTTGAATATGACATGCAGATAGGATAGCTTCCCCCCTAAGTTCAAGGGTGCTCCTGAACTTACCAACATTGCATTCATAATTTCTTTTAAGGTCTTATTTTTCCTTTCTGCTACTCCATTAGACTCAAGAGAATAAGGAGAAGTAGTTTTGCGAATGATCTCATGATCTTCACAAAAAGAATTAAAGGGATTGAACTCATACTATCTTCCCCTATCAGTTCTAAGTCTTTTAATTTTCTTACTTAATTGATTTTCCACTTCATTTTTGTACTTGATGAAAGCATATCTTGCTTCATCTTTGTTTCTCAAAAGATATACCCTTGTATACCTTGAGTAGTCGTCTATGAAAGTTATGTAGAATCGTTTACCACCTCTAGTCATTGTATTTTTTAGGTCTCCTAAGTCACTGTGTATTAAACTTAGTAGATCTAATTCTCTTTCAATTGATTTGCAAGATTTCTTTGTGGTTTTAGATTCTACACAAGAGTCACATTTTCCATGGTTTTCTAAGGATAATTTAGGGATTAAACTCAATTCAACCATTTTCTTCATATATGAAAAGTTCACATGTCCTAGTCTACCATGCCAAATATCACAAGAATCAACTATGTAAGTAGAAAAAGAAGAAGATGCATTATTATTGATAATATCATAAACATTCAACATAAATAAACCCTTATTACAATAGCCCTTCCCCACAAATGCATCATTCTTGGTTAAAACTATTTTATTAGAGTCAAACAAGATCTTTACTCTTTTTTTTTTTTAATAATTGGGTTTTGGATCTTGTTTGATGCATTGGGTTTGTTCCTAGAGTTTTGTTTCTTGGACCTATTGTTTTTGGGTTTAGGTTTTTCTTCTACTACATTAGCCTTAGAAGACAATTCCTTAACTTTCTCAGCATTGTCCCTATTTCGGTTTTGTTCCTCAATCTTAATATGGATTATGACATCCTCTAGGGACATTTGTTTCCTTTTATGTTTCATGTTATTTTTGTAGTCTTTCCAAGACTCTAGAAAAGTCTCTACTAAATAACCAGCTACAAAAGGTTCGGGTAATTTAATGTCTTTAATAGCTAAGTCATTAATCAACAAGTGGTAGTCATGGATTTGAGATGATACATCTCTATCCTCAGTCATTTGGAAAATTTTAAAATTCTCTATGGCATATTTCTGAGTTCCTGCATCTTCCAGACTATATTTTTTATTCATTGCATCCCAAATTTCTTTTACAACTTTAAATTGACAATAAATATCAAAAAGTTCATTAGAAAGGGTACTTAGAATAGCATGCCTAACTTGTTTATTTCCAGTTTCCCAGGTTGGTAACAAATGAGAACTATCTTCTAGTATTCGGTCAGTCAAAATGTGTCCTAAGTTCACTACATCAATTGTAGAGAAAACCTTTTCCTGCCATCTCTTAAAGAATGTCCCATTGAAGGGATCAATTTTAGAGGTGTTAGGATGGGTGTGAACTAGAGAAGCTTACATTTGGATATATTCAAGATTGTTGGATTAAGGGTATGAAAACAAATGACTAGCCCAAAAGACACAAACAAAGAACATAATTAATAAGAAGAAAAACTTATCGAATGAGGCATGACAAACACTATCCTTGAAATAGATCCACCCTACTCAAAGACAAATTCGGTACACTAGGGTACCAATGGTCTATCTCCGGGATTCAACACCCAGATCTCGCCTTGGGTGCATTCTGTAAGCGAGATGTATACAGTTCGGGTTTTTGAAAAAATTCATCCAAATAGATGGTTGAAAAACTCTCTGAAAAATTCTTTGAAAAATTGGTATTGGTATATAGAGAGCAAAAGGTGACCTGCTTTTATAGGCCATTAACACAGTCCTAATGGCAATCTGCTTGCAATCAAAAGATAACTCAAAGTGGAAGGGGATTCTACTTATAAAAGGAATGGGACTCCACTAGCACAATCCCAATAGGACTCTTCCCAAAAATATAAGACTAATAGAATAAAATAAAATAAAAATAATTCCCAATAGGACTCTTCCCAAAAAATATAAAACTAATAGAATAAAATAAAATAAAAATAAAAATTATTTACACTCTTCCTACACCTATCACTTCATAAAGATGTTAGGAGATAAATAATGATGATGATGATAATGCTTGGCCACCAATATATCTATCACTTGGTAAAAATACTAGGAGATAAATAAGAAAATATGTAGGTATGTATTTGGGCCTTTAACATCCTACAACTTTAAAGCATATTACCATTTTCTATAAATAAAAAAGTTTTAACTAATGTTTTCAAAATTGGATTGAATATTGAACCGAAAAAGTTACCAGTTCATGGTTCACTAGTTGAACCAGTGGTCAAACCGCAATCAAATCGATGACATTATAAATATATAATTTATATTTTAATAAAATTATAATAAATTAAAATATATTTTATTAAAAATTTTAATAATATTTTATTTTTTATGTTCAATATGTCAAATTAAATGATAAATATAAATATAAATGTATTAATATATTAAATTTTATTAAATAGAATATGTATAATTATTATAAAAATAATAGTAGATATAAATATTTATATTTGTTTAAATGTTTTATATGATAGAAATTAAAAAACAATTATATAGATATTTATCAAATTATTAATCAAATAGCTTTGTAACATAGTGGTGTGCTAACATTTTGTTAAAAATAAGTCCTAAGTTTAATTCCCCACCATGCAAAGCTCCTTTCATTATTATCAAAACTCATCCCACATTGGAAATCTATAAACCACTTATAGGGTATTTATAACTGTAGAACTTGAGAACAAGCAAATGGGCTTGAAATGAATGAATTTGGGCCAATAGATGGGTATTTATACTTACAAACCTTGGGAACAAGCACATAGGTTAGGAATGAATGGATTTGGGCAAAGCCCATTTAGGTTTTGACCTTGACCAGTCCATGAAGAATGGTCGATGGTATGTCAGTTAACCTTGGGAACAAGCAAACGGGTTAGGAATTAATGGATTTGGGCAAGGCCATTTAGGTTTTGACCTTGACTGGTCCATGAAGAATGGTCGATGGTCTGATTGTCAGTTGTCTCTGTCCATTTCCCTAGATCAGACTGGAAAGGGCATTGATGGACCATCCGACCGATCGGAGCAACCAGTTTTTAAAACAATGATTCTAACAACAAAAATGAACCATTTTATTGTTTCTTTATATTATTTAATTTTAAATATTTTAATAATTTCATGTTATCGTTAATTATATCTTTTACAAAGTTTTATGTTTTGAATGCTACATGATTCAAAAATTATTTATAAAAAGTGGTATTGAACAAATTTAACGAGTTAATTTCATTCACTTTTTTAAGATTTAGGTTAAATACATATGATGATCAATAATTTGAAATTTCATCACACCCATTTTTTATCATTTTTTTTTTTTGCTTACCTTCCATTTGAATATATATATTCAACAAAATATTTTCCCCCAACAAAAGATATATTTTCATTAGAAAAACAGAGAGAAAAAAATTAAGTTGAAAACGAACACAACTCAATTTCAAAGGATAGCGTGAAAGAGAAAATATCTCTTAAAGTCCTAATAAAGTGCCACACGCCCCATCAACTTAACTCAAATTCCTTTTCCTTCAGATTGTTCAGATTTGCTAATTTACTTCATCTTGTTTTAGAAGAAACCCTATATTCAATAAAGATCTTCCGATCCACTCTATTTTCAAAGGGAAATAACTTTGAACTCTCATTTTTCGATAAAAGGTCTTTCTCTAAATAGGCTTGTAGGTATAGGAAGATAAAAGATAAGAAAATGAAAATTAAGAACATACAAATCATATTCAGTTGGTCTCGATGCAAAAACTTCTTTATTATTTGTAAAGATTATAATTTTAGAGTGCTTAAAATTTAATGCCTCAATTATGTTGAAAGGACTATCTTATTCTACTAATTTTTTTTAATAATTATATAGAAGTATTTTCAAATTTCTTATACCAAAGTTTCAATACTACAAAGCCTAAATACTACTAAATATTTTATTTTAATTTTTAAATTAATTTTATTATATAAATTTTAAAATTAAAAATATTAATATTTAATTTAAAATTTCATTGTAAAAGGAATAAAATATAAAAAAATAAATTAAATTTCAATAAAAATTTCAACATTAAGAGATATATTTTTTTTTAGTATTAATCAATTTAAAAAGAAAGAATAATAATTTGTATATTAAAATAATTTATTTAGTAATTATAAATGTGTAGACCCCTTTTTAAAAACCAAAGGCTATTAGTTTTTTTGGGGGATTTTATAGCATTAGGAGGATGCTTTCTCACCACCTGGAGGAGCGGGCAGCACCTTAGACGAGTGGGGGACCCCTTCCTTATACCGAGAACCAGTTGCATAGATGGGTGGTAAGGAGCATGGCTAGCCATGGTGGTGGTTGAAGATGACATGCTTGTTGATCGGTGAACAAGGGAGTGGGTAATAGCTTGGAGGAGAAGCCAGACGAGAGGAGAGAGAAAAAAAGGGTGAGCTCGAACGAAGGAGTTTTCGGAAGAGAGGGGGGGAGAGCAGCTGGAGAAAAAAACCAGTCAAAGGAAGCGAGACGAAGCTTCACTGGGGAAACTCAGGTATGGCCATATTGGATGCCTTTGCTTTCATATTTCTTTTATTTCATTTCATTTTTATTTTTTATTCTTCCTCATTTGCCATTGCTGGTCTTGAACGTCACTTGTTGAGGATTGGACCTTGTTGAGCCTAAGCTCGCTTCACTTGCTCTGTTTTGTTCTTCTTTTTTGCTTCTTCGTTTTCTCTTATAAATGAGTAAGGTATCAAATTTTTTTATTTATTTTGATATTCATTTAATAACATGGATGCTCGTTGTTCGCCCCACCCACCGGGTACAGCAAGAAAATGAATTTAGCATGACTTTGGAACCTGCTCTATTCCTAAGGATCCGTTTGAAACTTCCATGAAAATCTTAGACTCTTGTCTATCGAGAACCCCCTCCAACATATGCTCACCATCAACTTTATCCACGTGCATGGACCCAAATCCAAAGCTAAACACCCTTCATGCCTTCACTACCTTTCATACCCACCTTTTTTTTTATGTACCCATTTTCCTCCATTGCCACGTTCCCATCCTTCATGGACAGCCACACAACTGCCGCCTAACAACCAAGGTTGGGCCACTCGATCCAAAAGATCCTAAGGTGGCAGTCTTCCTCGCTCCTGCAGCCACTCCGACGTAGCTCCAAAGTCGCATCGAAGGCAGCATCAAGAAGCTCCGAGCAGAGCGTGAAGGGTTCGTGAAGATGGCCGAGAGAGGTGCCGCTGGGTTCGCCTCCAAGAGTCGTCATTAAAATGGACGATAGCGTCGGTGGGGGAGCAGTTGTCCTCTTCTCCCCTTTCTATTTCACCTCCTCCAGCACTTGTGGCGGTAAGGCAGCGGCGCTTGGCGGTAAAGACGACGAAGCCCTCCACCGTACTCATGCTCTTGTCCGCTTGCCCGCGCGGTAGTTCATGGGCAGCAGCTCCCACTCCATTCCTCTATTTCATCACAGCCATCATCGACATGCAGGCCCTATTCTTCACTGCCAACCTGCTACCCATTAGCCATCCCTCTAGCTTTTAAAAAATGAGGAGGCGGCACCCCTTGATCTTCATGGTAGCCATTTTGTTGGTGGGCTCCCAAAGCTTTAAGTTGTGGGCCTAGGTTGGTTCAGGTGGGCTTTAAGCCCCATCCTCTAAGTTTAGGCTAGATTAGTGTAGGCCCTAATGGGCCAAGTATTTGGCCCTCTTAAGTCCTTTTTCTAATGATACAAATATGATTTTTATGAAGACTTTAAATTTAATTATACAAAATATCATTTTCGAAATAATTTTCTAAAATTTAATTTTAAATTCGATTTATAAAATTTTGATTCTCGAAAATTCAATTTACCTAAACTTTGTTTTCTTTTTTTTAAAAAAAAAAAAAAAATCGGTTTTCCAAGTTTCCATTCATGAAATAATTTTCTAAGGTTCTAATTTTAGGTCTAGTTCTCCAAGGTCCAAGTTTAATTTTCAATCTCAAAAATTCCACTATTCACTTTTACTCGTTTAAATATTATTTTTGTTAATTATTATTGTTATTCCATATTAATTTATTTATTTATTTTTAAATTTTCAATCACTAAAGTTCAATTCTTCAAAAATCCGACGTTCAAATTTAATTTTCAATCTCAAAAATTCCACTATTCACTTTCATTCATTTAAATATTATTTTTGTTAATTATTATTATTATTTCATATTTATTTATTTATTTATTTAAAAAATTCCAATCATTAAAGTTCAATTCTTTAAAAATCTGACTTTCAAATTTAATTTTCAATCTCAAAAATTCCACTATTCACTTTCATTCATTTAAATATTATTTTTTTAATTATTATTATTATTCCATATTTATTTATTTATTTCTTTAAAAAATTCCAATCATTAAAGTTCAATTCTTCAAAAATCTGACTTTCGAATTTAATTTTCAATCTAAAAAAATTCCACTATTCACGTTCATTCATTTAAACATTATTTTTGTTAATCATTATTATTATTCCATATTTATTTACTTATTTCTTTAAAAAAATTCCAATCATTAAAGTTCAATTCTTCAAAAATCTGACTTTCAAATTTAATTTTCAATCTAAAAAATTCCACTATTCACTTTCATTCATTTAAATATTATTTTTGTTAATTATTATTATTATTCTATATTTATTTATTTATTTATTTCTTTAAAAAAATTCCAATCATTAAAGTTCAATTTTTCAAAAATCTGACTTCCGAATTTAATTTTCAATCTAAAAAAATTCCACTATTCACGTTCATTCGTTAAACATTACTTTTGTTATTATTATTATTATTATTCCATATTTATTTATTTTTAAAAAAAAAATTCAAATCATTAAAGTTCAATTCTTCAAAAATCTGACTTCCGAATTTAATTTTCAATCTAAAAAATTCCACTATTCACGTTCATTCGTTTAAATATTATTTTCATTATTATTATTATTATTCCATATTTATTTATTTCTTTCTTTAAAAAATTTCAATCATTAAAGTTCAATTCTTCAAAAATCTAACTTTCAATCTAAAAAATTTCACTATTCACTTTCATCTGTTTAAATATTATTTTTGTTAATTATTATTGTTATTCCATATTTATTTATTTATTTCTTTTAAAAATTTCAATCACTAAAGTCCAATTCTTGAAAATTCTGACATTCAAATTTAATTTTCAATCTAAAAAATTCCACTATTCACGTTCATTCATTTAAATATTATTTTCATTATTATTATTATTATTCCATTCATTTATTTTACAAATTCTAATAATTAAAGTTCAATTTTTCAATATTCCGTTTTTCAAATTTAATTTCTAATCTAAAAAATTTCACTATTCACATTCAGTTGTTAAATGATTGTTTTCGTTATTCTTATTATCCTGTTCATTTATTTATTCACTTATTCATATATTTAAAATCTCATCTCTAAATAATTTCTCAAATTTTCAATCTCTAAATTCAATCTTCAATCTCTAAAATTCTATTTTTCGCAATTATTTACCTAATCTTTATTATTTCGTCATTATTATTATTTCATTCATTTATTTAATCACTTATTCATTTATTTGAAATCCCGTCTCTAAATAATTCTTCAAATTTCCGATTTCCAAATTTAGTTCTCTGAAATTCCAATTTTTTAATTTTCGAACTTAATTTTTTTCAGTTTCCAATGTTCCAATTCTCACATTTATTCCGTTACTTATTTATTATTATCATTTTATTCATTTATTTTTAAAAATTCTGCTTTCGAATGATTTTCAAGATTTCCAATTTTTTTTATTCAATTTTCATAGTTTCTGCTTCTCAAACAATTTTCGATTCTAATTTCTTTCAAAATTTTATTTCTAAAGTCCCAATTTCCGTAATTTATTTATTTTTTTTTAAATAAACCCCAAACTCTCAAATAATTTTCAAAATTCCAATTTTTTCCAAATTTAATTTCTAAAATTCTCATTCTTATATTTAATTTCTAAAAATCCAATTTTCAAATAATCTCTAAAACTCCAATTTTCAAATAATATCTAAGACTCCAATTTTCAAATAAATTTTAAAAAATCCAGTTTTCCCTCGAACAGTTTTAAGTTCTATTTGGTTACGCGTGTAATATGTTTTGTGCTCTTTATTGTACACCGACCCTATTTTTATGATAGCGCATTGCTCGTTCGTGGCCCAGGTACGCATCAACTCCCATTCTGGTCATTCTTTATGCATGTTTTGATCCCATATGTGCATGGTCGATTTGAGTATCCATTGATTTTCCTATTGATCGCCACGTTAGCTTCATTTTATTAGTAGAGACCCAACTTTAGGGACTTAGAGGGGTGCTACGGTTTTTACTGTACCTTCTCGATAAGTAACCTGACCCCCGAGCCCGATCCGGTTTTTCACATACCACCTTTTCCAAAATAAGGAGTCACACTTAGGGTTTTTTTTCTTATTTTGTTTACCCTTTTAAAAATAAAACAAAAATAAGTGGCGACTCCAAGTCATTTTTTTTTTAATAAATAAAATCATTTTCGAATAAAAATCGAGCTCACCATCGAGTGGAAATCGCATGAGCCGAAATGCGGGGTCCATAAAATGGCGACTCCGTTAGGGATCATTTAGAGGGTCAAGCTTGAACTTAGGATGAAGCAAATGTGGTATTTGATGAGTCAATCAATGAGTACTTGTCTCTTGATTGCACATTGAGAGTTTTTTATGCATGCTTGGATATTGTATTGGGACATTGATATATCGATTATCTTGATTGGGGTTTCGGATGTCACTTTTTCTGTGCTTCATTGCTATATTAGTTTAGTACATTAACATGCCAATTATCATAGACTGCTCATCTTGTTTTGCTTCGTATAGCGATTCTGATTATTCCTGATTGTTCTACTTACTTCACATGTATAGACTCACTATTGCACATCGCTTGACTTGCTATGTTGTTTTCTCTGGCTTGTATATTATCTTGATTGTCTTTGAGCATGATGTTCGTGTCGCTATTCATCCTGATCGTCATAATTTATGTGTGTGCATGAGTGATGTATTCTGTCTACTGCTTAACTGCATGTCGCATGACTACCCTTACTCTGCTTGATTGCATGTCGCCTGTCTATGTGGGCCGCACATCTATCCCCCTACCTCCAACTCTCTTGGTCTCAGTCATTCCCTTCATTCTGGTCCTCACTATTGCAAGTGTGAGGCCCTCTGTGTGCTTATTCTTTGACCGAGCCAGAGATTAGGAGTAGGGTATAGCAACAGGCTATATCAATGTATGGGAGCATTCTGGAGGAGAGCAACACTTTGATGTCGATTGGAGTCCGATCATTGAAGACTCGTATAGCCTGGAGCTAGGTCTCATGGATATTTGTGCGGCCAGTGTGTTTCATCTTTTTGTTTTAGCTTCCTAGGGTTTTCGGATGCACCCACACCATTCACTGTGCACTCTAGTTGACCATTGAGCGTTGCGAGTTTGAGAGGTTTTCACCATAGGAAACCCCCTTGGGATGTTGAGATAGTGCATGTGTGGAGGTGATGACCACCTTGAATGGAAGCGCCCCGTCTCTTCGGAGACATACAGAGGGTTGCATACTGTCGGAGGGTATGATCGCCTCTGCTAAGGGATCTTTTAAAGCCTACCCATATCCATTTAGAGCCACCTTGACCTCGTAGGTTGAGCCGTAGATCATTCGATTAGGGTTCACTCCCTACATGTGGGTGCATCTGAGAGCTTTCAAAGCCTCTGTAGCCACAGTTTGGATTCCGATACTTCTTCTTTAGTCTTCAATTGAGGGTGTACAGAGATCAGTATGAGTTTGAATAAGGTCAGAAAGTCTGCCTTCACTTAGATGTCTTGCTTGTTTCTGTTCAGATTATCATTTCTTCCATGCTTTCTCCGAGCCATATCCTTATTCATTTCTTCGCGCTTTTAGGATCGAATCTTTGTTCACAGTCTGGATACGCCTTCTTGGGTTAGAGTAGAGGGGAGATTAGTCCGGTATTCTAAGAGATTGAGTATGGATCAGTAGGTTGTTACAGTGGATCAGTTTACGGCCGTCATGGCTTCTATCCAAGAGGCTTTGGCTAGCCTTAGGCAGGAGATTGGTAGCCAGTAGAGTAGACCACTCGTAGTTCATGATGAGACTCTTCATGATTTGCCGCCACAGCCACCACCACCACCTGTTCCGACGGTGCCTCAGGCCTCACCTTATGTATTGCATGGGCATTCTGAGGTTGCCCCACCTGCAGTCATTCAGACCACAATCACTAATGACGCTCATGCACATATGGACCGTATCGAGCAGCATCTGAGGCAGATGAGAGTGTCGATGGATCAGTTGTTTGGGATGATCTCGAGGGTATGCCGGTGGCCAGTTTGCTGGCTCAGTTCAGGATGCTCGACATTGAGAGGTACACGGGCATTGGTTGTCCTCGCATCCACCTCAGACTCTATAGCACAGTGATGAGAGCACACGGATTGGATGAGTCACAGATGATCATTTTATTCCCGCTATCTCTGAGTGGGGCAGCCCAGCGCTGGTTCGCATTCCTAGAGTCTTCACGATGCCGGACATGGGACGACTTGGCCCAGGAGTTCTTATGATAGTTTTCATTTAACACTGTGATGGATGTATCGAGGAGAGAGCTCGAGGCCCTGAGGTAGAGGATAGACGAGTCAGTTTCATCCTTCATCTCCCGCTGGCGCGGGAAGATTGCCGAGATCATTGACAGGCCTCTAGAGAGGAATCAGATACAGATGGTTTTGAGGAGCCTATAGCCCAGGATTGCCAGACACGTGGTTGGGGTACTCTTCATAGATTTTGGTTCGTTGGTTTTGGCTTTGTACAATGCCGAGGACGGCATCTTGAGAGGATTGTGAACTGATTCTTCCCCTAGTGATGTTAAGGGGAAGAAACCCTTTGGAGGACAGAGGTCAGTTGATGTGAGCGCCATCGGTTCTTCTAGTCAGAGACCTCTCAGGCGCCATCAGCCGATCCCACAGCTTCTCGAGACTCATCCTTCATATCCACTTCAACAGTATAGGCCACGGGCGCCTCGTCCGACTCATGATCAGTCCTACATGCCACAGACTTTGGCTTTGCCTTACTATGCCACCCAAGGCATCGAGAGGTCACCTGTCTCATACAAGGCCATAGGACAGCCGTGCTATGCTGCTCAATTCACTGCGAGACCCATAGCGCCTTATCCCCGACCCAGAGCTCAGCAGGCTTCTGCTCCATTTGCTTTGAGGACGCACAGGCAGTTCTCGCAGTTAGGCATGCCGTTGAGCCACGCTCTTCGAAAGCTTATAGAGGCCGGGTTATTGACTGCTCTCACCCCTAGGCCACCCCCTCAGCCTATTCCACCTCAGTTCAAAATGGATTTGCACTGTGCATACCATCAAGGGCCTGGACATGAGACCGATCGATGCACTGCTTTAAGGCATGTCATTCAGGATTTGATCGACCAAGGTTTGGTGCACTTGGGTCAGCCAAGTGTGACCACAAACCCATTACTTGCCCACACTACACATGTCGTTCCTCCACCGGCCGATGGCATACATTTCTTGGACTTCGTTGAGCTTGACGATCACGTCCATATGCTTAGTTGAGATGATTCAGACCCAGAGCCTATTGTGTCAAATGGTATTTATGAGATGGACAAAGCGACTTTGGGGCCTTGGATGCCCGTTTCATTCGGATTAGTTCCCAGTGCGGCATCGGTATAGACTGTCATTGTTGAGCCATTGATTTTTCCACATTACAGTGTCCAGACGTCATTCATCTTGATCCCGGATGTTGAGGAGGTTCAGGTTCCACGTGTTGATGATTCTCAGACTCTAGATGTTCAGTATATTCTCCGAGGAGGTAGAGTGTTGCGACAGCCACCTCCCGTAGCAGCTAGGTCAGTTGAGGGTATATCTGCTCCCGAGGAGGTCAGAGTAGAGGACGACGAGATTTTGAGACAGCTACAGAGCACTCAAGCTCGTATTTCCATCTAGAGCCTGTTGGCATCCTCGAGCACCCACCGTGATGCTCTGATTCGAGCCCTGAGCCACATCAGAGTCGATACTACCACTTCTCCTAAGAGATTGATTCATATGATGACGGCCGACAGAGCCACATGCATTGTATTCTTCGATGATGACTTGCCACCGGAGGGCTCGGACCACATGCGTCCACTCTATATATCTGTCGATTGTTCAGGCCACCGAGTCCCATCTATCCTTCTGGACAATGGCTTGGCCCTAAACGTCTATCCTTTGGCCACCGCCATTGCCCTCGACTACGCACCATCTGACTTCGGTCCCTCCACTCAGACCATTCGCGCATATGATAGTACTCGGAGGAAGGTCATGGGTACATTGGAGATTGAGCTATTGATTAGTCCGACCACTTTGTTGTCGTGTTTCAGGTTTTGAGGATTCCTACATCCTTTAACCTACTTCTGGGCCGATCATGGATCCACAGAGCCGAGGCCATTCCTTATTCCCTTCATCAGAAGGTGAAGTTTATTCATGATGGCCAGGTTGTTGTGGTGCAGTCTATAGGAGATGTGTTCATTTCTGCCGAGCCTGTACTTCAGATTAGTCACACTGATGACGATATTTTTCTGACCGGATTCACCTTCGACGAGGTGCAAACTCTGGAGATAGAGGATTTCTGTCGAGACTTTGTAGCCATGTCTTTCGACCAGCACAGTAGCACGGTAGTGCTTGACATGATGAGGGGTATGTCTTAGCTTCCCGGCATGGGGTTAGGCCGGCGTCAGTACGGTCCTAGTGAGTTCATGGCCTTCCTTGATCACGACGTAGCATTCGGACTCGGGTTCATCCCCACTGAGGCTGATTATCGTTATATGGAGCGATTGCCCAAGGAGAGGGTGAGGGCTCGACTGACCCATATGCCATTTTATTATCCTATTCACCCATATACCATGAGCCTAGCAGATTACTTTGTGAGGGCGTCGGAGCCACATGCACCATCTGATGGGATCATCGGAGGACTTAGCACCACCCAGGAGGTCGAGCTTCAGCGCCTCGTCCGGCAATTACGATTGAGTGACGGAGCCCTGGCCCTTCAACTTCTGCGTTGATCACTCCTTCTTCCCCAGATCGCACGAGCCTTATGATGCTTTGCTTCCTGAATGAGATCGATGATCACGGGACATTTGTCGAGAGCAGCAACATAGTAGACAAAGTCATGCCACATGACGAGTACGTTGATGAGATGATCGCGATGAGCTTGAGCCAGATCAAGGAGATGGCCCCGCTTGAGCTCGCTTCACCATTCGATCTCTTCGGGGTGTCCGTCCTCAAGATCGTCGAGGAGATCCAGGTCGCCCCCGTTCTGGAGATTGCTGAGGATGTTATAGTTGTTGATGGTTTGTTTGATGGCCCTGTTGGCTTAGTTAAGAGAGCGTCCGACTTTGTGGACCCACCTCTTTCCTTTAATGTCTTATCGGGATTTGTCTCCCATCATGATGATGTTTCTGACTCTTCATCTATGGATTTGAGCATTTTTTAGTATTTGTCTGTCTCTCATGTTATTGCTTTACCCGCACCATCCTCACCCACATCACAGATTTTTTACATTGATGATGAGATTGCATAGCATGATTCAAACGATGACTCATCTTCTATTTCTGATTCGAATCCCATTGATCAGAGAGTTTCACATGTTGTAGGGGACACAGAGATTGTTGATTTCGGCACAGCAGATCAGCCTAGGGAGTTGAGGATCGGATCAGATTTATCTGTTGATGAGAGGGATAGCCTCATCCAGTTGCTCATAGCATACTTGGACATTTTCGCATGGTCCTATGAGGACGTGCTAGGCCTTGATCCATCTATCATCCAGCATCGTTTGCCACTTCTGCCCCATGCCAGACCGGTTAAGTAGAAGTTGAGACGATTGCATCCTCGTTGGAGCTTGCAGGTAAAGAAGGAGATTCAGAAGCAGCTCAGTGTAGGATTTTTTTCAGTGGTCAAGTACCCGGAGTGGTTGGCCAATGTCGTCCTTATTCCCAAAAACGACGGCAAGGTGAAAGTCTGTGTTGATTTTCGAGACCTCAACAAGGCCAGTCTGTGCCTACATGATTTTTCTCTTCCACACATCGACATGCTAATTGACAGTACGGCAGGTCATTCGATGTTGTCCTTTATGGACGGATTTTTCGGGTGCAGTCAGATCTTGATGACTTTAGAAGACATGGAGAAGACGTCTTTCATTACCAAGTGGGGTACTTATTGCTATAGAGTCATGCCCTGGATTGAAGAACGCAAGAGCCACTTATCAGAGAGCGGTCGGGATGTCGAGGTTTATGTAGGCAACATGATAGTGAAATCCTGAGATAGACCAGATCACCTGACAGCTCTGGAGAGGTTCTTTGAGAGGATCAGACAATTTAGATTGAGACTCAATCCCAAGAAGTGCATTTTCGGAGTGACTTCTAGGAAACTCCTTGGATATATGGTCAATGAGAGAGGCATAAAGGTAGATCCGGATAAGATCAGAGCCATTCTTGACATGCCTGCACCGAGGATAGAGAGAGAGGTCAGAGGCTTCCTGGGTAGACTTCAGTACATCAGCAGATTCATTGCCAGATTGACAGACATCTGTGAGCCCATTTTTCGACTCTTGAGGAAAAGTCAACCTACTATTTGGGATGATCAGTGTCAGCGTGCATTTGAGAGGATCGGAGAGTACTTGTTGTCACCTCCAGTCTTAGCGCCTCCTACACCAGGTCGTCCCTTACTCCTATACCTATCAGTTTCAGACGTAGCATTGGGGTGTATGTTAGCTCAGCTTAATGATTCAGGCAAGGACCAAGCTATTTATTATATGAGTAACAGGATGCTAGACAATGAGACGAGATATGTCATGATTGAGTGTTACTGTTTGGCATTGGTTTGGGCCACACGCCAACTGAGGTATTATATGATAGAGTATTTAGTGCACTTGATATCCCGTTTAGATCCTCTGAGATATTTGTTTGACAAACCCGCCTTGGTTGGTCGGCTCATAAGATGGTTGGTACTTCCAATCGAGTTTGACATCCATTATGTCACTCAGAAGTCCATCAAAGGGAGCATTATCGCGGATCACCTAGCTTCTTTACCAGTTTCCGATGGCAGAGCCATTAATGATGACTTCCTGGACCAGGATGTCACTGTTGTGACCAGTTTATCAGGTTGGTGCATGTACTTTGATGGTGCAGCCAACCATTCTGGATACGGGATTGGCGTCTTGTTGATATCCCCTCATGGTGATCACATTCCCAGATCTGTTTGTTTGGCATTCTCGAATCGACATCCTGCCACAAACAACATTGTTGAATATAAGGCTTGTATCTTGGGATTAGAAAAGGCCCTAGAGCTCGGGATTAGACAGATAGAGGTGTTTGGTGACTCCAATTTGGTATTGAGACAGATTCAAGGCGAGTGAAAGACTAGAAACGCGAAGCTTAGGCCTTACCACGCATATTTAGAGCTACTGGTTGGGAGATTCAATGATTTGATATACACCCATCTGCCTAGAGCGCAGAACCAATTTGCTGATGCCTTAGCTACTCTAGCTTCCATGATTGACATTCCTGTTGATGTCATTATTCACCTATTGTTGATTGAGTCAAGATCTGCTCCTGCGTACTGTTGTCTAATTGATGATACGAAGATAGATGATGGTCTGCCCTGGTACCATGACATATATCACTTTCTGAGACTTGGCGTGTATCTTGAGGCTGCCACAACCAAGGATAGGAGAGCATTGAGACAGTTAGCCACTCGATTGGTGATTTGTGGCAAGACATTGTATAGACGATCGGCTGACGGGATGCTATTATTATGCTTGGACCGAGCCTCTGCTGATAGAGTGATAAGAGAGGTTCATGCAAGAGTCTGCAGACCACATATGGGAGGACATATGTTGGCCCGTAAGATCATGAGGATTGGCTATTTCTGGTTGACCATGGAGACGGATTGTTGTCAGTTTGTTCAGAGATGTCCCGAGTGTCAGATACACGGAGATCTCATTCACGTGCCGTCCTCGGAGTTGCATGCACTGACTTCACCATGACCATTTTCTGTATGGGGTATTGACATCATCGGAAAGATTTCGCCGAAATCTTCCAGTGGTCATGAGTTCATCCTGGTCGCCATCGATTACTTCACCAAGTGGGTGAAGGCCGCTTCGTATGCGAGATTGACATCATCTGGAGTTGCTAGTTTCATCAGGTCACACATTATCTATCGCTATGGAGTCCCTCATGAGCTGATTTCGGATAGAGGGATACATTTCAGGGCAGAGGTAGACACTTTAGTGCGGCAATATGGCATCCGACACCATAGGTCCTCTGCGTACAGGCCGCAGACGAACGGGGTAGTAGAGGCCGTGAATAAGAATATTAAAAGGATCTTACGGATGATGATTAAGACTTCTCGGGATTGGTTGGAGAAGCTTCCTTTCGCATTATGGGCTTACCGGACTTCTTTTCACACCTCTACAGGAGCCACACCCTACCCTTTGGTATACGATATAGAGGCAGTGTTACCAGTCGAGATAGAGATGGGTTCATTGAGGGTAGCATTAAAGCAGCAGATTCTCGAGGTAGCTTGGGCTCAGGCTCGATTTGATCAGCTCAATCTCCTAAATGAGAGGAGATTGAGAGCAGCTGACCACATTCATGCATATCAGAGGAAGATGGCCCGCACTTTCAAAAAGCGGGTCAAGCCCTGACCACTACGGATAGGTGACTTGGTTCTGAAGATCATCAGGGGATTGATCAGAGATCCTAGAAGGAAGTTCAGACCCAACTGGAGCGGACCTTATTTCATCAGGGAGTTGACCCCAGAGGATGTTGCATGGTTGATGGATTTAGATGGAAACCGATTCTCAAAGTCGACCAATGTGGATCAGCTAAAGAGGTACTATGTTTGAGACCATGGTCGTAGGATGGTGGCCGTCATTTCGATTAGCCATATACCTTGTTATTCCCTTTTGATATATAGTCTGTTGCTAGCCCATTGAGCCTCGCATGAGCATTATAGCATTTCTTTCTTATCACCTTGCTCACATTTTCACACCGGGATAGGGGCCCTTTTGGTGTATGCATTCATTTTTTGGGAGTTTTGTGAGCCTTGGACCTAGGGGCACATTCTTCTCATTATCTCTTCTCATCATTGCATCACTGCATTCCATTGTATCTCATTGGTTGTGTTCTTCATCTATTCTTCTTTATTCTATCTACTACTTGTTTTGCTTCATATTCTTTCCACCCCGAGTGGTGATCTTCCTCAGTTCATTACATGGAGGGTAGTCACATCATTACCACTATCTATCCAACAGATACTGGTTCAGAGATTCTTAGTTTGAAAAGGTTATCTTGTCAGAGAGAGTTTTTGTTACCTTAGCGTTCGAGAGCGCATCTATCCATTATTGATATCATATTTGGCCTTATTTTGTTCATGTTCAAGGTGTGTACATTTGTATATATGTAAAAAAAAAAAACGCATGTGTATTATTTTCTATCATTGAGTGTGTATGTTGATGTTCGAGGGTCACTTGATTGAGTATGTTTGTTGATAGGAGTTCATATGTGAGCTTTCCAAGACCCTCTATGCTTTGTATTCATTTTTATTGTATATTTTGAGAGCAAGATGAGTGACCTTCTCTTAGGAGCTCTAGGTCATTGTCCATTCCATCATTACGTTCACTGTTGATGTGACTTCACTCCATGTCTTATTTGAGTTGATCACTACTCCTCTTTGTGTTATTTGTTTCATCATCATCCTCGTTTTCGCTTTGGATTCATCATTTTCACTTCACATCTTATTCTTTTCTTACAACAACCCATCTCGGGTTTGATACTCTCTTCACATCATCATTACACATATCATTATCAGTTCATTTTGCTTCATTTGTCTCCTTATCGACATCATATTCATGTTAGGCATCCTCAGGTCCATGGCTCACGGGATTCACTATACATGTTGCATTTCATATATGAGGGCGTGGGTTTTTTATCATTGGGTATTTGAGCCTAGTTTTCCTTCATTTCTATCACCCTATCACCTTGGCCTACGTTACGTCCCGTGTCTTAAGACCACCCTGAGGCCATGGGATCAGATGTCGTCTTTGACAGCCTCTACTTGGACGAGTGTTTGAGATATGGTTGATATTTAGATATTGTCATGCTTCCTTCTTCTAGGAGTCGCCTCTTTGATGTGTAGGTCTGATTCAGTTGTGTTCGGATTACCGGGATTATGCGTTTGACGATGGATGATTTGGTGTCACCTGATTTTTGACCTATCGTACCTCTGATGCCACACTGGGGCATATCCCATTTCATTTAGAGGTTTATGGATCCTCATGGACTTGCACGATCATCATCACTTACTAGATGCTCACTGTGACGTGGACATGATCGTTACCTTATCATGATTCCTCAGTGGAGTCTCCCGAGAGCCATCCAGCTAGGCTCGCACTTCTCGGCACTTAGATGCCATCATGCTTCTCCATCCGGGAGGTACATCTTGGATCTGTGGGCACGATTCAGTTATGGATTCGAATGACCAGGATTACATGTTTGATGAGAGATGGTTTCATGTCACTTGTTCTTCTGACCTGTCACACATCCGATGCCATACTGGGGCATATTTCCGTTTCAGATGAGATTTACGGATCTTCACAGAGGTCATATGTTTGATGAGAGATGGTTTCATGTCACTTGTTCTTCTGACTTGTTATGCACCTGATGCCATACATGGGCATATTTTCCATTTCAGATGAGATTTATGGATCTTCACAGATGTCGCATGTTCGATGATAGATGATTTCATGTTGCCCGGTCTTCGACCTATCATATGTTTGATGCCATACTGGGGCATATTACCATTCAAGATGAGATTTACAGATCTTGGTGGAGTTGCGCTCTTATCCCCATTTGCGAGACGTACATCGAGACGATGATCTATTCGCTATCTTTAAGATGATTCCTCAGTGAAGCCTCTTGGGAGTTGTCCAGTTAGGCCTGCACTTCTCGACACTTAGATGTCATCATGCTTTCCTTCTGGGAGACGCCCCTTTGATTTGTGGGTCTAATTCAGTTATAGACATGGATGACTTGGATCGCGAATTCGATGATGGATGATTTGAGCTCATCTGACTTTCCGACTTGTCACATTTATGATGCCACACTGGGGCGTATTCCCCATTTCGGTCGAGATTTGTAGATCCCCCACTGATTCGCACGATCACCCTCGATTTTGAGATACACATCGGGTTGATGATTCGATTTCATTGTGTCCTGATACTCCGTGGAGCCTCTCTTGAGTCTTTCAGCCGGATTCACGTTTTCTGATATAGTCATGATTCTTAGACGGAGTTATCTCAGGAGCGTGGATTCCCACGTCACCATTTCAGTGGAGTACATGTTAGATCCTTTGTACGTCCCCATAGAGTTATTCTTGAGTTATCAAGACAGATCAGATATATCTGATGCCATACTGGGGCATATTTCCCTCCTTTAGCTATGGAGATGATCATTCTTTCACAGATCTATTATAGTTTTCATTACTCGGTCAAGAGATATTGCATTTGCTTCACTGGTCACTATTCCTGTGCTTTTCGTCAAGATGAGCTTTCAGTGGAGCACGATATTCGGGTTTTGATCGCCCCACTAGCCAAGACTATTCAGTAGATTGTTATGTCGAGATCGTGGTATGTCTTTTACTAGACTACTCCCTGAGACTATCGGATTATCCGTTCGGGATGACGATAGATTCTTCCGGCAAAGCATTATGAGTTAGAGGAGTTTGGCTTATTGCGACACTCCGACAGACCTCGTGATTTCATTGAGCAGTTCATGAGACTATGTTGACCGTCAACCTATCATTCTGACTCGCTAGCAGAGCATCTTTCGGGACTCATGGAGTCTCTTTCAGACCCTTCCAACGGATTGAGGGTTGCGGCGGCACGCTACACTGGGGCATATTCCCCCCCCTCATCATTTCCTTGCAGTTTGGCATTTAGAGCCACCATCCATTATCGATTATGATGTTCAAAATCATCCATTTTCAGCCTGGTGTTCAGAGCCACCATGTCCTCTCGATTACGACGTTTAGAGTTGTCTTTCTTAGCTTGACATTCATAGTTATCACTGGCGTTCACAGCCGTTGTTTTTGCTTGGCATTCATGGCTATTATTTTTAGTTTGGCGTTCAAAGCCACCATTTATTCGTAGTTTGGCATTCAAAGCCATGTTCATAGTTCGACATTCAGGGGTCATTATATCATTTTCCGTTTTGGCGTCCAGAGCCATCATCGTCGCTTCTCAGTTTCGGCGTTCAGAGCCATCATCATCGCATTTTTGCTTTCAGCGTTCGGAGCCATCATTATCGCTTCTCAGTTTCGGCGTTCAGAGCCATCATCATCACATTTTCAGCTTGATGTTCAGAGTCGCATTTTTAGTTTCGGCGTTCAGAGCCATCATCATCGCATTTTTGGTTTTGGCATTCAGAGCCATCATTATCGCTTCTCAGTTTCGGCGTTCAGAGCCATCATCATCACATTTTCAACTTGACGTTCAGAGTCGCATTTTTAGTTTCGGCACTCTAAGCCATCATCATCGCATTTTTGGTTTTGGCGTTCAAAGCCATCATTGTCGCTTCTCAATTTCGGTGTTCAGAGCCATCATCGCATTTTCAGTTTGACGTTAAGAGTCACATTTTCAGTTTCGGCGTTTAGAGCCATCATCATCGCATCTTCAGTTTCGGCGTTCAAAGCCATCATCTCTTTTTAGCTCGGCGTTCAGAGCCACTACTTCTTCACAGTTTCAAGCGTTCAAGGAGCCGTCATTCTCACATTCGGGCGTTCAGAGTCACCATTCCTTCCCAGCTTGACATTCAGAGCCATCATCCTATCATGATCGGGTGTTTGTCCCCACATTTTCAGCATTCAGAGCTATATTCAGGTGTTCAGAGTCATCATCCACACTCAGGTGTTCAGAGCCATCGTTCACATTCAGGCGTTCAGAGTCATCGTTCATCTTCAGGCGTTCAGAGCCATCGTTCACATTCAGGCGTTCAGAGCCATTGTTCACATTCAGATGTTCAGAGTCATCATCTACATCTAGGCGTTCAGAGCCACATTACTAGCATTTAGTATTGCCATTTTCTTTTAGATTAGCATTCAAAGTCATTCTTATCGTTCAGAGCTACTTTCATTAGTTTTTGGCGTTCAGAACTGTGCATTCATTTTGGCATTCAGAGCTATTGTCCATTTTGGCAGCGTTCAGAACTACATTACTAGCATTTAGGATTGCCATTTTCTGTTAGATTAGCATTTGGAGCCATTCTTATCGTTCAGAGCCATCACTTATCTTCGTTTAGGCGTTCAAATCCATTACTCATCTTCTGTTTAGCGTTTGGAGTAGCGTTTTCAGTTCGACACTCAGAGTCCTCATGTCTACCTTTCGTTCGGTCCATCACCATTTTCCCCATTCTAGCGTTTAGAACCATTAGGCACACTCCTTTGGGCCTTCTAGCTCATTTCTTTTCTTTAGTTTTGGCTTTCAAAGTCGTGTTTCATACTCATTCATGCATCTTGGGTCTTTTTTTTTCTTAGTTTTGGCGTTCAGAGTCGTTGTACGCATCCATTCAGGCATTTTGAGTCACCATCTTCTTTCCCCTTTCTGACGTTTAGAGTCATTTCCCTTCAATCATATCATTCAGAGTCATAGTCCCTAGCATTCATATCCATTGGCATTGCATATATTGCCTTCATGGGTTTGCATTCACCCTCATTTTCCTCACCTCGTCACCTTGTGCTTATCGTTCATTCATCATTGCTCTCCTAGATTCCCCTTTTCACTGCACATGACATGGTCATTCAAGTTCATGCCACTTATATCAGCCATGTTGTTAGGCACCTTGCAGCTGGCATTCTTTTGTAATTCACATAGGGCAGCCTTCTTTGAGTGTAGTCTTTTCTGTTCTTCAGGGTGGTTCGACCGTTACTCATTTTGATATGGTTTTTCGAGTCACTTTTGGAGACGTCTTAGAGGAAGCCTGGGTCCTTAGTGTGGCTTCAGAGTCATTTTGAGACATCATTTTCTTTTAGGATTAGAGCCTTTGTGTTCGTCTATTCGTTTGAGTGAGTCCGAGTTTCACTAACATCCTTTTGGGGGTCTCCTTGGTTCTTCGGTAGAGTTCACTTCATTCCACTCATCCTTCACACTCTCATTTCATTTCGATGTTCATATTCTTTACACTAGTAAACTCCCTATTTTTAAACCAAGTGTAATGGTTTGATGATATTATTTTATTATTACCTTTTTATTTTTACAAGTTGAAACAAAGGGGCCTTTCATAAATCACCCAGGAGTGGAATTTAGTCATTTTTTTGAAGTGGGGAGGGGGGGACTTCCTTATGCATGAAAGCAGCCGCATGGGACGTGTGGCAAAGAGGCATGGCCGGCCATGACAGTAGTTGAGGAGGACATGCTGGCTGATCGATGAATAGGAGAACGGGTAGTGGCTTGCCAAGGAAGACAGAAATAAGGAGTTCTAGAGGGAAATGAGAAGGAAAGGAAAAAAAAAAAAGGAAGGTGGGAAAGAAAGAGAGGGGGGGACCTGGAAAGCGGATGAGCGTATTCTGATGAAGGTTGCAGAGATGTTCCGGTAGTGAAGGTTTCTGAGAGATATTTTAAAGTGGAAGGTGTTTGCAGCTCGTTGCGAACCAAGCGATTTCGCTCCAAAGGAATCACTTAGGATTGATCAATTTGCACCTTAGGGTCTCCACTTTTATCTCGTTTTGTTTCGTTTTCAGTCACACCTTGCCTCATTTCTGATATTTGGATGTTTTTCTTAACCATTTGATGTATTAAACTTGTTCCTCATTTCCTATATGGATTGGTCTCTGTTTTTCCCTGTTTGAGTTGCATGTTGGCTATGATATTTGTTCGCATGTTAAGACCATTCAAGCCTTCCCACCAGTTTTCTTAAACTCCTTGATTCCCATAAAAATGGAGTGGGATTTGATGGTATTACTTCTTTCACGTACTCTATTTTTTTCTTTATTTCATCTTCTATTTCTGGCATTCTTTTTTTGGGCGTTGGGGTTTTGTTTGAGCTGGCCATCTGAATTGGAGTGTTTCTAAGGGAACTCCGCATCAGGACCTTTGGGAGATACTGTCATGTTGCCCATCATACGAGCTGAAGGTCAATAGGCTCAGGGCATTGAGAATGCATTAACAGTTTTGAACAGGTGGTGGGTATAAGAATTTGGGCCATGATGAACGACTGTGGTTTCTATGTCACTTGTTACAGTCATTTAAAGGAGTTGAGGTGAAACTAGTGCTGGGAAGCATGTTTTTCATATCTTTTCAATATGTTCTGAGCGTATTGTGATTGAAGGAGCGAGAACTGTAGCTTGTTGCTAACCATTCAACCCAGAGTAACTCATCAATAGAAAAGAGGGAACAGCCATAGCAGAAGAGCCTCATTTCGTCCCTGGAAAAGCCTTAGTGCTATGAAAAGCTTACTATCACTTCATGTTGATGAATCAATGGATACCAAATAAGGAATCTGGTCATTGCAGCTTGGTTTATCAGAAGATAATAAATGGATACTTAATCCGGACGCTGTGAAGCTAGTACAGACTGAAGAATCTGATAGCATGGATGCAGATTTGAACAATGAAGCTCACAAAGAGCTTCAGTTGATGCATGTGGGGCCATCAAAAGTTGAGGGAACTTCCACTTAAAAAAAAAATGTTGAATGCCCAGAAAATGCAAAAAGGGTATGAGAAGTAGCACCGGGATATTGTATTCATCGGCCACGGGATGAATTGGGAAGTGCAATATTGATGGGTTTACTCCACATGTGTGCATGGCCACCCTTTTACCCCTACATCCCACTCACTGCTCACCTCCTGTTTCATCTCTCTACACCACACACCATTTTTCCAATACCTACCACGTACCCCATCTCTTCCACCTTTGCATGGCCCACAAGACCTTTTACAAAATCCACCCTCTATCGTGCTCCCTGTCGGCTTATCCCTATTCTCATACCCATTGAAGCTATCACACTCCCCACCCCTCACATTTTCGATAACCACCACAAGCATACACACTTATTTCATTCTCTCACTATCTTCAAATCACCCCTTACGTTTGACCCGTTTTCTTTTCCCACCCATTATTTCCCTAGCCTCCCACGCAGATGTTGTGTACACGCACGTATGATTCCCTAGCATCCTTTCAACGCATTCCCATGACATTTGTTCTATACCGAGCATAAACCAAAAGCCAAATACTCCTCATACCCCATCCAACTTTTCATCCGTTGCACTTAACAAGAAGAAAACCGTCAACAGGATCACCCATCAGATACAACTCAACTTCGATCCCTTAGCTCAACTAGTCTCTCATCCTATTCTTCTTACCAAAACATTCCAACCACTAAACCTAACAACCCCAAACCCACCGAATCGGTTAAGGTCATACCTTCTGCACCTGATGAGCTCAAGCGCACCAATTTTCTTTATCTGGAACCTCAACTAACTCTCTTCGGGTTTGGGAGTTTCAGCTATGGCCATGTCATGGTACTTTAAGATGCCCGAATTCGAGTTTAAGCAGTCATGAAAGACTCCCTGCAAGCTAACAGCATTGCCTAATACAGGTTTTGTTACTCCGATCTGTGGGCATAGTTCGCTTTTGAGAACGTTCCATACACTCAAAATAATATCGATGCCTCCTAAGCCACTACTTTTGAATCAATACCTAGAGTTGGATCTTAGTATTGTCATGCTTGGCTGTTAATATTGGTCCCAGAGGTGCACATTGATCAGTTTCTTTTATCAAATTCCCGGAAAGAGCATATATTCCAAAGCTATTCTCAAGGGCGCATGCGGGAATGAATAGTGAGGCAAGTTTTTCAGGTCCCGGTCAAAGTAAAATAATGGGGCAGCTGCATGGATGGACAATATCTCCTTGATAAAATTCAAGAAGAACCTCAAAAATTGCTTATTGTCATTATGTCGACCGATGCTAACAAGAATGCCAAGAGAATGAAGGAGAAAGAATTAGCTGCTGTCAAGATCAATGCAGCCGACATTGATATCATTGCAAATGATCGCATGTGGGCAAGATCCTATTGTTGTTCGGTGGGGTCTCCGGCTTCTGATGATGATCCGTTTTCTAAGTGCGGGTATGGTGGCACCATTGTGCAAAATGATGTAAGTTATTATGATGGATAATATTTCAAGGAAGATCGTTATGATAATGAATGTGGCAATGCGGAGAATGGTGAGATTATCGAACATGCTCTTTAAGAAGAACTATCACAACTTGCTGTTGACGAAACAGCTAGATTTTCACATGAAGTGGTAGAGGATTTGCAAGTATCTATTCTTCCAAAAGAATGGCCCAATCAATCTATGGAAAATTATGGATTTAGGCATGAGAGCGGCCAGGAAGATATAGATGGTATGGGACTTTCTAGTTCATGTTCTAGTCCTGACGAAAAGTCACACAATGGGGAGGGTTGGTCATATTCTCTAGATTTGACAGATGAGTATGCACTCGATGGTGAAGTAGGCAAAATATTAAATCAGATGGTCTCTATTCCTCATGTTCCTAAAATCAATGGAGAAATACCCTCTCTTGATGAAACAACTCTAGATCATCAGAGACCGTTGGACTGATTGCGGTTATTTGGTTTGGCGGAGCTTAAAGTTTAAGGAGATGGTAATGTCAGTTTCGTTCTATGTCAAATCAAGTTTACTGTACTCCTGAGCGCCACCAATTTATTAGACAACAAGTTGTAAATCAGCTTAGGCCTTACCCAGAGATGTATGAAGGATATGTTCCCACGGTTTATGGTGACTATTTGGAGAAGACGTCCAAGTCTGGAGCATGAGGTGATCATGTCACTTCGCGGGCCCACCCTTGGCCCGCACCCCCAACGACCACCTCCATTTTATTCTTATATATATATATCTATTTGTTTATTTATTCATTTATTCAAATTCTTCCCCTTTGATATCAAGGTTTAACTTTCCATTTTTTTTTTTAAATTTTTGAATTTAACTTTCAAAATCTTTATTCCCAAAGTTTAATTTCTCAAAATTCTTTTCTTAAATCTAATTTTCAAGGTCTCCACTTTCGAATGTTTTTTCAAATCCTCAATTTCTAAAGTTGGTTTTCAAAACTCAAATTCTTAATTTAATTTTCTAAAGCTCCAATTTTTAGATTTAATTCTTCAAAATTCAATTCTCGGAATAATTTTTAAATCCTAATTTTAAATTTAATTTTCCAATATTCAAATTTTTAAGACTTAATTTTCCAAAACTTCCATAATTCCAAATTTAATTTCTAAAATTTCACTTTCAAGTAAATTTTCGAAACTCCAATTCCTTTCAAATCGAATTTTCATTCATTCTCAAATAATTCTTAAAAATCCCAAACTCCCAAATAATTTCCAAAGCTCCAATTTCTTTCAAATTTAATTTTCGAAGTTCCAGTCCTTAAATTTATTTTGCAAATCTCCAATTCTCGAATAAATCTCAAAGTCCCAATTTATTTCTAATTTAATTTCTAAAATTCTCATTCTTATATTTAATTCCTAAAAATTCGATTTTTAAATAATCTCTAAGACTCCAATCCTCAAATAAATTTCAATCCTCCCTCGAACAGCTTAATCATTGTTTGGTAATGCATGTGACATGTTTTGTGTTCTTTATTGTACGCCGACTCTATTTTTATGATAGCGTATCGCTCGTTCGTGTTCCAGGTACGCATCCACTCCCGTTCTGTTCATTCTCTATGCATGTTTTGATTCTCATGTGTGCATGATTGATTTGAGTACTCATTGATTTTCCTATTGATTGTTATGTCAACTTCATTTTATTAGTAGAGACTCAACTTTAGGGACTTAGAGGGGTGCTACAGTCTTTACCGTACCTTCCCAATAAGTAACCTGACCCCCGAGCCCGATCCGATTTTTCACAAACCACCTTTTCCAAAATAAGGAGTCACACTTAGGGTTTTCTTTCTTATTTTGTTTACCCTTTTAAAAATAAAACAAAAATAAGTAGCGATTCCAAGTCATATTTTTTTTTAATAAATAAAATCATTTTCGAATAAAAATCGAACTCGCCATCGAGTGGAAATCGCATGAGCCGAAATGCGGGGTCCACAATATGGTTATTATTTAACATTTTAAATGTAAATTTACATATTATATACATTTAATACACACGATTACTATTTTATATTATACACAATTACTTTTTTATTTTATATTCTATACATTTAAATATTCATTTGAATATATCAAATAACATTTTAGTTTTATTTCTACTTTTATTTATATTTTTATTTTTACAACAATATTTTCAATGATTTAAGACTAACATTAATTTTAAAAAATATATAAGATAAATTCATAATTTCAGACAATGTTGTATTTCTATTTTTTAGACTTTAATATTTTTAAAATAATATTTTATGCAAATACATAGATATATAATTATTTTATTATTATTATTATTTTCCATTCTCATTTTACTAATATTTTATTTTATTTTTAATTTTTAATTTTATTATTTTATAAAACATATTATTTGATTGATAAACCTAATCAATAATCCTATTATTCCATATTAATTAAATAAACTAATACCACTTTTATTTTTTGAATTATATAATGATAATTTACAACAAATAATATTCTAAAAAAATTAGCATAAATCCAATAAATTAATATATGTATAACAATAAATATCCATCATGCATTACAAAATAAATATGAAACAAAGGCAAAAATATTATCTAAAAATAAAATAATATAACTTTTATTTATTTTTTAATGATTTAATCTATTTAAAATAATAATTTCCAATAAATATTATTCAAACAAATATTACATAATCCAAATAAATTTTAAAACTTATATAATAATAAAAACCATATATTACAAAATAACTTGAAATAAAAATAAAGCAAAAATATTACCTTTCAAGATAAACAGCGTGAGTGTCTGAAGAAAAAATAGGAGATATACGGAGAAGTTCCACAAAGAGAAATGGGAGATTTGGATAAAAGCGATGGAAAGTGAAAAACTTGATTTCAAATGGGGAAGAAAGAGAAAATGAGGATGAAGAAGTTTGAAATTGATTTATATTGTAAGGGAAGTTGGGAAGAGGTTGTTGTAGTGCCAACGCAAGCTTTGATGCCAACAATGTTAGTTCAAGAACACAAAGATAAAACAATCACACATACGGTACACGAGGTTTTAACATGGTTCGGCCAACCATGCCTATGTCCACGGATGAGAGATAATGATTCCACTATACAATAGAGAATATTACAGAAGACAGAACCAGATACAACTATTGGGTTCCCAAAACATCCCATGTTTCCCCACTCCTTGTATCCATACCTTACTACGAGCCATCTCGCTCCACCGGGTACCTCCCGTTCTTCCTCACATCTCTATCCACCTTGTATAATCTCTACAGGCCCATCTCCATCTCATAACTTTTTCCCCTCATGACCTAGAATATTTATAGAGATATTTCCAACAACCTTCCTTATTCTATAAGGAAGTCTAATATTACAATAATATATCAACCTAGAAATATTCTATATAATATTCTTTACAAAAAGGAATCTATACTAATTAGGAATTTGGGACACTTCCTAACAGAGGTAGGATGGGTATAGTGTGTAGGATATGGGGTGTGTGTTTAAATACATATATATATATATATATACACGTTTGAATGTTTTAGAAGAAATGACAATACTTGAAACGATCAAATTGGTGGAGTGTTTAAACATTTAAGAAGAAATAACAACAACTCAAACTCTCGTCAAATTGGTTGAGTGCTGTAATGGAATTGTAGTGTAATAGTGTATGAAGTGATGGAGTGTACTAGGTAAGATTCTCCTATGGGCTATGGGTATAGTGCATTGTTGGATTAGGGGAAATGATGTGTGTAGTGGAGGCCTTATGATAAGTAAAATTCGCCTTAAAATATGTGAAATTATTCATTTTTTATAGTAAAATTTTAACTTAAAGATTAATATTTTAAATTTTAAAATTTATATAATAAAATTAATTTTAAAATAAAAAAAACTAAATTAATTATTTTGTAAATAATTATTTAATAAATTTATTTTTTAAACTCATTTTTCACATAAATTGATAATATTTTTTTTTCCAAAGTGAAAGAAAAAAGAATAATAGATAAATATTATTTATCTTATATTAAATTTAGTAAATAAATTAATTAATTTTATAATATATATTTATAATAATTGTATTATTGTATAAGTATGACAGAGAATGGAAAAATTGATTTTTTTAATTTTTATTTTTATTTTTATTCTTTTTTTTTAATTTTTTGGTAAAAATCATCTCTTCAAGAGACAATTTCTCAATTTTTGATTTTCTTAATAAATTAATAATAATTTGTTTTTTAGAAAAAAAATAATAGAAAAAATATTAAATTTAGTAAATAAAATTAATTAATTTTATAATATATATTTATAATAATTGTATTATTGTATAATTATAGTAGGGAATGGAAAAATGGATTTTTGAATTTTTTTTTTTTTTTTTTGTGAAAATTGTTGGTGAAAAATCGTCTTTTCAAGAGATGATTTCTTACTTCTTAGTTTTTCTTTCTTTTGAAAATTGTCTTTTTTTTTTTTTTTCCAAAGTTGTATTTTCAAGAGACAATTTCTCATATTTTAGAAAGATGATTTAAAATTTTTTTTAAAAATGGTATAAATAGTATTTTGAAGAGACGATTTAAAAAAAAAAAAAATCATCTTTCTTACCTGGCAAAAATTGCTGTAGATTTGGAATTATTTTTCCTACTATGGTAGTTTGAGAATTATTTTCTAAAACTACAGTATTCTTATAAAAAAATCCCACTTAATGTACCGACCCTTCATATGTTCTTAGTTTTACCATCTTTTGATATTGTGGTTTTTGGTACCTACCTCTGAGGGCTATCCTTTGAATTACTTCAAGACCATCAACAAATAAGTCTTTTTTCTTTTGCAATTAAAAAAACTTGTTTTTGAGAAAAAAAAACAATGAGTTGCATGAGTTGGATTCAATTGTTACATGACTGGAATACAATTTTGTAAATGGGTGCTCTCAGTATTTCAACAAGCTTGGAATAAATATATCTTATAGTATTTTTTTCTTCTTGGTTTTATTTTTTCTTTAACTTATTTATGATCTATGGAGAATAGAGACAAGATTTTGATAAACCTCGTGAGTATCTAGCTACTTCTAGTTTAAAATACAATAGGATAATTTTGAATTCTTGTTTAATTGTTCAACTTACACAATGGATTCTTAATATGTTTCAAAAACTTAGATCTTTCAGTAAATTAATATTTTTTATTTTTTGTTTTAACTAATTTTATGCACTATACAAAAAAAAAAAAAAAATTGTGCTCTTTATCATTCTTTTTTTCTCTTTTTCAAAATTAGGTTGCTTATATGTTTAAAAAGGTATTTGTCCTATGATAATAATTTTATAATTATACATTCCCTTTAATATGCAAAATGTTGTATCACTTAAAAAGTTGATAATGCATTTCTAATATGTTAATAGTGAGATGTTAGAGTTTGATTGCTTATGAGATGAAAAATTAGAAAATTACTGTAAACATTTAGGGTTTTTTTGGCCATATTTTCTTAAATTTGTTTTTAAAAATTATTTTTAAGTTGAAGAATAAAAAACAAGTTTAAAAAAACATAACCCAAATGAATCCACATTTTTCTTTTATTTGTAAAAACTAGTGAAAACAATTCATATTTATTCTCTAAAAATTATTCTCTATTTCACTTTGTTTTTAAAAATTGTTTTTAGAGAATGACAACCCAACAATGTTAATTAGAAATTTTTAAAAACAATTTTCTATTTTTAAAAACAGAAAATTGTTTTTAAATCACACAACCAAATAGGCTTTTAGATTCTTAACTTTGGAATTTTTTTTTTAAGTATTAAAAAATTATTTTCTTTTTTATTTATAAGAACCCTAAATTTCTTACTATTCTAAAATAAGATTTTTTTTTTTCCATTTTTTGTAATATAGGTTGTTTCTTGTGGATAAAAAATCTTAATGGCATGAGCAAAATCAGAAAAGAGGTATGCAATTATTTAAATTTTAGATATTGTAATAGAATTCAATCATGTTACACTTAAATGCATAACCCTATGTTAACATTTTCCTACTTGTGCTAATAAAGTGATCCTTTAGGTGTGACCCTTCCTCAGTATACCTCTTTTATCCTTGTATTATTGATTTTTGAGGTAGTTATAATATGACTTGTTCATAACCTATTTTCTTACCGATTACATATTGATTACCATATTACTTTCATTTGAATATAACCAATATAAGGTAGTAATCCTCTAAATTATAATATATATTTCTCAAATCATATCCATGCATGGTTCCCTCTTATTATGTTTCTTCAAATGACATGGAAATATTGATTACCATATTACTTCCATTTGAATATGACCAATACACCATAATAATCCTCTAAATTATAATATATATTTCTCCAATCGTATTCATGGTTCCCTTTTAGTATATTTCTTCATATGACATAGAAATGTTATCCTACTCTACTCAAATGTTTATATTAACATTGATACATTGAGCTTTGATACATCATTCAAGGGAGTTTCTATTCAAGTTTTTCCAACTCTTATAGCATGAACCTTCAATATGCAAGCACTAAAAAAAATGTCTGGACTTCTGTATTTCTAATGTTGATATCAAAACAAAAAAAGAGATAATTACAAAAATAAAAAAATAAAATAAATAAAAATAAAGGAGCAACAAGAGCTATGTTGTCATTCAATAGTATTTGGGTACCATTTTTTACTATAGTATCCTTCTCTCAAAGCATAGGATTCTCAATCTCATTTTATTGCACACCGTATGCATTAAAAAGGAACATCTTAATGAGCTTGCCTTGTTTTTAGTTCACATTGTCTATCACATTCCCTTAAGGTCATGAGCAATCCACTAAGCAGCATGGAAGTAACTATGTTATGGAATTGAGAATTGGTGACTACCAATATAAGTTTGAGGGAGAGTAATAATTATTAGCTAAATCTATGTACTTATTCTTCATATTTAGTGGATTTAACTTGACAATCTATGAACCCTATGACTTTTATATATGTAAGGTCTCTAGGATGCTTTATTGGTGGTTTTTTCACATAAATCATATATTTCTTTATATGATTAAATGCTATTTTTTTAATTGATTAATTATATCCTAATTAAAGTGATGGTACATTAATCTATTTAGATTAGGTTGACAATTTGGTTCCATTGACTTCCACTTCTTTTGAAGATGCAAGATTGTTGTAGAATCAACTTAGAAAGATGCTGATAAATATTGGGAGTTACAAAAAGGATAATGATGATTTAAGAATACATGAAGTAGACAATATGAAAATTGAAAAAGTAGGTGTTTATTTTAATCAAAAAATAAAATTTTGAAGTTGAGCTTCAAGCATACCCTAGAGTCTTAAAAAGATGCTCAAGTGATACTCAAGTGTTGAGAGCGCCTCAACTACCTTTAAGAGATGCTTCAACATCTGAGCTCAAATCTACATAGTTTTGATAATTTACAAAGTTTTAATTCTCATTAATACTAAATCATAAATTATTTCATACTATGCCAAAGTTTAAATGATCATTTTTTAGTTCATTTGCTCAATCAACCAACATATATAACAAATCAATGGAACTTTCATAGACACAACATAGACTAATGAAAATATAAGATAGAAATAAAGAGATAATAACAACAAGATTTAATATACAAAACCTTTGAATAGGTAAACTATCACAGGCCTATAGATGATAAAAAAAAAACAAACATTATGAAAAAAAAAACTGAATACAAGGATTTACTTAACTCAAACCTTCAATCCTCTTTGGAATTGTTTGCCTAGTACCTTCAAACTTAAGTTACCCACTTTCTTCTTTTAGAGCATACTTAAAGTTCACACCAAACTTTCGACCTTTTCTTGAACCTACATAAGAAGAAATTTAGACTTTATCCTAAAGATGACAAATGCAAGAGTGTGAATGAAACCTATATTGAATCAACTCATTTTGAAAGATTTTTAACTTAAAACCCATAAAAAAAAAAAAAAAAAATTCAAACCAAACATCCCAAAATAGATAAAGAATTTGAAGCTCAAGAAAGCCACCTAGCTCTTACAATTGTTAAAGCCTTTTCTAAAAAAAAGGGCTTAAATAGTAAGGTTTTAATCTCCATCTAATAACTCAGATTTGTTTGGAAAAAATAAAGATTTTATAGATTTGATCAAATTCTAATAGATAAGATGAGATTGTAAAATTCATGTTACAACATAAATTGTTACCTTTTAGCATGATCAATCAATAATTGATCCAAATAATTTAAATACAAAATTTGATATCCTTAAACTTCAACTGCAATTTTCAGCAAAAGAATAAAAGTTTAAAACTCGGTTGATCAATGTTTGATATCATCAATTGCCTCAAGAACACCAACTATCTCCTTTAACAATCTTCAATTATGACCAATTTAGGAATGACAAGAGTTTGAAGAAGGATTTGAAGTAACTGAGTTAGGCGAATACGATGAAAATTTCAACCTAGAATTGCCAATACACAAAGACATTAAATCACCTCCAAGTAGTTTTACGATATAAGATGTTTAAACATTCACAATTATATAACTCAATAAAATAAAATAAAAATTGAAGTTTTTGAGCTACTAATAAAAGATTATCTATTCAACCTCCCTCTAGATGGTTCTATTGTATAAAACCACAAACTTTCAAATCCCTCCTTGTGCATGATGTTGAAAGCAATTTGGATTTATTGATATTAAATTAATTAGTCCTATTTCATAGGGAGGATTATAGTATTTTGTTATGAAGTTCATGAAGATGGGGTGGGGGTTTGGGTTTGTTGTTGTAAGTATTTGAGAATTTACATAAATAAGATTTGTTTTCAATCAATTTCATTCAACAAGGATTCTTAAACTACTTGTAATTTTCATATGTAGGACAAGATGAAAAAAATATCAGTTGAATCTGCTATATAGCCTTACATTATTTTATTTCATTTTTTAAAAAAAAGCGTCCAAGAAAAATTGGCAACCACATTAGTTTGCTGAAGATGACAATACACATTCATACTCATGCTATAACACAATAGGGATGTAAGAGGAAATATTTGTATTTTGCATGTCAATTTCCATAGATACAAGGGGATATGTTTGCGTGCTGCCATGAGTCCAATGACCCTTGGCTACGTATAAGAGTATTAGGATTAAATCCTATAATCACAGAGAATCTTTTTAAAATTTATACTTCCATTATAATAGTAAAGTTAATTCAAAAGGCAACTTGAGGCAAATTTTGACAAGGTTTCAAATAGATATTTACTTGGGGTTTTATCATTCCCATGTTTTTAAACTTTTAATCCTTTTCTCACTTTAATTTCTTGTAATATATAGACTTTTGTATAAGAATTGGAAGCAACACTTGGTCAAAATTAACATACTACGCTTTACACTACCTCTTGAATTAATCTGACTAATGATTTTTTTTTTTTTTTGTAATATGTTTGATTGTAGTGTATAACTTGAATAGTTATAGTATTTTAAGGGAGGTAATGGGTGGAATTTTAAGCTCATTTGTATTTAATTTAAATCTTAAGAAAAATGAATTTATTTTACCTAAATTTTGATTTATTTAGAATAGTGTAAAACCATGAACATGTAATAAAATCCTTGAAGTATAATTTTTATAACAAAAAAAATAAATTAATAATTGATTAATTATTAATTAAAACTATAGTTAATAAATCAATTTTGACAAACAAGTTTTAAATCTTTCCTCGTAAATAGTAGTGATCATAGGGAAACATGGTTGGAAATCACGGTGAAAATGTTTGCATGCTATTCATTGTGATGGATTATTTTGTAGATTTGTAATGAAATTTTGTTGTGCCAATATGTAGGCTTACTCTAAATAGAAATTAAAGGATGGTGGGTAGACGTTTGCTTCCATATTATAGTAGTAAAATTTTAATTTATGTAAGATAAAATGTTTTGTCAAATGCTTGTTTTAATGCAATGGGCAGCAAAATATCTTCCATTACAGCATTTCCAATCCAAAATGTTAAAATATTAATGTTAATTAAAATATTTTAGTATTGTAGCTTAATATATATTATGCTATTATTATTTGAACTCATAAAATAAAATTAATACATAAAATAAGATTGAATTGGTTTTACATATGAAATAACATTTGAGAGTAGTTTTGGAAATGACCTCAACGTTAAAAAATGGTTTTTTATAAAAAGGAATTGGATAAAATTTTAAAATGTCTAAAATATTTTAAAGAATCAATTATAATATATATGTATATATTTATATTCATTTAAAAAAATAAAAAAGAGTTTTGATGTATTTATATAAAAATATTTACAAAATAAAAATTCTTTCAAAATAATTCAAATTTTATATATTCATCAATTAAAAATAGTATTTAGTATAATAAAAAATAATACTTATGTCATTAAAAAATTGTTATTAAACAGTAAAAGTAGTAATTTTAATTAAAAAATGTAAAATATTAATTAATTTTAAATAATTATATTTTATAAATTTAAATTTTTGTTTGGTAGGATGGTCTAGTACAAAAGAAAAGTTGCAAGTGGAGACAGCTCAAAGGGCAGCGTGATAGAGAGAATATCTCTGTTAAAGTCCCAATAAACTGGTCCGCTCCCCCATCAACTCAACTCAGAGTCCTCTCCATTCAGACTTTTCAGAGATGTTGACCGACTTCGTCTCTTTTCAAAGAAACCCTACATTCAATAAGGGTCTTCTGTATTCACTCTCGGTTCAGAAATATCTCTGAACTCTCTTTTCTCGAGAAAAGGTCTTTCAATGAATTAGGCTTGTAGGAATTAATTTTGATCTTCTCAGGATTAGCGGTAGAATTAATAATAAAATTAATATGAAAAAGAAAAAGAAAAAGAAAATTAATTAGAACATACAGATCATATTGAGTTGATCTTCATGCAAACATTTCTTTATTATTCATAAAGATCATATTGTTCTTAAATTAAGAATTATTTTTTATTTTAAAATTATTTTTTAAAAAAATATTTTAAAAAAAATGAAAATATTGTTGAACTTTTATCAAATTTTTCATCAACAATATTAGTAGTATTTAAAATTTTTATTTTGTGAAATGTTGGTAATTAGTTCTATAAATTGTTTGAATTATGTATACATTCATTATTTTCTTATATTTAATTTAAATGGAAGTATGGGTATCGTATTTTCTTTACAATTATGTCTCCTAAAATTTTATTATGTCCACCATTATTTGTTCTTACCCATTTTTTCAAATAAGTTAAATTGATTCTCCCATATAATAAAAAATAAATATAAAAAGTAGCAAATAAAGCATTTTACTAAGAAATAAATATATCATTGTTACATAAATCAAATTATTATTCATAATTGAGATCCATCATCAAATAATAATAATAATAATAATAATAATAATAATAAATCTAGCACCACTTGGTTAAAAGTGGGCTAGAGCTAGCTTGAAATTAGTTGCCATGAAAATATATCATCCACATCAACGCACTTTTGATATGACACTATGCGGATTTGTTCATTGACTAATAATCTTCGAGCTCTCTTCCACTTCCATATGTGGAAGTATGGATTTCTCATTAACAACAAAGGCCTCCTATTGGGGAGGGGAACTGGTTCAACAGGTTCTGCTAGGCAGCCCCATTTTATAAACACATTGTATTGTTTTGGCCGATTCTCCCTCATTCGGGCTTGGAATTGAGTGTCGTTTTTTTTGTTGGATTCCTTATTCTTTTTAGGAATATGGGTAAAGTTTCAGAATTTTTCTCAATCGGTTGGACTAGTTAGGAACCGATTCAACAGGTTCTGTTGGGTAGTCTCATTTTATAAACACATTGCATTGTTTCGGCCGGTTCTCCCTCATCTAGGCTCGAAATTGAGATCCGTTTTTTTTTTTATTCCTTATTCTTCGAGGAATCTTCTAGTAAAGTTTCAAAATTTTTCTCAATCGGTTGAACCAGTTGGGTGTCGGTTCAATAAGTTCTACTAGGTAGCCCCATTTTATAAACACATTGCATTGTTTTAGTCGATTCTCCCTCATCCGGGCTTGGAATTGAGCGCCGTTTTTTTGTTGGATTATTTATTCTTCAAGGAATCTTCTGGTAAATTTTTAGAATTTTTCTCAATCAGTTGGACCGGTTGGGAACCGGTTCAACAGGTTCTGCTAGGCAGCCCTGTTTTATAAACACATTGCATTGTTTCGACTAGTTCTCCTTCATCCAAGCTCGGAATTGAGCGCCGTTTTTTTTTTTTGTTGGATTCCTTATTCTTCGAGGAATCTTTTGTTAAATTTTAGAATTTTTCTCAATCAGTTGAACCGATTGGGAACCGGTTCAACAGGTTCTGCTAGGTAGCCCCAGTTTTAGCATGTTTTGACCCTCATTTTTATTGTGGCTTAAGCCCTTAGGATCCAAGGCACTTGTGGGCCACATTTAGGGTCAGAGTTCGGTTTGGTTAGATTTCATGTGAGCCCACTTCATGGATGGGAAGAATGTGGATTAAGCGAGCATGGTTTGGTTTGATGGAATTTAGAGGAATGTGTGCAAAAGAAAGCAAACCATTTATTTCATTTCAACCCGCTTCCCTCCCTTTTGGGTATGAGATTTGATGCTTGATTGAGAGTGCATGTTATGCATTTGAGCTTATTGACTGACCTCTTATGCAGCACTTGGCTGGGGACCTCAGGTATGCACTCTGATTTTGACTTGTTGAGTGTATGTGCATGCTAAATACTAGGCTGGTTTATGTGATTCATGTCATTTGTTTAGCCTAAGGTTTGTTTGATCTTTGACCCATATGCTCTCATATACCCAGTTCATTAGTAGAGACTGAGTTCTGGGCTTAGAGGGGTGCTACCTCACATAAGGTACCTTCTTGATAGGTAACCTAATCCCGAGACCCAGAATCTAGTTTTCGCAGACTGGTTTTTTTCCTGACTGGAGTCATGTTGGGGTTTTTGTTCTTACTTAAATTTTTCCCATTTAAAAATAAAAATTAAAATTAAATGGCGACTCCAAACAAAACCGTTCCTCACTAGGACGAATTTTTCAAAATTCAAAAACCAGTTTTCCCTTTCACCTTTAAAATAGTGAGTCGCGCCGGTCGGTGGATCGGGTGAGGGTCCACAAATACATTAAGAGGACATTGACATGTTGTTTAACACTGAGTCTGAGCTGTCTTTTTTGAATAGTAACTTTGAAGAAGGTTTGAAGGAGTTACTATTCCAAAGGTGTGTATGGAAATCCATAGTACATGTCTTCATTGAGTTCCCTTACGAAAATAAAGGAAGCAATGTCATCATCAAAACCAAAACCAGAAAACTGAGATAATGTTTCTAAAGCTTTCTTTTTTAGTAATTTGATAGGCTTCTTGAATTCTTTATTAGAAAGAAAAGATGTTCTTGATAACAAAAGGTTATCACAAAGAATTTGAGTATGAGATTTTGAGGGACTAGGTTTTGAAGGAGAATTTTTGGAAGAGATCCAACGTCAGAAGTGAGAAATTTGTTGAGTTGTTAAGGGAGAGAAGTTTGACCACCATTTGACTTTGAATTCTATTACTAATTGCAATGGAAAAGAAGGTGGAACTAATTGTGCTTGGGAAAAGTCCCAACACAAAATCTATGGAATTTGAAATCTTGAAAGGAATAATAAAACTTGAGAACAGGAGATAGGAACCAAATTACTTCCATGTTCAATAAAGTATTCATATCCTTTAAGAATTTGAGGGCAAAAAATGTCCTTAATAGCGCCAAAAAGTAGTCACCATTCTTGGAACTAGTTTGGAAAATTATTTTAATTTTTCATTTCATCACCCCGATGGAAGAACCAAGAGTGATTAAATGGGTGAAATAAAAGGGTATAGGTCCAAGCATCAAAATAATCATAATAATCATAAGGCTTTGGCCTAACAGTTTGAGAAAACATTTAGTGGGTTTCAACAGACTAACCCCACTCAATTGGGCCAATGACTTTACAAATTTTACATTTTAAATAACAAATTTCTATGGAGTTTTTGCTTTGAATATGAGAAATTTCCATAGAATCAATGTCAATAAGAATAAATTCATAAAATCTACAAGTTTTCTCCAAATTATTTTGAATAAAAAATTTCCCACGGGAATTTTTTTTAAAAAGATTTGGTTTCCCATATTTTGAAACTTGATAAGGTTCAAGTATTTTACCTTCAAAGTATGAGCCTTGACCACATACTATTGTGTATTTTGGCTTAAAGAGGTTGTTTGAGCAAATATTGGTTTAGGCTAGTTTGAAGAAATAGTTCCAAGGACTTGGAATTTATTTTGGGTTTGAACATCGAGCTTTTCTTGTTTGACTGGGTTCATGGCATAAGAAGCCTTTGTAGTATGAATATTAGTATTAGACTTTTGAGAGCTCATTGTCCTTGTAAAAACTCAAACGAAAGAAAATCGGATAAAGAGTTTGAATCACCTTTGATAAATTCAATATAAAAAAGAAAAAGAAAAAAAAACAGACAAGATCATTTGCCATCTAGCAAAGATCTGTTTTGAAACTATGTTTTGAACATCTTTTTAAAGAATTTCTTTTGCATTTTTGCAATCAACATGAAGAATAAAATTTTTGTTAAAAACGTCTTCTTAAAGCTTTTGTATACATGAAACAATGGCTAAAATCCCCTTTTTGATAGTTGAATAATTTTCTTGAGAATCACTCCATATTCCGAAATGAAAACGGACAATAGAGATTTGTTTTTGAAATTCTTGTTTGAGAATATCACCATATCCTATGTTAAAGGCATCTGTCTCTATTATAGGAAAGGCTAAAAGGTTAAGGATTCCTAAACAAAGAAGACTCTTAACCTATTCTTTGATAAGTTTGACTATGTTTGTGTGTTCTTTTGTCCAAGGCTTTGGGTTTTGTCTAAGCCTAAGATATAGAGGTTTGATAATAGCCCTAAGATTTGGATAAAAGTATAACACAAAATTTAGACTACCTAAGAACCTTTGAAGTTGAGTTTTTTCTTTGATTTCATCAAGAAACTTGCTAGAAAACTCTATAGACCTTTGAATAGGGTTTATCATTCCTTGGTATATATCAAATCCTAGGAATCTAATCTTAATTTGAAATATTTTAATCTTAGGAGCTGACATAACTAAATTGTTTTCTTTAACAATTTTTTGAAAAATTTCAAGATGTTTGAAGTGATGATCAATAGAATTTGAAACCATAAGTACATCATCAATATATACTAAGGAGAAATTAGTATAGGGATTAAAGATATCATTCATTATATTTTGAAATTCTGAGGGAGCATTCTTCAAGCCGAAAGGCATCACGTTCCATTCATAATGCCCAAATGGAATAGTGAATGCAGTTTTGTATTTGTCTTTTTCATGAAGTTGGTTTGCCAAAATCCAAACTTCATATCAAATTTTAAAAAGATTGAAGCATTATGAAGGCATCCAATAAGGTCTTGTTTTTTAGGTATTTGATACTTTATCCATTTAAGGACCTTATTCAAAGGCTTGTAGTTTATGACAAGTCTTGGAGTACCTCTTTCAATCTCTGAGGGTTTTCTAATATATAAAGCAACATAACTCCAAGGAAAGTGACTCTTTCTAATAAGATTTTTATCCAAAATATTTTACTATACTCAAGTAATTGAGCATTCATTTGAATTGGTCCTACCTTAGTGGGGATTTGAGATTCATCAAACCCATCAACATAGGGCAAGGAAACTTTATGTTTCTTTCTATCCCAAAAAGCATTAGGAACAAAAGAATATAAATCTATTTCAATTTGTTTTTTTTTTACTTTTTCAATTTTTGTTTGAATTTCCTTTTGTAAAAGATTTTCTTCAATCCTTTTATAATGTATTTCTTTGCTTAATAATTTTATTTATTATTTTTTCTTTTGAATTAAATTTACTTCCTCATTTTGGAGTATGTTTAATTATTTGTTTTGAATAGGATTAACAAATTCGAAGCAAATATTTTGTTCTTTATAAATTGTTTTAATTCCTTCATCATCTACTTTAAAAGGGTAAAGTAGAGAAATGAATGGTGTTCCTCAGATTATCTCTTTATGCATGTCTTTGACAAGTAAGAGATAAATCTTGAAACAAACATTTTTATCGCATGCATGTATGTTTGAGATTTTATAGTCTATTAGCAAGGGTTGTGAGTTTGCACTTACAACACCTTAACTAGTTTTTTCAAAGTATACAATAGGAATTAATCCTTCCTATGCACAATTAAAATCAACACCGAAATCAACTAATGTTAAAAATTCTTTTGAAAAATCAGGTTTTATAAAGAGGTTTACTTTGATATACCATTTTTGTGATTTCATTCTAATTATAGTCTTTATAAACAATTCAGATGATTCTTCTTCTTTTTCTTGTCCATAATTAGTATTTTCATTTTCTAAGATTTGAATATTATCTTCTTCTAAAATTTGAAGTCTTTTTTCTATTTCTTGATTTTGACTTATCATGGTATTAATTTGATTTATCTAACTTATTTCATTTTGAAGGTCTTGTATACCTATTGGTTTTGATTTAGAAAATTGTTCTAATATAGTTTTTAGGCTATACTGATTTGTATTTTCTAATCTGTATTCTTTGTCTTGTTTTTAGATTTCTAAATATTTTTTAAAATATTCTCTTTCAATATTTAGATCTAGGATCTTGTCTATTAATTCTACTAAAAAGTTTTGTTCACTAGTTATTACATTTACTCGTTTGATATTACACTGATAATTTTCTACACAATCATAAGATGATTGTGAAGAAAACTTGACTCATTCCAGGAATCTTCCTCGATTAGAAGAAGTTGATCTTCACTGAATGTTTCTATAAAAGTTTCATAAGATGTATCAACTATGACTCTACTTTGATTAGATTAATCATTTGTTGTTTCAAACTTTTGCCGATATCTAGGTTTTTTATGAATTTTTTTTATATTGTAGTTTGGAGCGATATGTCCTTTTCTACCACATTTAAAACATTTTATCTCTCTTTTATGCATTTTCTTTGTAGAAGAATTTTGATGAGGTTTGGATGAATGTCGTTTATGCTTTGATCTTTTGTAATAAGGTTCTTCTTTAAAGTTTGAATATTTTTTATGTGATTTCTTTCTATTGGATCTATTGTATTTTTTTTGTCTAGCTAAAAAGGGCAGAATTTTTTTATACCTATATTGGGCACAAAATAATCCTAATTCTTTCTTTAAGGTTCTAAAGTCCTTTTTTTATTGTAGCATTTAGCTTCATCAAAGAACAAAGGTTGAATGCTTTTTGGTTTACGAAGTTTATCAATTCTTCGTATGTTAAGAAGTCATATGGTATAATACCATTATGTTTTTCTTTAATCCTAAGTTGGACTCTTTCAACTAAAGATTTGTATAACCTGTTAAGGAATCTTTCTTTCTAATAGGGTTGGTTTGCATTTGTTATAGTATAATTTTTTTATAAGTATACATCTTTTTACCCTCTAAAGTCTCATAGTTTCCTACATCTAAGATTTTGAAGGAATTTGGAAGCAAGTGCTTGGAAAACTGTTGGTACCCTAAGAAAATGTTTGGTTATTGCATAAATCAAAGTATGTATCGAATTTTGATTCCCTCTTTCATAAAGATTGATTTGAACCATGATTTTCTCTTCTTCATTGACCAACTCAAAGTTCATATTTGATCTTCAAATTTGAAAAATTGATGCAAACCAATCATATTAGAAATAAAGATTCCTTAACAGGTTACCCAAATCTTTACCTAAAAGAGTCTAACTTAGGATTAAAGAAAAACATATTGATATTATACCATATGACTTCTTAAGAAAAATACTATCTATCTAATAAGAAAAAACCACATAAAAAATATTCAAACTTCAAAGAAGAACCTTATTACAAAAGATCAAAGCATAAACGACATTCATTCAAAGCTCATCAAAATTCTTATACAAAGAAAATGCATAAAAGAGAGATAAAATATTTGTTAAAATAATATTTTTATATAGGCTTATAGTTTTATGTGAGCCCACTTACAGTTTTACTGTTATTGTCTATTCTATATAGGCTTATTCATAAATTAACAATCCTCCCTCTTACAAGATACCTCACTGTCAATAGCACCCAACCCCATCTCATGTCTTACCCTGCTATATATTATTTCTAAATACAAGCAGATAAGTCTTTGTAACTATGAGAAATGACATCTTTTCTTTTTCACTTATTTTTTGCATTACCAACTGCAATGATGTTGCTATTCCTAAAATGGCCATGTTGTCAAACATTGCATGCAGGGCCCATCAATGTTTACACGATGCTCAGCTGCACAATTTAAGAAACTCTACAACCGTTTACCAGAGGAAAAAATACAAGCCATAAGAGACCTCCAATTTGGAGGTCTCTTAAACTTAAACTGCACAGAGGTGCGCCACAACATCTGTATCTTTCTAATCCAACATTTCAATGTTGGGTTTAGACGAATAGAGTTCTCAGCCCAAAAACACTATCCTGTTACAGCCACCGATGTTGGCCTCATTTTCGGCCTCCCAACAGAAGGGCGGATTCTGCAGGTGACCTCTACATCATCAGAGCATCCATTTGGGACTATTCGGGCATGCGAGGAGAAACTCTTGAACTTACCTATAGACGAGGACTTCCGTAGAGGATTCATTTACTATGCATGTGCCACATTGTTGGCCCCCACATCTAGGCTCAATGGTTGCCATAACTTGTGGCATACCATCCATGAGGATGGATTCCGAAATAACGTTAATTGGGCCCAGTTTGTGCTTAACCAATTGGTTGAGGGAATTAGGCAATACCAACAGTCTAACACCTCTTGGGTACATGGCTGCATTTTATTTCTACAGGTAGTGAACTTATTCAGTATTTGTTTTCCGTTTTTTTGTATAATTTTATTGCACAACTAAGTAACATTTGTTTCTTGATGTTTTTATTTATTATGCAGTTGCATTATGTCATTAAATTCCAAATTCCTTCAGTCCAAGTCCCCATTACAGTGCCCCCAGCATTGGCATGGACTGATAATTTGATTAAGTGACGACTAGTCGCTAAGATAAAGGAGCTTGGAGCATTCAGACATGCTGAGGTTGATTTTGTAAGTGATGCATGCATAAATATATTGTCATTACTAGCATAACACTCATTATTTAAGTACTAATCTTCAGTGCTAATTATAAGCGTCCCAAAGATCTCCGACCGTAGAGAGAACTATGGAGGCAGAGACTAATGTGGACCATGACACAAATGTTGATGCTGAAAATAGTGATGTAAGCTGTTAATTTTTTAAAATATTAATAAATGTTCATTTCATTGTCATTGTAATTTATTTTTAATTCTAAACTACAAAGAAATATGTTGTTGTGACATTTTGTGATCAAAGATTGACATCAATATCATGTGATAGGAAATATGGCATCAATATCATGATGCGGAACGAGCAATCGACCAATATCAACGGGGCATTTAGCAACAGCTGAGAATAATGTGTGGCCTTATGCATAAGTTAGGGGCTCGAAGACATAGTGGGGTAAATTCAGATGTTGGTGGTCACTCTGGCTATGCACCAGCCAACACTCCCACAATTGATGACCATGCATTTCCTAGTGATGAGTACATGGCTTCGCATGCTGCAGACCATGTGATAGACACACCAGATTGCGTTGCCGCCCCTAAGTTTGAGTTGCAGCCCAGTGTACCCATTAATGTAGTAAGCGGTAAGTGATAAAATTTATGCAAACACCCATATGGTTAACAACCCAAGTACCCAATCATAATGTATACCTTTGCTGACTAGTTTTAAATCTCGTATTGTAGATGGTGAAGAAGAACCAGAAGGTAATGTTGTCCCCACAAATAGGAACGTTCGGAGACGTCGTGTGCGTCGAATGGCTCCAAACCTGTTGTCCTCATACATATCCCAACCACAAACCAAACAATCTGCCATTAGAATGGACCTAAAACAAGCAGCTACACTGGTATTTGGAGAGGATTTGGATGCTAGGTAACATATTTCAGAGACACTCCTCTCATTGTATGATAGTGATAACACAAAAACTAAATTGTATGTGTTTGTAGCAGTGAGAAACTAGTGTCTATGCATGACACTATCCTAACCAGAGGCAATTTGGGTTGCTTCGAAGGGAATGGTTGGATAGGGAATGACGTGCATATGACTTCTTATCCCTCTTTATGCATTATTTTAAGTTTGAAAATGAAAGTGTGGTTCTAATATAATTAGTTGCTTACACTTTTATGATCTACGAAATCAGGTCGTCAATGCCTATTGTAGATTGTTGCAGTATGAACATGAACCAAAGACGAAATTATTTCTATCCCCTACATAGCTGTAATGATGACTATTCCATTAAATCATTGCTTAACTTTATTTTATGTCTTGAACCAGGCATTACCTACAATGACAAACCTGATGTTATCCCTTATTTGATATGCAGGAAATGGTAATCCACTCCCAGGCAAAACACTTAGTGAGGGAGGCAGTTATAGGATGTTTTGAACCACATGTGTATTAGATGGATATTCCATATGTCAATGTTAACGAGGTGGATTCCTGTGTTTAAGGCTTGGATTTGTATTTTTATTGCATAAAGGTACAATATTTAGATGTATGTTTAATGGCAGTCTATTGGTGCAGGTCTTCTTACCGGTTCTCATAAAGAACCATTGGACACTGTACGTATATGACCTATCAAACAAGAGAATCCAATTGCTAGATTCTCATCTTGGTAGGAAGAAGACAACTTTGAGTGGAATACAACAAAATCTGGTAAAGTAATAAGTAACAACTAATAATTTGTTAGGTATGTCTTCCCATAAAAATTTCAATTGTTGCGTTAATAAATGTTTCAGACTAAGGTTGTCCTATGGTTGGCTGCACACAAAAAAAATGTATCACCTTATGATTTGAGACATTCAATTTCCTAACACCTGATGTACCCCTCCAGCCTAATGAGTGAGTGTTGACCTTGCAGTCCGGGATGATGTTAAAATGGATTGCAACTTATTTTCAGTTCCTCTCTTGTTTATAATTCCATACTTAATAACATTTTGGTAATGATATTGACGTAGGCATGATTGCGGAGTTTTTGTAATGAAATTCATGAAGTTGTGGTCAATGGGCGGGTTCTCCAAATCAATTGATGTGGTACGTAGGAGGAATTATCTATGACTATCTCATTAATGTTAAAATAGTTAGAAAAACCTAATTAATTAATTTGTTGATTTGTTGCTATCAACTTGAATGAATGCAGGGGAAATTGAAACATTATAGGTTGAAGATTATGGGGAGTATGTTGTTTTCAACACAGTAACGAGACCGTGTCCGGAAGGATTAATGGGGATTGTAATTTGTGATGAGACCGTATAAAGTCAGCACATTTGTATGTAATTTATGGGGAACAAACATAGTTCTTTAAATGTTTTTTTATGGTGCCACATGCGGAAATGAACACTAGGATTATGGGATTAGTAGGAGTTTGATTGTTTTTTGACTTAAGTTGATTGTCATTGCATTGTAAGTAAACAGGGAGAATTAAATATTATTAGAATGAATTTTCAAAATTGCATAGAAATTAAAACCTTGGTTCTCTGCCACTTGTGAACATATGAAACCGTAGTAGTCGCTCTCACAGGTATGATCATATTCCTCTATATATTTATCTAGGAATACTCTTTTAGTAATCTCTGATAGTTTTGCTCACTTGATTTTCAATCAACTTGCACATGCCTGACTGTTCATGTTCAGGGAAGAGACTTGATGTCAAGAACTATTCTTCGTGGCTGTATGCATCTTGTTGATCTGGCCGACAGTGAGAGAGTAGACAAATCTAAGGTCACTGGAGATAGACTAAAGGAGGCACAGCATATTAACAGATCTGTCTCTGCTCTAGGGGATGTCATCACTTCCCTTGCCCAGAAGAGTCCACATGTCCCTTGCAGGAATAGTAAACTAACAGAACTTCTTCAAGACTCACTTGGTAAGAATAAACTAATGCATTTTCAGAGCATGAACTTCATATTTGATTCTGTTTTCTTTAATTTTATTTTTTTAATTATAATATGGCTTTTGGATTGTAATTCTCTTTAGGGGGGCAAGCCAAGACACTAATGTTTGTTCATTTTAGCCCTGAATCGAATGCTGATGGAGAAATAATTAACACAGTTAAATTTGCAGAGCGATTTGCCACGGTAGAACTTAGTGCTGCTCGTGTAAACAAGGATAGTGCATATGCGAAAGAGCTTAAAGAACAGGTTCTGAATGCTCTTATTATTTATCATTCTTCTCAATTCTTATTTATTCTTCTAAAAACCTTGAACTATTATTTCAGATTGCTACTTTGAAGGTAGCTCTGGCAAGGAAAGAGGAGAACCAGAGGACATGCAACATTCATTTTCCAGCAAGTCTGAAAGATACAAAACAAAAACCAGTGATTTATCACCTTTTCATTGTAACAAGCAGGCTGGAGATATGTTAGATGATCAAAATAGTTGTAGGCAACCAATGTGGGATGTAGGCAACATTGAGGTAAATATTTTTTTTAATCATGATGAGATATTCCTCTTTCTTGACCCCAATCATTGATATTTGGCTTTGAATAATAGCATAAGTGTATTTAAACTTGAATGATAGCAAATTGCTGATGGTGAGGGAACCTTTATTTATTGATAATCATGACACGCCATGTCTAAGTTTGAAGATGATCATAAACTATGTATTATATCACATTCATTGGAAATTTTCATAAAAAGTAATTTCTAGCTCATGTATGATTAGGTTCCACATAGATGTGGTCTAGGTAGACGTCAAATAATGGCTTCATTTTAGTTGACTGATTATTATGCATCCAAGTCTTTGTGAAACCAGAATTCAAGTTTGATGTTCTAATTATGTAGGCACGTAGCAATTCCATGATGAGGCAAAAGAACCAAAGTTTTGATCTTGAGGAGTTACTAGGGAACTCACCTCCTTGGCCTCAAGTTAGTAGTGCTGTGTAAAATTATGTGGAGGACGACAAAGACATTGGCTTTGGTTAGTGGGTATATAAGGTTATGGTGAATAAGCAAGATGTTGTACCTGGAGTTCCAAACCCTTTAGGATGTTGAGAAATAGAGAATAGGAACTTGCCTGATGCTTTCTACCAAAAACTTATTTTAGATTCTTCAAAGCTATTCCCAGATCAATCATATAACATATTCATGGCAAACAATCGTTATGGCATTGCTAATAATGATGATTTGCATGAGGATCTGCCATTAGTGCTTCTTCTAATGTCGATTTGCTTTGGCAATTCAATAATGCAAAAATAACTAGCATGACTAATGGGATTGAGTCAAAAATCAAGAAACCTAATACAAAGCCAGCAAATAGTCCAAAACTAAGGTAATGCAAACTGATTTATTCCTCATTTCAACTATTGTTACCTAGTAAGTTCCCATGTATACTGATAAAATGTTCTCAAAATTTTCCTGTAGGAATTTGAATTCTACTCTGGGCCCTTCACCATCACGGAAACTATCAAATGGGGTTGGGACCCGACAGCACAGGAATGGAAGGCACCCAGTTCCCGCAGATGGGAAACGGAAAATTAGGAATAGAAAGTAGCACTGTGATTACTCAAAGATTTTATGTTTTATATATAGATCTTTTCTTTTGGTGTTCTTTATGATATATAGTTCAAGGCAGCAATAATTCCAGTTGCTTGTAATGTTAGTAGTGAGTTCACAGGTGTGTTCCACCTGTTTTGTTTCAATTATAGATACATCTATTTGAAGAATCTATACACTTCGTTGTTTTTCTTTTTACTTTTTCTGACATGGGGTTCAAACAAGTCGGGGTTGTTATGGGATTCAATTTTACCTTCAATCAAACTAAGACACAATACTAAAAGTTGTCTCCTGAATTCCCATTGGAGGTGTGAAAGGACATAGAATTGGAAAATGAAGCCTCTTAGAAAGGAAAATTAGGCAATTAAGAGTGTAAAAACAAGGCCATCTCAAACGAGGTAAAGTTCGAGGCATCGGGCTCAGGCTCTCTGTGCAAGATGACCAGCCATTATCACTCAAATATTGAGCTCAAGGATGAGGACATCAAGACCGGCAAAGACAAGGCCATGGGGATGTACAAGGTTGTGGAAGCCACGCCAACCCAGATCCCTATGCCTAATAGAGTGTATGGTTGCTCTTATTTGTTATCATACATGTTGGTGTGGCTTTTTCCCTTTTTTGTCCTAGTTTTTTTGGTGGGAAAAATTGCTCATGGCTTGGTAATAAGAACCCACTTTGCCCTTGGGTTAGTTGGGTGGATATTGGCTTGATTGATTATAAGAATAAGGTTTGTCAGAGACTTATAGTCAATATTTGTGTTGAAATTATCCCTGGACTCCTACTTTAGTATTGGGAACTAGCAAGTTCAAACAAGAGGAAAGGGGAACTCAAGAATAATCTATAATCACTTGAAAATTATTAGTCTTTATTTTCGAAGTTATTATGTATGATTTTAAAAATTATTATTAACCATTCTCAAAATGCAATAGCTCCACACCTTAAAAGTAATCATTCGGCACATCGAAAAATGGCGATCATCATCCCAAAATTTTGGACTAATGGGAATGACACCATTCAAGCACAAAACACCTTCTTCAGCACTAAGTACTTGGTTAAAAAGCTAATCTATCAAGTCAATTCTCGTTAGATTACGGTAGGTTACCTCTATAATTCCTAACTTACAACTGTTACAATTTTTGAAGCACGTGTTTCTCATACAAAGCAAGATGTTTCTCTTGTTGGGATTCATGAACTGAAGCAACTCAGCCCCATAATGATGTTTTGTGAGTTCTTCCATAAGTTTCAGCACAATAAATTTTGTATAGTCCTTTGGGTTCGTATGTTGGCTGTTGTTATCCTCGTTGGCCTTGAATATTTAAACACCATCTTCTGACTGCGTGAACTTCAGAGGGCTAGTTGTGATCGTTGACATCTTATTTTCTCTTGTTATTCTTTTATTAACATCCATATCTTCAATAAATTCAATAGCCAGGTCAAAGTCATCTACTCTCGAACGTTTCTCATGGGAAGCAGTGTTAAGCTTACCGTCCATTGCTGTTTTATTCAGAGAAATTGATGTTAATTGTTGCTGAAGTAAATCAAGTTTTCCTTGTGTGGATTGTAGTTGAACAGAAAGAGCTTTTGCCCTATTGTTTGCTTATGCACATGCTGCATGCTCACTCTCTAGAAGGCCTTGAAGGACTTGAATTGTACGAATTGTTAACCTTGTCTCATATTCAGAATAGAGGTTGGGCTTTGGTGAATAGCTGTGTCCTTTGCAACTGCAACGACATTAAATAACAATCATTCCAATAATGCAAGCTTTATTCACAAAACCAAGGTGGAAAGAAAAACCTTGGAAAAGAAAGGGAAAAATGATCAAATTCAAAAAAACTTAAATCTCAAAATTAGTGCTTACTAGAGGTTGCTTTACAAAGGCTTTTAACATCATCAAACACCAACCAATACCTACTTGGCAGCCAACACACTCGTCTCTCTATTATGCCTTTATTTGCTTTCTCATAGGGGGAAAAAAAAACACATACCCTTTATCAGGTTGAAGACAATCATGAGGAGGGCCCACGTGGATATCAATCAATGAAAGGTTATTATCATTTCAGTTGAGGAATGAGCAAGCAATTTTTTCAAAAGCATTTCAAATCCTTCAAGATAGGCAACCTTGTACACACTTGTACAGTTAGCACATTTGCTTTGTACACTTAGTGTAGATGCCTTATCCAATCACCAAATCCCTAATAGGTACATATTTTCAAGTGAATATGGGTAGGTAACCAATGTTTCCATTACCATGGACTAGGGAAAATAACAAAAAATTTTACCCTAATTTCGGTTCATATTCATCATTACTAGGGAAGCTAATAGGATGAATGAACATGGTAGGACATCAATTAAATTGCATGCAATGAGTGTGTTATCAAGCAACATGTGTGAGGATTGTTCCCCACGATTGGAAAAAGTAAGATAGACACCCTTGTACACCCTTGTACTTTTAGTACATTGGCCTTGTACACTTAGTGTAAATGCCTTGTACAGTTGCAAAAATTCGACTTAGATACAACAGAACTAGTGCATATGGCCGGGTTAACCACGTTCTAATGTCATGGCTCACTGAGTTGGGGAAAAATGACACCAAATTTAGGTTCCTATTCATCATAAGCGTGTTATCTCATCCAATGAATGTGTACAAAGGGAAATGAGGAATGTCCCCCATAGAAAAAATAAATGAGTAAGCAATTTTTTCAAAAGCATTTCAAATCCTTCAAGATAGGCAGCCTTGTACACACTTGTACAGTTAGCACATTTGCTTTGTACACTTAGTGTAAATGCCTTGTCTAGTCACCAAATCCCTAATAGGTATATATTTTCAAGTGAATATGGGTTGGTAACCAATGTTTCCATTACCATGGACTAGGGAAAATGACAAAAAATTTTACCCTAATTTCAGTTCATATTCATCATTACTAGGGAAGCTAATATGATGAATGAACATGGTAGACATCAAATAAAATGCATGCAATTGTGTGTTATCAAGCGCCATGTGTGAGGATTGTTCCCCACGATTGGAAAAAGTAAGATAGACACCCTTGTACTTTTAGTACATTGGCCTTGTACACTTAGTGTAAATGCCTTGTATAGTTGCAGAAATTCGACCTAGATACAACAAAACTAGTGCATATGGCTGGGTTGACCACGTTCCAATGTCATGGCTCACTGAGTTGGGGAAAAATGACACCAAATTTAGGTTCCTATTCATCATAAGCACGCTATCTCATCCAATGAATGTGTACGAAGGGAAATGAGGAATGTCCCCCTTAGAAAAAATAAATGAGCAAGCAATTTTTTCAAAAGCATTTCAAATCCTTTAAGATAAGCAATCTTGTACACACTTGTACAGTTAGCACATTTGCTTTGTACACTTAGTGTAAATGCCTTGTCTAGTCACCAAATCCTTAATAGGTACATATTTTCAAGTGAATATGGGTGGGTAACTAATGTTTCCATTACCATGGATTAGGGAAAATGACAAAAAAATTTTACCCTAATTTCGGTTCATATTCATCATTACTAGGGAAGCTAATAGAATGAATTAATATAGTAAATATCAAATAAAATGCATGCAATGAGTGTGTTATCAAGCAATATGTGTGAGGAATGATCCCCATGATTGGAAAAAGTAAGAGAGATACCCTTGTACACCCTTGTACTTTTAGTACATTGGCCTTGTACACTTAGTGTAAATGCCTTGTATAGTTGCAGAAATTCCACCTAGATACAACAGAACTAGTGCATATGGCTAGGTTAACCACGTTCCAATGTCATGGCTCACTGAAAAGGGGAAAAATGACACCCAATTTAGGTTCCTATTCATCATAAGCGCGCTATCTCATCCAATGAATGTGTAGAAATGGAAATGAGGAATGTCCCCTTTAGAAAAAAAAAATAAGCAGGCAATTTTTTCAAAAGCATTTGAAATCCTTCAACATAGGTAGCATTGTACACAGTTGTACAGTTAGCACATTTGCATTGTACACTTAGTGTAAATACCTTGTACAGTAACAAAATCCCACATAGGCACAACCGAACGAGTGCATATGGGTGTGTAGACCCTCAATTTTGTCCTTCTAGCACATATCTTATTACATACTTGTTTGATACTTTACAATTAGCTCCTTGGTGGCCCATATCTACTCACGCTACTTACCTTTCTTGAGCCACCTTGGAGACTCTAGTTAAGGGATTGCCTAACCCCTTTATCGTGACCCTTGGCAGTTTTGATTTAGACTTAAGCTTTCCATTCCTTTTTAGGATAGTTCTTAGGCATGTTTAGGTCACTTAGACCATATCCCGATCACTTTAGGACACTTAGGTACACCTAGCCCACTTAGGTCCACCTTGACCCACTTAGGTCCATCTTGACCCACTTAGGTCCACTTAAGCACACTTGGTCCACTTCGTTCGCCCTAGCGCACTAGGACACACCCTAGGTCACCTTTAGATGTTTCTGCATGGTTTGCATGGTTGCATGACTCGTATTTTCGCATAGTTGCGTGGCTCGTGTTTTTGCATGGTTGCATGACTCATATTCTTTTGGTGGTTACATAGCTCGTATGGCTTGCATGTGGTTGATTTTTATTTTTTATTTTATTTATTTATTTTTTTAGGTGCGTGATTTAAATTTCTTTTGATTTTCAATTTCATGATATTTATTGATTTTAATCTTTATTTTATTTTATCTTTATTTTATTTTTATTTCTATTTGTATCTTTATTTTATTTCTTGCATGAGGAAACGGTTGCCGGCTATTTGGGGGGAAGATCACTAAAATTTTAGAGAAAGGAAAGTGACAGCTGCATTATTTTATAAAGTTACCTCCACCATGCATATAAGGAAGACATGGCCATAAGGAAAAAGAAGAGGTTGCTGCCCATAGAAGAATATATGGAAACTTCCATACAAAAAGGATTTTTTAGAGAGACGCAATCTCCATGGATGGACAGATACATGGAAAGAAAAGCGAGATTTTATGATTTTCTAATTAGAGGCACGAATAGCAAGGGGATTCGATACCGAGATCTGGCACTAAAAGGAAGGCATGCATTGCATAAAAAGGAAAGAAAATGAGGGGATTTTCCCCTAGCAGATTTGAGGGATTCTTTGGGAAGGCTGATATATATACGTGAGAGGGGAAAAAGAGAAGGAGGAGGATTCTTTGATTGTCAAGGGCAGAAAAACGCACAAGGGTGGAAGAGGAGCAATTGCAGCCGACTTTGTCCAGGTATGCTTCTGGTTACTCTAGGTGTTCTAACCCATATTTGATTTCTCCATTTTGGTCATTTAGAAATATTCAATGTCTTGTTGTTTGATGTGGACGGAAAAGGCCACAAATTGTTCTGCTGGGATTGGTCGTTTACTACTTCACCTTATTTCGATTTTAATTATTTTATATGCTATTGATGTTTTCGGAAATATACAACTCCATGCTTGAATGTGATCATGCTCTGTTTTTTTCATAAATCGTATTCTACATAGTTCCCTCCACTCTTAACCCATGGATTAATACTTGAAGTGGGGGCTATTTATGCTTACTAATCAATATCCTTTGCTCTTTCCTTCCCCAAGTTTTACTTCATTTTTTTTATTTGTTCTATATTCCTTTCCCCGCACGGTGTTCGAATCCTTTCCTTTGTATTCGGGTGCGCATTGGGGAACGACGGAAATGTCGATATGAGGGATGAGGTGTGTAGCAATCCTAATGTATTCCGGATATTGGAAAATTCTGGAACCTGCTGATAATTTACGGACTGAAGCTCCGCTCAAGCCACTGCCATAGTTTAATGGTGCCAAGTCTTCCGATGCAAAGATGTTTCAAAAGACATTTTGTTTGGGAAGCCCGGCAATCTCTTCAAACAATCCAATTCTCTACTGATGTTATTACTGAATTCTGAACCGTGATTGATTTGTCAATGTGATTTTAAGGATTCGTATGTGGCAGAGAAGTTTTGCACGTGTTTATCACAGAATTGCGAGGTCTTCTGTTTATTATCTTTGAGTAAATCGGGGGTTAGATTTGAGCAGAAAACAGAGGAGTGTGATTGAGCGGGAGACTAGTGATGAGCGGTTCATCCAACTTCGCATTTTTCGTGTGATAGTTTCAGTTCACAGAACAATCAAGGATTGAAGTTCCAATGAAGCCTCTGTCACAACTCTCAGAACCTAACTTCCTTGATCTTCGACTCTTTGATCAGAGCTTTCACATCTATAGCAGGATTCATCATTCCGCTGGTTATCCGGCCTCTGATGACTACACTTTCATGTTCTTGGTTCACACCTCTGCTCAGCTATTAGCGCATGGGACTGGTTCATCTACACATGGTGCCATTGTGAAATATGGATTTGAGTATGAGCCACATGTTCAAAGTGGCCTGGTTTACATAAACACAGGATTGGGTGGTTTGGTTGCTTGCCATTGGGTGTCTTCATCAATTTGTGAGCCAGATTTGGTGTGTCAAACGGCAATGGTCAGTACATGTGCCAAGGTGGGAGATTTTGCTTTTAAGCCATTTGATAAAATGCCCCACAAGGACCCTATTGCATAGAATACAATGATTTCGTGATGCACAATGTAGGCAATAAAAAAAAAAAGGCCATCGAATTTATTCAACTTAATGCAAAGGTCGGGTGAGTTTCCGAGATATTCATTCAACTCAGAGGCTTCACATTCTATAACAAAAGGGATCAGATGATTTATTTGAGTCTTCGGGGAATTCTATCACCGAATGTGCAAAGCCGCCCTCAACGCATGCTGGCTCTCCTGTGTGCAGTGGTTCTGGGAGCATGAATGATTAAATGTCGTATGTTTCAAGACGGGAAACTTGCTGCAAGGAGAGGAGTGAGGCTTCTCGAGACTCTTTGTCATACAACAGAGTTCGTAATGAAGAAATCTAATATGAAGTACCTGATTGTGGCACTACATTTAGTTTTGCTGCAGGAAACTCTTTTGGTGCAACACCTGCAAGCTGAAGTTTAAGGTGTCCTTTTTCCATTTGCTTCATCAGATGAAAATTCTGATATAGAAACTGCAAGTATTGATGAGAATGATGTGGTTAAGGTCATGTTGCCTAGAACTTCAGACAATGAACACATTGTTGGATCTTTCAAAAGAAAATTCGACTCACTCCCAACTCCAATTCATATCCTCTTGAAAGAATGAAGTTCTCTATGGGCACCTCGAAAGCATCCTTCAAGACTGAGAAATTCAAGAGTCAGCTACACAAGACATGTTGAGTTGCTCAGAAAGTGCTACTGTCATTTATATTTTATTACGTCAACGCGGGAACGAACGGGTGAACTTCACTCGAGGTGAGATGCTGAGAACCAAGGTCCTCGATCATTCAAAGCCAAAATGAAATCACACCAAATGCCTGAACAGATTGTTTTCTGGAAGTGGATTACCCTGAAGATGCTGAGCGTAGTCACGTAGACCTCAGTATATCATTGATCAATCGAAGGTGATTCAGAACTAGTAAAAATGTTTGAGAGAACTATTAATTTGGTAAACAATCAGATAATTAACTGTCAATATGATCCGTATGAAAAGTGGTTGGTTTTGATTGGAATTGCTCTGGGTTCACTTGAGAAACCACAGCTTATCAAAGGGAATATGCAGCTTTTCTCTGTTGAACAGCATCGTAGTTCAGCTCTTGAAACTCAGGCTGCATCATTCGCCACATGTAAAGTTCCAGGGAATGATCAATCCTGTGCACTTATTGGTTTTGCCACAATATCCTTTAATGCTGGACAGATTGTCTCAAAGCTACATGTCATTGACCTTGGATCCAACTCGAGGGAACTGGGATTTACAGAGAAACAGGCTGATCTTTTCTTTCCCCCAGATTTTACTGATGATTTTCCAGCTGCAATGTAGATATCGCACAAATATGACTTTATACATGTGTTCGAACAAAATATAAGGAGACTTGAGGGATCCCATGGCGGAACCATGTCAACATAGACTAGAACTGATGGAAATTTATCTTCCTCACTGTCAGATATCACTGCTCTATAGGAGTCTCTTACTGCTGCTGGTGGGAAGTTCATCTTTGTGCAAAAGCTTCGTGACTTTGTTTCTGTTACATGTGACGTGTTGCAGCATAAGGCTTTTCTTTTTATTGAGGGACTTGAAGAACAAATACAGAAGCTTCATGAGGAGCATGCATCAGCTGTCTTAGAAAGGAGAACTGCTGATAATGATGAGATGATTGAAACACAAGCATCCATTGACGATGCAATGTTGGTTTTCACTAAAAATGGTTCTAAAAAGGCAACGGTTGCTGCTGCTGTTCTTCTGAGAGAACTGAACTGAGTAGCACACCAACATATTGTTACGGCCCATGGGCATCGGAAGAACCATAGCAGGGGAGCCAAATAACCGGGTGGAGACTACCAGAAATCATGCTTAAGATGACGTTGCTCAATCCTATGCCAGCGGAGCTGTTTCTAATGTCCCAAAACCATTGCGTTAGATGACACTAGTCCAGCCACTCTAAAGATCAAAAAAGCCTATCGAGGGAGTTGCCTCATCAGGAAAGGGTAGAGGAGATTTAATTTCTATTGATGTTCTTAGTATCAGGAACTCTTCATCCTTGAGCTCCAAAAGTTGTAAGTCTAAAATTCGGAAAGCCATCTATTTCTTCTGAACTGCATCTGTCTCTTAGTACCATAGGTCAGCTGACCTCAAACGTGAAATCTAGAAAGGTTGACACTGCTTGCACAGTGGTAGCTAGCTTCTCCTTTATGCTGAACAAATTTTATAAGGATTCACGATCAGTTGAAGCATCCACAATTTTTGGTGCTGAAGCTGCTACCCAATTTTTGCGTGTGATGAGGCGCTACCTGGAGTCATTCTGTTCAGATTTGAGATCTCATACAATCACTAGTGTACAATCAAACAATGACACGGTTTCATTACTTCTCAAGGATAGCTTTATTGATTCCTTTCCCAATAGAGACAAACCATTTATCAAGCTATTTGTAGATACATAACTATTCACTGTTCTATCAGATTATCGTCTGTTATGCTTCGAGAACGAGCATGCCTAAACTGTACCAAACACATCAGTTCACAACTTAAAGATGCAAACCCAGAAATTCAATGGAAGCAGCAGTGGAAAACAAAGTGCAGATTGGGCCACTGATGGAGGACGACTTCAACATGAATGGTGATAGCTTTGTCCAGCTTCTTGTTGCTGCACATGCTGTTAATAATGCTCAAGCCATCATTATGGCTCTTTTGGAGGAGTATGAGAACATTCTTGATGATGACGATCTACACAAATGCTCCATTTCAGCAGATTCACTGATTGAAAACAGTGGGAGTGAAGATTCAGCAGATGATGAAAATGCAGATATGCATGGTGATGTTTTTATGATGCTTCAAATTAGGATCCCAAAATATCATAGTGGAAGGGATTGGCCTGAAGGAATCTCAACAACCGCTGACTTCTTGAAGCCCAGTTTGACCGCGCCCAGTCTGTACAAGAAGTCTGACTCGTCTCATCTGGTTGGTTCATCTGGAGATTGAATTTTGCACAACCTTGGGACAATGTTGCGTTTCTAGAGAACCCGCATGCTGGTTAGAATTTGGTTAATGATGTTTTACATAATAAGCAACAGGGGAATGGTTTGGACAGAAGCAATTTTCTTCTCAAGAGTCCAGTTGCTACTTCACAAAGCAATTTGCAAGCACTGGCAAGCACATGTCCTGTTGCCTGATATACCGAGGTGATGTTGTTCCTAAGAATGTGAATGCAACTGTGGCCACTATCAAGATTTAGCGCGCCATTCAGTTTGCCGAATAGTGCGTAATTGGATCTAATCTTGGTGTCAATTACTAACCTCCGACTATTGTTCCTGGTGGTTAGGCATGGCATCCCAATAATAGAAAGGTAGAAAGAGACATGGTCTAATCAGTGACCAAGAGACACCTGGTTTTCGAAATAGCTTGGTTCAGATTTTGCAGCTCAGTAGAGATATTCTGGTCAGAATCATGTATTTCAGACTATTGTGGGCAAGATGAATGTCTTAATGTCTTCAGACGCAATAACTATGTGACATGCTCAATCCTATTGATGACAATTATTTCGTAAGTAACTTGCTGCTAATTTTCATTGCAAGTAGATCTTTCAGTCGCCATGTTGCTGCATATATGATGACTTTGACGGTGTATAGTGAGTCGATTAAACCTCTTCATAACTTCCTAAAATGTTTTGGAAAATATCCTTACTATTGAAATAAGCTGAGCACCTCCCCAAGAGGTGATTATGCAGCATGTTGAGTTGATTGCCCAAATCGAATCACTATGACGTCAATAAGGAAGAAACGACGAGGGCTTAATTAAAAAACTGTATCCTGGGGGTTCAGAATTGGAGGTTATGCGTGACGCTGTTCGAGATTTACAATCAGAAAGGTTTCCTATATGGCCAGAACATAGAGGATGACTGGTTCGGGACTGGAAAGAAGATGATCATCATTCACCAGCTTCATCCAATTCTGGAGACTTTCATAACGAGACTTTGGGCTGAAGCTGGTCATGTCTTTTCTTCAAAACAAATCCTGTTGCCTGCCAAAAGAGGACTCATTTCTCATGTCATAGAAAATGCTTGTGCCCTTGGAGAAATTCGTGAGATTAATGCAATTAGAATCTGCTAGCAAAAGCTCATTTCCAAGGTGCCAATTAAATCAATTGCCAAAAAGTCCACAGTACACTACTCGTTAGGACTTCGGTTCTTGGTGATAATGGATATAGGGAGTTTGCTTGTGTCATTTTGTTTGAGACAAAGTCCAAAGACACCCTTTCTTCTGATATAAAAGCCATTGAAAATTGACGTGAGCCACTGAACGTTTCTGTTCATGACTAGAAGAGTTGTGGGAAAAGTTGGCCAGGTTGTCTGACGACCATTGCTGCCCGATCAATTCGACAATTTCGACTACAACAGGCATCAGTTGTGAGTGGTTTTCTTGAGACATCATTCCAAATTCCCAAAAATATTTCAGATGAATATGAGATTTCAGATTGGAAATTAAAGAATTTCCCATGACTGCCAGATTTGGTACTTTGTTTTAAACAGAATGGCATCTCGTAAATTCTGAGATCATGGTTTTTTTTTCTCGCCAATAAATCCTCAGGTTATCTTGAACAAAGTTATAAGAAATCTCAAGTCCTCGAGGCCTGGTAGGACAACATTGATTCGGAAAACTTCACAAACTGTTACAAGAATAAAGGATATGGAATTCGGTTTCATGCCTTGTCTGATCAATTCTATTATGCGCCCGAGTACTATAAACCTGTGAGTGAATAATTAATTAAATAACCTTGATTTAGTCCAAGAATTTATGAAGGTTATTTTCCAATGACAATCTTCCGAATCACCTTGGCCCAGAGTATGACCCCTCGCCCAATGAACAGAATGCTAATGGTTTCTGTTACTATTTCTAAACTGGTCCTTTATGTGAAATGACTAGCCTGGATTCGAGACCTACTATCGGACCGATTTGGTCATGAAAGATGAAGTGCTGCACTCACTAGCTTGGTTGATTGCCATCAATAATGGTAAGATTTGCAGCATTCATATAAGCTTTAAAGAGCCTATGAAACAGTAGCAATGCCGAACGAATATTCCAGCAACCATAACTTATTTGCAGCCTTATGTGCATCCTCATCGGGAAGTTACTAACCATGTTGATTATCTTCGAGTTCCTCACCAGATGGGAGTCTCAAATCAGCCTTTGGAAAATTCTAGTTCTGCACTAACCCATCAGCAGATCCGTGACAATGTTAGTGGTGCTAATGGTGAAGATGATACCCCATCCAATAATCAAAATTGTGTAGTTCCAACAGATCTTTTAATCTCAGATGATACAATACCTGAAACAGTTCAAGTAGAACCTGTAGTTGTGGCTGCTGCTGTTGCTTCTGGTGCTGGCAGTAAAGATTGCATCCTTGAATCTGAAAGAAGGACAAGACATGATAACCTCCAATTCCTCTAATAGGGTTCCAAAAACACAATGGGTTGAATCAGTCAAAATTCAAACCATCATATCTCCTTCCTCTGCTTTGTGCCACCTAAAATAGGCATAGAAGAGGGAAGAGGCATCTTTAGGAATTGATTTTACCATATTCAGTTTGACAAGACAGCGAAGTTGGTGCTATATATGGCTCAGCCTGGTGATATTTCCATAACTTATGTTCGTGAATTGCCTGAGATTAAAGGGAAGTTCGACCATCAAAGAGCTATGTCTCTTGAACTAAAAGCTGGGCCAAAATACCGTGAATTATAGCTTTGGAAAAATCAGTTCCTGATGAGATTACTACAAAAGAAAGGGTGATCAATCAGAGAATGGGGAGTATGGTAATTTGAGATTTGTGCATAGTGATCCTACCGCCCATTCAGACTTTGGAAAAGGAGTCCGTGAAGAATTTTGGAACATAATTTTCTTTTTTATATAACAATGAGAGAATGAATGTTCAAGTTGAAACAGATTTTGTGAAAATGAAGGCTACTGCTGTTAACTTTAATGTCATTGGGAATGGGAATTTGTACTCAGAAGGGGATTACAAGAATGCTGCCTTCATACTTGGAGATAGAAGTAAGGAGAGTGCAACTTTAAATCCATGTTGGGAATAAACATCTGCTATCTGTCCAAGCTGAGATGACTCCCTAGAATCTACAGAATTTGCACTCCCAGTTGCAAGAGGAATAGAAAGCTCTACCTTTAGATCTGGAATTTGTCTCCAAAAATTGAAACAGGTGGTGATGTCCAAACACGATTCAGAAAATAAAGCGGGGAAATTAAAGAATTCTAATATAAAATTATAGTTGGAGAATTCTGATTTGCAAGTTTTGTTCTGAGGTAGAAGAAGTAAAGAGACTGAACTATAGTTTGAGACACCGAAAATGGAGATATGTCAAAGGAATTGAACATCTTCAAGCAGATTAATGTGTTGACGTGAAAAGGCTAGTCTATCCTCAGTAGCTTGATGTTCGCTTATGTCATGAGCTAGAAAATTAACAGCTTGTGGGTGGCTCAATTGCATGTAAAGGACTTAGGCAACTCCCTGCGCCACAAGCCTGAGGAGGAAGTCAGGCTGCTAATAGATGAATATAGACATACGGAAAGGCTTGAGGAAACAGAAATTGATTTCATTTTTTTACCATGACCGATGGTCACCCTCCAAAGGTAAAACCAATTGGATATGATTCTTCAACTTTCAGTGCTCTAGTTATCAGAAATGGCAGTCCAGAAAGACTAAATTTCTCAGCAAATTTCGGAGATTCATATGGGGAATTAATGCCAAAGCTCTTGGAAGTAAGTCCGCATATAGGGAATTTCAAGGAATCAGAAAAGGCCCGGGAATGCAGCGATGTGTGGTGCTTGAATGCATGCAACTAGAGTAGAAAGGGAAAATTTAGAGAGAATAATAACAGCACCTGCAATCACCAGCAATGCGGTCACAGCCAAACCTCCCAACTCCCCTCCATCATATCTACCTTGCTACACACACCTCCTCCTTTTGCTTCTTTGATTAGGAATTCACTATTTTAAATTGAATCTTTGAATCTTTTTCTCAATTAAACATTTCCAGCTTTGAAAAATCAATCTTTAGAGCCCTTCTAGTCACTAAAATCCAGATTTTTAACATACTATTTGTTGCCATTTTCCTTCCGGCATGCATTTTCACTATTTTCAACTATTTTTCATGGTTTTCTCGATTTTTTCAAAAAACATGAACAAACTTCATGATTCCAAACAATGGAATTAGTAGAATAAATTCATGCAAAATTAATCAGGGCATAGGAGGGAGGCCCAACATTCATGATATTCTCTTCAATAGTGTCTTATTTGATATTTGATTGATTGTGCTTCCTCTTTGTGGTATATATGAGATTATTTTGAATTAGTTATTGAGTTAACTTTGTTTCCCATAGAGGAGTATTAGCTACGCTAATCAGGTACGCTCTTTCTACCACCACACTTTCCAAAATTTCATGAATATGCATGTCATTACCCTTGTTTGGTATCATACTTGATTGTCTTGATATTTATTTGATTGTTTGATCATATTTGAGGAAGATGCGTGTTGTGTGATATATTTCTATATTAACTTTTGAAGTTTTGTGATAGCGCTCAAGAAGTGATTCAAGTACGCACCCCAACTCTCCTTTATTGTGATTGATCTCCTTATTTAGCATGCTATTTTCTAAAATCACCTAGCTTACTTAGGTATCCATAATTAACTGATTAATTGTCACACTTCCCTCAATTTAGTCAGTAGAGACCTCTTTAGGGCTTAGAGGGGTGCTACCTCCTAGAGGTACCTTCCCAATAAGTAACCTGATCCCCGGACCTAGACTCGGGTTTTTCAAAGACATATTTTTTTCCAAAAATTATGGAGTCGCATTTTAGGGTTTTTCTTTCTTGTTTTATTTTCCCTTTAAAATAAAAATAAAATAAGTGGTGGCTCCAACTTTTCCAAAACTAAATAATTTTTTCACAAATAAAAAGCGAGTCTCGCCGATTGAGTGGGGACGCACGTGAAAAATGCGGGTCCAGAGGGTGGGTAACCAATGTTTCCATTCTCATGGATTAGGGAGAATGAACAAAAACTTTACCTTAATTTCGGTTCATATTCATCATTACTAGGGAAGCTAATAGAAGGAATTAACATAGTAGACATCAAATAAAATGCATGCAATGAGTGCGTTGTCAAGCAATATGTGCGAGGAATGTCCCCCACGATTGGAGATAGTAAGATAGGAAGTTCTTCAAAATCACTTGAAATCCCCTAAGATAGACACCCTTGTACACCTATGTGCATTTAGTAAATTGGCCTTGTACACTTGGTATAACTACCTTATACAGTTGCAGAAATTTGACCTAGCTAGAATAGAACTAGTGCATATCGGCGGGTTAACCACATTCCAATGTCATGGCTTAGTTAAAAGGGGGAAAATGAAACCCAATTTAGGTTCCTATTCATCATAAGTGTGTTATCTCATCCAATGAATGTGTACGAAGGGAAATGAGGAATGACTATGAGGAATGCCCCCCTTAAAAAAAATAAATGAGCAAGCAATTTATTCAAAACCTTTTGAAGTCCTTCAACATAGGTAGCATTGTACACACTTGTACAGTTAGCACATTTGCATTGTACACTTAGTGTAAATGTCTTATACAATGGCAAAAATTTGACATACTTAAAACTAAAAGCATGCATATGGGTGAGCTACCATGTTTCAATGTGATGCCTAAGGGAAAAGGGGGAAGTGAAACCCAATATAGGTTCCTATTAAGTGAAACCCGATATAGGTTCCTATTCATCATTACTATGGTTGGTCATCCAATCAACATGTATGAAGTAACAAAATTGAACGAGATGAGTGCGTGATCAAGGAATGTGTGTGAAGGAATGTTCCTCATCCTTTCAAAATGGAAATGATTTTAAAACATATACCCTTGTACATTAAGCACATGTACCTTGTACACTTAGTGTAAATGTCTTGTACACAAACAGAAATTCCATACAACCACCACTAAATGTCTGCTCATGCATAGGTTAATCATGTTTGCAATTTTTTGGTTAATAAAATAAGGAAAAACTGAAGTATCAATTTGTTCCCAATACTTTTGTAACAATACAAGCAAATTAAAAAAACAGCAATCTGTCCATTAATGTGAAGCTATTTGAAGCTAATTCCAACTTTCCAGCTAGAATTCAGAAGAAGATTATATGTTAAGCATGACAAATTATTATTCAAACATATATTTTATTCAGTAAAAAGCATGCCTAAAGATGGGTTCCATTCAACTAGTGAACAGCTTTTTAAACATCACATGTGGCACCAGGCCTAACAATTGTCTATAATTTACGAGGAAACTCTAAAAAAGACCAAAATGCTTCTAACCGTGGCTGACTTTTAGAGTAGTCACCCTTTTCTCCTCCAAGCAATTCTTCAAAGCCAAACAGGGAGACATTATTTTCTTCTATCCGCAATTCTCCTTCTCATCCATTCTCTCCTGATCCAGAACTTTCATTTCTAAACCTGTTTCAATTTAATGCCAATGATGAGCAATTTCAAGCTTCCTGCTTATTCCCATAAACACCCAATATTTCCAATAAAAATTACATGAGATAAATGTGGATGAAATTTACACCAAACTAATTGGGCACAAATTAAATTTTTAATTCATTTGTTGTAAGAATATACATTGATCAACAAAATAAGAATTGTTTCAGATACTAATAAAAAAAACGAGAAAGGAAAAGTTGGGTGGAGTGGGCTAAGACAAGAAAAATCTTCAAAAAGAAAATTTAGGAATTCAAGCAGAAAGCAAAAGCTCATGATTTTGATAAAATCAAGATAGCTAATAGAATTTTTAATAGAATGTGAAATAGTCATGAACTTACAGCTAACACAAAGAGCAAGAGAGATTCTGAGATAGTGGATCCTAAATTAATCTCATGATATCAGTTTCTATGAGCCCCAAGCCTATAGAGCTTATAAAGCCTTATTACAAAAGTCTCCAGCCACATAGAAAGACAATAAGACCAAAAGTAGCATTAATTGCACATGCCTCATGTAACTAGGTCAAGGTATACAAAACGAAAAGGAAAAATGTAAAAAATGGAATAACCTAAAATTTTCTAGAGGAACACAACACCTTATGCATATACATCTTGCCTAGTGTTTGTGAGCCACAAAACAATAGTTACATTTGAGGCTTTTTAGAGGTCTGGACTCATCAAATAGAACGGAGGTCTTGCATTGTCCAACTGGTGCACCATATGGCCCATAGCCCACTAAAACTAAAGCTGATGGACTACATAGATGTTTGATATGCTAACAATGAGTAGTCAATTGGTGGACTTAGCAGTTGGTGGAAGCCAACAATTTATAAAATGGAAACTTACCCCACAATAGGGCATATAACCTATTTAACATATTTCCATCTTCACACGAGGTTGTTGGGCCACTGCCATCATCACGACCATAGTTGTGGCCGGTTTATATCTTCATTGGAGTTCTTCATTTTCTCTGTTTCGTTGGGTTGACCAACTTATCTACTTTCGAAATATTTTTTATCCGAATGATAGCTATTCTGGATTAATTGCATCATCACCAAATAATCTTCTTCCCCAAAGCTCACCGTTTGGACGAAACCCATTAATTCACTCTGGACGATGATGATAAAATACCTACAAACGCCTCAACCTGATCAAATCAAAATGTCAGCAAATAATTCAGACCCTCGTCATTTGGATTTGGGAATGATCATGATAAAATACTTACAAAAGCTTTTTTGAAATGCTCACAATCCTCGGCTGCTGAAGAAAGCGATTGGGGGACAGTCGTAGTCTACATCGTTTGTGCGTATGTTGTTTATGGAGGGAGAGAAAGGGGTAGGAAGATTCAGAATTTTCACTCTAGTGACATAGCATTTCAAGTTTACCGGCTGTGAAACCCATTAATTTATAATCATTTGAGTTGGAAATATAAAGGGCATTTTCGTCTGTTAACATCTGATATCCTTATCATTAATTAGGTTAATTACATGAACCTTCTCTTAATTTTTGGGTCCAATTGGGCTCAAAACACAATTCTCCCTTTTAAAAGAGACTCGATTTTCAATAAGGTCTTGGACTAACTCTATTTGTAATGGCATTTAAGTACGAAATGATGAGTGACAACTGACAATTAACATCATCCTTTGAGGAGACGTTGCATTGTGTGCATATGATATGATGATGCAAGGAATGAGTTGGGTTGGGTTGCCACTCTGTGCGTGCTTGTAGGTGTTTAAACAAAAAAAATGCCGGTGGATTTAATATGAAAATAAGAAAAAAAAAAAAAAAAAAAGCTATAGGAAAAGTGAAAGAGATACGTAATTACAGTGGATGGAAAGTGATTGATACATGGTAGTGTGCGTGAGGGAGAATGTGTCAGAAATAGTAATAATAAAGAAAAATAAAAATACTAATAGGATTAAGCATGTTGAATGATTGTAATAAAATTTATAATAGTAATAAGTTTAGTTCTACTAATAAAAGAAATAGGTTTCCAAGAAATTTAGTTTAATTAAATAAAGAAAATAGAAGATTCGTGAAAATAAATTTAGAAAATAAAAGTTTCACATAAATTAGGAATTTATAAATTAATTAATTGAATTAAAATTAATAATAATAATAATAATAATAAACATTTAAAATAATAATGTCAATATAAAAAATTATTAAGATTTTCATACTGTAATTTTAGATAAATAATTTATAATAATAATAATAATTTTTTACTTCTATTTAGGTGAGAATTAAATTCTTTTATAGTAAATGCTCTAAAAAAATTAAATGCTTATTTGAGGTAAAAAAAATTAATAGAAAATTTTAAAAATTGTTTTTTATATCTTATTTTAAATTATATAAATTCTTATATATATATATATATATTTGTCATATTCGAATCTTAAACTAGAAAAAAAAAATTGGAGTTATTATGTCTTTTGGTAAATTTGGATAAAATAAAAAAATAGTTGGACTCCAATTTATTTTATCCTTAGTTAATAAGGGTATTATTGTTTACTTTTATATTATTTTGGAGGGAAATATACTTACAATGACCATGGCTTCAGGGTTTGATCAAAATACTATTAGTATTAGTAGAGTTTGTTTTGTTTGTCTTAAAAAGAAATAAATTTGATAGTAATCATCTAATTATAAATTCAATTTAAATATCATTTATTATTTAATAACTAAAATAAAAATATTTTATTTTAATTTAATATGAAATTATTATGGGCATAAATACGAAACATGGTCATTCAAAAATTTAAATATCTTATGATGTTTAAACTTTTAAGGAAATTTTATTAATTTTTTTTAAGTATTTAATAAGTGATTCTATTAAGAAAAAAATTCTAAATAAACATTTTGATAAAAAAATATTTTAAATCTAAGGACGGTTGGAAGAGAAATATATTTTTGAAGTCCCAATAAACTGCTCCACCTCCCATCAAATCAACTCAAAGTCTTGTCCAGTCAAACTTTCCAAGTAGCCGGCCGACTTCGTCTCTTTCAAAAAGCAACACCAATTTCAATAAAGTTCTTATGTGTCTACTGTTCAGAAATGACTCCGTTTCTCGTCTTCTTATGAATTCGGCTTGTAAAAATTAATTTTGATTTTCTCAGATTCGTTGGTGAATGCATAGTTTTAAAATCGGTCCGACCTTCGGTCTGATTCGCTGGAATGGACTGTTCTGAGTTTGAATCGCCATTGAATCATCTAGACCGCCGAATCAGACGAACCGCCCGATTTTGTGTGAATCTGTCAACATGTTTATTCGACTAAAAACCATAATGGACTTTCCCCTTCTTTCAGCCCAAAACTCCTCGAAGTCACAGTTTCCCATCACCTGTTGCTTTATGTTGGAATGTATAAGCTATTTATAGAGCTTATTTATTTTGTCATTTTCTGATGTGGGAGTGAATATTATAGAAAAGAATTTTAATATAACGAGGGTTTGAACATGAAGTGGAGGTTGTCAAAACAAAGAAAGAACCATTGTGCTACATAGATCCTTTATGAAATATATTGTTATATATGTATATATATTAATGTTCTTAACAATTTTTTTTAATTTAAAACATTTAAATAAACAAATATAATTATCTATATTTACATTTATTTTTATAATAATGATCAACAATAAACATGAAAATAATATGAATTAATGAACATAATAATTTTTAAAATTTTAAAATAATAAAACACATAAATACTTAAATAAAATTAAATATTATAATTTTTTTCTATTGAAATATTATACATATTCTTTTTAATAAAATTTAATGTATTAATATGTTTATATTTATTATTTAATTGAGATATCAAATACAAAAAAAATTGAATGTAGTTAAAAATTTTAATTATATATATTTTAATTTATTTTAAATTTTTAAAAAATATAAATTATAGATATATATATATATATATATATATATATATCATATCATAGATTTGACCATCAATTTGATTGCTATTTGAGCACTTATTTGATCAATGGATCAATAATTTTTTAGGTTCAATAATTGATCCAATTTTGAAAGTATTGATAAAATATAAAGATAAGAAAAAAAAAGAAAAGAAAGAGAAATTAAGGGCATGCAAGTCATGTACTGATTCATTTGAGTTGGTCTTGGTGAAATTTTTTTTAATAAAGATTATAAGTTAGATAGAGTGCTTAAACTTTAATGCCTCAATTATATCAAAAGACTCTCTCCCTCACATGTGCCATTTCTCATAATGGTAGTGTAATACGTCCACTTTACTGTATCAATAAACTGTTGAAGGACACATTTTTCTTTATTTCTTTATTTATTTTTGTTACCATGGAGCTGTTTAAATCCATTCCCAGTTGACTTAAATCCTCCTTGTGAAGAAGCCCTAAAAAAAAAGGATGCAAATTTATATAACTGTGGTAATGATACCAACAAAAAAAAAAAAAAAAAAAAACTTACATATCCCAAAAGGCTCAAGGACTGCTCATCATGATAAAAACTATTGTTCCTTCTCTCACTTATGATCTCTAATAATAACACCCCAAAGCTAAATACATCAGATTTTTATGACAATCGCCCTTTATTGTATACTTGGGGACATATAGCCACTGCATTTGGTCTTCAAATATCATCACAATCCCAAAAGAATCATCGAGGGGTTTGTCTCTATTAGCTACCCATATGATAGTGAATAAAAAAGTAGTGTTGTACCAAATTCCAACATAGCTATTAGTTGAACCATTAGGTCTAAAGAAACTTAGTCCTAAGACACTTCTATTAGAGACTATACTTTGAGGATCTTCTTTGGGAGAACTATCAGATAGGGTCGGTTAAATAAGATAATTATTGGGAATTGAAGGGTGGTCTCTTTTAATAACTGTTAGGAAGGTCAATAATATGCTTAAATACAAAAAATGCCCTTCAACTAAAATCTTTTAAAATTCAAAACATTTAAAACACATCACTTTTTGTCAGGACATTTATGGTGTGTGGTTCTACATTTATTGTAATTATTCACATTCAAATTTTAAATCAAAATTTTGGGTTTAATCCTTACAATTATTATATATAATGAAAGTATAATTTTTTTATTTAAATTTACTATTTAAAACAAGAAGACTTCTAAAAAATATTTTTAAAATAACATTTAATGTTTTTTTTTTTTGCATTTTTTATTTTATTAAGAAATAAGCAAGTTTCATACTTAGAATAAAAATGATGATTTTTTTCATATATATTTTTCTAATTTTAAATTGATAAATTATGTTTTTGTATTAAATTTGAGGAAGATAGACTATTTAATTTTTCATTTGGATTAGCTAAAAGGAATAAGAAAATGATGGAGAATGTGTAATCATTTTTTATTTTTTATAATAAAATAATTTTAAAAAAATTATATGATTTTTCTATATTTTTTTTCCTTTGCATTGTGTTTTTTCTTAATTTTCATATATAATTTTTTCGTCTTTTTTTTTCGTCAATACATCGAGTGGATGATGTTAATACATATGATATGTTAAATATTAATGAGGTATAAAAAGTGATCTTTATGATTATTACTTTTATTATAAAATATAAGTACGATAAAAATATGTTATAATTACAATATAAATACACTTACATTATAATACATAATAATAAAATCTAGCTAATTAGGAAAATGTTAAACTTATTTTATAAAAGTGATAGTTTTGTACGATCATTCCATATTTCATAACATACTTATACTATGAATCACTTCTAAAATCAAATGAAATACTTGTAGACCCCTTTTGTGGTGAGGGGCCTAGGAGAGTTGCCATTTTTTTTTTCCTTTTCATTACATTTGTGGAAGGGGGGAGGGGGGAGACCTCCCCATGCATGAAACCAGCCACATGGACAGGTGGCCAAGGGCATGGCTGGTCATGAGGGTGGTTGGGAGGCCATGCTTGTTGATGGAGAAACAGAAGAGTGGGTGATAGCTCGGATAGGAGGAAATATTTTTCTGAGGAGGGGATTTTTTTTCCTTGGGTTCGGAGGGGGTCACAGAGGGGGTGAGGCTACCAGGGAAAGATTACAAAGGAAACGAAGAGCAAAGGAAGGCAGGGTTGCGAATCATCAGGTAAGGCCACCTTGAGCTTGAATGAATTCCTTTTCTGAACATTCTACTGCATTCTCTGTTGATTTCTGAGCATCGTTTGTTGTTTTTTTTTGTTGAACATATTTGTTTGCATATAATGCTCTGTTTTTGTCCTCCTGGATACTCTTTGTTTTTATTCTATAAATGGTTGGTTCTTTTTTGAGTTGATGGTGGATGCATTTGAGAGGGCTGTGTATTGTAGTCCAGATGATTACCTTGATGTGAATGGAGCTGCTGATCTTTGTGTGGACCTAGGTACCAGGGAAACTATAGCATCTGTGTATGGTTATTAGATGAAAAAAGGAAGTGAAAACGTGGATCACTAGTTAGGGTTCTTGGCTGCTATTCCTCACCCCACCTTTCCTAATCACCATACCCGTTTCCTACTTGCATGCACAGGAGCCATGCGTGCATGGCCACCTGCCACTCCCTTCACATCTTTCTCCATCCTTCCCATTTCTCATTCACATGCTTTCTCTCTCTACACCACGTGCCATCTCCAACCCGTTTTCTTCACTCACTAAACCCATAAGATCTCGCCACTCTTCATCTCTCATTCCATTTATGCCAATCTATGTTTTTCATTTCTCGATACCTATTCCACTAACCTCCCAACATCCATGCCATTCATGAATAACACCACCGAACCCATGTTTCTCTCACTAACCCGTTTGCCATATCCAATAACCCACCCATTTCATACCCTCTTACCTACACCGTTCTCACTCCATTCCCTACTCAACTCAATACCCATTAACCCATTCCACCAATGGAAACTCCATGCGCATGGTATCATGTGAGAATGGTAGACAGGTAAGAAGGTGGTTGCATTGTGGAGTGGAGTTTGTTTTTTTTTTCGTGAAGAAAAATAGGTTTGTGGTGCTCTCGGGAAGTGCATGGTGGGTTTGTTTGAGACTTACATGAAAAGTGGGTTTTGGATGGCATTATTGCAATATGGGGGTAGTCTTGTGGCATTCTTTAGTATATTTGCAGTATAGGGAATGGGTTGATTTCCACTTTGGACACGTGGAGAAGTCTTGCAAATGAAGATCATTACAAGCCTTTTCTTTCACTATTTCTTTATATTTTGATATTAGGACAATTTTCTAACATTTCAATTTCCGAAATTTAGTTTTTTTTTTTTTTCGAAATGCCATTCTCAAAATGATTTTCCAAGATCCCGATTTTCGAAATTTAATCTTCCGAAGTTCTCTTCTCAAAATTCACATTTTAAAAATAAATAAATAAATAAAATAATTTCTCAAAATCCTAATTTTCCAATATTTTTATTTTTATTTTCATTTTTATTTTTATTTATATTATTATTATTATTATTTTATTTATTTATCTATTTATTTATTTTTAAATTCCATTCTCAGAATAATTTTTCAAAATTTCTTGTTTTTTTTAATTAATTTATTTTTTCAAAATACCGTTCTCAAATAATCTTTCAAGATTCCATCTTCCAAATTTAATTTTCAATCTCAAAAATTCCATTATTCAATTTATTCGTTTAAATATTATTCTCGTCATTATTATTATTATTATTATTATTATTATTATTATTATTATTTCATATTTATTTATTTATTTCTCTTAAAAATTCCAAATCATTAAAGTTCAATTCTTCAAAAAAATCTGATTTCCAAATTTAATTTTCAATATAATTTTTTTTTTCACTATTCACATTCATTCGTTTAAATATTATTTTCATTATTATTATTATTGTTCCATATTTATTTATTTATTTATTTCTCTGAAAAATTCCAAATCATTAAAGTTCAATTTTTCAAAATTTCGTCTTCCAAATTTAATTTTCAATCTAATTTTTTTTCACTATTCACGTTCATTTGTTTAAATATTATTTTCGTTATTATTATTATTATTCCATATTTGTTTATTTATTTCTCTTAAAAATTCCAAATCATTAAAGTTCAATTTTTCAAAAATCTGACTTCCAAATTTAATTTTCAATCTAAAAAATTTCATTATTCACGTCCATTCGTTTAAATATTATTTTTTGTTATTATTATCATTATTTCATTTATTTATTTGTTTATTTCCTTTAAAAATTCCAATAATTAAAGTTCAATTTTTCAAAATTCCGTTTTCCAAATTTAATTTTCAATCTAAATTTTTTTACTATTCACGTTCATTCGCTTAAGTATTATTTTCGTTATTATTATTATTATTATTATTATTATTATTATTCCATTCATTTATTTATTTACTTATTCATTTATTTAAAATTCCGTCTTTAAATAATTCTTCAAAATTCCGATTTCCAAATTTAGTTCCCTGAAATTCCAATTTTCCTATCTCCAAACTTAATTTTCAATTTCCAATATTCCAATTCTCACATTTATTCAGTTACTCATTTATTATTATCATTTCTAAAAATTCTGCCTTCGAACGATTTTCAAGATTTCCAATTTTTATAATTCAACTTTCATAGTCTCAAACTCTCAAATAATTTTCAAAATCCCAATTTATTTCAAACTTAATTTCTAAAATTCTCATTCTTACATTTAATTCCTAAAAATCCAATTTTCAAATAATCTCTAAAACTCCAATTTTCAAATAATCTCTAAGACTCCGATTTTCAAATGAATTTCAAAAATCCAGTTTTCCTTCGAACAATTTTAATTTCTGTTTGGTGATGCATGTGATATGTTTCGTGCTCTATATTGTGCACTGACTCCATTTTTATGATAGCACATTGCTCATTCGTGGCCTAGGTGCGCATCCACTGCTATTCTGGTCATTCTCTATGCATGTTTTGATTTCCATATATGCATAATTGATTTGAGTATTCATTGATTTTCCTATTGATTGCCACGTCAGCTTCATTTTATTAGTACAGACCCGACTTTAGGGACTTAGAGGGGTGCTACGGTCTTTACCGTACCTTCCCGATAAGTAACCTAACCCCCGAGCCCGATCCAGTTTTTCATAGACCATCTTTTCCAAAATAAGGAGTCACACTTAGGGTTTTCTTTCTTATTTTGTTTACCCTTTTAAAAATAAAACAAAAATAAGTGGCGACTCCAAGTCATTTTTTTTAATAAACAAAATCATTTTCAAATAAAAATCGAGCTCACCATCAAGTGGAAAACGCATGAGCCAAAATATAGGATCCACAAAATGGCGACTCCGCTGGGGAACATTTAGAGGGTCAAGTTTGAACTTAAGATGAAGCAAATGTGGTGTTTGATGAGTCGATCAGTGGGTACTCATATCTTGATTGTACATTGAGAGTTCCTGAGTTTTCATTTGGGACATTTGCATGTTGATCGTGTTAGTTGATCATCTTGATTGAGGATTTTGATATAGTGATTCTTTTAGCGCTCCATTGATATATTTGTTTAAGATATTTGACATGCTATTTATGATAATTGATTTGTCTTGATCCAGGATTCTGATATAGCTATTTTCTTTGTGCCTCATTATCATATTCGTTTGAGATATTGACATGTTGATTGTATCGACTGTTCATTTTGTTTCGCCTACCATAGTGATTTTGATATTTTCCATGTCTGTTTTGATCGCCTTGCATGTACGGATTCATTGTTATATATCATCGTTTGATTTGACATATTGATTCACTTGCTCGTATATTCTCTCTATCGTCTTTGAGTATGATGTTTGTATCACTTTTCGTCTGATTGTCATAGTTTGTATGTGTGCATGAGTGATATATTCTGTCCACTGCTTGACTGCATGCCGCATGACTACCCTTCTTCTACTTGATTGCATGTCGTTTGTCCGTGTAGGGCGCACATTTATCCCCCTATCTCCAACTCTCTTGGTCTCAGTCATTCCCTTCATTCTGGTCCTCACTATTGCAAGTGTGAGGCTTTCTGTGTGCTTGTTCTCTGACTAAGACAGAGATTAGGAGTAGGGTCTAGCGACAGGCTATATCGATGAATGAGAGCATTATGGAGAAGAGCAACACTTTGATGTCGATAGGAGTCCAATCATTGAAGACTTATACAACCCGAAGCTAGATTTCATGGATATTTGTGCGGCTAATGTGTTTCATCTCTCTGTTTTAGCTTCCTAGGGTTTTTCAGATGCACCCACACCATCACTGCGCACTCTAGTCAACCATTGAGTGTTGGGAGTTTTGAGAGGTTTCACCACAGGAAACCCCCTAGATGTCGAGGTAGTGCATGTGTGGAGGTGATGACCACCTTGCATGGAAGTGCCCCGTCTCTTCGGAGGAGTGCAGAAGGTTGCATACCATTGGAGGGTATGATCGCTTATGCTAGGAATCTTTTAAAGTCCATTCTTATCCTTTTAGAGCCACCTTGACCTTGTAGGTTGAGCTATAGATTCTTCGATTAGAACTCCTTCCCTACACGTGGGTGCATCTGAGGGCTTTCAGAGCCTTTATAGTTATAGTTTGGATTCCGATACTCCTTCTTTAGTCTCCAATTGAGAATGCATAGAGATCAGTATGAGTTTGAGCACAGTTGGACAATCCGTCTTCACTTGGATGCCTTGCTTGTTTCCATTCAGATTATCAATACTGTCATGCTTTCCCCGGGCTATATCCTTATTCATTTCTTCATGCTTTGTAGGATCAGATCTTCGTTAATAGTTTGGATACGCCTTTTTGGGTCAGAGTAGATGGGAGATTAATTTGGTATTAAGAGAGATCAAGTATGGATCAACAGGTTGTTACAGTGGATCAGTTTACGGCCGCCATGGCTTCTATCCAAGAGGCTTTGGCTAGTCTCAAGCAGGAGATTGGCAATCAATAGAGCAAACTGTCCGTAGTTCAGGATGAGACTCTTCATGATTCGTTGCCACCGCCACCGCCACTACCTGTTCCGACAGTACCTCAGGCCTCACCTTATATATTGCATGGACATTCTGAGGTTGCCCCACCTACAGTCGTTCCGACCACAGTCACTGATGATGCTCATACACATATGGACCGTATTGAGAAGCGCATGAGACAGTTGGGAGTATCTGATGGCTCCGCTGTTTGGGATGATCTCAAGGGTATGCCGGTCTAGATTGCCTGAGCCTTATGATGCTTTGTTTCCTAGATGAGATCGATGAGCACGAGACTTTTTCTGAGATCAGAGACAGTGGACAGAGCCGTGCCATGTGACGAGTACGTTGATGAGATGTTCGCGTTGAGTTTGAGCCAGATCGAGGAAATAGCCAGGCTTGAGCTCGCTTCACCATTTGATCTCTTCGAGATGTCTATCCTCGAGGTTGCCGGGGAAGTCTAGGTCGCCCCAACTCCGGAGATTGCTGAGGGTGTTATAGCTGTTGATGGTTTGTTTGATGGCCTTGTTGGCCTAGTTGAGAGAGCGTCCGACTTTGTGGACCTATCTCTTTCCTTTGATGTTTTATCGGGGTTTGTCTCCCATCATGATGATGTTTCCGACTCTTTATCTATGGATTTGAACATCTTTGAGTATTTGTTTGTCTCTCATGTTATTGTTTTATCCGCACCATCTTCACTCACATCACAGATTTTTGAAATTGATGATGAGATTGCGTAGCATGACTCAGATGATGACTCATCTTCTGTTTCTGACTTGGACCCCATTTATCAGGGAGTTTTGCCTGCTACTACCTAAGATGATGACTCAGATGATGAAGACTGTTGATTTCGGCATAGCGGATCAACCTAAGGAGTTGAGGATCAAGTCGAATTTATTTACGGGTGAGAGGGATAGCCTCATCCAGCTGCTCAGAGCTTACTTAGAAGTCTTTGCATGGTCTTATAAAGACATGCCGAGCCTCGATCCGTCTATCGTCTAACATCGTTTGCCACTTCTGCCCCATGCTAGAGCGGTTAAGCAGAAGTTGAGACGATTGCACCCTCGTTAGAGTTTGCAGGTGAAAGAGGAGATCCAGAAGCAGCTCAGTGTGGGATTTCTATTAGTGGTTGAGTACCCTGAGTGGTTGGCCAATGTTGTCCCTATTCCCAAAAAGGACGGCAAGGTAAGAGTTTGTGTTGATTTCCGAGATCTCAACAAAGCCAGTCCTAAGGATGATTTTCCTCTCCCACACATCGATATGCTAGTTGACAGTACGGCAGGTCATTCGATGTTGTCCTTTATGGACAGATTTTTCTGGTATAGTCAGATCTTGATGGCTCCAGATGACATGGAGAAGATGTCTTTTATCACCGAGTGAGGTACTTATTGTAATAAAGTCATGTCGTTTGGATTGAAGAACGGGGGAGCCACCCATTAGAGAGCAGCGACCACTCTCTTCCATAACATGATGCATCGGGATGTCAAGGTTTATGTAGATGACATGATAGTGAAATCCTGGGACAGATCAGATCACCTAGCAGCTTTGGAGAGGTTCTTTGAGAGGATCAAAGAGTTCAGATTGAGACTGAATCCCAAGAAGTGCACTTTTGGAGTGACTTCTAGGAAGCTCCTCGGATATATGGTCAATGAGAGAGGCATAGAGGTAGATCCGGATAAGATCAGAGCCATCCTTGACATGCCTGCACCAAGGACAGAGAGAAAGGTCAGAGACTTCCTGGGTAGATTTCAGTACATCAGTAGATTCATTGCCAGATTGACGGACATCTATGAGCCCATTTTCCAACTCTTGAGGAAGAGTCAACCTACTGTTTGGGATGATCAGTGTCAGCGCACATTCGAGAGGATCAGAGAGTATTTGTTGTCATCTCTAGTCTTGGCGCCTCTTCACCAGACCACCCTTTACTCTTATATCTGTTAGTTTCAGACGTAGCATTGGGGTGCATGTTGGCTCAACTTGATGATTCGGGTAAGGATCGAGCCATTTATTATCTGAGTAAGAGGATGCTAGACTATGAGATGAGGTATGTCATGATTGAGCGCTACTGCTTGGCATTGGTTTGGACCACTCACCGACTGAGACATTACATGACCGAGTACTTAGTACACTTGATATCCTATCTAGATCCTTTGAGATATTTGTTTGACAGGCCCGCTTTGGTAGGTCATCTCATGAGATGGCTGGTACTTCTGACCGAGTTTGACATCCATTATGTCACTTAGAAGTCCATCAGATGGAGCATTGTTGTAGATCACTTAGCTTCTTTACCAGTTTTCGATGGCAAAGCCATTGATGATGACTTTCCAAATGAGGATGTCGCTGCTGTGACTAGTCTGTCGGGTTGGCGCATGTACTTCGATGGTGTAGCCAACCATTCCGAATATGGGATAGGCGTCTTGTTGATATGCCCTCATAGTGATCACATTCCTAGATTTGTTCGTTTGGCGTTCTTGGATCGACATCCTGCCACGAACAATATTATTGAGTATGAGGCTTGTATCTTGGGATTAGAGACGACCCTTGAGCTTGAGATTAGATAGATGGAGGTGTTTGGTGACTCTAATATGGTATTGAGACAGATTCAAGGCGAGTGGAAGACTAGAGATGTGAAGCTTAGGCCATACCACGCATATTTGGAGCTACTGGTTGGGAGATTTGATGATCTGAGATATACACATCTGCCTAGAGCGCATAACCAGTTTGTCGATGCCTTAGCTACTCTAGCTTCCATGATTGATATTCCTATTGATACCACTATTCATCCTTTATTGATCGAGTCGAGATCTGTTCCTACCTATTGTTGTCTGATCGACGATACCGAGTTAGATGATGGTCTTAGACTCTGCATTTTATACGTACATGTAGGTGTTTCTTGCAAATTTGAGTTCGATTCTCTAAGGATTAGATGTTCTATAGGCAATAATGTATCAATACATCCAGATTGTACAAGTCTTGCCTCTCTAGTCATCAGTCATCATTCATGACTCTGTAGGAGGGATGAGGTGGACCAAACTGGGCTAGCTCGTAGGCTTGCATTGAGCCATAGTTACCTTTGGATGGGCCCAAATCCAACCATATCCAAAAGAATAGACTAGACCCAATCCAAATTCCTACTTTCTAAAGTAAAATTTAAATTATTATTATTATTTACATATTTTGTAGAAGTTTTTTCTTTAAATGGATTTTATTATTGAGAAAAATTGTTGTGAAAAGTCTACAGCCTGATTCCAACCGAGCCAAGCCCATATCTTTTGGACATGGTGCCTCCCCCAACCCTTGGTTACCCAACAACTAAGATTCAAACCCAAGCCCACCAGAGAAATTTTTAAAACACGTCATTCCTTTGCTGGTTGTTCCCCTCTCAATACCATTTAAAAATTCCCTCATTCTGCAGCTTACTCAACTGTTGTAGCCCCACCTATTTTCTCCTTGGTGTACGGACATGGCACGTCCATACCTACAGACGGAAGAGGCTGCACCTCCTTTCCCACCCTTGTACTGGTGCGTGAGCCACCCACCACATTAGCCCTAACCTCCATCTCGATCACTATGCTCGCTGCTACATCTCCTTGGCACTACATTGGCAAAAATAGGATGGCACTTCCCACCATAATTGAAAGGAGAAGCTGGAACTACCTACTACAACTTGCAGCGCACCAAGCATACTGCTTCTATTGATATTATTTACACCAACCATTTGGTTATTTACACTATTATACAAAAACAAGAACGAAAAAGCACTGTATTTATTTGGGATACCATTTCCCTGATTTTGTCCTCCCAAAATAATTTCCCCATCTATGAAACAATAATATTAGATATTTGGAACAATGAAAACCCTTCCATTTGTTTTCATTTGTACTCATCTATTCAAGTCTGAGGAAAACAACATTAGTTGAGAAAGAGATTTAGCTGTCACTATGATGCTCTATAGTAGATTTTGATAATGGTAACCTCCCATGCATGGAAGTTAGACATGACCATTCCAACGGATTCGGGCATTTTAGTGGTGGACTTTGCAAGGGGAATGGATTTTGGCAACTGATGTGGAGTCAAATGACTTTGCAAGGGGAATGGATTTGGGCATTTTAGTGGTGGACTTAGTGAGAGCTATAGGGTTTCGAGGTTTCTTCAGTTTTGAAATGGTGAAGGGAATGTTTGGCGGTGATTTGTTCCTAATTGTGATATTTTTTATTCAGTCTTCAGACGGGAGTTATCAACAAAATTTATAAACCTAATTCACCATACACTAGGGTAGCATAGCTAGCATAGTATAGTGGTTCTAGGATCGTCCACAAGGATGAGTTTTCATATTATAAGTGATATTAGTTAAAGTATTGAAATGGTGTTTTTTCTTTTATGAGTTAGCTTTAAAAGAAAACATAATTTTGATTAAAAAGGGTTGGTTTTAAATTAACCAAAAATAGTAACTGAGATTAATTACAAAGAAAAGGTTTCTTGGAGTTTTAGGTCACTAGGTTCAGGTTTCTTAGACAAAAGGGGGAGATTCCGGATCTTTTCCTCGCATTGGGGATAATAACATAAAGAATGGTTATCTCCTGAACCGGTGTGTATTTAGCAACCAAGAGTTGATCCCACTGGTCTATGAAAAACTACAGTTGCTCCTCATTAATAGTTTCAAACACTAAAGACATCTCACTGTTAATCATCTTTCAATAGCTCGTAAGAGATAACTAATAGACATCCATGGATTCCATGGAGCCCAAAAAGCTTATCAAGTATTGGCCATTCAAGGTGATCCTAATGATTACTACTCAAAAAGTGCTATTTCATAACTTGTAATTAACTCTTTTAAACACTTTTGAGTAGTAGTTATTACCTTTTAACTCAATTGGCATGTAAAGGACCCTTGCAATCAATTCTAATCAAACTGTGTTAAGTTTTGGTGTTTTGATAGCTTTTTGATCAACAAAGCAATCCAAGATTGAGGAGAGTTCTTTGGAATCCATGGCAAAGCAATGGAAAGCTCAGAAACATGAAGAACCCAAGCTTTAAAGTCCTTTGCCATAAGCAAATCCGGAATGCAAGGAGGGGAAGCAAAGAGAAATCTAACATGAAGCATTCTTGATGACAGTCATTTCAGCCACTTTTGGAGCACTTCCTGAAGTCCAATTTATGCATGAAATATGTCGTTTCGAAGCTCAGGAAGTCAGCAATCCAATGCTTTAAACGATGCATGATTCAGAGTTGAAATGAAGGAGTTACAACCATTGCAAGAAGATCACTCTAAGCTGAAGGCAGAATGTTGCACAGCTGCAAAATCAGCCTTTGGCTGCGAAAATGTTGTCCTTTTGCTGCGAAAATTTCACAGCCATTTTGCACAATGCCGCGGTGTTCTCCTAAAGCTTCCCGGTCGACATTTTGAGATTTTTTGCTTTAGATATTTGATGTCTAAATCCCCAAACTCTCCTTGTAACCCACCTATCATAGGATTCCTTAGTCTTTAAGCAAGAACAAAGGGGTGAATAACCTCTTATATATAGTTTGTAATTTTCTATACAATGGAAGTCGGGGAGCTTGCTCATGGACGCATCCTTTGTATAGTTTTGCAAGGAAGTAAAATACAGAGCACTTGCTCTGCTTTTCATATATATATTTTTGTTTTCTCGTTCTTTTTCTTTCTAGCTAATCAAACTCTGAGGATTTTTCCTCAGAGGATGAGAGGCTAAGCTCTTCGTCTCTTGGAGTGAAGGAAGCCGGGTAAGTTTCCACATGCATAAATTGGAAGTTTTGTTATTTTAGTTTTTAATGAAGAGAAAGTGTGACCCGTTAATGGTTTTTATCTTTTTAGTTAACTTAAAACGCCTTTAAATCACCTGGGCCAACACTTGGTAAGGCAAGTGATCTCCATCCATTGAGATGCACTTGTTTATCTCTTGCGAGCCTTTGGGAGGTGGTTTAGAGGTAGGATTTTCTAGAATAGCCAACACTTGGCAAGCTTTTGGACTCCAAGGAGACATCCATTAGTTATCTCTTGCGAGCTTTTGACGGGTAATCCAAGGTTAAAGATCACCTTGAATGGCAAATGCTAGGTGAGAGGCACGAGCCATTGCAAGGTGCATCAGTGAGAGGGAATTTGTGTTTGAACCCATTAAAGGGAAGCATCTGTACCACACCGACTAGAGAATTAACTATATGTTAATTCTCTAATGCGAGGAAAAGAAACAAGTGACCGAAACTCTTTTTTTGTATGAGGAATTTTTTTTTAGCCTAGTGATCTAAACTCCAAGAAACACTTTTCTTAGTAAGTAATTTCCATTACTTTATTTTTGGTTTCACTTAAAAACCAAACCTTTTCAACCAAAGATTATGTTTTCTTTTAAAGCTAACCTTGAAATGAAAAGGCACCAATTCAGCTTTGAATTAATATCAATTGTGAAGTGAAAACCCATCTCAGTGAACGACCCTAGAGTCACTATGCTATGCTAGCTAAGGCTATCCTAGTACATGGTGTAATAGGTTATAAATTTTGTTGATTACTCCTTTCTGAGGACCACAATCAAGGGACACCAGCTGGACACGTATCAAATGGCACCACTGTCAGTGACCATTGAGAGGACATGAATCAGCTGAGACATCAATTGGGAACGAATCACCTAACCTTGGATTACCCTTTAAAGGCTCATAAGAGATAACTAATGGATCTCTAGGGAGTCCAAAAAGCTTACCAAGTATTGGTCATTCTAGGTAATCCTACCTTTAAATCACATCCTAGAGGCTCGTAAGAGATAACTAATGGATCTCCAGGGAGTTCGAAAAGCTTACCAAGTATTGGCCCAGGTGATTTTAAGGGATTTTAAGTTAAACCTTAAAATAAAAACCATTAACAGGTAACAACTCTCCTCATTTAAATCAAGGAAAACTCCCACCTTTGTATCCAGATCCCTTACCTAGCTTCCTTCAGTCCAAGAAATGAAAAACCTAACCACTCATCCTTTGAGAAAACATCCTCACAAGTTGTTTGGCTAGAAAGAAAATAAAAACAAAATGAATAGGTAAGGCAGAGCAAAGCTCTGTGTATTTCTTCCTAAAAGAATTTACAAGTCTTCTCTTGAATTTTTTCCGAGATTTTTACAAAGGTCCTTTGGAATTTTTTCCCGAGACAGTACAAAAAGAGATATTTTAAGACATATATAGGGATATATTTTTAATCCCTCATTTAGATATCTTGAATATCTAAAAATATCTTTAGCCAGTTATAAGGAGAAAATAAGTAATTACACAAAATATCTCGAGATAAAATCTAACGGAGTGGGTGCAAAAATATCTAAAAATTACACAGGAGGATTTTTGCAAGGCTTGCAAAATTTTGCATAAGGTATGAAATTCATTTTTCTTAGTTTTGGTTTCGCAAGGCTTGTGAAATTTCGCACAAGGTGTGAAATTCATTTTTCACAGTCTTCCTCTCTGTCTTGCAGCTTGTACTCTTTTGGCATTTCGCATGCTATGTGAAAATTTTGGATAGCCATGCGAAATTGCTGAATGTTAGATTTCTTCTCTGATTCTCTTCCTTGCATACTTGACTGATTTGGAAAAGGCTATGAAGCTCTCCAAAACTTGGATTCTTCATATGTTTAAGCTTCAACTTGCTTTTCCATGGACTATACAAAATTCTCCCTCATTATTGGCTCATTTTAATGATAAAAAAGCTATCAAAAACATCAAAACTTGCCAAAAACTTATTAGAAACATTTGCAAGGGTCTTTAATGTGTCAATTGAATTAAAAGGTAATAAATACTACTCAAAAGTGTTTAAAAAAGTTTATAACAAGCTATAAAAGAGCACTTTTTGAGTAGTAATCACTCCCCCCAACCGACATATTGCTAGTCCCTTAGCAATAAAGGAGAGAAAAAAGAAAATAGATAGTAAAATAATTTACAAAATCATGCTGATCACTCCAAATTTTTTTTAAGTGGCATGATGTAGAGCATACTCTCTCATAGGACATTAAAGAAGCAAAACTCAACCTTCAACAAGAGTTTATCAAATATTTTGCCTGATCAGAATTCATAAAGAGTAGGCATTATGCATATTTAAGTATCAAAGGAATTTCCACTCCCAAAGGACCAAACCTTACTCTTCCATAAAAATCTATGTGTTAAGCTTATTGGTTTCTGAATATAGTATGCTAAACTAATCTCTCACCCCAACCTAGTTCTTTCTCAAACCTTGGCAAACTAACCAACCTCCAATAGGCTAAAAACGAACCTCTTTTATTTCATAATTTTTTTTTTCATTGTAGGTGTGCAATGTTAAAGGTATTGTTTCCTAAAGTGTCCATGTAACGAGGATCCATCAATGACTCCCAACCAATCAAGGTTTAAGGCATCAAGCTTTAAGGATTTTTTGACCACTAACTCCTCAAATTTCACCCCAGGCTTTTGAGATTGGAATTTAATACCCAAGCACCTACAATATGTTAAACTCCACCTATTCACCCTTGTAACGAGCATTGAGGTCGGTGACTCCCAACCAATAAAGGTTTAGGGCACCGGGTTTTAAAGACTTTTGCCATATACCCCTTGGACCTTGCTCGGGCTTTAAAGCAAGTGCAACACTTTGTTCTTTCTTATTTATTTTTATCAAAGGCTCATTGGCCTTTTATCAAGTGTCTCAACACTATTAAAACGAGGTGAAAGGTACCAAGTCTAAATTTTCCTAAGTTCAGGGGGTGAGATAGTTTTTCATCTTATAATCGGAACCCAATGTGCATAGTGTGTGGTAAGATTAAAGTGGAAGAAATAAGGTTGAAATCAATAGGAGTTTCAATAATTCATCAACCTTGATAAGCATAATACAAACTCTAATATTTAAGTAAAAAGGTAAAAATTCACTTTCTCCCATTTCATTTTGAGATTTTTTTCTTTAATAATCATGGAGAGTAGAGTAAAAACTTTAAAAATTATTAAAAATTTAAGCAAAAAGTACTAAATTAACAAAAACCTAGCTTTATTAACAAAACTTCCTTCCTTAACTCTCCCTCCAACCAAGATCAACATTGCCCTCAATGTGGCAAGAACGACTGCAAATAAAGGGAGGAAGTGGTACTTCCTGAGTGACATGAAGTATGAGTCGTATAGGAGAAACCACATGATTCAAAAAAAAAAAACAAAAGAGTAATGAGTAGAGGAAATAGAATAATGGAAAATATAATAAAAAATGATATGTATATATTACTCTGAGAAAGTACAATGTGAGATATGATCATGTAATACATCCAATCCTAGAATATAAAACATTAAAACAAGTAATTATGTCTACTAATATAATAAGTAAATACAATAGGATAAATAAATGATCAAGGATCATGTGAAGATGATGGCTCTGTGGTTGGGTTGGATCGAGACATCGGCTCTGGTGGTTTCCTCAACTGGAATAGTCTCCTCAGCTGGGATAGTCTCCTCAATTGGAGCTATGGGCTCTGATGGTTCAGGAATGTCAGGTTGAGGTGGTGGTAGAGGTCCCAGATGCTGTTGAATCTAACAAAGGATAGCAATATGCTGGTCTTGCTGAGCACATATGTCAACCATCTACTTGAATAAAGCAGTGTGTGTAGTGGTCAGTGTCTGGAATGTATGTACCATGGCATGAAACTCTGTGGCAGAAATGGTGATGGAGGCCTCAAATGTAGAAGGTGCAGCCGGTGGAACAACAGGAGTGGTAGGAGGAGCACTATAAGTGACCTCAGGCATAGGTGTTGTAGGGGCAGGTGGTACAGACTCTGTGGGAAGCTCATCCTGCTATGCATGCTCAGCCTTTTGTGACACTTAAGGTGCTGGTCTAGGTGGGGCTCCTAGAGGTGCCAAATAGCCCGCCAACTATGTCCATTTGTCGAGAGTGAATCACTCTCAACAATGGTGGCGGTGCTCAAGGTGGGGCTCAGTAGGATAGCCCATATACTCCAATATGTGATAGAGCAACCTCGAAAATAGAAGTGGAATAGTGTCGGCCTTCTGTAGCTTCTTCCTGTGAACCTTCTCCTCAAAGTGTAGGAGAGAGGCCATAATCAAGTGATGTGGCCCGAAATAGGAACCCTTTGATATCCGGAATAAAGCGTCCAGGATAGCTCCTCGCCTCTACACTAAATGCTGAAGAGGAAAAAGGTTGGACCGTAGCAATATATCTACTAGGAGCATCTTAGGTGGAAGCTCCTTACGTAGAAAGACTAAATATCTAGAGGTCTCCCTAGATAAGATGTGGACCATGTCCCGCTGAGATACAGGAGATCACTCCCAGAAATCTGCTAGATCCACTGGCTCGTATGGAATATGTAAAGCCTCTACAATATGTCTAGCCTCAAGGATACCCTGGCACTCATCAATGCTGAAGTGAATGGCGGTAGGACTCTGGGCACCATGAGTAGTCATAAACTGATAGAAGTCTAGTGCCATTCGGGGATAAAAGAACTCCTTGAGAGTCATAAGACACTCGAGATGGTACCTCTGGAGCAGTCCAAATGAATCCCGAAGCTTTGGCTGCTGTCGCATGACCTCAAGGTCAAAATATAGCTTGGAATGGAATGGTCTGGCTCTACAATCTGAATTTCCCTCAATGGCCGGTGCGGTGACCATAAGTCGTTTGATGATGGCTTTCGGTGACATGCTGAAAGAACGTTGAGAATCGGCAGGGACACGAGGATCAAGCTATGAATGTCTAGATGACTCTCTAGGGCCTAAAGTCCTGGCCCTCTTAGTTGGAGTGCGACGTGCTGAGCTTTCAAGGAGTGAAGAAGTCACCCCGGGTGTAGTCAGTGGTCTCCACATCTCGTATCTACGCTAAGGAGGATTTGAGGGCACTCCACCCTCAAAAGATGGAATGGTCGGGGCCTCGGGGGCTTGAGATGTCGAACCTCGTGGAGAGGAGGCTCTTGGTCTCAACTCGCGAGACAGTAAAGAGTCAATATGGCCTCCTCTAATCCGCGCCATGTCAGAAGTGGAGTGAGAGGCTCGGGTCTGTGTTCCATAGATTCGGTGTGGGTCGCCTCTTCAAATGAGTGGCCGCGGGGCATCCAATGGAGAAAACGATGGAAGCTTGGGCGTTGCAAGGTGACGGAGGGTTTCGCAATGGGAAATGGGGTGTACGAAATGAAAATAGGGCCTGAAGGGCTTTAAATAGACGTTTAAGTGACTGTTGGTTTCCAAACAAACTGTTGGACTTGGCACAGGGTTGCGAAATGGGTTCACACAAGTTTTCACAAAGCATTTTCGCAAAGCAAAGTTGGGTGTGCGAAATTTTCGCACCCCTTGTGAACTAATATTTGGGATTTTCGCAACCCCTGCGAAAATTTCGCAGGGTGTGCGAAATGCTTTGTTTTTCCTCCGTCGGAAATTTTTTAAAGGTTTTTTCCATCTGTTTTGGAATCCACCTATAATTGATCATCAAAAACTAAATTAAATCACAACAAAATAAAATTAAAGCAAGAAATTACAATTAAAACAAGTACTAAATCAATAAAAATTTAAATCAACATTAAAAAAAAATTATAGACTTAATGTCTTCCGACAGACTAAGTTCATCTAATCACTTGTCTTGTTAAGCTTGATGTGGATCAAGGAGGATGATTTCCTCCTTGTCTCGAGAAAAAGGCTCTATGAATTGCTTGAGACGATGGCCATTGACTTTGAAACTCTTGGTGCTGTTGGAATTGAGTAGTTCCACTACTCCATTTGAATGCACTTGTTGAATAGTAAAAGGACCTATCCACCTTGACTTCATCTTTTCTGGGAAGATGTGGAGCTTAGAGTCAAACAACAAGACTCTTTGCCCCTTTTGGAATTCTTTGCGGGAGACTAATTGATCATGCCACCTCTTCAATCTTTGTTTTGCAATATTTGAATTATTGTAGGCATCATTTCTCAATTCCTCCATCTCATAAAGGTCTAAGAACCTCTTCATGGCGACCTTGCGCAAATCCATGTTGAGCTTCTTGATTGCCCACCAAGCTTTGTATTCCACTTCCACGGGGAGATGGCACGCTTTGCCGTAGACTAGGCGATAAGGAGACATTCCAAGAATGGTTTTGTAAGCTGTTCTGTAAGCCCACAGTGAATCATGAAGCTTAACAGACCAATCTCTTCTGCTCGTATTCACTACCTTCATCAGTATGTTTTTTATCTGCTGATTTGCTAACTCAACTTGCCCAGAAGTCTAAGGGTGGTAAGGTGTAGCTACCTTATACTTCACCTCGTACTTGGTTAAGAGAATTTCGAATGGCTTGTTACAAAAATGAGTACCCCCATTACTGATTATGGCCTTGGGTACTCCAAATCTAGAGAAGATGTTCTCTTTGAGAAGTTTGAGAACAACTCTGTGATAATTGCTTTTGCACAGGATCATTTCAACCTATTTAGAAACATAATCTACTCCCACCAAGACGTAGGAGTAGCCAAAGGACATAGGAAAAGGTCCTATGAAGTCAATGCCCCAGACATAAAAAAGATCAACTATTAAAATGGGGTTCAAAGGCATCATGTTCCTGCGTGTTAACTTCCCAAGCCTTTGGCATCTATCACAGCTCCTACACATGGTGTTTGCATCTTTGAAAAGTGATGGCTAGTAGAAACCCGATTGCAATACCTTCATAGATGTCTTCTGAGAAGCAAAGTGGCCTCCACATGCGCTTTCGTGGCAATGACTGAGAATCTCCTATTGCTCTTATTTAGGGACACATTTCCGTATTATTTGATTCGCACAATATTTGAATAGAAATGACTTTTCCTAATAATAGGCATGAATTTTTGCAAAAAAGTGCTTCTTATCTTGTGCTTTCCACTCACTTGGAACTTCTCCGATAACTAGATAGTTAGCAATATGAGCATACTAAGGAGCGACTTCTATCAACATGAGTGACTTCTCTGGAAAATCATCATTAATGGGCAAACTATGGGAATTATGTGCGATGGATAGCCTTGACAGATGGTCAGCTACCACATTCTCCACTTCTTTCTTGTCTTTGATATGAAGATTGAACTCTTGAAGCAAGAGAATCCATCTAATCAACCTTGCTTTTGCATCCTACTTAGCCAGCAGATATTTCAAGGCCGAGTGATCAGTGAAAAACACAATGAAAGATCCCACCAAGTAAGCGCAAAATTTGTCTAATGCAAAAACTACAACCAACAATTCTTTCTCTATGGTTGTGTAGTTTCTTTGCGCTTCATTCAACGTTTTGCTCGCATAGTAGATCACATAGGGCTTTCCATCTTCTCTTTGTCCAAGAACAACTCCTATAGCAAAGTCACTGGCATCGCACATCACTTCAAAGGGCAATTGCCAATTCGGAGCTCTCACTATTGGAGCGGTCGTTAGAAATAGCTTCAATTCTTCAAAACTCCATTGACATCGATCATCCCATACGAATTTAGCATCCTTTACCAATAGTTCACAAAGAGGTCTTGCAAGTTTAGAGAAATCTTTGATAAACCTCCTATAGAACCCAGCATGGCCAAGGAATTGCCTTACTCCTTTGAAAGTTGTTGGTGATGGCAACTTGACAATAAGTTCAACCTTTGTTTTTTCCACTTCAATGCCTTGCTTTGAGATAATATGCCCAAGGACAATCCCTTAGTGTACCATAAAACGACATTTCTCCTAGTTAAGCACCAAGTCTTTCTCAATGCATCAGTTCAGAACAGCTTCTAAGTTGACTAAGCATTTGTCAAACACACTTCCATATATGGTGATATCATCCATAAAGACTTCCATGATACACTCCACCATATCACTGAAAATGCTTAACATGCATCTTTGGAATGTTGCGAGTGCATTGCATAAATCGAAAGACATTATTCTGTATGCGTAGGTTCCGAATGGACATGTGAAAGTGGTATTCTCTTGGTCTTTAACATTAATTTCTATTTGAAAATACCCGAAGTAGCCATCCAAGAAACAGTAGAATGGATGGTCAAAGACCCTCTCAAGCACTTGATCAATAAACGGAAACGGGAAGTGATTCTTCTTTGTTACAATATTCAACTTTCTATAATCAATACACACCCTTCACCCTGGAGTGAGGCATGTAGAAACTTCTTCTCCCTTATCATTTTGCACCACTATGATGCCTGATTTCTTTGGCATGACTTACGTAGGACTCACCCATGGGCTATTTGATATGGGGTAGATAATACCAACCTGAAGTAGCTTAAGCACTTCAGCTCGCACCACCTCTTGCATGTGAGGGTTCAACCTTCTCTGAGGTTGACGAACTGGCTTAACTTCTTCGTCCATGTATATATGATGGGTACAGACTAAAGGGCTGATCCCTTTCAAATTAGAAATTTGCCACCTTATCTCCTTCTTGCATCTCTTAAGGACTTCAAGTAGACAATCCTCCTGAAGGGTGGTAAGAGATGAAGAGATAATAATAGGGCTCTGCTCCAGGTATGCATACTCCATGGGTAATGACTTCATAATAAGCTTTGGGGGCTCCTCTTTAACAGCTTCTTGTGTCTCCTCTCCATGGAATAAAGACAAAATTTCTTCCCTCCTCTTCTAAGGGGGCAGAGTAGCAAGCAAATCTAAGGGTTCAGGTAACCCTTCATCAAAATCCTCAAGACTCTCGTTCAAATCTTCGAGCATTTTCTGATCACAATGCTCCTCCACTAAGTTGTCAATCATGCACACCTCTTCTGGTCCTTCTTCTTCTTTTGGATGGAATTGTTTCTTGCACAAGTAGAAGATGTTGAGCTCTAACGTCATGTCGCCAAATGTAAGTTGCATGACTCCATTCCTACAATTGATGATAACATTTGATGTAGCTAGGAATGGTCTTCCAAGTATGATAGGAACATGATTAGTTCCTTTGGCAATCGGGTCCGTATCAAGAACAACAAAAACCACTGGGTAGTAGAATTTGTCAACTTGAACTAGGATATCTTCAATCATGCCTCTTGGAATCTTCACAGATCTATCTGCTAGAGATAGAGTGATTGATGTTGGCTTCAACTCTCCAAGTCCCAATTTCTTGTAGACAGAGTAGGGTAGCAAATTCACACTTGCCCCCAAGTCCAACAAAGCTTTCTCCACACACGTTCTTCCCATCATCACTGAGATGGTAGGACAGCCCGGATCTTTGTATTTCACTAGAGACTTGCACTATATAATGGCACTTACTTGCTCAGTCAAGAAGGCTTTCTTATTCACATTCAACCCTCTTTTTATAGTGCATAAGTCCTTCAGGAATTTTGCATAAGTCGGAACTTATTTAATCATGTCTAATAAAGGGATGTTCACTTTCACTTACCTCAACACTTCAAGAATTTCTGATGCATTATTGATTCCCTTTTTGCCATGCAAAGCTTAGGGGAAAGGTGGAGGCATGTGTTTCTTCATCATATTTTCCTGGTTGATGGTCCTTTCCAGTTCTTGATTCATAGTAGATTCATGGTCCTCCTTCTTTGCACTGTTCCCTTTTCTCTTTCCTTTGATTTTCTCCCTCTTCTTTTTCTCTACTTCACTCTCTGGTTCATGCTCTGGCTTGGGTGTAGGCAAATCAACCTCTTTACTACTCCTTAGAGTGATCACTGCTTTGACTTCCCTCATCTGTGAAGATTCTTCTTCCTGAGCCTCCACTTCATGGATACCCTTGGGATTCTAATGTGGTTGAGAAGGAAACTTTCCTTTCTCTTGCACTGTGTTGAGATTGGTGAGCCTTGAGATTGAGTACTGGAGATTATCTATCTTCTAAGATAGATCATTTTGCATTCAATCCATAATTTTGTTCAATGTACTCTCTACACTGTCAATTCTTTGACTTAGCTGAGCATTGATGGATTTCTGGTTTCCAACAAAGTCTCCCACGACCTTGCTAAGATTCACAATGGCTTGTTCAAGATTCGAGGCTTGCGGAGGTGCTTAGCCAGGTTGCGTGTACTTAGGTGCCCTTGGCTTCCAAGAGAAATTCGGATGGTTCCTCCAATTTGAATTGTAGGTGTTGCCATATGAAGCATTGCTATTAGGCTTAAATTGTCTAATAACATTTGCTTGATCCCTAAACATTTCTCTCAAAGCTGGAGTCGTAGGACACTCCTCCACCAAGTGCTCAAAAGATTGACAAATGGAACACGGCATAGCTTGCATTGGTGTTTTAGAAATGACCCGCACTTCTCGTATCTTCTTCATTTCTAGCTCCTCCAATCTTCTTGCCATAGCTGCTACTTTTGCTTTCATGTCGATGTCTTCGTTCAAAGTATACATCCCATCCTTAGCATTAGGAGCATTAGGTTGAGACTTCATTCTTCCCACTTCTTTGGCATTTGGCTCATCCTATCCTCTTGAAACTTCAGCCACATAACTCAAGAAATCCATGGCTTCCTCTAGATTCTTACTCATGAAGTCTCCTCCACACGTCGTTTTTAAGAGTTACTTCATTAAGGAAGACATACCATCGTAAAAATAGCTCACCAATAGCCATGTATCAAAGCCATGGTGAGGACAAGCATTGATAGCTTCCATGTATCTCTCCCAACACTCATAGAGTTTCTCATTCTCTTTACCTGAGAAGTTTGGAATTTGCCTTTTCAAGCCATTAGTCCTATGAGTCGGGAAAATTTTCTTGAGAAATTCAGCTTGCAAATCAGTCCAAGTTCGGATACTCCTTAGCCTTAAAGAATTAAGCTAGATCTTGGCCTTATCCTTTAAGGTGAAAGGAAATAGCTTGAGCCTCATCAAGTCGATTGAAGCTCCTCATTCTTGGAAAGTATTACAAACCTCCTCAAATTCCTTGATATGCGTGTAGGGATTCTCACTTTCCATCCAGTGGAAAGTAGGTAGAAGTGGCACAATATGTGGTTGGATCACTAGCTGCTCTGTAGGTGGCACTATACATGACGGTGCACTCATACGAGGTGGATGCATGCGGTCCCTCATGGATCGGTATGCGTTGAAATTCTCCTCCTGAGTATGTTGACTATGTTGATCTTCAGGTGTAGCTTCCATGACGTTCACGCACAATTCCAACTCTGTTTCATGAGGAGTTTTGATTTTCACAAGTCTTCCTTCACTGTCTTGTATCCAATAGGGCATGCACAACTAGCAATAACTGAAACAAAAACAAAGAAGAAAAGAAAGAAAATAAAAACAAAACAAAAACAATTCTAGAAAAAAAAAAAGTTAACTAAAAACTAAATAAAAAAATAAACTAAAATAAAAAAAATTAAAAAGAGTTATTAAAAGAAAAGAAAAATCACCAAACTTGTGATGAAGATCACAAGTGTTATGTTAAGGTTATATCACTGTGAAGTGACACCATCCCCAGCAGCGACACCATTTGATTCGTCCCCAATTGGTGATCTTTTTTATTCAGTCCTCAAACGGGAGTTATCTACAGAATTTGTAAACCTAATTCACCATACACTAGGGTAGCATAGCTAGCATAGTATAGTGGTTCTAGGTTCGTCCACAGGGATGAGTTTTCATATTACAAGTAATATTAGTTAAAGTACTGAAATAGTGCTTTTTCTTTTATGAGTTAGCTTTAAAAGAAAACTTAATTTTGATTGAAAAGGGTTGGTTTTAAATTAACCAAAAATAGTAACTGAGATTAATTACAAAGAAAAGGTTTCTTGGAGTTGTAGGTCACTAAGTTCAGGTTCCTTAGACAAAAGGGGGAGATTCGAGATCTTTTCCTCGCGTTAGGGATAATAACATAAAGAATGGTTATCTCCCGAAACGGTGTGTATTTAGCAACCAAGATTTGATCCCATTGGTCCATGAAAAACTGCAGTTGCTTCCCATTAATAGTTTCAAACACTAAAGACCTCTCACTGTTAATCATCTTTCAATAGCTCGTAAGAGATAACTAATAGACATCCATGGATTCCATGGAGCCCGAAAAGCTTACCAAGTATTGGCCATTCAAGGTGATCCTAACCTTGGATTACCCTTTAAAGGCTCGTAAGAGATAACTAATGGATCTCCAGAGAGTCCGAAAAGCTTACCAAGTATTGACCATTCTAGGTAATCCTACCTTTAAACCACCTCCCAGAGGCTCGTAAGAGATAACTAATGGATCTTCAGGGAGTCCGAAAAGCTTACTAAGTGATCTTAAGGGATTTTAAGTTAAACCTTAAAATAAAAACCATTAACAAGTAACAACTCTCCTCATTTAAATCAAGGAAAACTCCTACCTTTGTATCCAGATCCCTTACCTAGCTTCCTTCAGTCCAAGAAACGAAAAACCTAGCCACTCATCCTCTGAGAAAACATCCTCAGAGGTTGTTTGGCTAGAAAGAAAATAAAAACAAAATGAATAGGTAAGGCAGAGCAAAGCTCTGTGTATTTCTTCCTAAAAGAATTTACAAGTCTTCTCTGGAATTTCTTCCGAGATTTTTACAAAGGTCCTCTGGAATTTCTTCCCGAGATAGTACAAAAAGGGATATTTTAAGACATAGATAGAGAGATATTTTTAACCCCTCATTTAGATATCCTAAATATCTAAAAATATCTTTAGCTGATTACAAGGAGAAAATAGGTAATTACAAAAAATATCTCGAGATAAAAATCTAACGGAGTCGGTGCAAAAATATCTGAAAATACACAGGAGGATTTTCGCAAGGCTTACGAAATTTCGCACAGGGTGCGAAATTCATTTTCCTCGGTTTTGGTTTCGCAAGGCATGCCAAATTCATTTTTCATAGTCTTCCTCTATGTCCTGTAGCTTGTACTTCTTTTGGCATTTCACATGCTATGCGAAAATTTCACATAGCCATGCGGAATTGCTGGATGTTAGATTTCTTCTCTGATTCTCTTCCTTTTATACTTGACTGATTCGTCAAAGGCTACGAAGCTCTCTAAAACTTGGATTCTTCATGTGTTTGAGCTTCAACTTGCTTTTCCATGGACTATACAAAATTCTCCTTCATTCTTGGCTCTTTTTAATGATAAAAAAGCTATCAAAAACACCAAAACTTGCCAAAAACTTATTAGAAACATTTGCAAGGGTCTTTAATGTGCCAATTGAGTTAAAAGGTAATAAATACTACTCAAAAGTGTTTAAAAGAGTTTATAACAAGCTATAAAAGAACAATTTTTGAGTAGTAATCCGGTGGGTACTCGTAGAAAGGGAAAAGCTTTTTATTAATATATATTCAGAACATATATATATATATACTATTATTTAATGTCACCTGATATAAGCGCCATGAAATAAATAAAAAAACTACTATAAAAAATGACCCTTTTGGAAAAACGCCATTGTATATCCCAATATAATGATACTTTATGAAAGCGCCAAAGATTAAAGCGTCATAATTTTCTATTTTTGTAGTAGTGTACACACACAACATATAGACAAAACACATGAATAATACTATGGTTGAATAAATTAACTGGATGACATCAAGCTAACATTGATCTAGTATAATTATTTTGGAGCCTAAATGAGGAGTATGATGAGATGATAATTATTTTGTCATCAACATAGTGAACAACATAAATTAAAATCTTAAAATGTCACCTTAGCCAACCTAGTAGAAATGATTCATCAAAATATTTGAATGTGAGATCTTAATTTGGTGTTTGACCAATAAATACGATAATAAAAATATATTAAGTATATATGAAGTGACCAAGCTAAGATTTGTATTATGTTATTGTAGGGAATCCCGAATCTCTTTGTTCCTTATCCTATGATTAGGCTAGGTACATGCGAATCTTTCTAAGTTTTTCTAAATCGTATGAACAATGGAAAAATTGTATTTTAAAATAATAACAAGATTTAGAATTTGCATTAGAAAAAATTACCTTAGATTTGGATGTTCCCAAATCTAATTCACGTAGCAAAGAAGAAGATCGAAGTTTTCAGAGGTCTTGAACACCCAAGATCTTCCACTAGATGACTTTTCTTTGATTTTAGATCTTAATTGGTGAAAAGGAAGGAAAGCTATAGGCTATGGTTCTCTCTCTCTTTGAATAGTGAAAGATGGCTCACTTCAAAAAGGTAACGAAAACCTTATCATTTAAGGGTTATTTATAGGGTTCCCTAACTGGGTTTAAGTGACTTAAGCGTACTAAAGGCTTGAATCATTTAATTTAGCTCAAAATGAGTCTTAATTGATTAATTAACCTAACATAGTTATCTAATTAATTAATTAGCTAAATCTGGAGACTTTGTTCACTTACCCCTATGCAACCTTGCATAATTACCCAAACACCCTTATATGCAAAAGTGAACCAAGAGTTGTGTCATCAAGGTATATGAGCTTAGGTGGAGACCATTGGGACCTATAGGACAGTACTAGCTACCCTAAAATCTAATTTTGAAGTTGATTTAACATTCCACTATAGAGAATCAATTGCACTATAATACCCTTATGTAAATAACAATGAGATGCTAAGTGGTCGAGCCCATGACTTATTATCCATTGCATTCAGTCTCCCTATGAACTGGTGTTTGTAGTCTAATAAGGTGAAAACTATCAACCTTTCAAGACTACTTCTACTATCTTTGAATTACAAATCCTCTTATTATGTATTTAATTGATATATCTTAACTCTCCAAGAGTCTATGTCAAGTTCCATTTCAGAAACTACTATGACCACAGTTTACATGAACATACCTCCTTAAGATCACATAAGGGGACACTCTGTCTCAATCCTATTAGATTTCATGGTACTTCTATTACAAATATTCATTGTTACAGACTTGCATCAATAGTGAACCAATCCATAAGGAACATATGATTAGCTTACGATTTCATTAGTAGGTCAAAGTCACTACTAACTTTAACACAAATTCTATATTCTCTCAAGGTTAAGAGATAAAACAATGAAGTAACTTGGTGAAATCATGACTATTTGAAAACTTTATGTCATGATTCACCATAAGTCTTATCTAATGTGTAACCATACACACTAGTATACTCACCATGGAAAACTCATCCTTATAACCAAGACCACCCATTCCTCTAATTATGAAGTAGCATACTATAACCTCTAAAGGGTTACCTAAGCCTATGAATCGGTTGTGAACAAGTCATCTACTTACAATGAATCCATTACTTGAATTTGTTTTACAACTCTTAATGCACTCAAGTCATGTACAATACAAGATATGTATATCAAAATGCTTACAAGGTATAATGTATAGGATTAGGATAAACAAAAGTGAACTAAAAGTTTATTAACAAATAATAAAATTTTAAATTTATTACATCATGTCATGCTTTTATGAAACTTTTAAAATACTAAGAGCGCCCTTTCATAATCATGAATTAAACTTTAGTTTCAACTTCTATCAAAGGCTAAATGAGAAAAGCTATCATAGAGGAGGCCTCAGCCAATGGGTAAGATGCACTGTTATACCAAACAATAAGTGGAAAATACAATTTTATTAATACTTGAGACAAAAAAAAAAAAAAGAAGAAATAAAAGAATGATCTTACACTCAAACCAAGCATTTATTTATAATGAAGTGCAGTCTCCAAACGCACATGCGGACTTATTGGAAAATCATACAAATTATTGAAGGACGACCTTAGCTAGGCTAACAGTCTCCTAAATAGGCCATCTTTTATATATCTTTGCATTCATCCATCTCCTCATTGTCTTTGATTTTAGATGGTGAGGATGCGAAAGTAACAGGAAGCAGTGGACGATTGTTCACAGTGAGGCTTAGCATATCAGCTCTCGAATAATGTCCTACCACATCAAACTGGAACTTTGCTTTAGGAATCTCTCCACGAACATCTACATAGTGATCATAAAAATATTTCATCAGTCCATGATAAATATCATAGAATATCAAGTCTTCGATAAAACTAAGTTTGCAGTCCTCTTAAACCTAAAGAATCGACTCATTTGCCTTATCTGCATACTGAAATCTTTGGATATATAATTGGAGAAGTTAGGGCCATACCAAGATCAGCTGTGAAGAGGCCTTCTCCTTCATAATTGGGTCCTGCTAGAATTTCGCCATGTGGCGAAATGATGACACTACCTCCAGCCCAAACAATAGAATCTGGAGTGACATCTTCTTCTGTAGGACTGTAAAGATACTCAGGTGGAGGTGGGTAATCTTTCCTCCGACAGAACTGGATGGGTGAAAGAACATAGCATCCACCCTCAATAGCGACGTGTCTCATTGTAGCTACCCATGTATCCCCGGAATCGGCAGTAGGAGCGCAATATATCTCAATACCTATATAGATGTACATTCGTATTTTGTGATCAATCAATCCCATATCAAAGCCATAATGTATTTCAAGCCTATTTATAGGCCAAACCATATTAGTTAGTGAAGAAAAAGACATACCTTTGCCATACATTGATGTCCTGAAAAGCGGCATTCTATTTTCCCAACAAATGACCGAACCAAGTTTTCCATATGGAGTATCATACACTGGAGTAGTCGAGCAATCTCCGAAACCCCAGAAGAGCCGCTCCCAATATGTTGGCATGAGTTTCCTATGTTTTCCAAGGTAATTACCTTCAGGATCAAAGAAGAGAACAGTGCAATACAATGTGTATCCATCTCTCTCAACAACACCTGTCACTAAGTAGACTTTGTATTTCGCAGCCATTGATGCCAATCTATCCACTTCAGGTCCTGAAAATACATTAATATGAGATCAAAGATGAAACATGTAAGCTGATGGTTCATCACAAAGCATAAGTATAATTTTTTTCTTGGTTCATTCATCAAACGTGTCTTGTTTCAATAACTAATTAAGTGGTTCAGTTCTTTAGCTATTTAAGGGAGAAAGAGAGAGATAACTGACCCGGCACATTAATGGCAGAAGCATGGTACTTGCGGAAACTTTCTTTCCCTCTTGGCGACTGGTCGGCGAAGTTGTATCCCCGGGGATACCCACCGATAAATGCTTCAGGAAACACAACCAGTTGGGATCCTAGTGCAGCTGCTTCTTTCAGAAATCTCTCAGCCTTATCTGCTCTCAAAATCACATTGCAAGAATTAATAATCCACGACTTAGAAAGTAAATTAATTGGTTGAATGGACGGAATGAAAATTAACTTCAAGAGATCCCGAATGACTTTTTGGTTGCTGAGAAAACTCAAGGAAAAAGAGACCTAGATGAAACTTGAAACTCTCACATTTTCAGCTGTTTTGTAACTAAGAAAACAGAAACCACCTCAACCCAACTCATTAAAATAATTGTAAAAGCAGTAATTCCTTGATTGGCAACTGAAAATATGATCAGGGTTCAATCATCCTTTTCTTTTTTTCAGTCTCTAAGCAACCAATTGGATCACATATTCCATTACACAAGTTGCACAATTGAAAGAAATGGTACGTTACCTAGAGTGGCAGGAGTATCATAAAAGATACTAGAAGCTTGAACAACGGTGGCTCTAACAGTTGAAGACATTGCAGAAATCGTATGCTTTTTCGTTTCCCTTTTGTTTGAGGATTCCTTACCCAACGTTCAGTATATATATTGCCCATGAACATGAGGTTCTTCTGCCATTACTTGAACGAGAGAAGAGGCTGTGAAAAGTCTGCCTTGGTTTTCTATATTCATTGTGAGCTTTTCTCCTCATCACAAATTTTGAAGTTATCCGCAGACATTGTGGACCAGCCACATGACTTGTACAAATTGAAAATGACTGTCATCTGTGAAAAAGCAATTTAAGATAAAATTCAATTCATGGTTTCATAGTTTTAGACAAACAAAACACAAAGATGAACACATACCCAAATTATTAGGCTTTTATTTTCATTTCTTTTATATGTATATATATAATGTATAAGTTGCTATGATTATTTGAATTAAACAAAACACAAAGATGAATTGTCTTTAGTGGTGGCTGAGGCCTTTTTTGACCTCAAAATAAAAGAAAAAAAGAATAGTCATCAAAAGCACAAGATATTTGTCTTTTTTTTCTTTTTTTTACAAAAACGACTGAGTCGTACATAGTGTTATAGTTTTAGACGCCCAAAAGAAGTCTTTTTGTGCCTTGTAAGAAAACCTTAGCCAATCCACTGAACGAAAAGAGGGAGCCGCCCACATGCTTACCCTCACGTTGATAAATAAAAAGGGAGTAATGACTGATTCAATGGCAGCTATGGTAGAAAAATATATTTGCTTACCCTCACGTTGATTCAAGCAAATATATTTTTTAGGAATTCTAATTTTCATATTTCACCCCAAACATATAATCAATAAATTTATTCTTCAAATATGTATTTTAATAACAACCAAAATGAGAATTCTATAGTTATCCCTTTTAAAATCTTTAATATGACAAGTCATCATTTGATCGGTTTGACAGCTCTCCCACCTTTTTTTTTCTCCTCTTCATCACTTTCTCCATATAATGTCTTTGATATCCTCTCCATATCATGTCTTTGATATCCTAACTTTGACATTTTTTTATTTATATACGCTGAAGTGAATACAATTTCATATTTCTTTTCATTCTTTTAATATTTTCATATTTATTAACTTAGTCATTTTTTTGAAACGTTAACATAAAATTATAATATATGATCAATAACTAATGAGAACAAATTAAACATAAATATAAGTATGGAATGGACAGAAAATAAAAATTTTATCCTACAAATAATACACTAAATAGTTTAAAATATTAATTATAATAATATATTTGATACTTTAGGGTTTAGATTAAAAAATTATGTTTTATTTTTTAGAGGCTAGGATATAGGATTTCCATTAACCAAAGATTTTTTGTATGAATCCTAAATAAAATGTGTATTTATTTTGCAAATTCTTATCATATATAATTAAAATAAAATAAATATATTTTTATCATATTATTTTTAATTTTTATTATTTTGTGTCAAAATCATAGTCAATGATGGTGGTTTTTGTTATGATATAGCTCTTAAAAGGATGTTATGATGTAATAAATATGAAGTTTATTATTTATTTAATGGTATTTTGATTTCACTTTTATTAATCTTTATTTCATGCATTTTAGCTTATGAATATTCTAGCCTGACATTTCTTGCACTATACATAATTTGGGTGCATTAAAAATTGCATAAAAGATCCAAGTTATAGGTTCCTTGCAAGTAAATGATTTGTTCACAACTGATTTGTGAACTTAAGCAATCCATTTGATGTTGTAGTTCACTATCTCTTCATTAGAGGAATGATTGATCTTGACTATCGAGATAGAGTTCTCATGGTGAGTGCACTAGTATGATGAGTTATGATGTAAAGTTGTTAGATATCATAACTTCACTAAGTTGTTATACTGTACTGTTTTCTCAACCTTAAGAGAAAATTAAACTTGTGCCAAAGTTTGTGTGATTATTTAACCTATGGGTGAGATCCTAAAGTGATTATATATTCCTTACGAATTGGGTCACAGTAGATAGAAATCGGTAGTAATAAGTATTTTCAATAGAGACATCATGATATCCCATGGAATTTGAGATAATGTTGGGTGATAATAAGGACATGTAATCATGAAATCTATGGTTGCTTTAATTCTTTAAATGAAATTTGATATATGCTTTTGTGAGTTAGAGTATGTTAGTTGATCATATAATAAGAGAATATGTAACTCAAGGATGGTATAGGTAATATTGAAAGGCAAATAACTTTCACCTTATTAGATTATAAACACCAATTCATGGGGAGACTATATGCAATAGATAGCAGGTCATGAAGTTAAGCATTTTGTGTCTTGTTGTAATACACATAGGGCATTGAAATGTAATTGACTTTCTATAGTAAGATGTTGAGCCAACTTTAAAATTGGATTATAAAGGAGCCAATACTATCTTATGGGTCTTAGCGGTCCTCGCTCAAGTTCATATATCTCAATGACATGGTTTGTCAGGGTTGGATTGACTCATGATTCACTTATGTGCAAAAAGGCGTTTTGGCAAGTATGCATGAATGCATAAGAGTTTGTTGGGATAAAACCTTATAAATCATGAGATGATGTAATAGATTTAGTTTCATTAATAAATTTATTTATTTACTATTCTAGTTCCCTCATATTATCCCATTGGCATTAATTGGTTATCAGAGTATCTACGCCCACATCACTTGCATTGTACATGACTTAGGTGTATTAAAAGTTGAACAAAAAATCCAAGTCATGAGTTCTTTGCAAGGTGATAAGTAGTTTATAGTGGGTTCATGGATTTAAGCAATTTAGTAGAGACTATAGTGTACTACCTCCTAATTGGAAAGATGACTTGTCTTAGTCACCGAGATGACTTTCCCATGATGAGTGAAACAATGTGTATGGTTACACATTGGACATGACCTATGGTGAATTATGACATTAATTGTTGGGTAGTCATGATTTACCATGATATTATATTGTATAAACTCTCAACCTTGAGAGGATATTGAGTTTGTGTTGAAATCAATAGGAAACTTTGATCTATGGGTGAGATCCTAGTGTGGTCATGTACTCCTTACAAATTGGGTCACGGTTGATGAAGATTAGTGGCAACAAGTATTATTAATAGAAATACCATAATATCTTATGAGATTAACACAACGTGTCTCTTGGGTGATCCTAAAGACATGTGATTAAGATGACTACGACTATAACAATTCCTTTAGTAGAATTTGACATATGCTATTTGTAAGCTAGAATATGTCAATTGATCACTTAATAGGAGGATTTGTAACTCAAGGATTGGAGAGATAATTTTGAAAGGTTGGCATCATTACCTTGTTAGATTACAAACACCGGTTCTTGGGGAGTCTACATGCAGTGGATAGTAGGTCATAGACCTAAACTTTGCCTTGTTGTAATTATATAGCATATTAGAGTGTAGTTGACTCTCTTTAGTAGGATGTTAAGTCAACCTTAGAATTGGATTCAAAGTGAGATAGTATTTCCCTATAGGTTCCACTGGTACCTGCTCAATTTGGTGTCACATTTGTTTGAGGGATTTTAGGTTTGTAGTTAACAAGTGTGCATAAGGGGGAATTTAATAAAAAATACAAGGCTGGACTAGATCTTGTGAATAGACTTTCTAGATTGGCATAATTTATTAATTGGATTCTAATAGGGCTAATTAATTAATTAGGACCTAAGTGAGCTAAATCATGTAACCTAAGCCCAATTTGGGCTCAAGTCACTAAAGTTCACAAGGAAGCTTATAAATAACTATTTAAAGCCCATTGGGTTTTATGAGTAACTTAAGCTTGCCTTGGGTTTGGGTAACTTATTATAACCTAAAAAGGTTCTTAATTGAGGGCTTAGATTAATCAATTAGCTTAGTCTAAAAGTATCATTCACCAAATTTATTGGAAACTTTGAATTACTCCATTTCATGACCCAGGATCATATAGGGTGCATGCAACTATCCTTAGGCTTCTCTAGATCTAATGCAATGGAAAAATATGGATATAAAATCCATAAAATATACTAAATTTATAGATTAGAACTCATACCTATGATTTGAATGTTTCTAAATTAAATCCAATCCCTAAAAGACATCAAAGATGTTTTAAAAGTCATTTATCGAACAATTTTCCACCTAATCTCTCCTTTCATAGATAGACCCTAGCATAAAAGAAGGGTAGGCTTCTGTCTATCTTTTTTAAAGGTAGCTAGGGTTTCCTCATTCTTTTAGGGCATCAAACTCTTAGATTTTTACTTTTTCCATTCTCTCTCACATGTCTAGAGAGAATCTAGTCCCCACTCTTCTAGATATCTAACATTTGAGTTTGTAGCTTTAATGAGGAGCCATCAAATAGAAAACCAATAGATTTGTGAGATTTTCGATGACCTCTACACATTTGATAACCTCCTTGACTGCAAAAATTTGATTTGGGAACATCTAGATCTTGGTAAATACTTCTAATATATAGATCTAGATCTAATTTCTATTTTAAAGGTGATTTTTCTTTCATTGCTAGGGTCTAGATAAGCCTAGGAAAGTCTGCATACACTTAACGAGATCTAGGGATAGGGAACTTAGTGATCTATGCTTTCTTGTAGTTGTAGCTTTTTGCTTTTGATTTTAACTTGAGTGTACTTTTGGCCTTTTCTTGCTTAAGCTTTTAATTTTTTTTGAATGATGTACAATGCATTTATTTTTTTAGAGGAATGTATTTATTTTTCTTAATGATGTACTTTCTTTTTTGAAAGATATAGTTAATTTTATAACAAATGTATTTAATTTTTTCTAAAGAATGCACTTATTTTTCTAAAGGATCTAGTTGTATGGCATAAGATGTCCTCTCAAGCAGAGGTGGAGGTATTATAGATTTTGTAATAGGCACAATGATTGCTAAGGTGGTTTGTGATGGAGGGACTAGTATAAAAGCCTGAAGTAAGGGTGTGTCCAATGATATAAATGGCTCCAGTAAGTAAAGAGAAAATGGTGTGGAAATTCAAGTAGGGAAGAAAGGGTTGGTATGGATTCATCGGGGGAAGGAAATGTAGGTTCCATGATACAGATGCCTAAAGTAAGGGAATAGTAGATAATGTGTAAGCCCTAAGTAGGGGTTGTTGATGCTAGGTCAACTGAGGATGGAATCCCTTGGTAGTGGCAGCAAAAAGATTCTATCCAAAAGTTGGAGACTGGGCTTTCGCCTTCCTTGCATAAAGATGTCCGGACACACTCTCCAAAACCTAAGTCAGACTTTGAAGTGGGTAGGAACCTTAGAGACAAAGAGAGAGAGAAGATGAGAAAGTCCTTAGTATTGTGTACCTAGGTTCCGGTTCCAGGAGGGTTTTTATAGTGTCTAGGATGGAGTCACTATTGTGCTGAGTTAACATCTTGACTTTTGCTGCCATGATGGTAGCATAGTGGATGGCGGGGTAATCATCACCATTTAGGCGGTTGGGAGGGGTTGCTAGTGGGTATGTTATGATGGTTTGCCCGTCACCTCAACCTATTGGAGGTATAAGGCCCGTGTGATAGTCGTCTGATATGAACGTGGAGACAAGGTAAGATCCCATCGCCCGTACTTTTTTTTAAAAAAAAAATGATGGGAAAGTTGTGTTTTCATGTACCAATTCGTTAATTATATGGTTTTTGGAACCCAGATTTACGAAATAGCAAAAATATTTTTCAATGTGGAAACTTATATGGGTTTCATGCACTCTGAGCCGGGTGTCTTTTTTTTACCAAGATTGCCCCTCTTAGTATCCAGGTCAGCAACAACTGAAGGGCACGTCAGCACGGGCTGAAACTGAACGGTTCAAAGCTCCAAAATCAAATGTTGAGCTTCCCACAAAAACACCCTAGCCGACGGTTCTTTCTTCCCTCTTTCTCATTGTTGTCTTCACTCCGTCACCAAGGCGATTTGAGCTTCCCAGAAAAACGGTGTAGCCGACGCTTCAAGACCCTTGCCGATGGTTCTTTCTTCCTTCTCTCTCATTCCCTACCCATTCCTCTCATCGGTGTTCACTTCGTCACCGAGGCGATTTGATCTGTCTTCACTTCGTCACCGAGGCGATTTGATCTGTCTTCACTTCGTCAGGCGATTTGAGTTTCTGAGAAAAACGGTGTAGTCGACCGTTCTTTCTTCCCTATCTCTCATTCCTTACCTGCTCCTCGCATCTGTTTTCACTCTGTCACCGAGGCGAAGCAGAGAACCGTGTAGAGTGTTAAAAAAGTTCTGTCATTTCACTTGAGAAGGGCTTAATCCCATTTGTTTCATATCAGATTTTCTGTCTCGAGGTAACCCATTCCTTCCTTGTTTTGCATTCGCATTTACATTATTAGAATATAGGCGACGCAGCCGCCGAGACTTATCTCGTCACTCGCCTCAGCTTTAAGCTTCTTCGATATCTTGGGTATTATTTCTTTATCATTAGGCTCTGTTTTGTTTCACAGAAATTAGTTTCAGTACGAGTTTGATTTCACCAGGAGTAATGTGCTTTTATTTCGAGGGTTGATGCGCGACTCATATAATTTATGATCAAATGATTAGGGGGAATTTGTCTGAGCTTTTCTCTCAGTTTTTCATTTTTCAAGGAGATATCGATTTCTCTCTATTCATTTTTCTGTCAACTTAGTTTGTGGTGTTCATAGTTTAGATCTTTCTGGCCTTTGGGGCTTGCTATGTCGATTTTGTTACTTTTCTGCTGTGTGGGATTCAACTAAGAATTTCACAACCTGATTGTTGGAGTTATATATTTTCCCTTGAAATATGTCTCTGACTTGAATTCGGTTTCTGCTTTATTAGAATTTCTTTTCTTTGTAGTTTCTTGGAGCCTACTTTTTGAAGTGTTGTTAGAGATCATAAAACACAAATTTCATATTTTCTGTTGGGGTTATATGGAACCCTTATCTCATAATTGGAAGTAGGCATAGTTTACCTTGTATGGTTTGTATCGCTTGTGTGGTTTGTGACTGATTTATCTGTTGTGATTGCATACACATGCACAACAGACTCCATCAGAGATTCTACTGGTACTAAAAAAATGATATTAGAGTTTGCGCCAGTGCACAACAGATATTCATCAAAGTTAAGATCGGCGAAGATTCAGTGCTATGGTTTGAGAAGATCCAATGAAAAGGTTTGTAGAATGATGGAGAATTTGAAGGCAAGGCAACACAAAAAGAAAAAAAATAAGGAAAAAAAGGAAGAAAAAAATGGAGATTTGAGCGTTGAAAAGTTAGAATCTTCCAACTTTGAGCTAGGGGGAGATTTAAATTATGGGACTGGAAGGTAAAGGTCAGAACATATGCCCTTGAGGGCTGATCAAGTGACAAGGGTTAGGGTGGAGGGGTAGGAGGTTCCAAGTTCAAGGCCCAACAAGGACCAAAAATAGATATCTTACCTGTTGAAAAAGGATCTAGAATGCATGATACAATTGCAAAAGAGGTTTGTTTGGTTGAAAGACCATAAAATAGAATATTATCCATCCCTACTATTGGTCTTTGTTATGACTTTCACTTATCAATCCCAATTTAAATGCAAACATTTTTGGAAGCCTGATACTTAAGCATAATTCTTTTTGCTAATGGTATAAGGTTGGTCTTTGCTTAGGGAATGGCTGGATCATTAATGGTTCTTCTAAAGAATAAAATAGCAAATTGAGATTGTTATGCTGTGGGTTATTCCTTCCTTGGACAAAAACTTATGGATAAACAAGCTTTAAATAGTTTGGATAGATAGGATAAGGTGGTGCCTTTTGAGTTCCATTTCATTTTTTCTAGGTTGTTTTGGAGGTTGACTTCTGTTGAAGGTGGCCTTTGTTGCATAATAAATGGCCAGTTTGAAGAAGAGTGAGCTCTTTCCTATGAGTAAGCGCTATATGTGGCTTTGTTGCTTGGTTTTAAGGTGGTCGAGTTACTTTATTTTTGGGCCTTCCCTTGGACGACCATTTCAAGTCTACTTTGGTGTGAGATCGAGTGGAGGAAAGGTTTCATAAAAGGTTGGTCTCTTAGGAAAAAAACCTTGTCTAACTGGTGAAATCAATACTTATATAAGAGTACTTCTTCTAATTTGCCCATTTATTGTATGCCTCTATTTGCGATTCTTATAATGGTCCACCTAATGCCCAAGAGGATTCAAAGCCACTTTAGTTCTTAAGACCGTGGCTAGAGAGGAAATTACATTTTGCCAAAGTGGTTGGTTGTCTACTAAGAGAAAGTTTATGGGTGATTTAGGTATTAGAACCTATCAATGCTAAACAAAGTACTTCTTACTAAAAGGTTATAGAAATTCCAGTGGAGCAAGGTTTTTTTTTCAATGCTAGGGAGAGGAGGAAGGTTTTTGGAGTAGGTTTTTGGAAAATGACTAGAAGGGGGTTCAAATACTCTTCATTGTAGAATAACTTTATTGATAGAAGATGGTCATATGTCAAAATTCTGGCTTTATGTTTGGTGTGAGGAGTTTTCATGGAGAATTCTCTTCTTTCTCTTTCTCTCTCGTGCGTGCTTTCTCTTTCTTGTTCTTTACATTGAACATAACTATGTATAAAGATGCTTAAATTGTGGATATTTGGGTTAGGAGGGGTTGGTAGGGTCTTCTAAGCCCTTTCTTCTAGATGAGCTTCCATGCTTGGGAGTTGGAGAAGGTGTGAGTTTCTTGGTGTTTATTTGGAGCGGTTGTTAGGATAGTTTGGTTTGGCAGTGTGACAAGAGTGGGAAGTTTTTTTTTTTGTCAATTCTATCTGTGTGACCTATAGGTGGCTTCTAGTGGTTTGTTCCACAAAAAGAAGTGTGAAAGTTGTCTCAAAAGTGGGCTTCTATGTAAGAAGATTTTGGCTAATCAACTAACTTACAAGAAAGGGCTGACTTTGGTTAACGAGTGTTGCCTCTGCATGCATTGCGAGGGATGATTGACCACATCTTGATCCATTTTGGGAAAGCTTGCTTCTTGTGGCAACTTTTTTTCCCCCCCTCATTGGTATTTCTTGGGTGCTTCCTTAGTCAATAAAGTAGTTGTTGATCTGTTGGCATGAGAGTTTGTGGGAAAGAGGAGTACGAAAGTGTGTAAAATAACACCTTTGTGCTTCTTTTATTGGTTTTGGGATGGATGGACCCACCAAAACTTCGAAGACTTAGAGAGTTGGGATCGTGTTTTAAAAAAGACTCTTCAGAAACCGCCTTTGAGTGATCTAGGAATTCCATGGTGGTTTCTAATTCATTTTTCGGGTTCCATTGGTTGAATGGAGGAAGATTAATCTGGTATAGGACCCTTTTTGTTTTTCTTTTTATTTGTTTGGGCACTTTGTATATTTCATGTTTACTGTTTGGTAACCTGCTACCAGTTTTCCTGATTGTTTCTACTTTTGTGGAATAGATTTAGAAAATGAAAACTAGTTAACACATGATTGGATGAGTATATTGAATTCCAATGCATTAATTAGGATGCTTATGGTGATCACAATGATTGTACCCTCGTCAGCATGGTGCAAGTATATTGGTGATGATAGTGGCAGCTGTAGTAGTGGTGATATTTTTGTTGCTTAGGTGACAATGATGGTGCAACAACTGGTAGTTGGTGCAATGGTAGTGTGGCTATCCGATTGAGCATCGTGTTTGTTTTTTTTCCTAGACATAAAAATCATGTTAACAAATTTGGCACATTGTGGAGAAAATTGTATTTCTTTTCATATCCTGAAAGTATACAACCAATGAAATATATATATAAATAACAACGGAAAGGAAAGAAAAAGGAAGAAATGAAAGAATAAAGGAGAATCTCTACAAATTAGGGATTATCATAGTTTTAAAAGGCTCAAGGCGCAAAGTCCTTCTAGATCTTGAGACGCAAGACACACCTAAGCCATGGGCTTTAGTGAAGTGAGGCGCATCCTATTTCACATATATATTTTTATATAAGTTAAGCAAGTGGCCGAAAATTTTCATCTAATTTTCCCATTCTTCGTCTTCTTCTCTTATTCACACTGTTTAGGAGGCGAAATAAGTGCTAACGTTTTCATGGGATGATGTATTTCTTCTAAGAGCGAAATAAGTGCTAACGTTTTCATTGTTTTTTTTTTTTTTTTTGTATTTGTTTTATATGTATAGTTTAAATTCACGGCCCATTTCTTCAAATATTTTTGGTTAGTATATGTTACTCTTCCTGTTGATTAGTAATTGATATTGATTTAGAGATCTCTTTTAGAAGATGGAAATAGGAAATGCTATATAGGAACTATTTGAACTCATACGTGTCTCATTTTTACTTATTTGTACAGCTTTCATATCCATAGGCTTCAATGTTCATAAGGCCATTGATTACTTTGTAGGTTTCGAAACTGACCGATTTAGTATCGCCATCCAAACATACTGATTATACACATGGCAACAGAAAAGAGAAAAAGGAAGGAGCATGTTCCACCAACATACACACAGGTCGGCAAAACAGATTACATTGAACAATGGCTCCATTCTTCAAATTCAGCTTAATTGGAAATTTGCATATATTGGATTTTTTTGTCACTAACCCATATTTCATTTTAACTGTAGGTTAAGCTTCCTAAGTCCCGATGTTCTGGGAAGAAATTCATAAATGCCATTGCACGCCTAGCCCCTGAAAAACAGCAAGCCATTAGAGAGATGGGCTTTGGGGGCCTACTGAATTTTGCTTGTCGCGAACTAAGATATGAGCTATGCGCGTGGCTCATATCTCAATATGACTTTACCTACCATAGACTTAATATGGAAACCGGCAATGCTATCACTGTCAATGAAGAACATGTCAATAGAGTGATGGGCATCCCTAACTCCGGGCAAGACGTGGTTATCCTTAAGAGAACAGCCCCGTCCAATCGCACATACACTCTCAGGGTACTGGAGCAAAACCTTGAGAATTTGCCCGTGTGTGATGATTTTTTAAAATCATTTTTAATTTTTTCATGTGCCACTCTACTGGCACCTAACTCTAAGCTTGAAGGAAGCCATGACCTTTGGGACACCATATGGGATGGTGATGTTGGTGTCCAAAGGAATTGGGCAAAGTTTCTGCTGAAACACTTAGAAGATGGAATCAAGGAATATCGACAAAAGCAGCCTACTTACATCCGAGGCTGCCTCATGTTCCTCCAGGTACAGTTTAGCCTCCAACCCCTTTTGCAATTAGTATGAACTTAGTTTACATTTTAATTTGAATGTCATGCTTACTGCAATTTGCTCTTTTAATGCTCCTTGTTTCATATACTACCCTTGGACAGCTATTCTACATGGCATACTTCTACATGCCATCAGTCAATGTTGAAGTGACCAGCCCGCTAGCTGCTGCATGGACTGACGATGTAATGAAACGCCGATTAGCAGCTGAAATATCAACATTCGGTGGTTATGGATATGTGCATGTATGCTCTAACTCAACAAAGCTTTCCCTACTAGTTAAATTACCATTTAGCCTCGCACCAGTAATAACCAATTTGTTGATTCTCTCATTGAAATAATGATGCAAGACACAGGCACAGGAGCGAGCACAAAGCACAACCAATATGAATGTACCATCAGTAGCCTCAACCTCTACAGCAGATGACGATGCTACAGAGGTAGTTCTTCTTCACTAACCACTCATACAAGTTCTTCTATACAATGCATACAATAGTATTCTAAAACTATTCTGTTTTCCACTATGTAATAGGTTATTGAAGCCCGTGTCATTGACACATCGGATAGTATGCTACGATTAGCTTCCTCTCTGGCGCGGGATGTTGCTGCACTACGTTCCCGCCGAAGTGGATCAGAGGGGATATCTTCAATCCCTTGCCCAAATGCAGAGCAGCACGCTGAATATCAACCAAGGCGCGAAACACCGGGCAAGCAGATGTCAGCTGATGAAATGGAACCACAAGATAGCCTCGCACCAACCCCCCATTCTCCAATTGGAATGGAACTGTCACCAGAAGCCACTCATTCCGAGCCAATGTCCCCACAGTCTCATGCAGAGCCATCGCTTCCAGCACAAGTGACAATAGAAGAAGCGCGAGAATGTGATAGTGTAGGTGGGAGTGGTAATCAAGCCATTAAACCTTCATCTATCAAGAGATTTAAGCGGACTGGTAAGAGGATTGTGAAGCGTCCTCCCACTTGCAAAAGTCCATTTGTCACCCAATGTGTAAAACAATTCCCTAAAATCCCCCATGCTCATCGGGTAGTAGCGGACTACGCTTTGGCAGAAATTGGTGATCCTAGGTACATTTCATTTTTCTAAAAATAATTCTTGCAATCATTTAATATGTGAATAACTTTACATCATTATGACATAATTCATTTTCAATCATTGTAGCGAGATTTTATGCGAGATGTTTGGGTTGTACATTACCCGAGAAGAAATTTCTTGTCTAAATGCAGGCCGATGGGTTAATTCAGTAGTAAGTTACTTATTTTTATGTTGAATTAAATTCAAAATTAATAGGTCATATAATGTATAAAGTGTTGATGGGGTTGTAAAATATGTTCATTTCCACATCTTTGCCAGATTGTGGAGCTTTTCTGTCGCATGATGAATGGACAGCAAGCACCACCAGCGCGCACCCACTATTTTGATCCTTCGTTCTCGGTGAACCCTCTAATATCCTCAATTGACATAGTCTCAAAATAGAATAGCATTTGTTGATGTTTGTATTGATTAACCCCACCCGTGAACAGGTGATTCTGACCAACTTGAAAACAAATGCAACCAGCCAGGTGATCATGGATAGATGTCGCATGTATCTGGATGCTGGTATATTGGGCCATGATTTGGGGACATGTGACGTGGTAAATAACGGTTGTTAAATTTCATTTCCATAGTAATATATGCAATGGCATTGGACATGCCTATTATCTTATAACATACAAGGTAATAACTCTTTTATGATAATGCAGATGTTCATCCCAGTTTGTGAGAACAATCACTGGCACGTCCATGTTGTCAACTTTGCAGCTGGAAGAGTTGAAATTCTTTCATCTTTGCCCTTGCGGCGAGGAAACAGTATTAGTGCTGCAACAAGGCGATTATCTATGGCAATCAATAAATCACTGCATGCATATAAAATGCATATGGACGTGGATGTCTCGACTTTTGTGCATGTCCAACCAGACCTTGTGCAACAACTGAATGGGTAAAATATTCATATATTCTAACCAAAACGGACATTTGAGGTGAATTTTTTTTCTTTGCTTTCTATCATCTACATGACAAGCCTAAATGTGATGTGTTATAGGTTTGACTGTGGTATCCTTGCACTAAAGTTCATGGAGTTTTGGAACGGGGCGACCTTAACCACTTCTGGGGCAGAGGTTAGAGCTGGTTTACATCCTAATTGGTTATGTTTTATTTTTTTTAAAAAAAAAAAAAAAACATGATGCAATAAGATTTTCCCATTTCTGTAGGACAAGCTGAACATGTACAGACTCCAGCTAGTTGTGGAACTAGTGCTCCATGAACGCAACACTGTTAGAAATAAAATTATGGCCTCCTGTCATTTGTGACTTCATGGTTGATGATAAGTTTTTCCTATCTGATGCTACTTACCATATAAAGCAATACTTGATTGTAGTTTGTCCACAAATGACTGAATTCATATCCTGTTATGTGATGATGTGATTTTGTTCCCATTCTAAAACTATTATTTATGTTCTATATTTATTGTATCTTATTAAGTATACAACATCCCATTGTAACAGTGACAGTATGGTGATGCTGAATGTCAGAACTTTATGTACAACAATGGGCAACAACAAAGGGAAAGAAAGACTTCATGGTGATGCTGTTCCTATAGCTTACGAGAGGGAGTAATATCCGAATGAGTCATATGTTATCCTCTTTCTTCGGATTGTATGAAGCAAACTTGGTTTACCATATGATCAAAATTAGGGTTGTTCATTAATGTGAAATATCGTATAGGAAAGGGAGTAGGAAAGGAGTTGTTCATTATTCTGGGGCATCTTTTGTCAATGTTATAGGTAGGTTGGAGGTTTCTTTGGTTTGTTGACTATATTACAAACATTTTGCTGATGTACAAAATCCAAGGACTATGTTTGTGTTTTGTTTTATACAGGAAATCCTAATAGAGATAAGGCATTTGTTACATATCCTTTCAATTTTTTCCCTGTTCCATCCCAGTGTCCTCTCCAAATATAGTTCATAAATAATGATCCTTTGTTGAAGTAGAATGTTACAAACCATGTTGACAAATTCAGGTGTCATGGGTGATGGTTAAGACATTGGATGGTATTCGTAATGAATCATTCAAGACTATTGGCACTGGTGATTTTTTTAGATTGTCATGTGCTGAGATAATTCTTTGTTACATATCACGAGTTTTAATAATAATTAAAAAACTAATACTAATACTAATACTAATAATAATATTTAGTGATGCTCTTTTATTTCATTATGTTCTTAATATTTGGCTTAATAAATATATGTTACAAAACCAAAAAAAAATTTGGTTCACATGAGCACATTCCATATCCAACCACAACCCTTCAAAATCTAGATGACTACCAAAATGGGAAAACAACTGTTTACTTAGATAAATAGTCACAACAAAATATTGACAAAAGAACAACATTTCTCGAATGTCCATTTAGGTAGTACATGAGGTACATTAAGGTAGTACCTCAGTGTATTACTGTAGTACCTCATGTACATTAAGGTAGTACCTTAAATTTCTGATAATTACAGAAGCTATCGAATGAGTAATCAAGAAGAACATAACAATGGCATGCTGTAATGTGTAATGCAATGAACTAATTGTAGCTTAAGTGATAGATGAGCAATATTTCTCCAAGGTGCCTTAATGTAGTACCTGATGTACATTAAGGTAGTACCTTATGTACATTAAGGTAGTACCTGATGTACATTATGGTAGTACCTCATAGTCATTAAGGTAGTACCTCAGAGTCATTAATGTAGTACCTCATGTGCATTAAGGTAGTACCTCCAATTTTTAATGACTACATAAGGTACCGAATGTGTGAGCAATAATAATATAATAATGGCATGCTGTAATGTGTAATGCAATGAACTAATTGTAGCTTAAGTGATAGATGAGCATTTTTTCTCCAAGGTGCCTTAAGGTAGTACCTGATGTACATTAAGGTAGTACCTCATGTGCATTAAGGTAGTACCTCATGTGCATTAAGGTAGTACCTCATGTGCATTAAGGTAGTACCTCCAATTTTTAATGACTACATAAGGTACCGAATGTGTGAGCAATAATAATATAATAATGGCATGCTGTAATGTGTAATGCAATGAACTAATTGTAGCTTAAGTGATAGATGAGCATTTTTTCTCCAAGGTGCCTTAAGGTAGTACCTGATGTACATTAAGGTAGTACCTCATGTGCATTAAGGTAGTACCTCATGTGCATTAAGGTAGTACCTCCAATTTTTAATGACTGCATAAGGTACCGAATGAGTGAGCAATAATAATATAATAATGGCATGCTGTAATGTGTAATGCAATGAACTAATTGTAGCTTAAGTGATAGATGAGCATTTTTTCTCCAAGGTGCCTTAAGGTAGTACCTGATGTACATTAAGGTAGTACCTCATGTGCATTAAGGTAGTACCTCATGTGCATTAAGGTAGTACCTCCAATTTTTAATGACTACATAAGGTACCGAATGTGTGAGCAATAATAATATAATAATGGCATGCTGTAATGTGTAATGCAATGAACTAATTGTAGCTTAAGTGATAGATGAGCATTTTTTCTCCAAGGTGCCTTAAGGTAGTACCTGATGTACATTAAGGTAGTACCTCATGTGCATTAAGGTAGTACCTCATGTGCATTAAGGTAGTACCTCCAATTTTTAATGACTACATAAGGTACCGAATGAGTGAGCAATAATAATATAATAATGGCATGCTGTAATGTGTAATGCAATGAACTAATTGTAGCTTAAGTGATAGATGAGCATTTTTTCTCCAAGGTGCCTTAAGGTAGTACCTGATGTACATTAAGGTAGTACCTCATGTGCATTAAGGTAGTACCTCATGTGCATTAAGGTAGTACCTCCAATTTTTAATGACTACATAAGGTACCGAATGAGTGAGCAATAATAATATAATAATGGCATGCTGTAATATGTAATTCAATGAACTAATTCTGACTTAAATCATAGAAGAGCAACATTTATCCAATTTGCCTTAAGGTAGTACCTGATGTACATTAAGGTAGTACCTTGTGTACATTAATGTAGTACCTCAAGGTCATTACGGTAGTACCTTATATTTCTGATTGTTACATACGCTACCGAATGAGTAAGAAATAAGAACACAACAATGACATGCTATAATATGTAATGGAATGAACTAATTCTGACTTAAGTCATACAAGAACAACATATCTCCAATCTGCCTTAAGGTAGTACCTTATGTGCATTAAGGTAGTACCTAATGACCATTAAGGTAGTACCTCAAGTGCATTAAGGTAGTACCTTTCTCAGTCCTTTCCTTGCTAAATGTGGATTTCACAAAATTGAGGAATTGAAAAATACCATTGTGACTGCATGTGTAGTTAATCATCATGGTACTAGTAATGGGATGGGGACATGTGTCTAATGCATTAATTTTGTTACTAAAGATAAGTATCCTGCATTCTCTTTCCCTTTATTATGTGGGATTAGCTCATACCTAGGTTTGTGCTAGCATTTTCTACAGGTAGCAGAGTTAATTTGTGAATGGAATCAAGCATGAACACTATAATCTGCAAAGCATTGTGGGCTGTGTGAACTTTTTCATGCGGTATGACATGGGATGTGTCCCATACCACTACTATCGAGTCAATGTTTTCTCATGCGGGATAGATGGAGCCCCCATTCCTGTCAGTCCTCTTTGGTCATCCTGGTTGAGATGGTTGTAGATGAGAGTTTGTGAACTTTTTTTCTCATTTTGATTCTTTTTTGGTGCAGTTGGAAAGGCGAATTCTCTGTCAGAATGCTTGAAATGCAATGATGAGGGAGCTGTGGTGTGGTTCATATGTGGAGTTATGAGGAAAAAAAACTTGTCCAAAGGTTGGATTGCTGGGACTAGGAGAAATGTAGAAAGTACATGGATTATGGATGAAAATCAATAAAAAACAAAAAAAAAAAAAAGGGTAAAAGTGTGGAAGAAACTTGCTGGATCCATGTATGTGACTGAAGAGGGGATAGTGGAACGGAGAACAGAGCCACAGAACCAAAAATTGGGCATTAAGGCTAGGCCCTGTGGATATTTGAGACAACTTGGATTCAGTAACAATCTTCAAAATTTTCAAACATCAGGTTTCAAATAAATAGAAGTAAAAAAAAAGGGGGGGGGGGGGGGGGGGGGGGGGGGGGGGAAACGTTTTCCCAATCATGTGGAAGTGGAAGTGAGAATTTGTTACAAACAGGGGAAATGGACTGCTTGTGTTGAGATTAAAGTGTGTCATTAATTTTGAAGGTGATAGACATCCCAGATTATAATTCCCACCCGCCAATCACAAAAACAAAATAAGTGGATAGCATTGCCCACATATCACCGCCCCTGATCCGGCACAATAGCAGGGGAACTGGAAGTGAGGGCTATCCGCAACCCAATGAATTATCACTACCAACATAAAAATTCATCCACATTTATGTCGCAATTGACATTTCGATTTTCTGGTTGAGTTGTTTTTAGTGACCTCTGGAGCAAATGAACTAATTGTGTGATCCTTCCACTTAGGCTACCTGTCTTGTTGCAGCCCCCACAAAATTGTGTGAAATTTTCTTAATGCTACCACAAGACCAACAAGCCTGAAGATCAATCTACCACTTAATCCAACGCCCTGGTAATTGGTCCCTGCTCTTGTGTGAAATTTCCTTGGGTTTTATTTCAAAATAAGTGTGCAGAATGTGGAACAGTGAATGCTTTCACCTGCCTCGAAGCGACTTCAATTGAGGAGAATTTCCAGTTTTGTCACCCCTGGTGAGAGGACTAAACAACACAATCAAGCTTGGGTGGGTGGTGGCATCTCCCAAAGTTCATCTGGGATAGTTTCCTCTTGTGAATCTGGGATAACATATAAACAACCATTCCATTCCGTATTGCTAGATTCAGGCACTCCAACAGACTGACATCAATATATTGAAATAGCATCCTTACTTCAAATGTAATCCTCACCTTCTGAACCTAATAGCAACAGAGAAGGGTTGCTGGAAAAAACAATATTGAATTTCCAATAGTGATGGCTCATTTAGCAATTAGTTGATTATGTCAATTCTGAAATACACAATAAATAAATAAATAAAAATTAAAATATGTCATTACTAAATTACTGGTAATTGCTTGAACATAGTTAGCAAATCATTGTGGTTAAAAATGAAAGAGCAAATCGTCTCCAGAAAAAACAACCCTGAATTCCCAAAATAGTATAAAGATTTGAGAAATCTTAGCATATGAAAAAATCAAAATCCCATTCCATCAATCAAAGACACTGAAACCCATGTCCTGCAATGAATGAAACAAAAGGAAAGATATATCAGTGCATGATGAATTAAATTTGTGCATGTGTTTAATACAGTTAAGGTTGGCTATATAGGCATAATCAGTGTGCTTTCTATGTGAAAGTCCAATGCAGTGACAGGACAGTGGAGAGGCTACATGCGCAGTAAGATGGTTCCTGCAAGTTCCACATTACATAACCACACTTGGGCAGCCAAAAGTACTCAAATTTAATTGCATATAATCAAACTAAAAAAGGGATTTATGTAATCTGTATCCATGAAAGACTAAAGTCTCATGCTCCAAATAACAACCATTCCTTTTATGTGGAAATTAGATTTTTTTTTTTTTTCACAATCAGAGATAGATATAGCAAAGAGCATCAAATCTAAAAAATGCTTCAAAATCTAAGGTTTGTAGCCAAAAAATGTTCTAGACCAGTGGCAAAGGCAACTTGGTTGGGTTAGGTGAGTGTAGCATTCAAATAATATAAAGGTCCAAATAACCATACAGCATAAAGTAAGCAAAGATAGAGATCCAGAAGCTCATCAAAGTTATAAGCTTCTAGCATCATGGTTCTACTTAATTTGAGAGAACATAGGTAGGATCTAGTTGTGCTTTCTCATTGGGAAAACATAATCATGCAACCCAATCCTAAGATAAGTGACACCAAAATTGTGGTAATCTAGCACACATCTGGCTCCACACATATGAATGCCACTTTATATGCAGGAATTAAAGGAGAGCTCATTGTTGAGGCATGATGAAGGAGTAGAGATTTACTATGAAAATGCATAAAGTGAATCCCAAGAGTAGCCAAAAAGACCAGTAGGGACAGCTGATATGTGACTGAATAAGACTAAGGTGCTGGTTTTAGTGCCAACCCAATCATTGAACGCTTACCTCATCTGATTCCTCTTTCTCTTCCACCTTTTCCTCCTTCTTTGGTTATGTGGCAGCAGGTGCTGCACCACCACCACCACCACCACCACTAGCCGCAACAGTTGCAACAGCAACACTACCAGCAGAAGGCACTGAGGCCAATTTCTCTCTTCCAGATGCAATAAGCTCTGTTATATCCTTACCCTTAACTTCGGACAACAGCAGCTCAATCCCATCATCATCAGCTTCAGCTCCAACTGTGAATTAAAAGAACAAGTTTCAGCTCAATCCCACATTTAAGCTACTATGGTCATTTAACTAATACGAAAATCTATGTTCATTTATAGCATGCATTGTTGAATGAAAGCCGTGTTGGCGACATGTGCACATGTTGCAGGGACATGTTCCTTCCTTTTCCTCCTTTCTGTTGCCATGCCTAGAATAAGATGACCGTCTCGTTCAGATGGATATAATGGAAGCGCAATTAATTAAACCTGCAAAGTAAGAACTGTTACCGTACAATTGTGGCTGGTATTGCACAAGCCATTTTAACCATGAAGAAGTGTGGTGAAAAATAAATTTTGTTAGAGTGCATGGGAACACAAATGATGCCACTCATTCAAAGTATTTATTTTCGGATAATTAAATGATGCCACCAAATGATACATGGGAACACAAACTGCAGTATGGTTAAAATGGCTTAACCAATGTAATCTTAGCAAATACATGGGATTTGAGTAAATACCATTAAAACAAGATGTGGTGCATGTCAAAGGACAACTTTGCTATCCACACTTCCTTCCTTAATTTAGCCCACCCTTCTTTCCTTTCAGTTTGTGAAAAGAACATGAAACCAGACATAGCCCTCTTTGGCGCATTTGGATCTTTTTTCTTCTTCTGTTTTCTCTTCTTTGAACCATCTTCATCTCCATCTTTGGGTTTCTTCATAGACGAAGATGCCTTAGAAGCAAAAGGCTCTTTCTTGGATTCCTTTTTCGAAGGCTTTTCTTTCTCGCCTCCACCTTCACTAGCATCAGATTCCTCTTCCCCAGAATTCAATAGGAGAGCCTCCATCGTCCTTGTCAAGAACAAAATCTTCATCCTCTTCATCACTCTCATCTCCACCAGCTTCATTCTTAATCCGCTCAAGATGTGGGTCAACAGCATCATCATCATCATCATCATTCTGAAGAACAGCAGCAACACCATCTGTGGTTTGGACATCTCCAAGATTCATAATTTCCAAGCCTTTCCCACTGATAAAGTCAAAAAGATTATGGTATTCATTCCTCTGAATATTCCGGAAGAGATGTTCTTGCTCAGTCTTTAGTCTTATAAGAAGATCAAAGTAATGCATATTTGAGCCTCCAGCAGCATGCCTCTCAAACTCGACATAGTCAATCTCCTCATGAAGAATAAGGGTAGGAGGCTTGGGTAAAAAGAAGAAGCTCTTTTCTAGTGGATACAAAACACCATCTTCAGCTTTCAATGATGACTTCACTGCATAACAATCCTGACAGCTCCGGAATTTCCCTGGTTTTGTGACCTTGGCACCAGACAAGCCACGCAATATCAAGGTGAAGACTTCATGAATGAGTCCCTTATATGAAGGCTCCAACTTGTCCTTGTACTTGGTATTCAAAAGTTCTTCACTTAATGACAATTCACTTTGAACCACATAGTCTATTTCAAACTGCATCACAATATGTGGATACAAAGTCTGCCCTTTACGGATTGGTGGATCCAGTGTCACAACAACAAAGGTATGTGGCTGGTTAGAAATAGGTAGTAAGAAAAGGCGAATGACGCTGCTGTATTGAATTTTAAAATCGTTAGCCTGTCCCTGCAGGCGTAGGAATGACAAATGCAGTTCCACACTGTACCATCCCCTTGGTGTAAGAATTGCAATCCCCTCAAATGTAACAACTGCTTCTTCACCTCCAGCACCAACATCCGCCATTGACATAATTTTATCACGGAATACTTGAGCTGGGGGACGAATTTCATCACCAACAAATTGGGTATTGGAATTTGGTATGTGAAAGCTTATCTCCATCAATGAATCTTTCTCATTAGCCCCAGTTGTATCATCCACATGGAACTCCAAAATGACATCATTTTTCCCTTGCATCTGTGTCTGTGAAACATCTGCTAAAGATGCTTCAAATGCTTGCTTTGAACCAACCAGAAAAGTCAGCATATTGCCATTTAAATCAACTTCTCCCCAGTTGCGGCCACTCACAGAAAGCTGCTTCTCTTCTGGGTTTATTCCGCAAGAATGTTGGAAAAAAGTGGTCAAATTAGTGACATCCTGGTCACAGAAACCAGTGAATTTGTAGTATAACCCAGCTTTAACTCGAACACCAAGCTGATTAGTTCTTGGGACTTTCATCCAGGTCACCCCAACAATATCAGATTTGGCAACCTCAACAGCCTTTCCACCTCCTTGCTTTTTCCATAATATGCCTCCTAGATGAACCCTCAACTGCCCTGGATTCGTTCCGCCACGACCGCCGAGAGAGATATTGTTGAAGAGATGACCCTCCCACATGGTTCAGAGAGAGCGATAAGGAAGGAAAGGTGGATAGCAAAGTTGTCCTTTGACAGTGCAAACATAGTTCGGACTTTGTGAAAGAACTGAATCAGCAGAGAAATATAATGTAACTCAATGAACATTGCAGGTGAATGGAAAAGCACAAAACATTCAAATAGTAATGATGATTGGGTGACAACCAGTTAGTTCAAATAGAGTAATACAATATCAGCATAATGCAATAAGTAGACAGATATGCATTTAGGGCAAAGGATTTTTGCAGGTTTTTCTGTTGTGGCCGGACATATGACAACGAGAGCAATAAACAGTCCGTTTATCTTGATATTGAGACTCAATGCGCTTCTTCCTTGGCCTTCCGGGAGCGCGCTTTGTATGTGGAAGCTTTAGAGAGAAGAACACCTCCCCGGTGATAGATCGAACCAAACCATCATCGTCCACAGTAGGCATGTCATGGGTCTCTATGCCGGAGAAAGAGCCCCCATATATCAACTCTTGCATTGGGTATTTGTAGCAATCATCGACGAAATCAGTAACATTTTGACCAATGGAAATAATGACGGCTGTGGCATGCTCACAAGGGATTCCCGACATTTGCCAACCCCTACAAGTGCATGTACGCTTCAGAATGTCTACATTCAACAAGGCTCTCCCGATACATACCCCAAATACTCCATTCTTGAACGGCGTGACTGGATACACCGTACCCTTTGCAATATTTTCCTGCACCTTAGCTTCAATTTTTGGCCCTATACACCCTTTCCAATTCTTGGACTCTTCTTCATGCTTCACAAGCATAGAAGCTAACTTGGACATGTGCTCCAATAAAAAGTTACAAATAGAGTGATGTCTTTCAATCCGTAACCAAGCATTAAATGACTCGGCAAGGTTCGTAGTCATTTTATCCCATCTTTGTTTTGGGAATTTTGACATGGCCCAATGGTGCGGCGCATTTTCTTCAACCCATGTGGCTAAAGCCTCGTTGTAATTTTTTAGTTCAAACATGGAAACGTTATAATCATGTTCTAACCTTCCATACGCAATGCTATCTAGGAATTGCAATGCATTTTCTTTACCCTTGTTCCCTCGTGTGTTATGCTTAGACAAGAAACTACTAAAATTCTCCTTCAGGTGACGGTAGCAATAAGCATGGTTTTCAATGCCAAACACCTCAGGGACACTACGAAGCAAAGCAGGATGTCTATCTGAGATAATAATAACTTCCTTATTTCCCACAACTATCTTCAGTTTTTCCAAGAACCATAACCAATCTTCATAATTTTCCGAGCTCATCACTCCAAAGGCTAAGGGGAACATGGAGTCATTAGCATCGTAGGCGGTGGCTGAAAATAGAGCACCGCCATAAGGCCCACTCATATGGGCCGAATCAATTGCAATGATTGGTCGACACCCCCTTACAAACCCTTCGATAGATATTGAATGAGCAACAAAAAGCTTCTCAAAATGGTCGTCATCGGAATAACTCAACTCAACACTCGATCCCGGATTTGTTGCAAGCATTCTTTCACACATCCATGGCAACAATTTGTAATAATTCTTGGGTTGTCCATAAATGCGCTCCTTAGCCTTCTCCTTCATTTGCCATGCTTGTAGGTAAGTTAACTGGATGTCATGTTGCCTTACAAAGTCCTTACAAATTTGCCGTGGTTGGTATTCAGGAGTAGATCGAATAACATCATCAATGACCAACGATGCACGCGTGGATCTCACTAAAGGCTGAGACAAGACAACATCTTCCAAGCAATGGTTATGCACATTTCGGAATGTGTGTACTTGAACAATGTTTGAATCCCTTATTGCACGCGCAGTGATTTTCCAAGGACAATCTTCAATTGTGCATACTACGGTCATGTGTTTTGGACTATTCCTTTTGTAAGAATATCGAAATTTTCCAGCCAAAGACATCAAATATATTGCATCTCGAAACTCCGACGCATTTGGGAAGGTATGTCCACTACCTACAATTGAATGTTCGAACCGGCTTGGTTGAAGTTGAACGGTATTTATCATAGCACATCTTTAGGAAAACCCAAATGACTGAATTGTGGGCGACTCATTAGAGATGTGTAATGGGGGCTCGCCAATAGAGGAAACATGAGCTGAGTTTGAAGCAACAATGGGGGTTGGGCCACTGCAAAAAACATAAGGAAAGAATTTGATCCTCCATCAATCTAAGTGTGAAAAGCGATTATACAAAAGGGAACATTATTGTGGAAGGACATTAGGTACCTAGTAGGGCAAATGAGGTCATCACCACATTCAGTACACTGGGAGATGTAGACATGACAAAACATGTCGTTGAATTTGAACATATTGACTATGTCGCCATCATTATGCAGTGGCAATAGACATGATGGGTCAAACTTGACTGTGAATTCCAATTTAATGGAATTGGAATCCAAGTTCAGTGCACCACATACTTTTGAAACGAATTCAGATTGTGAGATATTCTTCCTAACAACACTGCAATTGGTCTGACCTCCCTTATATTCAACGGACCCAACAGCAGTCTTAACAAGCTCACCACCTTCATGAATGTAACAAAACATCTTCTCTTCCATTTCCTTATTGACATAAAGATTTGTTAAAAACAATATAACAATGAAAGATTGAGGAATTATGCATGTTGATTCCATAGACTTTAAGGTTCAAACATGCTAATTGGCTGATGCACACAATTAAGGTTCAAACATGCTAATTGGCCGATGCACTGCACTGCATAGCTCTCAAAAACATTACACAATTAAGAGTAATTTGGAACAACTTTCCCATCTAAAAATCACCATTTCTTAAGAACTTATTTCACTCTCAAAATGAATACATCATCCCGAAAAAATGTTCCCTTTTGGTCATCCACTGCATAGCTCAATCCAATAAATGGGTTTCACTAAAAATGCATTGTTTCCCAATACCCAAAAACAGTTTGGGAAAAAAAATTTCCTTTTTTGGCAAACAAATTCAAAATATGTTTTTCCCAATTCTAAACCACAACAAAAACAAATGGGTTTTTTAGCAAAACAATTCCCAACCCATATTCTTGCCTTCATTTTATATCAAAACAACAGATTTTCGAGAATTTGCCAATCCAAATAAAACAGTAAAAACTCAGAAAACGCATGGAATTGATAAAAAATGATGATGATTTATTACGAACAGATTTAAAAATTTAGTACCAACTCCTAAATGCCAACATTTGAGCCACACCTAGTTCATAAAAAACCCACACAAACAACATATTTACGTGAATGTAAATGCGAATGCAAAACAAGGAAGGAATGGGTTACCTCGAGACAGAAAATCTGATATGAAACAAATGGGATTAAGCCCTTCTCAAGTGAAATGACAGAACTTTTTTAACACTCTACACAGTTCTCTGCTTCGCCTCGGTGACAGAGTGAAAACAGATGCGAGGAGCAGGTAAGGAATGAGAGATAGGGAAGAAAGAACGGTCGACTACACCGTTTTTCTCGGAAACTCAAATCGCCTGACGAAGTGAAGACAGATCAAATCGCCTCGGTGACGAAGTGAAGACAGATCAAATCGCCTCGGTGACGAAGTGAAGACAGATCAAATCGCCTCGGTGACGAAGTGAACACCGATGAGAGGAATGGGTATGGAATGAGAGAGAAGGAAGAAAGAATCGTCGGCAAGGGTCTTGAAGCGTCGGCTACACCGTTTTTCTGGGAAGCTCAAATCGCCTTGGTGACAGAGTGAAGACAACAATGAGAAAGAGAGAAGAAAGAACCGTCGGCTAGGGTATTTTTGTGGGAAGCTCAACATTTGATTTTGGAGCTTTGAACACGTTCAGTTTCAGCCCGTGCTGACGTGCCCTTCAGTTGTTGCTGACCTGGATACTAAGAGGGGCAATCTTGGTAGAAAAAAGACACCCGGCTCAGAGTGCATGAAACCCATATAAGTTTCCACATTGAAAAATATTTTTGCTATTTCGTAAATCTGGGTTCCAAAAACCATATAATTAACGAATTGGTACATGAAAACACAACTTTCCCAAAAATGATTTCCTGCAGCAGAGAGATAGAGTAACCATCCGGAATGCGCTGGCAATTTAAGGGAGCCTAGTACTGCTGGTTGCTGGCATGTATAGTCCAGACTAGGACCTTCGAGTCTGATGATGATCGTCCGGACAACATTGAGATGAACACCACATGGGCCAGTAGTGGTTTGCCACGTGGGAGAAGATCTCCACAGGGGTGACAAGGTTGGAATGAAGGTATCATGGAAGAGGAAATACGAGTCTATGACAGCTTTGACTTGTTTCTTAAAATGAAGATATAAATTATTTTTGATTTTAAGTTATATCATTAACTTCTTTTAATAAATATATTTTACTTAATAACTAAAATTAAGTTATTAAGTTACTTTAAATTATTAAGTTAATTTATCAAACACCTACTAATTTTCAAATTCTAAGTTTAGCTTTGCTTTGTAGTGAATGCATTTAGGATTATCAAAGAGGCCATCAAGCGTTTCAAACATATTCTATTGCTCAACTTCTCTAAGAGGGACTTCAGAAGAGAAGATTCCATAATTCCAGTTTTGTATTCGATTGTATGTATCCTACCACATCGAGACGATTCCTCAGCATGCTGATTTATTATTAAGTGCATGTGAATTACGTACGGAATTCCATTTGATATGAACATAAAATTAATTGAATTATGTGACATTTTTTTTACGCATAATAAAACATATACAGTTGGAAGATATCTCGAGATTCTGATTTTATATCTGGCCCTCAAAATTCTATTTCACTGTCAGGTTGTGGACGTTCCACCCAGCTGGAGCATATCCCTTGGCATGCTGATATGTCAACTATTGAAAAGTCTGCAACCATTTTCTATGTTCATGAGCTTTTCTCCTGTTCGAATTGTTTTGAAGTTATCTACAGACATTAATTATGGACTAACTACATGACTTGTACAAATTGAAAATGGCTTCAGTCATGTGTAAAAAATAATAAGAGATAACATTCATTAATTGTGGATAAATTGTCTTTAGTTGCGGCTGAAGCTTTCTATATGACTTTAAAGAAAAAAAGGTCATAAAAAAACTGATTGCCTTGTGGATACGCCTACCATTAGATAGCTGAGAACAAGGTCTAACTCTCAACCTTTTGTACTGCCTCTACAAAGGAACACAAAATTGAGAGATTCAAACGCAGCTATGGTATAAATACTGTTTCATAAATTACTTTTCAAATTTAATTTGGTAGCAAAAATAAAAAATATAAAAGCATAAAAAATTTGTTTCATTCCCAAAATTTTTGCAAATAAAATTTTAAATAAATTAAGACCTTGACTCTTTTCACATCTTATTCTCCTTTCTATCAAAGCAATGATAGTAATAATCTTATCTATAAATTTTAAATGATGTAAGATCATTGAATTTTTATTTTTTTTTAACTTCTTGTTATGTAATTATCAAACATATTTTTTTTAAGACAAGAAAAAAATTAGACCAAACAAATATATTTGATATTTATAACAATTGAAAACAGAATTCGTATTTTCCATTTTAAAAAATAATAAAAGCAAAGGTGTATCAAAACAATACCTCATTTGCTTAATTAGTTATCACATTTCCTAAGTACAAAAGTAGGCAAGTAAATTTTTGCTCAAGTTACAATAGTGCTCAAAATCCTTATCCAAGACCTAGATCCTATTTCACTTTTTTTCTTCCTTAGAACAAAAAAATAGGAAAATGTGTTTGACAACCGGAAAATAAGGTTGTGGACCCCATAGTTAGCTTGATGCGTTCCCACTCGATGGTGAAACTCGATTTTTTTTTATTTATTTGGTGAAAAATCGATTTCTAGATAAAGACTTGGAGTTGCCACTTATTTTTATTTTATTTTTAAAGGATAAATAAAATAAGAAAGAAAACCCTAAGTGTAACTACTTATTTTGGAAGGTGGTTGGTGAAAAACCAAATATGGGTTCGAAAGTCAGGTTACTTATCGGGAAGATACAGTAAAGACCGTAACACCCCTCTAAGTCCCTAAAAACGAGTCTCTACTAATAAAATAAAGCAAGTGTAGAAAATGATTGATCAATTGTGAATACCATATAGTAATCGAGAGTGTGAAAGCAAGACACACATGATAACAAATAAATAAATAAGCACAATCGGGTACGAAGCGTACCTTAATCTCAAGCCGAAAGTTATTATAAGAGACAAGATTAGTGCACAAATATGGGATAATCGCATGCATGTCATAAAGTGAGGTAAACCAATCAAACATAACAATCAATTGATCAATGAAAAATCTCATATGTTGGGCCCCACCAAAGGCCGATTTATTTTAGCGTAGATTAACTCCATAAATTTCATTATTTGAAATTATAGAATTATTCATGCATATTAAAAATGTGAAAATCAGAAAACTATTAAAAATCAAGGAGAGTTTATGAAAAATGTTTGCCGGAAAGAAATGTGGTGACCATTTTTATTAAAGAATGGAAAATATTTAAAATAAAATAAAATAAAATAAAATAAAATAAAAAATAAATTAATGAATAAAATAAAAGAAAATAAAAAATAAAAAATAAGAATGAAAATAATAATAATAATAATAATAATAAGCAAATAAAATAAAAGATGCATGACCAGTGGAAAGTGGTAGAGATTGACTTATTAGAATTGGATTTATTTAAAACCATGAGAGAAAAATTGAAGAATTAAAACCATTTGAAAAACAAGATTTTTTTTTTTTTTTTGAAAATTGATTTTTGAAGGCGTGTATGAAAGTATAGGAGATGAGACACGTGTCTTAAGGATGGCCTATCAAAGGTGGCCATGTAAGGGTCCTGTGCACTGGTGGTCGAATATGGGATACCAACAACTGAGATGGCCCAGATGACTACTGTGGGTCCGGATGGTACAAAATGTCTCTTTCCTTGTGGCCCTGTATCCCTTTCCAGCCTAAGTCAACCCCCGAAGCTATGCAATTCAGCCATTTGGGTCCCAAAATCCTCCTTCTTAGTTCTGATGCTGATATCGCCATCTTCTTCAACCTCAACTCTTCCAACATCGGGTAAGCCATAGCCATGGCAGCGACCTACGGATAAACGTTACTTCCCCACCCATCCGGCACCAGATTAAAGTCTGCAGAATGCGGCTTCCCCTTCAGCGCCACTGACTGGAGCTCCGGGAGCCGCCTGATCACCATCCCAGGGCTCACAGCGTAGTAGTCCTCGATGAAGATCCATCACCGGCTCCACCGCTCCACCTCATACCACGATTTGAACACCACAGATATCACGTTTCGGTCCTTATCGGTATGAATGAAAGAAAACACATGCTCCAAAACCTCTTCAGGAAACGAGTACGCCATTGAAAATTCTTTCTTGGAGTTCTGAATTCACAAACAAACCCTAAACCGAACTTTTCGAAGTCTCAAATCTGAGATGCCATTAACAAGCTCAGTTGCAGAATACATATTTCCGTTCATTTCCCCACTGGCTTTGTCCCTGAAGTATTTGCAGCCCGACAGCTTGTAGGGGAACCTCACTGACATATCGTGTTTGGTTTTCTCACTCACCACGACAAGGCGATAAAGATAGAGTTGGAACGGCGAATCAAGAGGCAGCTTTAAGTGATCGATTTTACGGAAAGAACCCGCTTCCTCCCTTCTCTCATTGGATGAAATTTTGGATAATCGTTCACCAATTCTAACTTTCATCTTCACCAAGTCTCGATGCTTCTTCTTTAACGAGTGCAACGAATCTGCATGTCGTGAGACCAAATTCTCACGACGCATAAGAAAAGAATTTGCACCGCCATTACCGATCCTTCTCTTTTGATACCAACTCATCTATAACTATGTCATTTAATCACTTCTCCATTTGACCATCCATTCCGAACATGCCCAGAAAATCATTGCTACTTCCTGTCCAACACTTAAAAAAAAAATGACGATGCCGGGTGTGGTGTTGAATACAGGACGAAAATGAGGAGCACGATGGTGAGATAAGTGGATTGATGGGCATTAAAAAGAATGGTGACATGTATGGGTATGGAAAATGTAGATCGTGAGTGGTTGAAGGAAATGGTGAAAACGGTGGGAAAGATGGAGTTGTGTGCATAGTAAGGGTGTTGGCTGCTTGCAGTGGGTAAGATTGATGAAGAAAATGGGCATGATGAGTAGGAGGTGCGAGAGCAATGAAGATGGCCATGCATAGGGGAAAAAGTGTGGTGGAGAAATGGGAAGAATGAAAACAGGTAGTAAGAGAAACGGGAATGAAAGGTGATCATGCATGCATGAGGATAGATGGGTAGCGGAGGAAGTGGGTTTACAGGGTGCTGAAAGAAATGGGTGTGTAGGTTGAATGGAAGGTGGAGATGTGGGGCGTGGTGACGGGTATGATTGACGGGTTCGGTGGGTATGAGAAGAAGGAAGATTGGATAGTGGGAGAAATGGGTATGGAAGATGGCTGTGTTTGCATGATTCCCATGCATGCGTGGAGCTTCAGGCATGTGAGAAATGATAGAAATGAGGTAAACGTTGGTTGGATGAATGATAAGGGTGGATGGTATAGGAGAAACGAGCATGGGGTTGGTGAGGTGGGTTTGTGTGGCCGTGTATGGCCATGCAAAGGTGGGAGGGAATGAGATTGAAAAGAGTGAAAACGGGTGGAGAGAGAAATGGGTATGAAAGATGAGTATGTGAGGATTGAAAATGGAACGAGGTGAAGGTGGCCATGTGCATGAGATTTTCATGTACATAGAAAAATGAAGGAAATGGGTATTAGTGAGAGAAATGGGTATGGTGGAGTGAAGGATGAAAGGGTGGCGAGATTAGATGGGCATGGTTAGTAAGAGGTTAAAGATGGGGAGGATGGGTGTAGTGGTGAAACAGTGTGCATGAAGGGTACGTGGTGTAGAGGGATAAATAGGTTCATACGTTTCAAGGAAAGGGTGATATGCATGGAGGTTATGAAAGATAAGTATGGAAATGGGCATGAGAAGGTGGGCAATGGGTAGGATGAGTTTGGTGGGTGTGAAGCGATGGGTTTGATGGAGGATAGGACGGATGAGAGATGAAGGATGAAGTGGGTTAGAGAGTATTAAAGAAGTGGTGGTGCATGGAAGGTTAGGGAGAATGAGGGGATGAGTTTGGGTGTGAATATGGTTACGGGCAAGGTGAGTGACGATCTGAAAACTCTCATCATCAAGAGCATGGGTGGCAGTGGAACAAATCTTTTCCTCAAACCTTTCAGCAATTTTCCATATCTCACATAGTTCCTCAGAATCAGACCTTAACTGATCTAGCTGGCAACTCTTTGAAGGGATGAGTCATAAGGTTACATACCAAAGAGATTCTTATGGTTCCACACCTCAGAGTATAGTTCCTGTACCCAAGAAAGCCTGAACACTAGGAGCAGAGGGAAAGTAGCAAAGACGGAGCATAGATGAAGAAAATAAGATTAACCATCAAAAGCTACACTTCATGTCCTAGTCAGTGGGCTTAAAGATAGGTGGATTAAAAGAGTTTCTAAATGGCGCGAAGGAGATAAAATGGAGTTGAAACAATTTTTGAACACAAACAGGAGCAACAGAGGAACTGTCAACTATGAAGAAAAAAAAAACCATAAATCATCCAAAGATCAACTGCAACACATCTCAATAATAGTAGATGAAAAGAAAAGAAATATACACAGTGGAAGACTTACTACTGGGAAAATGTTGGAGGTCCTTCTTCTCTATAACCCTAGGACCTCTGAACCTCTTCTCTGCTCCTTTTTCTCTCCTCCCACAACTCATTTTTCCCTCAACTATTTTCTTTTTCTCTTCCAGAACCTCCGGAACCAAAGGTGTCCCCCCCTCCAGATACTACCCCTCAGTTCAAAAATATCTCATGTCTCCCTGAACACGCTTCTCTCTCTCTTCGATTCCCTCTCAATCTTCTCTGAAAAAAAAATTCTCGGCCCCCCTCCAAAAAACGCCTTTTTTTCTCTTCCCTAAGCTATCTATCCCCCTTCACAACCCACAAAAATGTCTTTCTTGTCATGTAGCCCCCTTTTCTGTTCAGTTCTATCTCCTCTCTTCAAACGGTTATGCCTCCCCTTTTTGAAACAACTCACCATCAGCTGCTTTTCTTCCTGCTTTCCATCCCGTCTAGCCACCCAAAAACAACTCATTCCCAGTCCTCTTTGGTTGCCCAAGAACGGCTCACCCATCATCCGCTTTCTTCACCTTCCGTCTTCTTTGGCTGCCCGAGAACGACTCCTTCTCAGGGTGGCCAGAAAAAAAAAAAAAAAAAAAAAAATGAAACCCCTCCATCTCTAGGGTCTACAAAGGTGTTTTCAAAAAACATATGTTAGTTGTTTTTAGTTTTCTTCATTAGCTTTTTTGAAGGTTGTTTTAAAAAAACAATTATACAAAAAGAATGATTAAAAATATAATATTATACACAAAAATTATTTTAAAATTATATGCATGAGTTTTGGAAAGTCTTGCAAAATAAGCAAAGCTATAGGAAACATACGCAAACAAAAATTTGTATTAAAATCATTGGGGGCGGACAATATTTGTGGAAAAATATTCTTTGCCAAAGAATATTTTTTAAAGATCAATTGAAAGCCTAAAGCCACTTGTTCCCAAATGAATTTATTGAATGATGAAGAGCATGTATGTTGCGATTTTTTGGATTTGTAGGGGGTATTTTATAAAGCTTTTTTTCTCTTTGTGAAACTTTTTTTCATATGTGAAATTGTTTTATTTTTTTATCATTTTCATTGAAGGAAGTTGCAGATATTTATAGATGAAATTAAAAAAATAAATTTAGAATTTCTAATATTTGATTACTTAATTAAAAAAATTGGTTTTTTAATTTTAGCAACTTGTCTTTTTCATTAAGGAAATTTGCTAACAAGAGAATATTTACTTCTCATTTTCTTTTGACTTCAATTGGAAGATTTGTTTCATTTGTTTAGAAAATTTGCCAATGAGAAAATATTTATTTCTAATTCTTTTTTTTTTTATTTCAATTGTTTGATTTGATTTGATTTTGCAAGACTTTATTTTATAGCCTTCCAAATTTCACTACATACCATTTTTTGAATTGAATGCCACATGTTCAATATATATGACTCATCACTTATCAAGCCCAAATTTTGTTGAGCTAAGGAGTTACAATTTTGAAGACTAATTTGGTAGTATTTTAATCCATTGAAATTTTTTATGTTTACAAATGCCCTCTATTTATTTATTTATTTGCCTGGTATCAAAGAAAGACCTTGTGTTAATGGGAAAGCTTCTTATTTGAACATCTATTTTCTTTTCTCATGGTATTTTCACTTCCAATTTGCCATCCTACAATAAGTCCTTCACCCTAGCTTGGTCAATTGCATCTTAGACTTGATCACATGCCTTTAACTTGTAATTCAAGTTCCATTTTTTTTTGTTTAAAAAATAATACAATATATTTGAGCAAGACCTTAAGCAAGAGAAGAGAGGTGGAGGATGGAGCACCAGCTAACCTTAGGGCTAGATCTTGAGCAAGAGAAGTAAGGTGGAGAATAGAGCACAAACTTCTTTAGAGTATGGTAGGCATGCCGTCACAGAGTTATCTTCCACATGGAGCATGGTAGGGCATTATATATATGGTAGGGCATTATATATATGATAGGGTGTGCCATCATGTAACAATGAAGAACAACAATCCATGGTGTACAATTGGGAACAACAATTCATGCTATCAAGATTCACCTGTTTTTATTTATTTTTTATTTTTATCCCCATCTCCACCCTTGACTCCATTTTTTTTTTCAAGTTTCTAGATCCCCTTTGATTCTTTCTCATTTTCTTTTTTCAACTCTTTTTTTCCCTCATTTTTTAAGTATTGTTCTTAAGGAAAAAATAGATTCACCATCCCTTACCACGAGGTCGATCTCCATCGCTTGCAAGACACATTTGCTTTTTGGAATTTTTTTTCTTCAAAAATTATCTTAACATTTTAAGATTTTTTTTTTAACAAACTTAAATATCCATAATAAAATAAATGTTTAACGCTCTTGACTTATTTAAATTGGCTTGACTTGGATACTTAGTGGAACCATACATAACACCCATGTAGATGAGCTATAACCTTGATGGTAGGCTATGTTGTATTTTCGACACTTAATGTGGCTTAAGAGTTAAAGTCTTCACTCATGCAAATCAACTTGGCTTGGATGCACAATGGTCTCTAACTTCTTAACGCTTAATTAAACTTGGAACCATATTTAACACCCATGTAGACAAGTCATAATCATGACATGGAGCACTATTTTATTTTTAGCTCTTAATGCGACTTAAATATTGAAGTCTTCACTCATACAAATTAAACTTGGGTTAAATACACAATGGTGTTCCACTTGGTAACAGTTAATTAAAATTGGAACATTTAACACCCATGTAAAACAAGTCATAACCTTGACATGAAGTGGTTTTAAAGTCTTCACTGATGTAAATTAGCTTGACTTAGATGCATAGTGGTATTAAACTTTTTAACACTTAATTTAAATTCAGACCATATTGAAAACCCATATGGACAAGACAACGTTGTAGCAATGTTATATTTTTTACACTAAATGCAGCTTAAGTGCTAAAATCTTCACTTTTGTGAATTGGTTCACCTTGGATGCATAGTGGTGTCTAAATTATAATACTTAATTAAAATTGAAACCATATTTAACACTCATGTAGACAAGTCATAACTTTGACATAGAGTGGCACTTCATTTTCAATACTTAATGCGGCTTAGGTGCTGAAGTTTTCACTCATGAGAATTGGTATGGGTTGGATGCATTGTGGTGTCCAAGTTTTTAACACTTAATTAAAATTGGAACTATATTTAACACCTATGCAGATAAGTCATAACCTTGACGTGAAGCGATATTGTATTTTCAGTACTTAATGCAACTTAGGTGCTAAAGTCTTTACCCATGCAAATTAGTTCATCTTGGATGCACAATGGTGTCCAATTTTTTAACATATAATTAAAATTGGAACCGTATTTGACACTCATGTAGATATGTCTAGCCATGATGTATTTTTAAAACTTAATGCAACTTCAATGGTAAAGTTTTTACTCATGTGAATTGGCTTGACTTGGATGCACAATGATGCCTAACTTTTTAATACTTTATTAAATTTGGTATCATATTTAACACCTATGTAGACAAGTCATAACCTTAATGTAGAGGTGGTGCAATATTTTTGGTACTTAATGTTGCTTAAGTGCTAAAGTCTTCACTCATGTGAATTTTTTTGGTTGGGATGCACAAAGGTGTCTAACATTTTAACATTTAATTAAAATTGGAACCACATTTAACACTCATGTAAAAAAGTCATAACCTTGACATGGAGTGATATTCAATGTTTTGATATTTAATACGACTTAAGTGCTAAAATTTTCACTCATGTGAATTGGCTTGACTTGGATGCATAGTAGTATTTAACATTTTAACACTTAATTAAAATTAGAGTTATATTTAATAATCATGTAGACAAGTCATAACCTTGATGAGGAGCAGTATTGTAATTTTGACACTTAATGTTGCTTAAATGATGAAATCTTCACTCATGCATATTGACTTAGCTTGGATGAGCAGTGGTATCTAACTTTTTAACACTTCATTAAATTTGGAATTATGGTTAACATCCATGTAGACAAGTAATAACCTTGATGCAAAGTGACGTTATATTTTTGGCACTTAATATAATAGCTTAAGTAATAAAATCTTCACTTCTAAGAATTGACTTGGCTTGGATGCATAGTGGTGTCCTACTTTTTAACAATTAATTGAAAGTAAAATCATATTTAACTTCCATTGTATGCTAGTCATAAACTTGATATAGAGAAGTGTGCAACTTTTTAACATTTAATACAACTTAAGTACTAAAGTCTTTACTCATATGAATTAACTGAAGTTAGATGCACATTCATTTCCAACTTTTTAATACCTAATTAAAATTAAAACCATATTTAAAAACCATGTAGACAAAGACATAAAGTAGGACATGGGATAGTTTGAAATGCGTAATTTTCATCATTCAAATGTAAAACATATTAACTCTATTTAGATACTTTAACCTTTTCAAATACTACAAACATTTTCTCTTCATTTTTTTTTCTCTCGCATTTTCCGTCAAATTTTTCGGCAATCAAACATAACCTTTAAAAAACAGATAATTTGACTTATTTTGAAAGTGCTTTACATATAGCTTCTATGAAAAGCTGTTTCATGTTAATTTAATGATGCACTTCTAATATTAAGATTGCCCTTTCATAATCATGAATTAACCTTTAGTTTCAACTTCTACAAGAGGCTAAATGAACAAAGCTATCACAGAGGAGGCCTCAGCCAATGAGTCAGACGCACTGTTGTACCAAACAATAGGTGGAAAATACAATTTTATTAAGACTCAGACAAAAAAAAAGAGAAAAAAAAAAAGGAAAAAAAAAGGATGATTTTACACTCAAACCAAGGATTTATTTATAATGAAGTGCAGTCTCCATACGCACATGAGACTGCATTTTCAGCATAAAGACAAGGAAATTAACATAGAATTACTGGAAAATCACACAAATTATTGAAGGAGGACCTTAGCTAGGTTGTCTCCTAAATTGCCCATCTTTTTTATATCTTTGCATTCATCTATCTCATCATCGTCTTTGATTTTAGATGGTGAGGATGTGAAAGTAACAGGAAGCAGTGGACGATTGTTCACAGTGAGGCTTAGCACATCAGCTCTCGAATAATGTCCTACCACATCGAACTTGAACTTTGCTTTTGGAATCTCTCCACGTACATCTACATATCAAGTGATCATAAAAATATTTCATCAGTCCATGATAAATATCAGAGTATCAAGTCTTCCATAAAACTATGTTTGCAGTCCTCTTAAACCCAAAGAATTGAGTCATTTGCCTTATTTGCATACTGAAATATTTGGATATATAACTGGAGAAGTTAGGACCATACCAAGATCAGCTGTGAAGAGGCCTTCTCCTTCATAATTCGGTCCTGCTAGAATTTCGCCATGGGGCGAAATGATGACACTACCTCCAGCCCAAACAATAGAATCTGGAGTGACATCTTCTTCTGTAGGACTGTAAAGATACTCAGGTGGAGGTGGGTAATCTTTCCTCCGACAGAACTGGATGGGTGAAAGAACATAGCATCCACCCTCAATAGCGACGTGTCTCATTGTAGCTACCCATGTATCCCCGGAATCGGCAGTAGGAGCACAATATATCTCAATACCTATATAGATGTACATCGGTGTTTTGTGATCAATCAATCCCATATCAGAGCCATAATGTATTTCAAGCCTATTTAGGCTAAAACCCTAATAACATAAAAAAGAGTACTGAAGTATTTCAAGCCAAACCATACTAGTTAGTGAAGAGAAAGAAATGGTAAAATATATACCTTTGCCATACATTGCTGTCCTCAGAAGCGGCATTCTATTTTCCCAACAAATGACTGAACCAAGTTTTCCATATGGAGTGTCATAAACTGGAGTTGTCGAGCAATCTCCGAAACCCCAGACGAGCCGCTCCCAATATGTAGGCATGAGTTTCCTATGTTTTCCAAGGTAATTACCTTCAGGATCAAAGAAGAGAACAGTGCAATACAATGTGTATCCATCTCTCTCAATAACACCTATCACCAAGTAGACTTTGTATTTCGCAGCCATTGATGCCAATCTATCAACTTCGGGTCCTGAAAAGATATTAAGTGGTTGATTCATCAAACGTGTCTTGTTTCAATAATTTATTAAGTGGTTCGGTTCTTTAGCTATTTAAGGGAGAGAGAGAGGTAACTGACCCGGCACATTAATGGCAGAAGCATGGTACTTGCGGAAACTTTCTTTCCCTCTTGGCGACTGGTCAGCGAAGTTGTATCCACGGGGATACCCACCGATAAATGATTCAGGAAACCAGTTGGGATCCCAGTGCAGCTGCTTCTTTCAAAAACCTCTCAGCCTTATCTGCTCCCAAAATCACATTGCAAGAATTAATAATTCACGACTTAGAAAGTAAATTAATTGGTTGAATAGAGAGAATCAAAATTAACCTCCAGACATCCCAAATGACTTTTTGGTTGCTGAGAAAACTCATGGAAAAAGAGACCTAGATAAAACTCGGAACTTTCATATTTTCAGCTGTTTTGTAACTAAAAAAAGAGAAACCACCTCAACCCAACTCATCCAAGTAATTATTGTACAAGCAGTAATTCCTTGATTGGCAGCTGAAAATATGTTAAAGTTTCAATCATCCTTTTCTGTCCTTCAGTTTCTCAGCAACCAATCAACTCACAGATTCTCTTACAGAAGTTGCAGAATTGAGAGAAATGGTACGTTACCTAGAGTGGCAGGAGTATCATAAAAGATACTAGAGGCTTGAACAACGGTGGCTTTAACAGTTGAAGACATTGCAGAAATCGTATGCTTTTTCGTTTCCCTTCTGTTTGAGGATTCCTCACACAGCGTTCAGTATATATATATATAGCCCAAAAGGTTCTTCTGCTATTACTTGAACAAGACGAAAAGGCTGCGAAAAGTCTGCCTTGGTTTTCCATATTGATTTAAGTTATCCGCAGACATTGTGGGCCAGCCACATGACTTAAAACAAATTGAAAATAACTGAGTCATCTGTGAAATATATATATAGATTTCATCTTTTATACTTGAATCATCTTCCCCCCTCTTTTTTTTTTCCTAGTTTTGGCCTTATGTTTTTTAAAATATAATATTTATTTTACTTTTAATCAATGGCTCATATTTCGAACAAGTGCGCCAGATTTTCTGAAGTTGTATATATAATAATCTACAAGTTACGATAGTGATTATATTTGGATAAAAAGAGGGACCCGCCCACTTGCATGGATTCTATATAGGACACATGTTGTCTTTAGTGGCGGCTGAGGCTTTCTATGACTTGAAAAAAAAAAACCAAAAATAGTCGATAAGAAATCAGTGCCATGTAGTTAGTGTCCGCCACTATCTATACTTTCTTTAAAAGAACAAAATTGTCAATTTTTTTTTTTCTCAAAAATCACTGAATCGTACAAAATAACATAAGATTCAATTCAGTCTTTTTTGGCCTCCTAAGAAAACCTTAGCCAACTCAAGGTGACCACTACAGAATCAATAGAGGTTTTCTTTTTCTTCACACACACACACATATATATATATATATATATATATATATATATATATATGGTGAAAGAGGGTATAAACAAATATATGCAAAAAAATAATCTATTATATTTGAATAAAACAGAGGGAGCCCCCACATGCATGGATTCCATCTAGCACCCAGAGGAATTGTCTTTAGTGGGGGCTGAGGCTTTCCATGACCTAAACTATATATATAGGTAAAAATTGAGTGATTGAATGGCAGCTCTGGTAAAAAAAATAAAAAAAGGGAGAACCATGCTTACGCTCTCGTTCATTCCAACAAATATATTGTTTAGGAATTCTAATTTTCATATTTCACCCCAAATACATAATCAATAAAATTATTCTTCAAATATGTATTTTAATAACAACCAAAATGAGAATTCTATAATTATCCCTTTCTAAAATCTTTAATGTATTTGATATCCTCTCCATATCACGTCTTTGATATCCTACCTTTGACATTTTTTTATTTATATATGTCGAAGTGACGAGACTTTCTCTACTCAACCTTTTTACTTTCAAATTTCTTTTCACTCTTTTAATAATTTCATATTTATTAACTTTAATAATTTTTTGGACACATTAAATATAAAATATAATACATAATAAATAACTAATTAGAATAAATTAAATGTAAATATAAGTATGCAATGGGTAGAAAATGAAAATTTTATCCTATAAATAGTACACTTGATAGTTTAAAATATTAATTATAATAATATATTTGATAATTTATGATTTAGATTTAAAAATTATGTTTTATGTTTTAGAGGCCAAGATATAAGATTTCCATTAACCAAAGATTTTTTTTATGTGAATCTTAAATAAATGTTTGTTTATTTTGCAAATTCTTATCATTTGTAAATAAGATAAATATATTTTTATCATATTATTTTTAATTTTTAATATTTTGTGTCAAAATCATCATCAATGATGGTAATATTTATTAGGATAGACCCTTAAACATATGATATGATGTAACAAATATAAAGTTTATTATTTATTTAATAATATTCAAGTTTCACTTTTATCTATCCTTATTCCATGCATTATATCTTATGAGTATTCTAGCCAAACATTTATTGCATTATACATGACTTGAATGCATTAGGTATAGACCCCCCCATTTTGTCCTCTTAGCACATGCATTATGAGGTGTTCTTTCAATACTCCATAACAATTCCCTTGTGGCCCATTACTACTCATACTTTTTGAGTCACCTTGGAGACTCTGGTCGAGGGATTTATATGGCTCCTCATTGTGACCATTGGTAACCTTGAGTTAGATTTAGGTTATTTTTTTTCCTTTTTCTTTCATGTTAGCCCTTTTAGGTGCACTTTCCTTCTTTAGGATAGCATATTTAGGCATTTCCTAGGACACCATGTCCACTTAAGCTCATTTACACACCCCCTTAAGTTAGATTCCACTTAGTTCACTAAGAGATTTTTTTCCATTCAAATCACTTAGGCACGTTTTACGTTAGTTCACCCAACCCCCTTAGGTTCACTTAGATAGATTTTTTAGGCTTAATGTACTTAGGTTTGTTTTTTGAGTTGTGATGGCATGATTTTGAGTTTATGTGAGTATTTAGTTTGATTTTTTTTTTTTTTTTTTTGTTTTTTTAATTGCTTGGATTGAATTTTCAATATTTAGTTGTGAGATTTCGACATTTCATTTTTTTTCATCATTAATTACACTAGATTAACATTTGAATTTTGATTGTAGTGTTTAGCATCTATATTATTATTATGACTTATTTATCTATTTTTGTCTATTTTTTTATATTTACTTATCTATTTATTTATTTGTTAAAAAAATGCATGAGGTTGTATTTTAGTTTTTTTTCCAAAAATTGCATGAATTGATACTCAAATTTCCTTATAGATGGATATGAGTTATTTTATTTTAATTGGGTTTTGGTTGTCATTTCTCATTTTTTGGGCTTTGTTTGTTTTGCATGGGCCCAAGAGTTTTCTTAGGGTGGAAGTCTTGAAAGCTATATAAAAAGGGCACAGAAGCCCCTAGGCAATAGGAAGGACAATAAGAGAGAGAAAAGCTGTTGCTACTTTATTCTTTGTGTGTGTGTTTGGGTGGGGGGGGGGGGGGGGGGGGGGGGGGGGGGGGGGTTTCTTTCTTTCTTGATTGTATATTGTTGACGAGAGAGAGTTTTTCCTTGCTGTGTATCTACTATAGGGTTGTTCATTTGTTTTTTTTGTATTGTATTCGTATGTTGGAGTTGCCTTTGGAGGTTCGGAGAGTCTAGATCGATTTAGGGTGGCATTCAAGTAAGTTATTTCTTCTTCATCTCTTTATTTGTATTATGTTTTTGTTCTTTTTAGGATTTCTTAGATTTATCTTGTTTTATATTTATTATATTTGTAAGCATTTTGGTAGTTGAATATTTTAGCCATTTCATTTATTCAATTCTTTGCCTATTTGGGTTATATGTTCATTATACTCTATATTTTGTATGTATGCACATTTGCTAAACTTTTTCTACCCATCTATATGTTTGTCATGTTTATTTATTATTTTGTTGATATGAGTTGACATGTGTTACTATACGCATTTTGTTTCAAGTTTTCTATATTTGTGTAATTCCTGTCCTAAATTTTCTATAATTTTGTTTATGTTAGTCTTGTTGCCTCATTTTTCATTTTGTCTTAATTTTTCTATAATTCTATTAATATTAGTCTTGTTGCCTCATATTTCATTGTCTTAAATTTTTTATAATTCCATTTATGTTAGTATCTTTGTCTCATATTTCATTTCATGCCATATTTGGGTTTTGATTTATTTTTCTAGCTTGAGTTTTCTTTTTTCTTTTTTTTTTACTATGCAATAAAAATTTCAGAAAAATCAATTTTAATAAAATTTCTAGAAAAATAGTTTTTAATAAATTCCAAAACGGTTTTCTTTAATTAAAAATCTAGAATTTGGTTTCCCATAAAATGTAAAAAAAATTGTTTTAACAAAATAATATGGAAGAACCATTTTTACTAAATTCAGAATTTTGGTTTAATATAAAATAATTCAAAAAATCATTTTTTTAATAAGTTCATAAAAATTTTTTTAAAATAAAATAATTCAAGAATTTCATTTTTTAAATATATTCAGTAAATGGTTTTTAATTTAATAATCCAAATATTCATTTTTTAACAAATCCAAAAAATTGGTTTTTAATAAAAATCCTCAAAGTTTGTAAAGTCCTAAAAGTTTGTTTGATGGAAATTTTGAAAATTGTGTTTTAATAAATGTTCTTTAGAAAATCATTTTTTTAATAAGTTTGAAAATTCTAAAATTTGTGTTTTAATAAATGTTCCTTAGAAATTCATTTTTTAATAAGTTTGTTAACTGAAAATTGTGTTTTAATAAATATTCTTTAGAAAATCATTTATTTTATAAATAAGTTTGTTAATTTAAAATTGTGTTTTAATAAATGTTCTCTAGAAAATCACATTCTAATAAAAATTATGAAAATTTGTAAAATCCTAAAATTTTGTTTATTGAAAATTCTGAAAATTCTATCTTAATAAATGTTCTTTGGAAAGTCGTTCTTTAATAAATTTGTACATTATGAAAATTGTGTTTTAATAAATGTTCTTTAAGAAATCGTTTTTTAACAAATTTTTAAATTCTAAAAATTGTGTTTAAATAAATGTTCCTTGGAAAATCTTTTTTTTTTTAAAAAAAAAAAAAAAAGTTTGCTCATTGAAAATTGTGTTTTAATAAATGTCCCTTAGAAAATCATTTTTTTAGTAAGGTTGAAAATTTTGAAATTTTTTTTTCAATAAATATTCTTTAGAAAATAATTTTTTTAATAAGTTTGTTTACTAAAAATTGTGTTCTAATAAATATTCTTTAGAAAACCATTTTTTAATAAGTTTATTTACTAAAAATTATATTTTAATAAATGTTCCTTTAAAAAAATCATTTTTTTAATAAGGCATATTTAATGAAAATGCTTAAAATAAGTGTTTAAATAAATATTTTCAAAGTTTTTCTTCATAAAAGTCGTAAAAGTAATAAAAGTCATAAAAGTTCTCAAATTTGATTTAATTAAAATTTTCAAAATAAATGTTTTAATAATTGTTCTCAAAGTTGTGTCTTTTAAATTTACTTAAAGTTTGTCTCGGTAAAAGTTTTAAAAGTTTTAATAAGTGTCTTAATAAATTCTCAAAATAAGTGTTTTAATCCTAAAAATTCTCAAAATTTGTTTTTAATAAATTCCCAAAGTTTGTCTTATTAAATTATAAAAGTTGCTTAATAAAAACCCTCAAAGTTAGTCTCAAAAATCCACAAAGTGTTTTAATAAATTTTCTCGAAATTAGTGTTTTAATCAATGTCTCTCTTTTCAAATAAATTTGATTTATAAATATTTTTAACAAATAAAAGTTATAAAAATTTGTTTTCTTAATGAATTGAAATTTGGTTCCCGTAATTAAAATAAATAAACCATTTTTCCTTATAAAAATATTTTTTTTTTCCAAAAGTAGGACTGATGTTTCTTTATAATTATCGAATCTTCCTTTTTTTTCTTTCTTTCTTTTTTTAAATAAAGTGGAACCCAATATCATTTCTTTGTAAATAGAAGATCAAATTGAGCTTTTCTTTTTAATATATTTGAATTAAATCAAAATTCTTTTAATAAAATCAAGAAAAGTCTTTTTTTTTATAATTAATTTTGGATGTGAATAAAAATCAAGTCTTTTGTAAATAAATTAAAACTTTGTGAGTAAATAAGTTTGAAATCTTTAATTTGGAATTATTCCCAACATAAATAAATTTCTTTTGAACTTCCTTTGAAATATTGCAACTTGAACAAATAATTAAATTATATTTTGTGCTCTTCACATTCATTAATTGTGTACATTCTTGTGTAATATTTTTCTCACCTCATGACTTATATGTATCTTGTTGTCCTGTTATTAGTATCCTCGATAAATTAATCAATTGTCATGATTCCTTCCATTCACTTAGTAGAGACCATAAGTATATGGGCTTAGAGGGGTGCTACAGCTTAATCATTGTACCTTCCTGATAGTTAACTTAATCCTTGAACCTAAACTTGAGTTTTTCAAAGACAAACTTTTCCAAAACTTAATTAGTCATTTTTTTAAGGTTTTAGTTTCTTATTTTACTTTCCTTTTAAAAAAAATAAAAATAAGTGGCGACTCCAATTTTTACAAAGATGCGATTTTTTATTTAAAGAAACCGAGTCTCGTTGTCGAGTGTGGACGCACGTGAAAAATGCGGGTTCACAAATTAGTGACCTCGTTAGGGATTGAACCCAGAATCTTTGGTTTCATAGAAAATGAAGCTTGAACTTGAGGGAAATATGACATTTGATTAATCGATCGGTGGATACTCTCTTATTGTGCCTTTGTTGTATGCTTGTGTGTTTTAAAGCATGTGAGAGTTGAAGGAGGTATAGTCAATGTGCAAAATGATTAATGGTAAGTGATATATGTTATATTAGTTGTCATTAATTCCATGATGCAAGTTGCTTATAATATTAATTAACTGAGTGTGCTATGAAATGCAGTCATAATAGTACAGAGGAGACACACAATTTAGTTGCATTATGTCAAGCAAACAATGACTCTAATTTAAGACTTTCTCAAGGCTTCATATCCAGATGTGTAGAAACTGAAGTTAGGGCACATGATTTAAGTCTTTGTCCTCAACTTATTATTAGGAGTGGACATAGTTTTCCTAATGTAGATGAATTTAGAAATGCATTATATACGATGTCATTAGTTGGTAGATTTCAATACAAATTCAAAAAGAACTCTCCAAAGTGAATATCTATGTGTTGTTCAATGGATGGATGCCCTTGGAGAATAACCGCTCATTCAGTAGGCACAACCAAAATTTTGAAGGTTAACATCTTCAACGATGTACACAATCATTGTGCAGATGTTGAATGTTCAAGTCAACCTTCAATGTGGGGAAGGAGAGGTGTTTGTGTCATAGAGCAAGAAATAAGGGCAACCCTTAGTATTTGCCCCGTAAAATTTGCAAAGATTTCAAGAGTCGGTATGGTGTTTCATTGAGTTATAAGCAAGCTTGGATAAACAAAGAAATGACAAAGGAGATAATATATGGTCTTCCAAAAAACTCATATATGTTGTTTCCATGGTTATATCAGAGATTGATAGACATTAATCTAATGAAGATTGATGAATGTACCGGACAAAATGGGTATTTTTGGAAATTGTTCATTGCACATTTTTTTTCAATTCAAGGGTTTTTAATGGGTTGTCGACCTGTTATTGCAATTGACTCAACCCATTTGAGTGGACTGTATAGGGGCTCCTTATTTTCTACAACAACTTATGATGCTGATGATGACATGTTCCCAATTGCATTTGGTGTTGTAAGTTCAGAAAACTATGAGGATTGGCTATGGTTTTTAGAAAAATTGAAGGGCATAATTGAAGATAAAGAGGTAGTTATAATATCAGATAGGTATCAAGAAATCTTTTGTAGTGTTTCTCAACTTTTTGGAGTAGAAAATCATGCATATTGCTATCGTCATGTGAAGGAGAATTTTAGTAGCTATATGATGAAACATAGTATGAAGGGAAAGAGAAGTAAAGAGGATGCATTGTTGCTACTTTATAGTGTTGCGTATGCTGGGTTGGATGATGATTATGTTGTAGCCATGGAAAAATTGAAGACGTATAACAATGACCTAGCGAAGTGGGTTGAAGAGAACAATCCACAACATTTGGCAATGTCAAAGTTTGCAAAATAAAAATAAAAATAAATAAACGATGGGATAAGATGACAACTAATCTTGTTGAATAATTCAATGCTTGGCTGAATGAGGAACGCCATTACATAATTTTCAACTTAGTAATGACACATGGATAAGTTTGCTCATCTAGCATGTGATCATGTGGTTGCCACAGAAAATTGGAAAGCTCTAATTGGCCCAAAGATTGAGGAAAAGTTGTTGGAAAACATTATAAAGAGTGAGTCATTTCCTATATATCCCTATGTTGGTGGTGTCTTTAGGGTATTCAATATGAAGGTATATGTAGATGTGAACTTGATAGAGCGTACATGTACTTGTAAGGCTTGGAAAATGGTTCGAATACCTTGTGAGCATGCATGTGTAGCAATACATGAGATGAAATGGGATGTTTATGAATATGTTCACTCATGTTTCAAGCTTCTAATGCAAGAATTGATATATTTTGGACACTTCAATTCAATTCCAAATCACAATATGCTTACCATTGATGTTGATGGATGTGTTCGTGACGCTCAAGGTCACTTATATCCTTCACTTAAAACCTTCATGCTTAAAATGACCACCTAGAAGGCCTCGACATTGTCGAATAAAGTCTCAATTTAGTTTAAAAGGACTTACCTTTTGTTTGTGATGTAAAGTTGCAAGCCATAATCAAGCTTCATTCAAAAATCCATTACATGTTCCATGATTTTAGTGTTATGCTTGTTTGTTGGCATGATACTTTTTATCTTATTTTGATTCTGATGATATGTGTGGTTTATGAAATTAGAATTTGTAAGAATTTGTTTTGGAACTTACTTATTTACTTGATTGTCATGACGAAGATGTTTGTATTACATATGCCATTATTTTAGACTTATGATCTTACCATTATTTAGGGTGGTTTGTAACCATGTTTTTAATGTTATTTACAAGATCATTATTAACTTTGTACATGTTAATTACCTTTGTTTAACTTGTTTTCCATTGAAATACATGTTACATCATGACATCTTCAAGTGCTTCATTTAAAAATACAAGAGGTACTAGTAGAAACTGTGAATATCTACTATATCATAACTGTATGTGTAAATGTTCACCAAGATAGAGGGCAGTTATTAGAATTTTTGAATCAAAGGATAACCCAAATAGGTTATATTATTGTTATCAATATGCAAATACTAGAGATGACTGCCACTTTTTTAAATGGGTATCCCCCGGAGGATTTGGTGATAGCAACACCTACCAAGAACTACAAGAGGTTCAAAGAAGAATGTATGTCATGGATGAAGAGGTTAAACATATTTTAAAAAGAATTGAGTTCATGTAGAAAGTAATTTTAGTAGGATTACTTTTATTTTTTGTTCTATGTTTGAAAATTACTTAATCATACACTCACTTCATGTCTATTATGTTTTGGATTATATATGTAATGCTTAATTGCATTATACTTTGATGTTTTTGTATTTGGAGCTATTTGTAATAGGTTAATTATATCCATCATGTGGATTTGTGTTAGATTTTTAATTGTAATAGTTCATAGTTTTTTCTACCACTTTTATTACATTTACAACACAAATTCAGTAACTGTATGATAAATTACAACATAAACCAACAAAGCGATCTTTTGACTGAATACATTCCAATTTGTTGGGTTGATTACCAATTTCTTATATATAATGGTTCAACAAATGTGAACCTACTAAAAAGCAAAAGGGAAAAGTTGATTGAAAAGCTTGGTGGTCATATTGACCTGTTTTTTTAAAGATTTATGTTTGCAATTTTTCAAGATGATTGACATAATGTGTTTCAAAGGAAAATACTAAGGCATAAGACCGAAGGAAAATCAAATTCTTCTCACCAAGTATGTCTTAAAATAATTTTTTTTTTTGTAACTTCAAATTAGAAACGTCTTCTTAGCTTTGATAATGATCTTTTGTATTTTTTAATTTTTTTTAAATTGCAACGATTTGAAAACATTATAGAATAGATTTATTTATAAACTTATTTTTGTGTACAAATAAATTATACAAATATGTGAAATTAATTTATTAAATTAAAATTTATTTCTTATTTTTCTTTTTTTTTTTTTCTTCAAATGAACTCAAAATGGTAGCTTTTAGCATGTGAAGGTAGAAATGTTTGGAAGGTATATAACGATGATAAAACAGGCAATCATCATTTTCACTTGCAAGAAAATCATAAAATAGGCAATGGTCATTTCAACATCTATATTATTCATCAGACTAGTAAATTTGGAAATGGAACTCCATCAGATTGTGAAAAAAATCAACTAGTATAAACTAAAAAAATAACAAAGAATAAAGAAATTAGAATAGAACTTCCACTTTGAAACTATTGGTTGTATGAACTATTATCCACCTGCCAACTTAATAGAATTGACATAGCCATAAACCTAATATAAAATAATCATTTTAGCAATCTAGAATAATCAAGCATAAGTTCAAAATGTGTCTCTCATGCTTACAATGTTATAGACCAAACAAACTAAAACAATGATTTTTCTCCACTAATACAATCATAAATAAATCCTATTTCAGAAACAACATAACCTAATTGCCTAATGAAACAACATCATTGATCCATAGACCGGTAGACATTTTCTCTGATTTCATTTTTTGGCGACATTATCATTTGTGTTAGGAGTTTTCCTTGTACTTCATGACCTTGTCCTATACAAAAGAGTATATAATAGAATATTAATGAAAATTCCCATTATTTTATTGAACATAAAAAATAAAAAACATTGTATTCAACACAATATAATACATTTGTACGAGAAAGTCCATCGTTATCCCATAATTGCATAAACTTGATTACAAATATGCCACAATCTGTTCTACAAGTAGTAATTAAGGAAATTAAAAGTAAATTATGCATCAAATCAATAAATTTAGAACCTCATTTGCTTTCCATAGGCAAAGAGGAATAAAATTCTTGCAACTTATGAATTCAATTGTTGCAAAACTTCTTAAACAACAAATTCGAATTCTGTCATGTCCATTGATGGTCTTCTTTCTTGAATCCTAATGACAATTGATAGAATGCTTACCTTAACACAATATAAAATTATAAATATGGACATCCTTAAAAAATAATGACAACAAGTCACATAAGTAATTGGATAATAACTATATTTACCAGTTTCTCTGTCAAGACATCCATTCGCTTTTTCCTTTCGTCAATCAATGAATCCAACAACTCGATTATTTTCTAATGAATATTCCAAATGTTTAAATACCAATGATTTCTCCTGCATATTGGTATAAACGGCTGAAAAAGAAAAATAAATAATGATTTTATCAAATTAATTGTGTTCATGTATTTCCTGCACCATACTTAAAAATATCCAACTATAGATGACTTTCATTAAATTAAATAAAACATGTTCATATGTGTACAACCGAGTGTTTTTAAAATATTTTCATTTTGTCACATGTATTTTGGAGAAAATGTACCCCTCTTATTTTCCACATCAAATTGTAATAAAAAAAATACAAAACATACATTAGATTAAAACAATCTATTTAAAACAAGAAAACCAATCTATAATTCTTACAACATATCTTCCCTCAAAATGGGGAAATAAGAAATACTCCCTATTTCCTTTATCCTTACCATTCAAAATTTGACAAAGCATGGTTACTACCTTCATGTAAATGAATGAAAATTAGAAATATAGTTTTAGAGTAATTTTATCTTAACTTCTTATAACTAAATATGAATACCTTATTGTCAACCAATTTGTCGGGTCCCAAGCATTTTAAGTCGAACCTTATCAAGAAGAAATCGTACATGGAACATAATATTTGGCTACATAGAAATAATTATGATGTTATGAATTAAAACTAAATCTTTTAAATGGTTATCTTAATTGTACTTGTTTATACTAAATCAAGTTCAACCTGACCCTTCATCATGTGTATCGTCCAATGCATATGCTAAAAATTACTTTGCTACAATAAAGACGTTGAAAATTTGATTGATTGTTGTACCACATATGGTGATTGTAGGGCAGTAGCACGTCGACGTAGCCAACATAAACATAATGGAGGATGTTCAGTCTAGTAAGGAATAATAACATTCGTTTGAACTTCATCCTCAACTATATGTATAGAAAATAAGAGAGAGAAAAATTCATTAACAAAAATAACACACACAGGAAAGACTAGCCATTATTATGAACTCATTAATACTTTGATATTAAAAATTACTATAAAAAAAATAAAGATGCAGAAAGTATAATGCTATGTTGCACTACTGATTGTGAGGTCAATGGCCCTACATTATCTTCACCATGAGCAAAACGATCATTCAGTGGTGATCCATATGCTAATTTAAAAATGGATAACAACCAATTTTTTTTTAAAAAAAAAACTATAGAACATTTGCAATTCAATTAAAAGTAATAAAAAATTATAACAGGTAGTGCTATAAAAACCTTACTACCATGTGGTGGTGATGGGAAAGATTCATTGATATCAGGTTGGTTATGACTTCCGCTTTGATGAGAAGGTGATGGGGTTTTGTTTTTATTATGCCGCTTTGCTAGTTTATCAATTGCTTCTTTCATTGTTCGAAGCAATTGGTGAATCTATTTCTCCGCTACATTATACTCTATTATAATTTCCTACAAAATGGTACAAAGTGTAAAAGATGTATATTATTATGCATAACATGTTTGGTTTACTCTTTAAATAAAAGAATAGATGTAGAAGGTTCTCACATCACTAGTCTTTTCTTCAACTTCATCTAGTGGATTAGTGGGGTCTTCATGTGCATCTTCCCCCCTTTCATCTTCCTGAACCTACAATAATAAAAAGAATATATAATTTTTTTAAAATTATTTTTCAAATATTAAAATAAAAAGAAAATGTAGAAATAAAATTTTGTTCCTTACATTGACTAGTCTAAAGTCATCATAATCCTGTAACTCTACATGCATCCTTTTCTTCATCAGGTCATCACTCTACAATGCACATATGGGGATGGTGTGTGGCACCAACATAGTTGGAATGTAGAATTTATTTACATAAAAAAGCTCATACATAAATATTCCACACATCAATACGTTATTTAGAAAAGAATTGTTAAAACATAGAAAATGATATGGAAACCTTGAGCATTTAATAAAAAAAGATATTTACCTACAAAAAAAAAAAAAAAAAAAAAAAAAGATAACCTGTAAACCATGAGCCTTTACCCAATCGAAAATGCCTAATTCCAGCAACCAATGTGTCAAGTACAAATTGGTCCCAATTAACATTGATGTCAAAGTTTCTAGCAAGCAAAGTACACCGCAACTCATGACTACCATCCAACTTCAATGTTGGAGCAAGTAATCTAGCACATGAGAAGAAGATAAACAATTTTTTAAAGTCGCCCATGTCTTCCATTGAGATCAACCTATCTCTAAGGATAGATAGGTTTTCCATCCTATTATTCCTATTGGTAGGTGTAGACCCTCCATTTTGTCCTTTTAGCACATGTCCTATTATGTGTTCGTTTGGTACTTTACAACAATTCCTTGGTGGCCCATTATTACTCATATAGCTTATCTTTTATGAGTCATCTTGGAGACTCTGATTGAGAGATTTATCTAACCTCATTACGACCCTTGGCAACCCTAATTTAGACTTAGGCACTGTCCTAAACATCCTAGACACCTTCCAACTTGCACACATTCACCCTAGGTCACTAAGGCACACTTTTAGACTCACTTATTTTTGCATGACTTGCATGGTTGCATGAATTGCATGACTTGTGTGGCCTACGTGGCTTTCTTTCTTTTATTATTTATTTATTTGTTTATTTTTATTTATTATTTTTGTTTTATTTTATTTTATATAATTATATTATAAGGTTTCTAACTCATATTTCCTAGATTTTTTTTGCATGAGGAAATGGGTTGCCATCTATTTGGAAGGAGGATCATTAAAATTTCAGAGAAAGGAAAGTGCCAACTGCATTTTTTTTTTATAAAGTTACCTCCACCGTGCATATAAGGAAGACACGACTGCAAGGAAGAGGAAGAAGTTTCTACCCATAGAGAATATATGGAAACTTCCATACAAAAAGGAATTTTTTGAGAAACGCAATCTCCATGGACGGATAGATACATGGGAAGTTTGGACACGCAAAGAGGAATTAGAGGAATTCTTTAAGGGATTTTTCTCCACAAATCAAAAGGAGGAGTAACTTGCAAGGTGGAGAACCCATATACAACACACATGGAGATGGAAGATGAAACAAGAGGAATTAAAGAAAAAAACAAAACAGCACATGCAACAACACTATAAAGAGATTCTCCATGTTATCATGCATAGCCAGGACACGCTGCCATAAGCGAAGCAGCTACATCCTTGAAAGAGTTCATGCACAAACAAGGATAAACAAGGCTTTCTTTTTTATTATTTATTTATTTGTTTATTTTTATTTATTATTTTTGTTTCATTTTATTTTATATTATTATATTATAAGGTTTCTAACTCATATTTCCTAGATTTTTTTTGCATGAGGAAATGGGTTGCCATCTATTTGGAAGGAGGATCACTGGAATTTCAGACAAAGGAAAGTGCCAACTGCATTTTTTTTATATAAAGTTACCTCCACCGTGCATATAAGGAAGACACGACTACAAGGAAGAGGAAGAAGTTTCTACCCATAGAAGAATATATGGAAACTTCCATACAAAAAGGAATTTTTTGAGAGACGCAATCTCCATAGACGGATTGATACATGGGAAGTTTGGACACGCAAAGAGGAATTAGGGGAATTCTTTAAGGGATTTTTCTCCACAAACCAAAAGGAGGAGCAACTTGCAAGGTGGAGAACCCATATACAACACACATGGAGATGGAGGATGAAACAAGAGGAATTAAAGAAAAAAACAAAACAGCACATGCAGCAACACTATAAAGAGATTCTCCATGTTATCACGCGTAGCCAGGACACGCTGCCATAAGCAAAGCAGCTACATCCTTGAAAGAGTTCATGCACAAACAAGGACAAACAAGGCTTTTTTTTTTATTATTTATTTATTTGTTTATTTTTATTTATTATTTTTGTTTTATTTTATTTTATATTATTATATTATAAGGTTTCTAACTCATATTTCCTAGATTTTTTTTGCATGAGGAAATGGGTTGCCATCTATTTGGAAGGAGGATCACCGGAATTTCAGAGAAAGGAAAGTGCCAACTGCATTTTTTTTTATAAAGTTACCTCCACCGTGCATATAAGGAAGACACGACTACAAGGAAGAGGAACAAGTTTCTACCCATAGAAGAATATATGGAAACTTCCATACAAAAAGGAATTTTTTGAGAGATGCAATCTCCATAGACGGATAGATACATGGGAAGTTTGGACACGCAAATAAGAATTAGGGGAATTCTTTAAGGGATTTTTCTCCACAAATCAAAAGGAGGAGCAACTTGCAAGGTGGAGAATCCATATACAACACACATAGAGATGGAGGATGAAACAAGAGGAATTAAAAAAAAAAAAAAAAACAGCATATGCAGCAACACTATAAAGAGATTTTCCATGTTATCACGCGTAGCCAAGACACGCTGCCATAAGCAAAGCAGCTACATCCTTGAAAGAGTTCATGCACAAACAAGGACAAACAAGGCTTTTTTTTTATTATTTATTTATTTGTTTATTTTTATTTATTATTTTTATTTTATTTTATTTTATATTATTATATTATAAGGTTTCTAACTCATATTTCCTAGATTTTTTTTGCATGAGGAAATGGGTTGCCATCTATTTGGAAGGAGGATCACCGGAATTTCAGAGAAAGGAAAGTGCCAACTGCATTTTTTTTTTTATAAAGTTACCTCCACCGTGCATATAAGGAAGACACGACTGCAAGGAAGAGGAAGAAGTTTCTACCCATAGAAGAATATATGGAAACTTCCATACAAAAAGGAATTTTTTGAGAGACGCAATCTCCATAGACGGATAGATACATGGGAAGTTTGGACAAGCAAAGAGGAATTAGGGGAATTCTTTAAGGGATTTTTCTCCACAAATCAAAAGGAGGAGTAACTTGCAAGGTGGAGAACCCATATACAACACACATGGAGGTGGAGGATGAAACAAGAGGAATTAAAGAAAAAAACAAAACAGCACATGCAGCAACACTATAAAGAGATTCTCCATGTTATCATGCGTAGCCAGGACACGCTGCCATAAGCAAAGCAGCTACATTCTTGAAAGAGTTCATGCACAAACAAGGACTCACAACCCATTGGAAAGAATACCACATACACAGGCTGCCACTTGGAAAGACTCCCCACGCACACACCAAGGGTGAAAGGATAGCCGCACAACCCATAATTTTAGGATCTCCATGCTGGTTGCATCATTGAGAGATAGCCTACCGCATCAAGAAAAAGATAGGAAGCACACACAACCACTGATTCCAAGAAGGTGGCAGCCCATTGCAGTTTACCAAAGATCATCATTCATGCACTCTCATAAGGGATCCCACAAAGAGACAACATATAAGAAGAAACAATCCACCCAATGTCCACATAGAGCCAGTCCACATGTCGTTAAGAAAGGTGCGCTCTTTATCACTCACTTTTTAGAATTTTATAAACATGTATGTTGTTGTGAGTCATATCTATGTTTGATGTAATCCTTGGGTGCTTAGATGTATGTTCGATTTTCTCTAATTAAATATATGTTGTGTGCTATATTTCTATGCTAACTTTAATGTCTTATGATAACGCTTGAGCAGCACTCCAGGTATGTGCTCTAACTCTTATTTATGATTGTGATTTGATTTCTTTTTTTTGCCATGCTAGTTTTGAAATCACCTCAGCCTACCTAGGTACCTTCAATCAATTGATTAATTGCCACTTTTCCCTTAACTTAGTCATTAGAGACCTCTTTAGGGCTTAGAGGGGTGCTACCTCTTAGAAATACCTTCCCAATAGGTAACCTGATCCTCGAACCAAGACTCAGGTTTTTCAAGACTTGCTTTTCCAAAACTATGGAGTCACTTCTTTAGGGTATTCTTTCTTGTTTTATTTTCCTTTTTAAAATAAAATAAAATAAGTGGTGACTCCAACTTTTTCAAAACTAATTTTTCACCAATAAAAATGAGTCTCGTCGATTGAGTAGGGACACATGTGAAAAATGCAAGTCCACAGTAGGTGAAAGTAAGAGCCTCTTACCAATATATGGAATTTATAGAATTTCACCTATATCAGATCAAGTAATTGGAAATTGTCTTTCTTATCCTATGTCTAACCTACAATGGGCTATATTGAAATGATTTATCATCCATCTACATAAGTTATGCCTTAGTTTTGTAGATGAGAGCTGAATCAATCCACCAAAGCCAATATCTTGAATTATAGTCTTCTTTTCACCACTTAGATCATCAAGTAGATGTCTAAGTTTTTTGGTGGAGTAGGGATTGTTTATTTGACCTCTTGTAGAAGTAAATAAATGATATTATAAAATAAAAATTAATATAGTAAAATTAAACAACAATGTCAAACATTAATATAGTCAAAATAACATAATACTAATTAAAAGAATGTTCAACCCTGATGGTATCGTATTGTTTTTTGCCTTTTATCCATGTATTATGATCCACGTTGCACTATAGAATTTATAACAAATAATCAATTATAATAATTAAAAAATTTTAAATCTACAATGAATCAAGTAATGTTATAATATATTGTACTTCTAGTGCAATTGTATTGTAAATGTAGGGCATTTGTATTGTACCCTTATTTATTTTGGTGTAACTACTATTAATGATCCCAAATATAGTTGCATACATGCTACTGTAAACACATTGAGTCATTGTAGTAGTGGATAACAAATTTAGGTTGTTTGATGGTAATCCAATATGTACACATTGTTAATACTCATCATGGGTAACATTTTAAATTGTATATAATTTATAAAAACTAGTTATGAAATTTAAATTAAGCTGGATTTTGATTTGACCTCATTCTAAAATTTTAAAAGTACAATAAATCAACTATTGTTGTAATGTGTTGTATTTTTACTATAATTGTATTGTAAATGTAATGCATTTATGTTGTACCCTTATTTATTTTGGCGTAACTATTGTTATTGATCCTTATTAGAATTAAGTTAATTTTTTCATCCCTACATTTCCTTTCTTTTACCTCAATATTTTATAAAAATTCACAAATGCATAAACTTTTTTTTTCAATGATCTATCCATTAAGGAAGTTGAAAATAAAAAATAAATCAAATAAACCAAATATTAAGTATCCTATGAGAATTGCTCATCGATACTCATACAGGAAATCAAAAGCATAAATGATACATACAAAGAGAACCAATTATGGTACTTGGACTCATCTAAAAATATTTGACTAGTTGGGATTCAGGTTTTCTATAGGTGTAATTATACAAAACATAATCATACAATGGTGTTTATAAAATAGTGTTCGATGCTTTCAGCTTTAATGGGTTTAATTTTTGGACAATGAAACTCATTGTAATGTTAAAGAGTTCATAAGTCCAATTCATATGTATACAAGTGATTTTTTGTATGCTTTTAATTCAATGCACTAGAACATCTTGAACTAGATAGATAAAACATTATTACTTGCGGGTAATCAACTATATTTTATAATTTCTCACTTGGGAGGATAAGGAATGTTTAGAATTAAAAGGCAACTAAGTCATGGAATTTAAAGGGTAATTTTACCTTTTAAAAATGTTATTAATATCTTATTGGTATTAACACATCATTATTAGTACAAAAGGAATAACATGCAAATGTTTATTCATACTAATTTGAATTCTCAAGACTTGTAGTTTTTGTTTTATATACAAAAATTATTAAATAATTTCAATACACTAGATGAATGATGTTAATATGTTGATATGATGTGTTAATACCAATATTGTATGAATAAATTTTTTTAGAATTATTGCTTTTGTAATCAAATATAGGTACAACATAAATGCATTATACTTACAATACAAATACACTAATGTTACAATAAATTACAACATAATTTAATTTATTTATGTTTAATTTTTTTCATATGCTATATGTCCCCTGGCCATCCAATATGGTGTCTAACAGCTCCTAAATTGAATGCAAGCCATGTTTTATGGACACCTAGGCATTGGTGGGGCTAGCGAAGAAAATGACTACCATGTAAGCTTTGAAAGTAATAAGGTAATGTTGGTGGAACTTGGAACCACTAGAAAGTATAGATGATTCCTTTTTTACTAGAAAAGGAGTGTAATGGCTTTGGAAAAAACAGTGCAGGATGACTCAATAGATATGAGGAAAAAATATGGGAGAATTACTGGATAGAGTGGGTTAAATAGGATAATTATTGGGAAGGGTGGTTTCTTTTGATAACTGTTAGGAAGGCCAATAATATGTTTAAATACCAAAAATGTCCTTCAACTAAAAGCTTTCAAAATTCAAAGCATTTAAAGCACTTCACTTTTTGTCAGGACATTTATGGTACATGGAGCCCCATATTTATTATAATTGTTGGCATTCAAATTTTAAAACAAAATTTTGGGTTTAATCCTTACCGTTATTCTATATAATGATAGTATAATTTGTTATTTAAATTTACTATTTTAAAAAAAATACTTCTAAAAAATATTTTGGTATTGTTTATATTTATCATTTTAATCTTATAGATTTATTAGCCTAATATACAAATATTCAATCTAATAACACACAATTATTCAATGGAATAACATGTAACTATTCATTAGGTAATATAGCACGTAAAAAAATTAAACAAAAATAAATTAAATTATGTTGTAATATATTGTAACGTTAGTGTATTTGTGTTATATTTCATTACAAAAGCAATAATTTTAAAAATTCTTATTCATACCCTATTAGTATTAACACATCATTATCAGTATATTAACATCATTCACTGAACACATTGAAATTATTTAATAATTTTTGTATATATATATATATAACCTGCAAGTCTTATGAATTCAAAATAGTATTGTGGACCCCGTATTTCGGCTCATGCGTTTTCCACTTGATGGCGAGCTCGATCTTTATTTGAAAATGATTTTGTTTATTAAAAAAAATGACTTGGAGTCGCCACTTATTTTTGTTTTATTTTTAAAAGGGTAAACAAAATAAGAAAGAAAACCCTAAGTGTGACTCCTTATTTTGGAAAAGATGGTCTATGAAAAATCGGATTGGGCTCGGGGGTTAGGTTACCTATCGGGACGGTACGGTAAAGACTGTAGCACCCCTCTAAGTCCCTAAAGTCGGGTCTTTACTAATAAAATGAAGTTGGCGTGGCAATCAATAGGAAAATCAATGGATACTCAAATCGATTATGCACATATGAGAATCAAAACATGCATAGAGAATGACCAGAATAGGAGTGGATGCATACCTGGGCCACGAACGAGCAATGCGCTATCATAAAAATGGAGTCAGTGCACAATATAGAGCACGAAACATATCACATGCATCACCAAACATAAATTAAAATTGTTCAAAGGAAAACTGGATTTTTGAAATTCACTTGAAAATCGAAGTCTTAAGAGATTATTTGAAAATTGGAGTTTTAGAGATTATTTGAAAATTGGATTTTTAGGAATTAAATGTAAGAATGAGAATTTTAGAAATTAAGTTTGAAAGAAATTGGGATTTTGAAAATTATTTGAGAGTTTGGGACTATGAAAGTTGAATTATAAAAATTGGAAATCGTTTGAAGGCGGAATTTTTAGAAATGATAATAATAAATGAGTAACTAAATAAATGTGAGAATTGGAATATTGGAAACTGAAAATTAAGTTCGGAGATAGGAAAATTGGAATTTCAGAGAACTAAATTTGGAAATCGAAATTTTGCAGAATTATTTAAAAACGGAATTTTAAATAAATGAATAAGTAAATAAATAAATGAATGGAATAATAATAATAATAATAACGGAAATAATACTTAAGCGAATGAACGTGAATAGTAAAATTTTTGAGATTGAAAATTAAATTTGGAAAATGGAATTTTGAAAAATTGAACTTTAATGATTGGAATTTTTAAAGGAAATAAACAAATAAATAAATGGAATAATAATAATAATAACGAAAATAATATTTAAACGAATGGACGTGAATAATGAAATTTTTGAGATTGAAAATTAAATTTGGAAGTCAGATTTTTGAAGAATTGAACTTTAATGATTTGGAATTTTTAAGAGAAATAAATAAACAAATATGGAATAATAATAATAATAATAATAACGAAAATAATATTTAAACGAATGAACGTGAATAGTGAAAAAAATTTAGATTGAAAATTAAATTTGGAAGACGGAATTTTGAAAAATTGAACTTTAATGATTTGGAATTTTTAAGAGAAATAAATAAATAAATATGGAACAATAATAATAATAATGAAAATAATATTTAAATGAACCCAAGGAAAAAAATCCCCTCCTCAGAAAAATATCTCCTCCTGTCCAAGCTATCACCCACTCTCTTGTTTCTCCATCAGCAAGCATGGCCTCCCAACCACCCTCATGGCCAGCCATGCCCTTGGCCACTTGTCCATGCGGCTGGTTTCATGCATAGGGAGGTCCTCCCCACCCTTCCACAAATGTAATGAAAAGGAAAAAAAAATGGCAACTCTCCTAGGCCCCTCACCACAAAAGGGGTCTACAAGTATTTCATTTGATTTCAGAAGTGATTCATAATATAAGTATGTTATGAAATATGGAATGATCATACAAAACTATCACTTTTATAAAATAAGTATAACATTTTCCTAATTAGCACAATGTAACAAGGTGAGGAAAATGAGGATAGATGCAAACCCATGAAGGCAAGATGTGTAATGCCAGTGAACATGAATGCCAAAACTGTGACTCTGAAAAACACGACTGAGGAGAGACGATTCTGGGCGTCAAAATACGAAAAGAAAGTGGTGACTCCAAAGGCCTAAATGGATGTGTACAATGGCTCTGAATGCCAAAACTAAAGAAAAGATGATGGTGGCACTGAATGCCAAACAGAAACAATGGCTCTGGATGACAAAACTAAGAAAAGAAAATACTCAAGACGCATGAGTAGGTATGAAAAAAGACCCTGAACGTCAGAACTAAAGAAAAGAAATGACTCAAAAGGGCCCGAAAGAGCGTGCCCAATGGCTCTAAACGCTAGAATGGAGGAAAGTGGTGATGGGTCTAGATGCCGAATGAAAGATAGACATGATGAATCTGAGTGTCGAACCGAAAATGTGGCTCTGAACGCCAACTAGAAGACATCGACTTTGAACATCATACTGAAAGCGTGGCTCTGAACGCCAAACTAGAGAAGATAAAGGCTCTGAACGCCAAACTGGAGATGTGGCTTTGAATGTCAAAATGAAGGCAAGTAGTGGCTCTGAAAGTCGAAATGAATGATGTAATGACTCTGAATGCCGAATGGAGATGTGGTTCTGAACACCGAACTGAAGACAAGTAATGGCTCCCAACACCGAACGAATATGTGGCTCTAAATGTTAAACGAATACGTAATGGCTCTGAACGCCGAAATGAAAGATGTAATGGCTCTGAACGCCAAAACGAAAAAACAAACAATGACTCTGAATGCTGAACGGAAACTGAACAACAGCTCTAAGTGCTAACACAAAAATGTGGCTTTGAACGCCGAAAAGAAAAATGTGGCTCTGAACACCGAAATGAAGGTGTAGACCCTCAATTTTGTCCCTTTAACACATGTCTTTAAGTTCGTTTTCAGTGCTCCACAGTAGTTCCTTGGTGGCCCAGTACTACTCACCACTTACCTTTTTCTGAGTCACCTTGGAGACTTTGGTTGAGGGATTATTTGATCCCTTATTGTGACCCTTGGCAGCCCTAACTTAGACTTAGGCTTTTCTTGTTTTTTTTTTTTTTTAGGATAGTTTTTAGATACACTTGGCCCATTAGGCACCACCTTAGGCCCACTTAACCCCCTTAGGCTCACTTAGGCATCTTAGACCCACTTAGGTTACCTTTTAGGGAATTTTTGCATGCTTGCATGGTTGGTATGGATTGCATTTTTGCATGACCTGCATGGCTTGCATGGCTCGTTTTTATATAGTTGCATGACTTGACTTTTTCTTATTATATTTTTATCTATTTTATTTATTATCTTGTCTATTTCCTCATTTATTTTATTTTCTTGTTGGTTTGTCATTTTTTTTTTTGTAATACTTGTCTTGTTCATCTATTTTAATTTAATAATTTTGTTTAAATATTTTTTATTATTTAATTTAACCTAGTAATTTTGTAAAATGTTTTATCTAATCTAATAACTTTGTAAAACATTTTTATTTAATCTAAGAATTTTGTAAAATCTTTATTTATTTATTTATTATTATTATTATTATTATTAGGGAAGTACACCAATGGAAAGATAAGAAGGTGCTTACGGTTTGAAACTCGGAGAGGGTAGCTAGCTACCATAGTGATTCGAAGAGCAGACATATGGAAGAAATGAACGGAGCCATGTTATGAGGAGGATTCGGCTTACATATGAAAAAGGAAATGATGAGCGAAAAAGAAAAGAGATGTTATATCTTGAGAAGAATTGAGGTGGCATATAGGATATACAGGCTGTATTCTGGAAGGGATTCAGCGGGGGAATTCTTGAAAGGAAAAGACACTATTTTTTGGAGAGATTCAGCAGCATTTTGGGAAGGGGAATCACGCTGGTCTATGGGAAAATTTTTCAACACATCTCAAGAAGGATATTAAAGAGGATTTTGGGATATTTTAGTTGGCGTCTTTTAGGAAAGGAATGAGGGGGGCTGGTAAAAGGAAGGATTCGAGTACACCATATAGAGGATCAAGGACGGTTTTTTAGAAAGAGATCAGCAACGTTCTGAGGGAGGAGAGGCTTTGGGGATTAAAGAAAAAAAGGAGAAGCTTTTTTTTGGGGGGGGATTATTTTCTGGAAGGTGAGAGGGTACAACGGCACCATTCTGGACGTGAGGGGAACCGTTGGAAAGCAAGCATAGGCGCAGCCGCACCCTTGAGGAGAAGCAACTTCTGGAGGTGCAAGGTGCAGCCGCACCCTCAGGGGAATTTCAGGAACAGCCGCATCATTGAAAGACAAGAGAAGAATCAGCCGCGCACATCCAGATTTGCTCCAAGCACAGCAGCTGGTCATTTGCTTGCTCTTCATCGCATCAACCGCACACATCCGGGCTGTTTTGATAGCACAACAGCCGGTTAGTATCAAGCATAGAAGCCGGAGTTCATTTGCTAGCCCTTTCACATCAACCACGCACCATTATGGGTTGTTTTGGAGCACGCACAACCAGCTGATTTTGGCCAGTCGAATCATTCACGCGGCTGCCACTTTGGGAAGCCTACTACCCGTACATACATCCGATTGGGTGACCTTCTCTCTTCTTATATTTTATTAATCCATCAATGCAATATGTTAAAAGTTCTTTATGGATTTACTCTTATGCTATTATAAGTCATTGCTAAGCTTGAGATCTATTTATCTGTATGCTAACTACTTATCAATTTATTAATAAGATTTATGTTTATGTTATAGGTTAGAGACATAGTTTTAAAATTTGTCTTAGATAGTTTTTCTTTAATTTAATTTTTGGTTTAAGTGAAATTTGTGTTCGTTAAAATAGTTAATATTAAGTGTTAAATATTTGATTTTAGGATTGCCCTAATTGGTGTTAAAAATATTTTTGAATTTAGATTTCATTTTAGTAATGTAAATTTATTTGAAAATTTTGATTCCATAAGTTCATATTTCGTTTTAGTCATACTTATTTATTCATATGTTATCTATTTATCCATTTGTTAATGAGATTGATTTTATAGTTTAGTTTTAAAATTTGTTTTGGTTAGTTTTTTTAATTTAATTTGTGGTCAAGGTAAAATGTTAGTTTGTTAAAATAATTGATCATATATATAAATTTATCTATTTATAAATAAAATTGATTTTATAGGTTAGGGATTTAGTTTTAAAAATCGTTTTTATAAATTGATTCTATAGGTTAGAGATTTAGTTTTAAAAAATCATTTTTGTTAGTTTTTAATTTTACCTTAGATTTAAGCACTCTTATAAAATTTTAGTTCATTAAAATAATTGATCATATATATATTTATCCAACTATAAATTAATTAATTAATTAATTATTATTGATTTATTATTCCATCTGGAAAATTATGATTTTTGTTTAATGTAGTTACAATTTATTTTCTTAGTTTGGCAAATTATATATATATATATTTTAGTATTAGTTTGAGCAATTTCTGTTGATAATGGAAAAGTTAGGATTTTTTTTTTTAGAGTTTGGATAATTCATGATGATGGTTAAAAATTTAAAATTTAGATTAGCATTATTTTTGTTCTCAATAAGGAAATCCATGTTTAGCTTAAACGTTAATTTTTAATTTTTCTTAACTATTATTGATTTATTATTCCATCTTAAAAATTATGATTTTTGTTTAATGTAGTTACAATTTATTTTCTTAGTTTGACAAATTATATATATATATATATATATATATATATATATATATATATATATATATATATATATATATATATATTTTAGTATTAGTTTGGGCAATTTTTGTTGATAATGGAAAAGTTAGGATTTTTTTTTTAGAGTTTGGATAATTCATGATGATGGTTAAAAATTTAAAATTTAGATTAGCATTATTTTTGTTCTCAATAAGGAAATCCATGTTTAGCTTAAACGTTAATTTTTAATCTTTCTTAACTATTATTGATTTATTATTCTATCTTAAAAATTATGATTTTTGTTTAATGTAGTTACAATTTATTTTCTTAGTTTGAAAAATTATATATATATATTTTAGTATTAGTTTGGGCAATTTTTGTTGATAATGGAAAATTTAGGATTTTTTTTTTTTTTTAGAGTTTGGATAATTCATGATGATAGTTAAAAATTTAGAATTTTGATTTGCATTATTTTTTTTCTCAATTAGGAAATAATAATAATAATAAAAAATAAAATAAAATAAAAAAATAAATAATAAATAATTATTTTAGTTTGGATTGATCCTGTTTTAGTTGATATTTTTTAGAGTTTTAATTAATTTGATTGGTTTTATATTTGATTAGTTTATGTCAAGATTTTTTTATTTTTTATTTTATTTTATTTTATTTTTTTCTATTCCATTTTTCCATTAATTCTATGCTTTCGAATTGTAGGCTATTAGTTTAATCTATTCCCATGTTGTCATTTTGTGTTTAAAAGTAGTTCATTTTAGTTTTTGACTAATTTTATTTATTCTATGTGTTTGTTTTCTTTTATTCAATTGTTTAGTTAGTCGATTAAATTTATGACTCCAAATCATCAATATTAGTTGATACGTATCGTTTGTACTATTTTAAAGGTCATATAATATTTAGTGCTTGATTAAGTTTATCTTAAGATTAAATGTTGTTAAAGTTTCAGTGCTTGAAAGATCTAAGGTTTTGGTTTATCACTTTGGTCATCCTTTGTCAAAATCAATTTTTAAAGGCTATCGAAAAATAGTGAAGATTGGCCTCCATTCCCACCACTTCAATTTTATCGGTTGTCAAAAATTCTACTTTGTGATTTGTTCTTTTTTTTCTTTTGCTTGGTATTTTGATTCATACATTTTATTGTTTTTAAATTAACTTCTTTTATCTTTAAAACATAACAATATCCTCAAAATCTCATTTCCTTAAAAAATCATTTCAAAAATTCCTTTAGGATTCTTAGAATCAAAATCTCATTTTTTAAAATAATGTGCAACCATGTTTTGATCGGTTTACATCTTTCAAATAAAATTACAGTTTTAAACAAAACACGAATCAAAGCTTGTGGTCCCAAATAAATGGGATAATTCTAGGCTAAATTTGTGTATATCAATTGGGGAATTGGTGAAACCCCTACATAAGAAAATCTTTTCAAAAATTATTTTTGTTGCCACTTTTGTCACTTGTTGAAATTATATCTATCTTTTTTTTAGGAATTGTATATAAGATGAGTGTGATAATTAGTGTTTTCATATACTTTGATAATTTTTGCTTTGCCAATTAGATAACGAGCATGCTAGGATTTCTATATTTTATTATTTATTATCTAACCCTTCATGTCTTATGGAAGCGCATTGTAAGTTATCTATGTTATCCAGGTACGTCCCTTATCACCTACTTTCTAAATTTTTGTAAACAATCATGTCACTGTGAAATATGCATATGTTTGATAATCCTTAGGTGCTTAGATGTATGCTAGATTCGCTATGATTAAATACATGTTGTGTGCTGTACTTCTATACTAACTTTGATGTCTTGTGATAGCACTTAAGAAGCAGTCCAGGTACGTACCCTAAATCTTCTTCATGATTGTGATTGGTTTTCCTACTAAGCATGTTATTTTTCAAAATCACCTATCCTACTTAGGTATCTATAACTAACCGATTAATTGCCACGTTTCCCTCAACTTAGTCAGTAGAGACCTTTTTAGGGCTTAGAGGGGTGCTACCTCCTAGAGGTACCTTCCTAATAAGTAACCTGATCCCCAGACCAAGACTCGGGTTTTTCAAAGACATGCTTTTTCCAAAAATTATGGAGTCACATTTTAGGGTTTTTTTTCTTTCTTGTTTTATTTTCCCTTTAAAATAAAAATAAAATAAGTGGCGACTCCAACTTTTTCTGAAAATTAATATTTCACAAATAAAAAGCGAGTCTCGCCGATCGAGTGGGGATGCACGTGAAAAATGCGGGTCCACAGAAGGTGTGACTCTGAACGTCAAAACTAAGATGAAATGGCTTTAGATACCGAATTGTGCAAGGATAGTGACCCTAAACGTTAAGCTAGAGATGCGGCCTTGAAAGCCAAAATGGAGAAAATAAAGGCCTTGAACGCCAAACTGAAGAAGATAAAGGCTCTGAATGCCAGACTAGAGAAGATAAAGGCTCTAAACACCGTAACTGAGAAATAATGATAACTCTAAACGTCGAGCTGTAGGGGGATGGTGGCTTTTGAACGCCATAATTGAGAAAAGATGGTGGCTGTGAACACCAAACGAAGATGTGGCTCTAAATGCCGACCTGAAAATAGATGGTGGCTCTAAAAGCCAAACTAAAGATGTAACTCTGAATGTCAAACTGTGAACAAAAGCTCTGAACACCAGGAATAGTAAAAAGATGATGACGACTCTGAATGCCGAAACTGGTAAGCGATGATGGCTCTCAATGCCGAAACTGGTAAGCGATGATGGCTCTCAATGCCGAAACTGAGAAGCGACGATGGCTCTAAATGCCAAAACTGAGAAGCGATGATGGCTCTGAACGCCGAAACTGAAAATGCAATGATATCGAACTAAAGGCATATGATGGCTCTGAACGCCGAACATAAAGAATGGCTCTAAATGCCAAACTAAAATTGATAGCCATGAATGTCAAACTAAAATAACAACTCTGAATGCCAAACTAAAACTGCGGCTTTGAATGCCAAACAGAAAATGAATAACGAATCTGAACGTTAAAATGAAACGAAAAATAATCAACGGCTCTAAATGCCTAAACTGGTGATGCGATGGCTCTGGATGTCAAAATGAAAAAGTGGCTCTAAATGCCAAACTGAGGATGAACAACGGCTCTGAACGCCAAATGGAAAATGACTCTAGATAGCGAACTTAAGGCAAACAACGACTTTGAACGCCAAACTGCAATGATACGGCATTGAACGCCAAGATGACAATGCGACTCTAAACGCTGAACTAAAGGTGTGGCTCTGAACGCCAAACAAAGATGTAATGGCTTTGGACACCGAAACGAAGAAAAGTAATGGCTTTGAATGCCGAAACGAAGATAATAGCTGTGAATGCCATGCAGAAACAATGGCTCTAAACGCCAAACTAAAACTGATAACTATGAATGTCCAGCTAAGAAAGATGACCCTGAGCACCGTAAATGAGAAGACATGGTGGCTCTGAATGCCAAACTGAAAAATGATGGTGGCTCTGAATGCCGAAACTGAGAATGTGACTCTGAACATTAAACTAGGAAGTGATGATGGCTCTGAACATCAAACTGAAAACCGATGATGGCTCTGAACCCTAAAACTGAAAATACGACTCTGAACATCAAACTGGGAAGTGATGATGGCTCTGAATGCCGAAATCGAGAAGTGATGGTGGCTCTGAACATCAAAACTGACAATGCGACGAGGATGGCTCTGAGCGCCAGTACTGAGAAGTGATGGCTTTGAACGCTGAAACTGAGAAGCGGTGATGGCTCTGAACACTGAAACTGAAACAACGACTCTGAATTCCAAACTAAAGAAAGATGGTGTCATCAGATGCCAAAAATGAAAATATGGCTCTGAACACCAAACGAAAAAAATGTGGTTGCTTTGAACGTCAAACGAAAAAATGATATGATGACCCTGAATACCAAACTAGAACCATGGCACTGAACACCAAACTACGAAGAGACGGTGGCTCTAAACGCCAAAACTAAAAGTAATAGCTATGAATGCCAAGCGAGAGCAACGACTCTGGACGCCAAACTAAACTGATAGTTATGAACGTCAAGCTGAGAAAGATGACTCTGAACGTCATAATCGAGAGGACATGGTGGCTCTGAACGCCAAACTGAAAAGAGATGACACTGAACGTCATATCCAATAATGAATGGTGGCTCTAAATGCCGAAACTACAAGGAAATGATGAATGGGGAAATATGTCCCAATGTAGCATGCCGCCACAACTCTCAATCCACTAGAAAGGTCTGAAATAAACTCCATGAGTCTCGAAAGATGCTCTACTAGCGAGTCAAAATGATCAGGTCGACGGTGAACATAATCTCATAACCCGCTCGACTAAATCACGAGGTCTGCCGGTGTGTCGCAATAAGCCGAACTTCTCTAACTCATAACGCTCTGCTGAAAGAATCCATCGTCATCCCAAACGAATAATCCAATAGAGTCTCAAGAGGATAAACTGAATGTCATGCTCCACTAAAAACCCATTGTGATAAAAAATACAGGAATAGTGACCAGTAAAGCAAATACAATATCTCTCGGCTGAGTGATGAAAAAAACGGTAACAAACCTGTGAGAGAACAATCGTCTCCACAGCTGAAGGAGCGAAATATGCCCCAGTATAACGTCAAACGTATCTAGTCGGTCTTGATAAGTCGAGAATAATTCCATGGGGACGTACATAGGATTTAACATGTACTCCGTTGAAATGGTGACGCGGGAATCCACGCGCCTGAGATAACTCAGTCCAAGAATCACGACTATATCAGAAAATGTGAATTTGGCTGAAAGACTCAAAAGAGGCTCTCGAAGTATCAAGACACAATGAAATCGAATCATCAACCTGACGTGTATCTCAAAACCGAGGGTGATCATGCAAATCAGTGGGGGATCTACAAATCTAGACCTAAATGGGGAATACACCCTAGTGTGGCATAAAAAATGTGACACATCGGAAAATCATATGCGCTCAAATCATCCATCATCAAATGCGCGGTCCCAGTCATCCATGTCTACAACTGAATCAGACCCATAGATCAAAGGGGCGTCTCCCGGAAGGAAGGCATGATGACATCTAAGTATCGAGAAGTGCAAGCCTAACCGGGCAACTCCCGAGAGGCTCCACTGAGGAATCATCGTAAAGATAATGAATAGATCATTGTCTCGGCGCACGTCTAGCAAATGGGGATAAGCGCACAATTCCACCAAGATCTATAAATCTCATCCAGAAAGGTAATTTGCCCCAGTATGGCATCGAACGTATGATAGGTCGGAGATCGGGCGACATGAAATCATCTATCATCGAACATGCGACATCCGTGAAGATCCATAAATCTCATTTGAAATGGAAAATATGCCCCCAGTATGGCATCAGATGCATTACAGGTCAGCAGAACAAGTGACATGAAATCATCTATCGTCGAACATGTGACCTCCGTGAAAATCCGTAAATCTCATCTGAAATGGAAAATATGCCCCAGTATGGCATCGACGGTGTAACAAGTTAGAAGAACAAGTGACATGAAACCATCTCTCATCAAACATGTAATCCTGGTCATCCGAATCCATAACTGAATCATGCCCACAGATCCAAGATGTACCTCCCAGATGGAGAAGCATGATGGCATCTAAGTGCTGAGAAGTGCGGGCATAGTTGGACGGCTCTTGGGAGGCTCCACTAAGGAATCATGATAAGGTAATGAACATGTCAATGTCCCAGTGAGCATCCAGTAAATGATGATGATCGTGCAAGTCCAGGAGGATCCATAAGTCTCTAAATGAAACGGGATACATCCCAATACGGCATCAGAGGTACGGTAGGTAAAAAATCGGGTGACTCCAAATCATCCATCATCAAATGCATGATCCTAGAAATCCGAACACAACTGAATCAAACCTACACATTAAAGAGGCAACTCCCAAAAGAAGAAGCATGACGATATCTAGATATCAATCAGATCTCAAACACCTATCCAAGTAGAGGTTGTCGAAGATGACATCTGATCCTATGACCTCGGGGTGGTCTTAAGACACGGGACGTAAAGCAGGCTAGGGTGATAGGGTAATAGAAATGAAGGAAAACTAGGCTCAAATACCCAATGATCAGAAACCCATCCCCTCATATATGAAATGCAACATGTATAGTAAATCCCGTGAGCCATGGACCTGAGGATGCCTAACGTGAATATGATGTCAATAATAAGACAATAAGGCAAATCAAACTGATAATGAGATATGCAGGAACGATGAAAGGGAAACGTCAAATCTGGAATAGGTCAGCGTAAGAAAAGAACAAAAGGGGTGGAGCGAATGGGATGAATCATAAGCAATGACAAAGATGACAGCGAAGCAATGAATATATGAAGAAAGGTGGTGATTGACTCAAATCAAACATGAAGTGAAGTCACATCAATAATGAATGTAATGATGGAAAGGACAATGACTCGGAGTCCTTAGGAGAAAGTCACTCATCTCACTCTCAAAAAAATATGACAAAGCGAATACAAATAACATAGGATCCCAGAGAGCTCACATATGAACTCTCAATAACAAACATACTTGATAAAAATGACCCTCAAATATCAATATACATACTCAATGATCGAGAATACTGTGCACATACACACATGTGCTTATTTTTCTTTTCTTTTCATTTTCCTTTTCATCATCATTTCATTTTTTTCATCATTTTTTTTCATATATGCAGATGCACATACCCTGAACATGAACAAATGAACCTCAAGGATGATGTCAATAATGCATAAACACCATCCCAAGTGCTAAGGTAGCAAAAACACTCTCTGACGAGATGACCTTCTCAAACTAAGGATCTCTAAACCAATGTCCGTGAGATAGATAGTGGAAATGATGTGACTATCCCCCATGCGATGAACTAAGGAGGATCACCACTTAGGGTGGAGATTATATGAAACAAAACAAGTAGTAGATAGGATAAGAAAGAAGAGATGAAGAACACAACCAACGAAATGAGATGAAAATGCAGAGGTGCGATGACAGGAAAAGATAATGAGAGGAATGTGACCCTAGGTCCAAGGCTCATGAAACTCCCAAACAATGCATGCATACACTAAAGGGCCCCTATCTCGATGTGAAAATGTGAGAGAGGTGATAAGAAAGAAATGTTATAATGCGCATGCGAGACTCAATGGGCTAGCAACGGACTATATACCAAAAAGAAAATAACAAGGTATATGGCTAACCGAAATGATGGCCACCCATCCTACGACCATGGTCTCAAACATAGTACCTCTTTAGCTGATCCACATTGGTCGGCTCTGAGAATCGGTTTCCATCTAAATCCATCAACCATGTAGCGCCCTCTGGGGTCAACTCCCTGATGAAATAAGGTCCACTCCAATTGGGCCTGAACTTTCCTCTAGGATCTTTGATCAATCCCCTAATAACTTTTAGAACCAAGTCACCTATCTGTAATGGTCTGGGCTTGACCTGCTTTTTGAAAGTGTGGGCCATTTTCCTCTGATACGCACGAATGTGGTCGGCTGCTCTCAATCTTCTCTCATCTAAGAGATTGAGCTGATCAAATCAAGCCTGAGCCTAATCTACCTTGGGAATCTGCTACTCTAATATTACCCTCAGTGAACCCATCTCGATCTCGACTGGTAGCACTGCCTCCATACCATATACCAAAGAGTAGGGTGTGGCTCCTGTAGAGGTGTGAAAAGAAGTCCGATAATCCCATAATGCAAAAGGAAGATTCTTAGACCAATCCCGAGAAGTCTCAATCATCCTCCGCAAGATCCTCTTAATATTCTTATTCGCGGCCTCTACTATCTCGTTCATCTGCGGCCTATACGTAGACGACCTATGATTTCGGATGTCATATCGCTGCACTAAGGTGTCAACCTCCGCTCTGAAATGCACCCCTCTATCCGAAATCAGCTCATGAGGGACTCTATAGCGACAAATAATGTGTAATCTGATGAAACTAGCAACTCTAGATGATATCAATCTCGCATATGAAGCAGCCTCCACCCACTTGGTGAAGTAATCGATGGCAACCAAGATGAACTCATGACCACTGGAAGATTTCGACGAGATCTTCCCGAGGATGTCGATACCCCATACCGAAAACGGTCAAGGTGAAGTTAGTGCATGCAACTCGGAAGGTGGCACGTGAATGAGGTCCCCGTGTACCTGACACTCTAGGCATCTCTAAACAAACCGACAACAATTTGTCTCCATGATCTTACGGGCCAACATATGCCCTCCCATATGGTCTGTAAACTCCTGCATGAACCTCTCTCATCACTCGATCAGTAGAGGCACGGTCTAAGCACAATAATAACATCCCATCAGCTAATCGTCTATACAATGTCTCGCCACAAATCACGAATCGAGTGGCCAACTGTCTAAATGCTCTCTTATCCTTGGCAGTGGCGACCTTAGGATATGCGTCAAGTCTCAGAAAGTGATATATGTCATGATACCATGGCAAACTCTAATTTCTTTAGATGTCTAGGATGACTACGCTTGCTTAAGTTCTCTGTCACTATCATTAGTTCTTTGCTTTCCATTTCAAGAGTTTGGTTCCTCTTATTGTCATTGGCCAACCTATTTTTTTCATTGTAAAATTTGGAATCTTTCAACTGCCACTTGACAACTAGCCAATGGGCTCAGAGTTTTCAGTATGGAGTGAGACTACAAGTTGTTCATAGGCCTCTTGATACAAGCAAAAAAATAATTGATGACAAAGCGTGGCTCACCCATCGCATCTAAATATACAAATGCATCAATACATGCTGAAAGCGAAGTTAATTAACGAAGACTTGTAGGCAAGACGACCTTGTATGCAACCTAGGTACAAGATATCACCTCAAGGCCTAATAAGTTTTAGAAAGAGGCCGACTCTGTGTTTAAAGCCCACCCCATAAGCACCATGATGTTCTTTGCTAGCTTACTTGCATTTGTTTTGACATTCAGAACTGAGTTAACCTTTCATTCTTCTCATCTCTCTCCTACTGGTTTTGCTCTCCTCCGCACTGCCATGATGCTTTCTAGTTCCCTCTCCTTGGCTTCATTAGCATCAGTATTGCTGCCCGATGCATTGCGACCCCTTCTATATGCCTTCTATGCCTTGCTCTCACTTGCCAACTTGCATAACCTAGTCTGGAAATGGTATCAATGGGTTCATCGTACAATCTTGAGTCACCATACAATTTTATGATATAAACACTTATTATGTGCCTATAAAATTAGTAAATTGAGGGTTTACACTTTGACTAATAGTTACATCAATAAAAAATAATTATGGGTAATGTTGACCAAACTATGATTCCATAATTGCCTTTTAATCTTAAAATAATAATAATGATAGTATAACGTACGAGGACGGCAGTTTTAGGACTCGCTAAATTTTAGAAGAATATAGATGAGGTCAAGAAACGGTTCAACTGTAAGTATTCTGGACACAATCTTTGATTCCAGTTGAATTAGTTGCAAAGTTGCTTTTCCAAGCTATAAGTCCATACCTAATGGATGGCCTGCCTAAATGGACGCGGGCTGATAATTGGTGACCGTACTAGGCCAATTTTTCACTTCATGTGGGGCCTCTTGACCCATGGCTATTATCCCAAACTAGCAAACCAAGGTCTAGATGCTTATTCATCCATTCATACTGGTCTTCTACCTTCACAGCTTCACCTAACAGTGCTTTGTTGGGTTGGGTTTTATGGGATTGCCGGCTAACTTAAATGTGGGTTCATTTGTTGCACTTTTTTTTTTCAATAAATATAGATATAGAAAAAAAAATTATTTAAAAAAATATGAAGGAAATCAAATATAATAAAAAATGAGTTAGAAATTATTATATTTTTAAATCATTTAATCTTTAAAAGAAAGAAAAATAAGTGAAATGAGTTTGAAGAATGATAAAAAAAATATATATATATATTAATTTTAATTTTTTTTCTCTTTATTTATTTTTGGGTTATATTGGGTTCTTGAAATATATGATGAATAAAGAAAAAGAAAAAATATTAAGGAAAATATAAAAAATTAATTAAAAATCTATTTTTATATGTTACTTCTCAGTATTCTATATAAAGATTATTTAATTTAATAAATATATAAATTTTTAGTTACTTTTAGTTCTATTTTTTTATAAGAAAATTAAATATAAAAAAATTATCGTCCTTAATTATATTTTTTCTAATTATTTTCTTTCTCTCGTATTTTCTTTCAAAATTTTGAAGAATCAAATATTGGATTAAAGCCAAAATGTTCTTTAATTAGTTAGAAACAAAGTTATACTAAAGCTAATGACTTTATTTAAGACAAGAATTCCTTTGAGTTTGACAACTACTGATACATATATTTGGGTAACTTTGTTTAATGAGTTTGAAAATTAATATAAATAATTAAATAAAATTTAAAATATTTTTATAAATTAAATAAAATTATCCTCCTTAAAATGCCCTTTCCCACAAACTTCTCTTGGACCCTGTAATGTTGAGGCCAAGTACAAGGGAAATTTTAGAAGGTTTCAAGGAAGGATCCAAACAAAGAAAAATTAAAAACTTGAATGGGCTTCTTCTAGATGCTTCTTTCATAAAAGTAGAGGGGCAAGTAAGAGAAACACACATGATCAAAGTAAAGAGGACTAAGTAGGTGGTCAAAGGGCAAAATAGGTAATGATGGTAGCAAAAAGGTTAGAGATTAATGTTGACTCAAGAAATTTCATTTGTATGGGTGACAACTTACTAGGAACTTCTAATTATAGACTTGAAGAGTCTATGGACTTATTCAAATTTCATATTATTGGGTGCCATTATATTTAGTCAAATCTTGAGGAGAAATGAATAAAATTAACCCTTTAAAAATATTACTCAAAATATGGTAATGGAATATTTCCAAACTTGTATCATTTGTGTGGATTGAAATAGAATATTACTTTTAAAATACAATTTCTAACTTTTTATTTTAAAAACAAAAAATAGTAAAATATTTTGTATAAGAGTTGTTACTATTTTGTATTTTCAAAACAAAAAATAAGAAGTGAAAAAAATGAATATCAACCTAATTTTAAAATTTACACTCATTACTTTTTAAAGAAAAAAAATAACTTTAATGTAGTGTGACTATATATACTTTGTATACATAAGGAATCAAAACTAAGGTATAGGATCATAGGTATTATTATTAGATGGTGCAATTTGTTGGAAAAATCAAAGGGTGGAATTGTTGGATGCTGAAGACCTAGCCTGTAACTTCTCTTTCACAATATGATACAACCTAGCCAAGATGATTACGGTATTGTTAAGCCACCTTAATTTAGACCAGGCTTTTCTATCTCATTCATTTAAGTTCTACCCATCTTGCAATCATCTTTCTTGCCCTAAGGACTTGACCCGGGTCAGACAGTGTGGTTCACAGTTCACCCACCATTAGGTCATCACCAAAAGTCAAAATCTCAAATGAAAAGGGGCACAAGGAAGAATCTTTTTAGCTTTCTCATCATGCATATATTTTATTTTATATGAGCATTAATTACCATTTAAAAATAATAATAACTAAAATAGTTTGATTTTAATAATTTTATAAATTTTAAAAAATATCTAACCATTGTTACACGAGTGAAAATCTTTTTTTTCTTACTTATATGTCTTTTCTTCTTAGTTTATTTTCTTATTTTAATTTATTTTGTATTTTTTGTTAATATCTACTAATGGATTTATTTTATTTCTTTATTTATTATTTGTTTTGCATATACATATTTTAAGGGACAATGACCTACATTGGACTGCAAGAGGTGTGTGATGCAAGACTTCAGACAAAGACATACTGAGGAAGGTACACTATTTTTCCTTATACAAACCAACATATTTTAATTATAATGCCATTTTTACTTTGGGTGGTTAGAAGAATATAATGGAAGAGTTATTTTAAATTTTGTTTAAATCTTATTGAGTACCTGAATTCTACAAGTTATTTCCCAGCTTAGTTTGATACCAAGGCCCAAATTTTGACCCAAGGCTATGACATAGATTGGTGTGACTTGATTCGCAAATCATGGACCATACGTATGCTTTCTTACAATAATCTTGTTTAATGGGTAATGGATAACATGAAATATACCAATAATTATGGAACATCTTTAGGTGTTTTATAATTATTAGATTAGTCAATAAGTAATTGTGTTTTAATTTTAATCAAACATGCATGCATGAAACCTTAGAGTTCCCATTCAACCATCATTGTAAGATAAAAGTTTCTCTTATTACATACTAAAGACATTTAAGTTGTCAAAGGTGAAAAAGGTTTTATCCAAGCCACTTTCAAGTTGACAACTTTTAAATTGTCTAGAATGTGATAAATATTTTTTTTTTTTTTTTGCAATGATGCTTGAATTGTCTGATTGGACAGTGTAGGAAAACATAATATCTATGAAGTTAATTGTTTGTGCTTAATTCACTGTTTAGAAATTTTGGTAGTCTTTCCTCTTGTTCTTTGGGTACATATTTGAACAAGGTCACATATTATACCTTGTTCATTTTGTGTACTTGGAGAACTATGGGAAAATGCTGTCAAAATTTCTTTAAAATGAAATTGAGTATATTGGCAGTTAACACATAGGGATTATGTATTCCTACATGGGATAGGAACTACTACCCGATTTTGGATGTTGGACATGTTAAAAGGCATAAAAACATGCATCAAAAGGCTCTATTGTCATATTGTTAATCCTTTTTTTATTGAGGATGAGGTTCAAATTTTTTATCGTATCTGAATCCTAATTGTTGTCCATAGAAAATTAAAAAGAAATTTCGAATGTCACAAATGAGAAACTGAAAGTTTTCAGCGTTTTCTAAAGGTAACGTTTCTAAGTCTTTTCCATTTTCATTGTTTGCTTATGTTTGCTATATAGGAATTGAGTTCACCTATTATAGGCAAATGAATCGTTCCTGGATGTCAAAAGATAGAAAATCAAAAGACCATGAGGATGGGGTTGAAAATTTAATTTCATTTGTAGTTCAAAATTCTGCAAATCAAAACTCCATCAAATGCCCATGTCTACAGTGTGGAAATTTTATCTTCAATACTCCTTAAAAGATTAGACAACACCTATTCTTTTATGGAATTGACCAAAGTTACCATACTTGGTTTTGGCATGGGGAGGCAAGTCTATGTAGTGGACCCCTAACTACAAGGGCTGAATGTTTTGATAGAATTCATATTGGTAATGTGGATCATACAGTAGAAATGGTTGAAGCTGCACAAGATGATTATAAGGCTGATCCAAAATTATTTGAAAGGTTGCTTGAAGATGCTGAAAAAACTTTGTATCCCAATTGCAAAAATTTCACCAAATTATCTGCTTTAGTTAAATTATATAATCTGAAAGGAAGATATGGGTGGTCTGATAAAAGCTTCTCTGAGCTATTAAGCTTACTTGGTGATATGTTGTCTGTCAACAATGAGTTGCCATTGTCTATGTATGAAGCAAAAAAAAATTGAATGCATTGGGAATGGAATATGAAAAAATACATGCATGTCCCAATGATTGCATACTTTTTAGAATTGAGTTAAAAGATGCATCTTCATGTCCTACATGTGGAGCTTCAAGGTGGAAGGTGAATAGCAAAGGAACCAAAAAGAGTAAAGGAGTTCCTGCTAAAGTGATATGGTATTTTCCACCTATCTCATGATTTAAAAGAATGTTTCAATCCTCAAAAATCGCAAAAGACCTCATATGGCATGCACAAGGTGGAGAATTTGATGGAAAAATGCGTCATCCATCCGACTCGCCATCATGGAAAGTAATTGACCATAGATGGTCTGATTTTGCTACAGAACCTAGAAACCTTAGACTTGCCATTTCAGCAGATGGCATAAATCCCCGTAGTTCCTTGAGCAGCAGGTATAGTTGTTGGCTAGTTGTCATGATCACTTATAACCTTCCACCGTGGTTGTGCATGAAGAAAAAATTTATGATGTTATCTTTGTTAATATCAGGTCCACAACAACCTGGAAATGACATAGATATCTATTTAGCACCATTGATTGAGGACCTTAAAACTTTGTGGGAGATAGGGGTAGAAGCTTATGATGCATATCAAAGAGAGGTCTTTACATTAAGGGTTGTTCTATTATGGACAATAAATGACTTTTCTGCATATGGAAACTTATCTGGTTGCACAGTCAAAGGATATTTTGCTTTTCCAATATATGGATCGGAAACCTATTCACATAGGTTGAAACATGGGAGAAAGAACTCATTTATAGGCCATAGGCGTTTTCTTCCATTTAATCATCCTTTTAGAAAACATAAAAAAGCATTCAATGGTGAGTAGGAGTTTCGATCACCTCCACAACCATTAAGTATAGAGGAAATACCATTGAAAATGAATGCCATTTTTAATTCATGGGGGAAAAAAGGGGGAAGACATGATAAATCCAATGTGACTTATACCAATTGTTGGAAGAAAAAGTCCATATTCTTCGAACTTGAGTATTGGAGATATTTGCATGTTCGTCATAATTTGGATTTAATGCACATTGAGAAAAATGTTTGTGAAAGCATCATTGGTACATTACTAAACATCCCAGGGAAGACAAAAGATGAACTCAATTCTCACCTAGACCTTATGGAGATGGGCTTAAGGTGTGAACTGGCACTAAGGTTTGAATCGAATCAAACTTACCTTCCGCCTGCATGTTATACATTGTCTAGAAGGGAGAACAAAGTATTTTGTCAAACTTTAGCTGAGTTAAAGGTTCCTGAAGGGTATTGCTCAAACTTTAGAAATCTTGTGTCAATGGAAGATTTGAAGCTTTATGGCCTGAAGTCCCATGATTATCATACACTGGTGCAACAATTGTTACCAGTGGCATTGCAATCACTTTTTCCAAAGCATGTACGACATGCTATTGCTAGATTGAGCTTTTTTTTCAATGCTTTATGTAAGAAGGTGGTTGATATGTCTACATTGGATAAGTTATAAAATAAACTTGTTGTGACATTGTGCTTACTTGAAAAGTACTTTCCACCATCCTTCTTTGATATCATGATTCATTTAACGGTTCATCTTGTTAGAGAGGTGAGACTTTGTGGACCGGTTTATTTTAGATGGATGTACCGATTTGAAAGGTTCATGAAAGTATTAAAGGGTTATGTGAGAAACTTTAATCACCCTGAAGGTTGCATTGTTGAATGCTACATTACAAAGGAAGCTATTGAATTTTGTACAGAGTACTTATCAAATGTGGATGCAATTGGGGTTCCTAGGAGCATTAATGTTGACCATAAAGTTAGGGCACCTATTCCTGGAGGTCATATCACCGAAGTTGATTCTAATTTGTTGTTGCAAGCTTATCATTATGTGTTAGAAAATACAACTATCATCTAACCTTATATCTAGTAAGGGTCAACTATTTTGATTTTATGTGTAGATTACTTAAACTAATTTTGGAAACTTATTGTTACTTTCTTATACATATCTTATAGAGAACACATGAAATGGTTAAAATTGAACAATCCTCGTCAATCTAAGAGAAAAAAGTGGCTACAAGAAGAACACATGCGAACATTCGCTCATTGGTTGTTAAAAAAGGTATTGAATTTATTGTAAAAATTGCACCATTCTTAGCACTAATCATAAAAAAATATTAATAACTATGGCCCATTCAAACAGGTGCAAGTTGCCATTGCTGACAAAGAACCTATATCTAAAACCCTAAGATGGATAGCACATGGTCCTACCCACTACGTGTCCAAGTATCATGGCTGTGTTATATCACTACAATACAAAAGACCGTGATGAATTACGAGTTACCCAGAATAGTGAAGTCAGCATTGTAGCAACAACAATGCAAATTTGTAGTGCCAAGGATAAGAATCCAGTATTTGGTGAGCTATGTTTCTATGGTATTATTACTGAGATCTGGGATCTTGATCATACCATGTTTAGGGTTCTAGTTTTCAAATGCAATTGGGTTGATAATAAGAGTGGCATCAAAGTTGATGAGTATGTGCTGACATTAGTTGACTTCACTAAGATGGCTCATAAATCAGATCCATTCATTTTAGCTTCCCAAGCCAAGCAAGTATTCTATGTACAAGACCAACTTGATCTAAGATGGTCAGTTGTTTTGCTAACTCCTCAAAGGGACTTCTCCATTTCAGCAGAGGATTCTGATGACTTCATGGATAATTCTATTGAACACCATCCTCTCATTACCACCTTGCCACAAGTTGAATCATTTGATACAATGGATGACTCTGATGCCATTTGCATTCGAGGAGACTGTGAGGGATTCTAGATTGATAACAAATCTTCTATGTAACTAAATTTAGGACCTTGTTGTTTTGTTGTGAAGGTTGTAACTATCCCATTAACTTGTTAATATTGAAATTCTGCATTTTAGTAAATAGCTTATTTATTTTCTAAGGTCGTTAAATTCATCATGTCTATAAATTTATTGATTCCCTATTTCATGATTATTATTATACACATATCTCAGAGTGATTTAAAGGGTAATGCAAGGATATCAATTTATCTCAGCTCAAAGCTTATGATTTCCAGTTCCATAAGAAAAAAGTTTGGTGAGGATCTTCTAGTAAGTTTTTATTATTATTATTTTTAAATATTTCATGACAACATGTGAATGTTATTATCTAGCATGTAAAATATTCCTAGTATGTTCATGCTATTAATATGAGTGCATGTTATAAAAATTCAATTTTACTTGTAATTAATCGGTTTACTTATCATTTCTCATTGATGTATTATAGGCATGGATTCGAAGGAAGAGAAAACCCCTACACAAAACAAATATAGAGGGACAACAAGGAAATCCATGATTATAAGGAATGGGAATATAGGGATAAAGTTGGTCATAAAGTACAATGCTGATGGTATCTATGTAGGAGAATCTTCTGTGTACCTAATAAGCTACTTAGGTGTATTGGCACGTACGATGGTACCAATCAGATATAACACATGGCGAGATGTCCCTGAACAATTGAAGGATAATTTGTGGGACTCTATTGAGGTTACTTAATTTTTTTTTAACATAAATAAGTTTTCTACAATCTCTATATTTCTTTAAAATTTGGAGGTACTAATGACTTTGTAATTTGTAGATTGCTTTTACATTAGACAAGAAAAGCAGAAGGAATTGTATGCTTACATTGGGAAATTGTTTCTGATATTTTAAGAACACGTTGACTGTGAAACATATTCTTCCTTTCAAAGATGAGCCAGAGCTTCTTAAGAAATCACCAGTTGAATATCATTTTATCGATGAGGAAGATTGGAATATTTTTGTGAAAAATAGGTTGTCTAAGAAATTCCAGGTACAATTACACTTAACATTAAACATACTACATGCATCCACATATATATATTAAGCATCCATTTTAATTTATAGGAATATAGGGAAGTACAAAAACAGAGAAGGAAGAAGCATATATATAATCATCGTTTAAGTAGAAAAGGGTATGTTGGACTTGAGGAAGAGATGGTAAGTTTTTGTTAGTTCTTATTATGGTTTAATTTTATATGATTGTATAAGTAATGTAGGAATAGTTTATATGGGTTTCTTAATTGTTTCTTTTCTGACAAAAAAATAAAAATAAAAACACATGCGTCATCTAATAACTATCTTTAATTTTCCATTTCTATTAGATGATTGAAGTTGGTTCCACAGAAATCATTAATAGCAGTTTACTTTGGAAGAGGGCAATGCAAAAAAAAAAAGATGGCAGCTATGATGATGTGGTCATACCGGTAGTGGAAAAGATAGTAAGTAGACATTTTGTACCCAGAAATCACATCTTTAAACACCTTATTTGGTTTTACCTATTTCAAAGTTAACTTCATAACTTCCTCTTGTTTTAGGATGAATTGATGAAAGAGTCTCAAGAGAGTGGCATAAGCTATAGTGGGAGCTATACTAAGTATACTGGTCAGGTTCGGGCTAAAGGGAAGCACTACACGCCTAGACAATATTTCAATAGTATGTCAGAATGTGTTGTGAGGGATATTTTAAAAGCAACTCAAGAACGTCAAGTTAAGTTTGAGGATGATTTGTTAGCAAGACTATCTCAGATAGGAGTTGCTACACCACAATCCAATGTGAGTAGTTCCAACATGAAATCAAAACTGTTGCTTCTACCAAAAGTAATGGAGAAACCAATTTGTAAAGTTGATTAGGGAACCTTACCTGTGAAAATAAAACCACACATGAAGATGTGTTATTGTCAGTTTACATTTCCTAGTTCAATGACGTAATTATAACAAATTCCTAGATAATTTTCATAAATAATTTCTTTTAATTGCTTCTATTTTTGTTAGATTGATACTTGCATTTTAGGTAGATTCTATTACAGTATAATTAATACTAGTAATATTCTATTCCACTACAACTAGTACTTATAAAAAATGTAACTTTATGTCTTAAATGTAGCCCTAACATAGTCAATGCACTTTAAACTTCATTTATTGATTATTTTTTTATATTGAAATTAACAATTTAATTTACTTTTGAAGGCAAGAAAATGTGAGTTGGCTGTAGGGACCAGAGAAAATACAATGGCTGGTGGAACAATTGTAAAGGATTGTGGTCCCAACTACCTAGTTGTTTTGGAGGCTCCCTGTGAGTCAAATACACCACTTCCTATTCCCATTCCTGGTCAAGCTACAACAATTGGAGTGGCAGTAGGCTACCAAGTTTTATGGCCAACCCATTTAGTCAATTTGAGTACTAAATTCATCAAAGTGTGTTATTTTCATTTGCAATAGTTTATAAAGAGACGCATATCATTTGAAAACATGGTGCTTCTTTTATAGGGATCTCAAAAAGGGAAAAGACAAAAAACAACAGAAAATGAATTGAAAATTGGTGAAAACCCTCAAGATATCAACAATTTTGATGCATTAGTAGGTCTCATGCTAAATGAGGGGAAAACACAAGGTGTTGAAGTCCCAAATGATGTATTTGGTGAGAGTTTTAAGACCTTCCTTATGAAAGAAGACATGGATATGATAATTTCATTTAAGGAAGTGTTAGCTAATTGTGTCATATATTATATATGGTAAATAATTTTATAACTTGGTAATGTGTGTTAATTTTTTTTATATATATAAAAATAAAATATTCATTTTTTATCAAGGTATGTGGAATTTAAACAGGAACCTGTAGAAAAAGCTAAGTGATGCTAGGCTCACCGAACAATTTGCTTTTATCAATCCAGCTTTAAGTCTCTAAAGCTGGAATGGGTGACACAACAAAGGAAAATAGGTTAAGGTTGATTGCAACTCGTTTAATGCATGCAAAATGTGCTGACTACATTTTTATTCCATATAAACCTGAGTAAGTTATGAAAAATATTAAGTTTTTTTATTTTAAATAGCTTAATCAATGCTAATTAGTAAATAATATCTAATGTACTATTGTAGTTTCCATTGGGTCTTGGTGGCATTAGATATGAGGACAATGACTGCATACTACCTTGATCCGATGCAAAAGCAACCATGTGATGATCTTAAGGAAATTGTTAACATGTAAGTGTCTTCATTTCCATACTTGAGTATAGTGCATAGTATCTAAAATGCTAATTTTTATTCCATGTAGGGCATTACGAATTCATCCACCAGAGAAACAAAGATCATCAAAGAGGGAGCTGACATGGGTAAAAGTAGTGGTAAGTTACTTATTTAGAGTAAGATATATACATCATATGACCACTTATATCAATCCATAAAATTTGAATATGGTTTTATGTTTTGTCACTTAGATAATAATGACATAAAACATCATGATATTAATGTTTTTATGGTACCATAATTCATATGTGTGCCTATAGTGCCCAAGACAACTAGGTAGTGTGGAGTGTGCCTATTATGTGATGAGATACATGAAAGATATAATTGTTGATCCAAGCCTCCTATCCACAAAGGTATGTACTCATTAATAAATTTTATTAGTTTCTATACTTCAATAATTTTTTGTTAACTTAACTAATCATCATGTATGTACAATTAATTATTAGTTTAAAGGAAAAAAAATCGTATGGTGAAGTTGAGCTTAATGAAGTACGATCTGTGTGGGTTATGTTGGCAACTCAATTAATTCTTACCCATGCCTGAAGGTATAAATTAACATCTATAATGCTTGCTTTTCATTATTAATGAAGTCTTGAATGGACTAATTTTTTAAATTTACCATCTTATGTATGCAAATGCCCTCATTTCAGTCCAATAAGAGTTGTCTATCACATTTTGACAATTCTCATATGTTCTCATCTCATGATAAGTAATTTTTTCCTCCATAGTAATAGAAAATAATAGTTTTATACATAAACTATTTCAATATAACAAATCAAATTATTACATCATCATCAATGTTGCTACATGGAGAAGTTATTTTTGTTATTGTTGTATGGAGAAGAAGCATATAATTTGTGAACTCAATAAATCAAATTATTATATCATTATCATCAATGTTGTCATTATTATTGTTGTTGTTGCATAGAGAAGTTGTTATTGTTATATGTTTGGACCAAACAAATCAAATTATTACTAATATAATTATCACCATCGATCATCAATGTTATTGTTATTGTTATTATTGTTGTTGTTGTTACATGGAGAAATTGTTATTGTTGTATGGAGAAGTTGTTATTGTTGTTGGATAGGTTGTTGTTGCATCAAAAGGTTGTTGTTGGATGGAGGGATGGTAGAGAGCTTTTTTTGTGTAGGGTTAATTATTATATTTGGGTTATAATTTTGGAATCGAAAATAAAGGCAAGTTTTAGAATGGTTGTTATTATGACATTTAACTAATGATTTGTAGGTTTCTATTTCCTTGGTTATGCTCTATTAATTTTTAGTTTAATACTCTTTTTTTCCTTATGGAATGTTATTAGCTAACTAAATTTGGTAATATAGGAACGTTGTAAGAAGAAATTAAGGCATTTGCAAGTGGTTAATATTAAATGTCTTATATTACTAGATATGATGATTTATGATTGAAACTAATTATAAACCATACCTATTGGTATCTTCATATATTTATTTATGAGAAATGAGTTTCATATGTTAGACATAGATAAGAAAATATTATATTACATTCCATATTGTAGAATTTATACCATTGAAAGCCTAACTTGTTTCATCTAACTTAATAATGAACTAAAAAGTCTATTAATATTTTATAAACAAGTATCAAATTAAACAATTTTTCATCTTCATTGAAGCATAACATCTCATTAAATACCAAGTTATTCTCATTTGCACTTCTTTCATGGACCAGTTATAGATTTAAATTTAACTTTCATTGCATGTATATTAACTAAACATAATTTGTTTCTTCTATTAATTTTTTTTTAAAATGTATACAGGTAAAAGATTTCAAGTTCAGGAGTGGATATGCAACCAACAGAAATACTTTTGGCTTCTTCTTCTTCTTCTTGTAATATTATTTTTGATAAGGAATTTAGAGACCTTGTTTTTTGGTACATGTGCACTTGCTTTATATATGTTGAAGTTGGAAAATATGCTTGTAAATATTTTGATACATTTACAAATTTGCGTATTAATTAACTATGTAGACATTAGTTCTTTATCATGATATTATTCCCAAATTTACTCAATTTCTTTTGGAAGATGTAGCTATAAATATTGAAGTTATTGTTTTTTAATTTATAAATAATCATGCAGCGAAAATTATATATAACAGAACATATATGCAAAATTTATCATTTCAATAGGGGGATTTTCAATATTATTATCCACCTAAGATGACACTTTTTTGAGTGTCGAAATAGACAAATGATATTTTGGCCATTCCTTGGCGCTAGTGTAAGTGTTAACATAGGTAGATCAATAATGACGTTTTTTTAACGTGTTAATATAGATCAATCAACAATGACGCTTTCTAGAAGTGACATGGTTGTCTGCACCCATTCCTTGACAGAGGTGAAAAGGACGCTTTCGAGAAGCGTCATCATATACATTTATTGACGCCTAAAAAGTGTCATTATTACCCTTTTTTCTTGTAGTGGTAGTTGTATCAATTGTCTACTTGTTTTGACTCTACCTTCCCTTAAGCAACAATATCTTGAATGTAGTAGAATCAATTGTCTATAAGTGTTTTGTCCTAGAATGTGATTAATTGGATCCTTGCTATACAATAGAGTAGCAACACCATCAATGCTTAGATCTTGATAAACTTATTAGCTCAAGTCGTGACTCTAAGTGTTGAAAGTATATCATCAAATAAACAAATTCCCATACATCCCTTGAACAAGCAACACACTCCTACTCCATAGTATATAATGTAATGCAAGACTACTTATTACACTAGGACATAGTTAAACCATCTACTAAAAGCATATTATTAAAAAGTAAATCCTAAAATACCAAATATATTACCCCAAGTAAAAAAGATTAAGTTTATATATTAAAAATTCAAATGGAAAAGATCCATCAAAATCAATGACTTAATTATCCAAATGGTATCACTGCCATAAAAACCTTACTAAGGTAGACACATCATAACGAAAAAATGGAATCTATCTAAGTTATTAATTCTTTTTTTGCTTTAGGGTTTTGGGTGTTCCTTTCTCTCTCACTCACTAAAATTCAACGCAGCCTTCTAATCATCTCTTCCCAAAGATCAACACCATCATCAGATCTACTAAGAAAGAAGTCATTCCTCTCAAGATGTGAACATTGCCAAAAGGTAGACTATTCTCCCCGATCTTTTCTAAGGTACGGGGGTTTTCCTATAATTTTAAAAATATTTTGTAAGGTTTCTTTAAATTAAACCTATAATTGGCATCCTATTTCCTCTTTTAAAGTACAAAATTTAGTGCTTACAGGTTTGTTTTCTCCAATTCTTTATTTTTTTGTATAATTTTGATTTAGGCTTGTTTTATCAAATTATAAAGCTCAATGGCGTGAGTGAAGTCGGAAAAAGGTATAATCATAAATTTTGCTGGTTGGCTTGTAAATTTTCTTTTAAAAGCAATAATTGTATAATACTATATTACATTGTTTAGCGAAATGATAATTAGGACTTTGACCTTCACTTTGGTAGCAAACTAGTTTCCACCATTGATATAAATGTTTGATAATCGATAACACTTCTAAGAAAATTTAATATTCAAGAAAAGGAGTATTAGAGTAATTTTAGGTCTCCAATTTATTGCAAAAAGCTTATTATTGATGAACTCGCCAATAGATAAGGTGCTTACCTCAAACATAAGGCCATATAAATATGTGATGTGAAGCCTTGTTCTAGGGAGACTTGAACCTCTAGGAATATTGTATCTCAGTTTATATTCAAACTTTCAAGTTATAATCATTTTGTACACTTTTGAATGCTAGATTGTTGAAAATGGACTAATTTAAATACCTTAAATGTTTATATCGTTGACATATTGCATATATATCATCAATCTTGGAATATAGTCATTGGATTATTAACATATTTATCTAAAATTGACATAACCACCAAGGTCCAAGCCAAAGCCAATAGCCAAGAAACATTGACTGACTTGTTTTTTGCCTGTGCAGTGGGAGCGCCTAGAGTAGCTGCTACTGTTCATCTTGAGGGTGTCTAAGATCTGGGCATGTGCCTATCAACATTGGCCCTAGGCCTACAATTGGAACTCCTCCAGACATGGCCCTAAGGTAAGAAAGATTATATAAAGTTTCTTAATATACTGTTGGATCTCATCTGGTGATATTTCATAACTCTTTCAATATTGTTGTTTTCTTGGTTTTATTTCATTTGATTGCCTTATAATTTTTTCAGTTCTTGATATGTAACTTGATCAGGGGAAGTATTGAAGAAAAGTAAAGTTACAGAAATGTAATATGATTTATCTACGTATAGTAGTGATTAGTATCCTGGTGTCTTAATTAATTTGATTGTAAATTAGATTTCATTACCTTTGGTAAATTAAGTAGATTACATATAATTCGTTTTCAGTCTATGATCCATTCACAAACTATGAGATGGAGATCAGTATTTTGCAGAGTCTGCTTAATTTGAAATAGGAAAAGTTGGTACTCATTTACTGATATCAAAAGATGAAAACACACTTTTCCCGTCTAGTAATCATGGTTATTTCATACACTTTTCCTCTCTCTCTCTCTTTCTCTCTCTCTCTCTCCATATATACACGAAATCATGTCATATGCTGAATTTCTTTGTGCCAAAAACGCTCATGGGTTTCGAGATTATTTATTGAATCCTTCCAATAACTACATGAGCCTCATGGAGAAGGAGATGAGTATGGCAAACTGCCTCTGGACACCGAGAACAGTGGTGGTCACTTGTACATGATTCTTGAAGGAAATCTTATTAAGTGTACATGGCCATTTGGATCAACCATTGCCATGCATTCTGGATAGGGGGATTTTGATTGACAGCTTTGACTACAGTATTTGTTTATTTTTGTGCTGTAGAGGGCTGTACTCAAAGAGCAACCATACATTTACATTCTTTTAGGAAAAATAAATATCTATCATAATTGCAGTTGATTAACTTCAAATTTTTCAAAGCCAGCTGTTTGTAATGATCTAATGAAGAAGATGACTGATCCAATCTATCAGCAATTTTCTTTCTTCCCTTTTACACTTCTGCTGATCATTAGTTGTTTTTCTGGACATTTTTTCTACAGACCATGGTGAAAGACAACAGCTAGAAAAGCAAGCATTGTTCTGTCCACATAGACAAGGAAGGAATTGTCTACGCCAAGACCTAAAGATTGGGAGCAATCGTGGTATGAGAAACCTAAATATTTACTTGATTTTGAATAAACAACCAAGTTTTCCTGCTGCAACTGTTCGGTTGTATCATCTTTGTGGCTTGGTGATTGAACACTACATTTATGCCAACTGAAATTATATATGAACAATCTGTTTGCTAACTTCATGTTTTGAAGAATCAGACACAACTGGCAAGAATTTCATTACAGCATTTCTTGAAGAAGAAGATGATTGTCTGATTGCAAATAATTTCACTGCTTGCTCAGAAGCAATTACTATTCTTGGTCTTCATGACAAGTTGGAACGTTGCTCTTGATTTGACTTTGACTCTGTTGCTTGATCCTAGAATCTTGATCAAACAGGGCTCCTCCTAAGTAGAGATCTTAAATCGGAGGGTGTCATTCTTGTTGACAGCGAATATACTTGACCTTCTAAATTGGTTCCCAATTCTTGCAAATGAACTTATGTGTACAGTTAATGGCTTTATTGTAACCTCCTATCCTAAATGTCCAGAATGAGTCTTTGACATCAATCAAATTTTGTAATATTCTGAAAGTTCTAATATTGTGTTGCCAAGTGATTGTATGTTGTCTATCCTAAAGGAGCTGAATTATTGAATGAATTCAAGGCAATATGCACATATATACATGACCAAAGGAGTTGTACTACATATATTCAGAAGCTCCAAGTTCTTGTCCAAAATAGAGGTTCAAATCGTATCTAAAAGGCTAATAAAACCATAGTCTCCAACTCAACCTCACATTCAGAATTTGAAGCTATCTGCTCTCGATTGCTCTTCCGGCATATCTATATGTGCCAGTTATCCTCTACTACCGCATCAATGGCAGTAGCGAGGTTAAATGGGGAAATATGGGTGCTTGGAGACCTTGTTGTCAGAGACCTTAACTAACTTTCCATTAGTCAGAACATAAAATCATTAAATTCTTATACATGTAAAACTATAAGGCTGTATGGGGAATATTTGTATTTTGCATGACTATTTGCATAGATAGAAGAGGACATGTCTGTGTGCTGCCATGAGTCCGAGGACCCTTAGCTACTATAAGAGCATTAGAATTAAATCCTATAATCACTTAATCTTTTTAAATTTTATACTTCCATTATAATTGGAGGTACAAACCATAGAAGCCAACCAACCTATGGGTCTACCTACTTGCTCGGATCGGGGGTGGTGGATTTCGCTACAAAAGCTGCCTCCCAAGGATGCCGAATTTTGTTGAGAAGGGGCACTCGGATGTTGTATCTGCCGAATATTGTCTTCCGATCGAGAAGTCATCCTAACTCCATTTAAATCTATAGTGATCCGAGAGCCCACCCTAACCGATTCTAGAAGAACTAAAAAAAATTGGTCATTGGGACGAAGTTGTCAAGCTGCCAACACGGATCACGTGGCACGAATACCAAAGGCAACAACAAGACATGTATGAGGAACAAATCTCTAAGGAAAACCTCATCTTGTCACATCAATAGGAAGCGTCAAGGCTAGTCAGCCACACACTGCCTAACACAAACCTACCAAACTAATCGTGTACGTCACATAACCTCAAATGTTTAACTCTAGCCTATAAAGGAGGAAGAAGAACAAGGAAAAAAATGAGATCTTTTTCCTAGAGAGCCAAGACACCCACCAATAGAAGAGGTGAAACTAGAAGATTGGCTAACGACCCGGATAGTCTCTAGATCACACATCGGAAAAGGTTGTGCACCAACAATTGGCGTTGCCTATGAGAATGAAACAAAAGCCAACCATGGTGACTACATTGGCAACTAACCACATTGATAGTGAGCGTGTCGCCTCAACAACTTATGAGCAGCCATAGCAGACAACTGAACCACAGCTGACAGAGTATCGAAGGTAGCTAGACAAGCTGAGAAGAACTTTTGACCGACTTAGAAGGGAGAACTAGATCTTAGTGGCCAGAATCGATGCAACTACCTAGACACTATCAGTGGACGAAGAGGCGCTGGCGGGACTTCCAAAGAAGAACCTCCCAATCTTACCAAATGGCCTTATCCATCCAAAAGCAAAGATCCCCAAATGGGGAGGCAATATCATCAACTATTGTATTTTCAAATCAAATATGTTACACATCACACGACCAAAAAAAAAACCTTAGGTTTGAAGAAGCACTAAACCCAAAAAGCCTAAGGTGTCCAAGTAGCACCCGACTAGGCCTAAAGCCCAACAAAGCCTAAGGTGCCCAAGTAACACCTGGCCAGGCCTAGAGCCCAACAAAGCCTAATGTCATAGACTTAGTCTTTTCCTAAACTCGTGAGGCACTTAGACAAGTCAAGACACTTGATTTTGCTAAGTCAGCCTTACTCTCGATGCTTAGCTTGCTAGGCTAAGATGCTCATGACTTGGAAGCTTTAGAAGGTGTAGTAGGACACTCTTAAATAATGGAAGCTTTTATTGCTCAAAAGAAGCTTTACAAGTGCTTTGGGAACTCACTTGCTTAGTTATGAAGTGATTTGGGTGGTGCCTTAGCCAAATGAAGGCCTCACCTATTTATAGGTGCCAATGGAACTCTCTGGAACCTTAGAGGGTTCCTTACAAATCAAGAATATTCTAAAACACCCTACATAATTCTATATACAATAATATACAAGTGATATCTAGAATTCTCTAGAAAGCCTTGGACTCCTCTCATGCCTTCCACTATAGTGTAGAGATGTGTGGACATCTCTAGGCATCTTTAGAACCTTCCACACTCTTCCCACCAATGGCTTAATGTAAATGGTTCCAAGAGTCTCCAAAAGCTTCATGCCCTCTATATAACCTCTATAGGAGGGTCATTTGAAGCATCTTGTGACACTAAGGTACCTAAGTAGCACTCGATTAGGGCCAGAGCATAAAAAAGCCTAAGGCACCCAGTAGCTCCTAGCCAGGCCCAAAGCCTAAGGTACCTAAGTGGCACCAGTTAGGCCTAACACTCAACAAAGCCTAAAGTGTAAAATAGCACCCGACCAAGGCTAAAGCCTAACAAAGCCTAGGGTACCCAAGTAGCTCTCAGCCAAGCTTAGAGCCCAACAAAGCCTAAGGTGCCCAAATAGCACCTGGCCAAGCCTAAAGCCCAACAAAACCTAAAGTGCCTAAGTAGCACTTGGCCAGGTCCAAATCCCAACAAAGCCTAAGGTGCCTAGTAGCACCCAACCAAGCTTAGAGCCCAATAAAGCCTAGGGTGCCCAAAAAAGCCTAAGGTGCCTAAGTAGCACCCGACCAGGCTTAAAGCCCAATAAAGCCTAAGGTGTCCAAGTGGCACCTGGCTAAGCTTAGAGCCAACAAAGCCTAAGGTGCCCAAGTAGCACCCAACTAAGCTTAACACCCAACAAAGCCTAAGGTGCCCAAGTAGTACTCGACCAAGCTTAAAGCCTAATAAAGCCTAAGGTGTCGAAGTGATACCCAATTAGGCCTAGTGCCCAACAAAACCTAGGGTGCCCAAGTAGTACCCAACTAGGTAGAACGCCCAATAAAGTCTTTGGTGCCAAAAAAGCACTCAACTAAAAAGCCTTAGGAGCCAAACAACACCCAACCATAGCCTTAGGTTCTAAGAAGCACCCGGCCAAATCGTCAGGTGCCAAGAAAGCACCCAGCCAAAAGCCTTAGCTGCTAAAGAAGCACCCAACTCGCCTCAATTGATCATTTTCAGCAATGTGGTAATGAAGCTTGCCCTCTCGCCTACTGAAATACTTGATGCCACACTTCATTTGCACAATAGAAAAAAGACAAAGAAAGATGGAGGGAAAATGTAAGAGTACGAAAAAAAACTCAACTTACCCTTAAACACGCCAAGAAAAAGCAAAACAATACTTACAAGCATACTCAAGTCCTACGAAGAAAACTATGGCATGGCAAAAAGCATGTCTAGGAGCTAAAACCAAGGGGCAAGGCAACACTACTCTACCTCTATGCATGTGCGCTTGGAAAATACAACCCAAAACACAACCCCACCACCTACGGAGTTCCAGCCTATGAAAAATCAAGGGTGAAATACCCATATAGGCAAAATGCTCATTAAAGCCAGGTGCCCATCAAGGCGAAACACCCATCTAGATGAGATGTCCATCAAGGCCAAGTGCCCAACAAGGCGACATGCCCTTCTAGGCGAAATACCCATCAAGGCCAAGTGCCTATCTAGGCAAAATGTCCATCAAGGCCAAGCGCCCAACCAAGGCCGAGTGTCTATCTAGGCAAAATGTTCATCAAAGTTAAGTGCCCATCTTAGAAAAGTGTCCAAACAAAGCAAAATTCCCAAAGAAAAATAAAAAAATGGTTGTGCACATTGTGCCGCCTTATGAAAATCCCCTAGCGTTGTTGCTCTTCAAGGTGATGCATGTATGACCTACCATCTTCCTAGGATCGCAACACGAAGGTTTCAAGCCCAAGTACCTCCCGACACATGTCGTCCCAAACCTACTTGGTTGCAAAATGGGGCGTTAAAGGTATAAAAGTCAACTAACCTATGGGTCTACCTACTTGTTCATGTTGGGGATGACGAATTTTGCTACAAAAGTTGTCTCTTGAGGGTGCCGAATTTTGCCAAAAAGGGGTACCCAGATGTTGTATCGATCAAATATTGTCTCCCAATTGAGAAGTCATCCCGACTCCATTTAAATGTACAATGATCTGAGAGCCTACCTCAATCAATCTTAGAAAAACTAAAAAATTGGTCACCAAGAAGAAGTTGTAGGGCTACCAACACAAATCACGTAGCACAAATACTGAAGGCAACAACAACATGTGTATGAGGAACAAATCTCAAAGGAAAACCTCATCTTCTCACATCAACAAGAAGTGTCAAGGCTAGTTGTCCACATGCCACCTGACACAAACCTGCCCAACTAATCGTGTATGCCACGCAACCTCCAACATCTAACTCAAGCCTATAAAAGAGGAAGAAGAACAGGGAAAAAATGAGATCATTTTCCTATAAAGCTAAGACACCCACCAACAAAGAAGGTGACACTAGAAGATTGGCTAGTGACCCAGATAGTCACTGGATCATCACATCCGGAAAGGTTGTGCACTAACAATAATAATAGTAAAGTTAATTCAAAAGTTAATTTTAGGCAAATTTTGACACAGTTTCAAATAGATATTTGCTAGGGGTTTTATTATTGCCATGTTTTTAAGATTTTAATCCTTTTTTTTTAATTTCTTGTAATAAAGACTTTTATATAAGAATTGGAAGCTACACTTGGTCAAAACATGCTATGTTTTACACTACCTCTTGAATTTGGCTACTTTTTTTTTTTTTTTTTTTTTTTAATGTAATATGTTTGATTGTAGTGTATAACTTGAATAGTTATAATATTGTGGAAATTTGTCTTACACTTCTTAAAGATGATGATGATGATGATGATGCTTGGGTTATGCCTATCACTTCATAAAGATGTTAGGAGATAAATAATGATGGTGATGATAATGCTTGGCCACCAATATATCTATCACTTGGTAAAGATACTAGGAGATAAATAAGCAAATATGAGGTATGTATTTGGGCTTTTAACATCTTACAACTTTAAAGCATAATTAGCATTTTCTAAAAATAAAAAAGTTTTAACTAATGTTTTCAAAATCGGACCGAACATTGAACAAAAAAAGTTACCGGTTCACAGTTCACTGTTCGAACCGGTGGTCGAACTGCAGTCGAATCGGTGACATCATAAATATATAATTTATATTTTAATAAAATTAAAATTAATTATAATAAATTAAAATATATATTATAAAATTTTTTAATAATATTTTATTTTTTATGTTCAATATGTCAAATTAAATGATAAATATAAATATAAATGTATTAATATATTAAATTTTATTAAATAGAATATGTATAATATTTAAATATGAAAAGAAAATTATAATATTTAATTTAATTATATATTTGTGTATTTTGTTATTTTAAAATTTTAAAAATTATTATATTGATTAATTTATATTATTTTCATGTTTATAATTAATAATTATTATAAAAATAATAGTAGATATAAATATTTATATTCGTTTAAATGTTTTATATGATAGAAATTAAAAAACAGATATATAGATATTTATCAAATTACTAATCAAATAGCTTTGTAGCATAGTGGTGTGATATTCATTTTGTTAAAAATAAATCCTAGGTTCAATTCCCCCCATGCAAAGCTCCTTTGATTATTATCAAAACTCATCCCACATCGGCAATCTATAAACCACTTATATGGTATTTGTACCTATAGAGAAACAGTAAATGGGATGGGAATGAATGAATTTGGGCAAGCCCATTTAGGTTTTGACCTTGACCAGTCCATGAAGAATCGTCGACACCTTAACATTGGGAACAAGCAAACAGGTTAGGAATTAATGGATTTGGGCAAGCCCATTTAGGTTTTGACCTTGACCGGTCCATGAAGAATGGTCCGACAGTCTGACCGTGAGTTGTCTCTAGTCCATTTCCCTAGATCAGACTGAAAAGGGCATCGATCGGACATCGGTCGACCATCCAACCGATTGGAGCGGCCAGTTTTTAAAACAATGTTCTAACAACATAAATGAACCATTTTATTGTTTCTTTATATTATTTAAATTTAAATATTTTAATAATTTCATGTTATTGTTACTTATATCTTTTACAAAGTTTTTTGTTTTGAATGCTACATGATTCAAAAATTATTTATAAAAAAGTGATATTGAACAAATTTTAATGAGTTAATTTCATCCGCTTTTTTAAGATTTAGGTTAAATACATGTGATGATTAATAATTTGAAATTTCATCACACCCATTTTTTATCATCTTTTTTTGGCTTACCTGCCATTTGAATATATATATATATATATTCAACAAAATATTTTCCCCCAACAAAAGATATATTTTCATTAGAGAAAGAGAGAGAGAAAAAAATAAGTTGAAAGTGAACACAGCTCAATTTCAAAAGATAGCGTGAAAGAGAAAATATATCTCTTAAAGTCCCAATAAACTGCCGCACGCCCATCAACTCAACTCAAAGTCCTTTTCCTTCAGATTGCTCAAAGTTGCTAACCGACTTTATTTCGCTTTAGAAGAAACTTTATATTTAATAAAGGTCTTCCGATCCGCTCTCTTTTCAGAGGAAAATAACTCTGAACTCTCTTTTTTTGATAAAAGGCCTTTCTCTCAATAGGCTTGTAGGTATAGAAAGACAAAATATCAGAAAATGAAAATTGCGAACATACAAATCATATTCAGTTGGTCTCGATGCAAAAACTTCTTTATTATTTGTAAAGATTATAATTTTAAAGTGCTTAAAATTTAATGCCTCAATTATATCGAAAGGACTATCTTATTCTACTATTTTTCTTATAATTATATATAAGTGTTTTCAAATTTCTTATACCAAAGTTTTAATACTACAAACCCCAAATACTACATGTGTGTGATTTCCCATGATGGTGTTGTATTACTTCCACTTTTACGGTTTCAATAAGTTGTTGGACACATTTTTCTTTTCTTTTATTTATTCATTTACATTCCCAATGGAGCTGTTTAAATCCATTCCCAGCTCAGTGAAGAAGCAAGTATATCTCCTTGGAAAATAAATGATTCTTTACTCGCACAAAACGTCCTTTATATGTCCTCACTCTCTCCTCTCATAAGCATCTCAATCATCTCTCTTGCATTCTTTCTTGTAAAAAGTCCAAAACATATGTTGAGGTGAGTTGGTTACTTTCATGGTTAGCTTTAATCTTTAATGATTAAGTTTATTCTTTTACCGTTGGTTGAGATTGAGATTACAACATTGGATGAGAAAAAGGCCCTCTTGAGCTCTTTGGAAGCTCTCTTGAAGAACAATCATTTGTTAAAGCTCTTTTGAAGAAGAAACTTCACCTAACATTGAAAGTTATTTGATATAGTATGACACCTAGGGGTGAATAGGTGTTTAACTCTTTTAATCCTAAAATTAAATATATTTAATTATTAAACTATCTCAATTCTAAATTAGAGAAGCCTAAAAAACAATCAAACATAAGACTGAAAAAGAGTTTTTAGGTAGAAAACCTTCTCACAATGTGTAGAGATAAAAAAAAAAAAAAAAAACCAATGAGTTAGGTTAGAGACTTTAAATCTATATTACATTATATGAGAATGTAATAAGTAGATTTACTTGAGAAACATTACCCTAAAACTTACTCTTCAATGCTTACATTGCATTCTACATACACAATGTAGCATCCCGTGTGCTTCCAATGAATCTGACCTCAAGATGCAAATCTCTTTACAACTTAGTAGGAGTAAATCAAATTTTCCTTTGAGAGTTTTAGGAATAAGAAGGCTAATAAAGTTTTTTTTAATATTTGCATCAAACAAAAAACCTAATTACACAAGATATTTATATAATACAAATATCTAGTAGACTCAACTTAAGATTTTCAAAATAAATTTAAATATAATTGTAACATAAATATAACTACAATTATATGATTAATCTAATTATAATTGTAAAATTAATTCAATTACAAAAATTGGAATTTTTCCATTAGGACTCGAGTGTCATTAATTTATTTATTTTTTAATAACATTTTTGGTCGATCTTAAAAAACTCTTCGGTTCACTACAAGTCTTATATAGATCCTATTAGTGTTTTCCTAACCTTTATTTACTTGTGTCATTTTGGTTAATCATGAAACAATCGTAAACCTTCAATAGAAAGTAAGACATACAACTTAAAAAAATCATATGTCAAAATAATATAACAAAATTATTAACTTAAACCAGCATAACTTAATAGGATTTTTCATAAGAGTACGGTAGTTTTAGAAAATAATTCCTAAACTACCGTAGTGGGAAAAATAATTTCAAATTTACTGTAATTTTTGCTAGGTAGGAAAGATAGAATTTTTTATTTTTATTTTTAAATTGTCTCTTCAAAAAGACAATTTATGACACCAAGACACGATTTCTAAAATATGAGAAATTGTCTCTTGAAGATAAGATTTTGGCAGAAAAAAAATCAAAAAATCAAAAAATCAAAAAATTGAGAAGTGAGAAATCATCTCTTGAAGAGATGATTGTCACAAAAAAAAAAACTTTAAAAATCCATTTTTCTATTTCCTATTATACTTATATAATAATACAATTATTATAAATATATATTATAAAATTAATTAATTTTATTTACTAAATTTAATATATAAATAATATACTAAATTTAATATAAGATAAATAATATTCATCTATAATTTTTTTCTTTCACTTCGGAATTAAGAAAAAAAAACAACTATTATCAATTTTATGTGAAAAATGAGTTAAAAAAAACAAATTTTTTATTAATTTATTTTTTAAAAAAAAGTGAGAAATTGTCTCTTCAATAGACAACTTTCACAAAAAAAATATAAAAAAATTATTTTTCCATTCCCTACTATACTTATACAATAATACAATTATTATAAATATATATTATAAAATTAATTAAATTTATTTACAAATTTAATATATAAATAATAAATTAAATTTAATATAAGATAAATAATATTTAACTACTATTTAAAAAAATTTATTATTAACTTATTTTTAAAAAAAACTAAAAGTAAGAAATCGTCTCTTGAAGAGACAATTTTTACAAACAAAAAAAAATCCATTTTTCCATTCTCTATTATACTTATACAATAATACAATTGTTATAAATATATATTATAAAATTAATCAATTTAATTTACTAAATTTAATATAAGATAAATAATATTTGTCTTTTTTTCTTTCATTTTGGAATTTAAAAAAAAAATATTTTCAATTTATGTGAAAAATGAGTTTAAAAAACAAATTTGTTATAATTTATCAAATAATTATTTACAAAATTGATAATTTTGTTTTGTTTTAATTTTTAAATTAATTTTAAATATATTTTAAAATTAAAAATATTAATCTTTAAGTTAAAATTTCACTTTAAAATGAATAAAATATAAAAAAAAAATTAATTGTTCTTAATCTTCAATTTTTCCTTTAAATTAATTAAATTAATTATAGCTAATAAAATTATTTTAGTTTGACATTGTTTTTTTATTTATAAGATAAATAATATTTATCTATTATTTTTGTTTATGTGAAAAATGATTTTATAAAAAACAAATTTGTTATTAATTTATTAAATAATTATTTACAAAATAAATTATTTTATTTTATTTTATTTTTTAAATTAATTTTATTATATAAATTTTAAAATTTAAAATGTTAACCTTTAATTTATATATATATATATATATATATATATATATATATATATATATATATATATATATATATATATATAGATATATATAGATAATATGTACATTTATTCAATAAAAGCATAGTTGATCAGCTGGTCTTAGTGGGTGATTGTAAGCGTGGTTCTATTCATTTTCCCTTGGATTTTCCTTGCCTTTTAAAAATTTCAATTCTTGGAATTCCACATCGATCCATGACACCAAAAAGGTGTATTTAACCTTGTTCATGTGAACCATCAACAAAGAAATAATAAAAAAATATATATCAAACAATAACTTGTATTAATATTTTTAATCCTAAGTAATCCACAACCTGTATTAATACGTTCAATCCCTAAACAATCAAACGTATTCAAATATTTTTGAAATAATATTATTTGCAAATAATAATAATAATAATAATAATAATAATTTAATGCTAACAACCATTACTAAATTCATTTTTATTTTATTTTATTAATATTTAAACATTTTACAAGTCAACTTTCTTTTCTTTTTTCAAAATAATAATACACGGTTACTATTTTTATTGTTATATTATATACATTCAAATAAATTAAATAACAATTTAGTTTTATTTCTATTTTTATTTTGAACTCTCAATATGTTACAAGATTTTTTTTTTCAACAATTTAAGACCAATACTAATTTTTTAAAAATATATAAGATAAATTCATAATTTCAAATAATGTTCTATTTATATTTCTTAGATTTTAATATTTTTAAATAATGTTATATGCAAAAAAAATAATTTAATACTAACAACCATTACTAAATTCATATTTTTATTTTATTGTATATTCTAACATTTTACAACTATATCTTTATTTTACTTTTAAAATGGGTATTTAAATGTATATAATGTAACATTTTAAATTTAAATTTTCATATTATATACATTTAAATATATGGTTATTATTTAACATTTTAAATGTATATTTATATATTATATACATTTAATACGCACAGTTACTATTTTATAATATACACAATTACTTTTTTATTTTATATTATATACATTTAAATATTCATTTAAATATATCAAATAACATTTTAGTTTTATTTCTACTTTTATTTATATTTTTATTTTTACATCTCAATGTTTTACAACAATTTTTTCAATGATTTAAGGCTAACATTAATTTTAAAAAATATATAGGATAAATTCATAATTTCAGATATTCTTATTTTACTAATATTTTATTTAATTTTTAATTTTAATATTTTATAAAACATATTATTTGATTGATAAACATAATCAATAATCCTATTATTCCATATTAATTAAATAAACTAATACCACTTTTATTTTTTGAATTATATAATGTAATTTACAACAAATAATATTCTAAAAAAATTAGCATAAATCCAATAAATTAATATATTTATAACAATAAATATCTATCATGCATTACAAAATAAATATGAAACAAGGGCAAAAATAATATAACTTTTTTTTTTTGAATGATGTAATCTATTTAAAATAATAATTTCCAATAAATATTATTCAAACAAATATTACATAATCCAAATAAATTTTAAAACTTATATAATAATGAAAGCCATGTATTACAAAATAACTTAAAATAAAAATAAAGCAAAAATATTACCTTTCAAGATAAATAGCGTGAGTGTCCAAAGAAAAAAGAGGAGATATACGGAGAAGTTCCAAAAAGAGAAATGGGAGACTTGTATAAAAGCAATGGAAAGTGAAAAACTTGGGTTTAAATGGGGAAGAAGGAGAAAATGAGGATGAATAAGTTTGAAACCGATTTATATTGTAAGTGAAGTTGTGAAGAGGTAGGATGGGTATAGTGTGTAGGATATGGGGTGTATGTTTATATATATATATATATACACACACGTTTGAATGTTTCAGAAGAAATGACAATACTTGAAACGATCAAATTTGTGGAGTGTTTAAACATTTCAGAAGAAATGACAACACCTCAAACTATCGTCAAATTGGTTGAGTGTTGTAATGGAATTGTAGTGTAATAATGTATGAAGTGATGGAGTGTACTAGGTAAGATTCTCCCATGGGCTATAGGTGTAGTGCATTGTTGGATTAGGGGAAATCATGTGTGTAGTGGAGGCCTTATGATAAGTAAAATTCTCCTAAAAATATATGAAATTATTCCTTTTTTATAGTAAAATTTTAACTTAAAGATTAATATTTTAAATTTTAAAATTTATATAATAAAATTAATTTTAAAATTAAAAAAAAACAAAATTAATTATTTTGTTAATAACTATTTAATAAATTAATAACAATTTTTTTTTTTAAACTCATTTTTCACATAAATTGATAATATTTTTTTCCAAAGTGAAAGAAAAAAAAAAGATAAATATTATTTATCTTATATTAAATTTAGTACATTAATTAATTAATTTTGTAATATATATTTATAATAATTTTATTATTGTATAAGTATGACAGAGAATGGAAAAATTGATTTTTGAATTTATATTTTTATTTTTATTCTTTTTTTTTTTTAGTGAAAACCGTTTCTTCAAGAGACAATTTCTCAATTTTTGATTTTTTTAATAAATTAATAATAATTTTTTTAAAGAAAAAAATATTAAATTTAGTAAATAAAATTAATGAATTTTATAATATATATTTATAATAATTGTATTATTGTACTAGTAGGGAAGGGAAAAATGGAATTTTGAAGTCTTTTTTTCTTTTTTTTATGATTTTTTTTTTTTGTGAAAATCGTCGTACGATTTCTTGCTTTTTGTTTTTGTTTTTAATAAATTAAAGACAAATTTGTTTTTTTAAACTTATTTTTCACATAAAATTGATAATAGTTCAAAGTGAAAGAAAAAAAATAATAGATAAATATTATTTATCTTATATTAAATTTAGTATATTATTATTTATATATTAAATTTAGTAAATAAAATTAATTAATTTTATAATATATATTTATAATAATTGTATTATTATATAAGTATAGTAGGGAATGGAAAAATGAATTTTAGAAGTTTTTTTTTTATTTTCTTTTTATGTGAAAAATCGTCTTTTCAAGAGATGATTTCTTACTTTTTTTTTTTTTCTTTTGAAAATCGTCTTTTTTTTTTTTTTTTCTTTTTTCCAAAGTTGTATCTTCAAGAGACAATTTCTCATATTTTAGAAAGATGATTTAATTTTTTTTTTAAATGTTATAAATAGTATTTTGAAGAGACGATTTAAAAAAAAAAAAAAAATCATCTTTCCTACCTGGCAAAAATTACGGTAGATTTGGAATTATTTTTCCTACTATGGTAGTTTGAGAATTATTTTCTAAAACTATAGTACTCTTATAAAAAATCCTACTTAATGTACTGACTCTTCATATATCCTTAGTTTTACCATCTTTTGATATTGTGTTTTTTGGTACCTACCTTTGAGGACTATCCTTTAAATTACTTCAAGACCATCAACAGATAAGTCTTTTTTCTTTTTCAATTAAAAAAACTTGTTTTTGAGAAAAAAAAAACAATGAGTCATATGAGTTGGATTCAATTGTTACGTGACTAGAATACAATTTTGTAAATATATCTTATAGTATATTTTTCTTCTTCGTTTTATTTTTTCTTTAACTTATTTATGATCTATGGAGAATAGAGACAAGATTTTGATAAACCTTGTGAGTATCTAGCTACTTCCAGTTTAAAATACAATAGGATAATTTTGAATTCTTGTTTAATTGTTCAACTTACACAATGGATTCTTAATATGTTTCAAAAAATTATATTTTTCAGTAAATTAATATTTTTTATTTGTTGTTTTAACTAATTTATAAGCACTACACAAAATAAAAATAAAAATTGTTCTCTTTATCATTCTTTTTTTCTCTTTTTCAAAATTAGGTTGCTTATATGTTTAAAAAGGTATTTGTCCTATGATAATAATTTTATAATTCTACATTCCCTTTAATATGCAAAATGTTGTATCACTTAAAAAGTTGATAATGCATTTCTAATATGTTAATAGTGAGATATTAGAGTTTGATTGCTTATGAGATGAAAAATTAGAAAATTACTGTAAACATTTAGGGTTTGTTTAGCCATATTTTCTTAATTTTTTTAAAAAAATTATTTTTAAGTTGAAGAATAAAAAACAAGTTTAAAAAAACATAACCCAAATGAATCCATATTTTTCTTTTATTTGTAAAAACTAGTGAAAACAATTCATATTTATTCTCTAAAAATTATTCTCTATTTCACTTTGTTTTTAAAAATTGTTTTTAGAGAATGACAAGCCAACAATGTTAGAAATTTTCAAAAACAATTTTCTATTTTTAAAAACAAAAAATTGTTTTTAAATCACACGACCAAATTGGTTTTTAGATTCTTAACTTTGGAATTTTTTTTAAGTATTAAACAATTATATTCTTTTTTATTTATAAGAACCCTAAATTTCTTACTTTTCTAAAATAATTTTTCCATTTTTTGTAATATAGGTTGTTTCTTGTGGATAAAAAATCTTAATGGCATGAGCAAAATTAGAAAAGAGGTATGCAATTATTTAAATTTTAGACATTGTAATAGAATTCAATCATGTTACACTTAAATGCATAACCCTATGTTAACATTTTCCTACTTGTGCTAATAAAGTGATCCTTTAGGTGTGACCCTTCCTTAGTATACCTCTTTCATCCTTGTATTATTGATTTTTGAGGTAGTTATAATATGACTTGTTCATAACCTATTTTCTTATCGATTACATATTGATTACCATGTTACTTTCATTTGAATATAACCAATATAAGGTAGTAATCCTCTAAATTATAATATATATTTCTCAAATCATATTCATGCATGGTTCCCTCTTATTATGTTTCTTCAAATGACATGGAAATATTGATTACCATATTACTTCCATTTGAATATGACCAATAGACCATAATAATCCTCTAAATTATAATATATATTTCTCCAATCATATTCATGGTTCCCTTTTAGTATATTTCTTCATATGACATAGAAATGTTATCCTACTCTACTCAAATGTTTATGTTAACATTGATACATTGAGCTTTGATACATCATTCAAGGGAGTTTCTATTCGAGTTTTTCCAACTCTTATAGCATGAACCTTCAATATGCAAGCACTAAAAAAAACGTCTAGACTTTCGTATTTCTAATGTTGATATCAAAACAACAAAAGAGATAATTACAAAAATAAAAAAATAAAAAAAATAAAAATAAAGGAGCAACAAGAGCTATGTTGTCATTCAATAGTATTTAGGTACCATTTTTTACTGTAGTATCCTTCTCTCAAAGCATAGGATTCTCAATCTCATTTTATTGCACACCTTATGCATTAAAAAGGAACATCTTAATGAGCTTGCCTTGTTTGTAGTTCACATTGTCTATCACATTCCCTTAAGGTCATGAGCAATCCACTAAGCAGCATGGAAGTAACTATGTTATGGAATTGAGAATTGGTGACTAACAATATAAGTTTGAGGGAGAGTAATAATTACTAGCTAAATCTATTTACTTATTCTTCATATTTAGTGGATTTAACTTGACAATCTATGAACCCTATGACTTTTATATATGTAAGGTCTCTAGGATGCTTTATTGGTGGTTTTTTCACATAAATTATATATTTCTTTATATGATTAAATGCTATTTTTTAAATTGATTAATTATATCCTAATTAAAGTGATGGTACATTAATCTATTTAGATTAGGCTGACAATTTGGTTCCATTAACTTCCACTTCTTTTGAAGATGCAAGATTGTTGTAGAATCAACTCGAAAATATGCTGATAAATATTGGGAGTTACAAAAAGGATAATGATGATTTAAGAATACATGAAGTAGACAATATGAAAATTGAAAAAGTAGGTGTTTATTTTAATCAAAAAATAAAATTTTGAAGTTGAGCTTCAAGCATACCCTAGAGTCTTAAAAAGATGGTCAAGTGGTACTCAAGTGTTGAGAGCACCTCAACTGCCTTTAAGAGATGCTTCAACATCTGAGCTCAAATCTACATAGTTTTGATAATTTACAAAGTTTTAATTCTCATTAATACTAAATCATAAATTATGTCATACTATGCCAAAGTTTAAATGATCATTTTTTAGTTCATTTTCTCAATCAACCAACATATATAACAAATCAATGGAACTTTCATAGACACAACATAGACTAATGAAATTATAAGATAGAAATAAAGAGATAATAACAAGATTTAATATACAAAACCTTTGAAGAGGTAAACTATCACAGGCATATAGATAATAAAAAAGAACAAACACTATGAAAAAAAATAGCTGAATACAAGGATTTACTTAACTCAAACCTTCAATCCTCTTTGGAATTGTTTGCCTAGTACCTGCAAAATTAAGTTACCCACTTTCTTCTTTTAGAGCATACTTAAAGTTCACACCAAGCTTTCGACCTTTCTTGAACCTACATAAGAAGAAATTTAGATTTTATCCTAAAGATGGCAAATGCAAGAGTGTGAATGAAACCTATATTGAATCAACTCATTTTGAAAGATTTTTAACTTAAAACAAAAAAAAATTTCAAACCAAACATCCCAAAATAGATAAAGAATTTGAAGCTCAAGAAAGCCACCTAGCTCTTACAATTGTTAAAGCCTCTTCTAAAAAAAGGGCTTAAATACTAAGGTTTTAATCTCCATCTAATAACTCGGATTTGTTTGGAAAAAATGAAGATTTTATAGATTTGATCAAATTCTAATTGATAAGACGAGATTGTAAAATTCATGTTACAACATAAATTGTTACCTTTTAGCATGATCAATCAGTAATTGATCCAAATAATTTAAATACAAAATTTGATATCCTTAAACTTCAACTCCAATTTTTGGCAAAAGAATAAAAGTTTAAATATCGGTTGATCAATGTTTAATATCATCAATCGCCTCAAGAACACCAACTATCTCCTCTAACAATCTTTAATTACGAGCAATTTAGGAATGACAAGAGTTTGAAGGAGGATTTGAAGTAACTGAGTTAGGCAAATACAATGAAAATTTCAACCTAGAATTGCCAATATACAAAGACACTAAATCTCCTCCAAATAGTTTTACGATATAAGATGTTTAAACATTCACAATTATATAACTCAATAAAATAAAAGAAAAATTGAAGTTTTTGAACTAATAATAAAAGATTATCTATTCAACCTCCCTCTAGATGGTTCTATTGTATAAAACCACAAACTTTCAAATCCCTCCTTGTGCATGATGTTGAAAGCAATTTGGATTTATTGATATTAAATTAATTAGTCCTATTTCATGGGGAGGATTATAGTATTTTGTTATGAAGTTCATGAAGATGGGGTGGGGGTTTGGGCTTGTTGTTGTAAGTATTTGAGAATTTACATAAATAAGATTTATTTTCAATCAATTTCATTCAACAAGGATTCTTGAACTACCTGTAATTTTCATATGTAGGACAAGATGAAAAAATATTAGTTGAATCTACTATATAGCCTTACATTATTATTATTTAAAAAAAAAAAAGCATCCAAGAAAAATTGGCAACAACATTAGTTTGCTTAAGATGACAATACACATTCAAACTCATGCTATAACACAATAGGGATGTAAGAAGGAATATTTGTATTTTGCATGTCAATTTCCATAGATACAAGGGGATATGTTTGTGTTCTGCCATGAGTCCGATGACCCTTGGCTATGTATAAGAGTATTAGAATTAAATCCAATAATCATAGAGAATCTTTTTAAAATTTATACTTCCATTATAATAGTAAAGTTAATTCAAAAGGCAACTTGAGGCAAATTTTGACAAGGTTTCAAATAGATATTTACTTGGGGTTTTATCATTCCCATGTTTTTAAATTTTTAATCCTTTTCTCACTTTAATTTCTTGTAATATATAGACTTTTGTATAAGAATTGGAAGCAACACTGTCAAAATTAACATACTATGATTTACACTACCTCTTGAATTTGACTAATGATTTTTTATTTTATTTTTTGTAATATGTTTGATTGTAGTGTATAACTTGAATAGTTATAGTATTTTAAGGGAGGTAATGGGTGGAATTTTAAGCTCATTTTTATTTAATTTAAATCTTAAGAAAAATGAATTTATTTTACCCAAATTTTGATTTATTTAGAATAGTGTAAAACCATGAACATGTAATAAAATCCTTGAAGTATAATTTTTATAACAAAAAAAATAAATTAATAATTGATTAATTATTAATTAAAAACTATAGTTAATAAATCATTTTTGACAAACAAGTTTTAAATCTTTCCTCGTAAATAGTAGTGATCATAGGGAAACATTGTTGGAAATCATGGTGAACATGTTTGCATGCTATTCATTGTGATGGATTATTTTGTAGATTTATAATGAAATTTTGTTGTGACAATATGTAGGCTTACTCTAAATGTTTTGTCAAGTGCTTGTTTTAATGCATGGGCAGCAAAATATCTTCCATTAGAGCATTTCCAATCCAAAATGTTAAAATATTAATGTTAATTAAAATATTTTAGTATAGTAGCTTAATATATATTATGCTATTATTATTTGAACTCATAAAATAAAATTAATACATAAAATAAGATTGAATTGGTTTTACATATGAAATAACATTTGAGGATAGTTTTGGAAATGAGCTCAACGTTAAAAAATGGTTTTTTATAAAAAGGAATTGGATAAAATTTTAAAAATGTCTAAAATATTTTAAAGAATCAATTATAATATATATGTATATATTTATATTCATTAAAAAAAAAAAAGAGTTTTGACGTATTTATATAAAAATATTTGTAAAATAGAAATTCTTTTAAAATAATTTAAATTTTATATACTCATTAATTAAAAATAGTATTTAGTATAATAAAAAATAATACTTATATAATTAAAAAACTGTTATTAAACAGTAAAAGTAGTAATTTTAACTAAAAAAATGTAAAATATTAATTAATTTTAAATAATTATATTTTATAAATTTAAATTTTTGTTTGTTAGGATGGTCTGCTACAAAAGAAAAGTTGCAAGTGGAGACAGCTCAAAGGGCAGCGTGATAGAGAGAATATCTCTGTTAAAGTCCCAATAAACTGGTCCGCTCCCCCATCAACTCAACTCAGAGTCCTCTCCATTCAGACTTTTCAGAGATGTTGACCGACTTCGTCTCTTTTCAAAGAAACCCTACATTCAATAAGGGTCTTCTGTATCCACTCTCGGTTCAGAAATATCTCTGAACTCTCTTTTCTCGAGAAAAGGTCTTTCAATGAATTAGGCTTGTAGGAATTAATTTTGATCTTCTCAGGATTGGTGGTAGAATTAATAATAAAATTAATATGAAAAAAAAAGAAAAGAAAAAGAAAATTAATTAGAACATACAGATCATATTGAGTTGATCTTCATGCAAACATTTCTTTATAAAGATCATATTGAAAGGACTTTCTTATTCGACTAATTTTTTTTTAATTATATATTTAAAATTTTTCAAATTCCTTACCTGAAAGTTCCAATACCACAAACCCCGATACTACAAATGTGTCATTTCCCATAATGGTAGAGGTTGTATTACGTCCACTTTACAAATGTGTCCTCTCTCTCTCCTCTCAGAAGCATCTCTCTTTCATTCTTTCTTGGAAAAAAATCCGAAGCATATACAGAGGTAGAGTCGGATTCTTTTAGGGTTAACTTTAATGTTTGAGAGGGGATCAAAACATTGGATGCAGAGAAAGGTCGTTTAGTGTGAATTTATATTCTTAGCTTTACAATCACATCTTAAAGCTTTTTTGAAGAACGAGCTTCCAACAACATCAATGGAGGTATATGTATTCTTAGCTTTACAATCTTTTGATTTTGTGGTTTAATGTGAATTTATGATACATCGAGGGCTATTCTTTGAGTTACTTCAAGACAATCAACAGTTTAGGTATGTTTTTTTTTTCTTTCATAAAAAAAAAAACATTTTTTGAGAAAAAACAGTGAGTTACATGACATGAATACAATTTTGTAAAGTGGTTGCTCTCAGTATTTCGATGGGCTCGAAATAAATATGCCTTATAGTATATTTTTCCTTCTAATTTTATTTTTTTCTTTAATTTGTTTATGATCTGTGTAGGGTAGAGATAAGATTCTGATAAACACCAAGTATCTAGCTATTTCCAATTTAAGGTATAATATTTTTATTTTAAATTCCTATTTAATTGTTCAACTTACACACTGGATTCTTAATACCTTGCATAAACTTAGATTTTTCGGTATATTAATATTTTTTTTATTTGTTGTTTTAACTTATTTATAAGCATTATAAAAAATCTTTGTTTTTTATATTTATTATTTTCAATTAGCTTGCTCATATGTTTAAAAAAGTACGTGTCCAATGATAATAATTTTATAATTTTAACATTTGCTTTAGCATTAAAAATGTTGCTCATCTTGTTTCATTTTTTGTAATATAGGTTATTTTTCGTGGGTAAAAAATCTTAATGGCATGAGCAAAGCTATGTAATTATTTAATTATTTATTTTGACACATTTGAATAGAATTCAATCATGTTACACATGGATATATAACCCCATATTAAATATTTTAATGTTTGTGCTAATAAAGTCAAGTTTATTTAGATGTTTGCCTAAAACTTGATTTATTTAGGTTCAATTTGATCATTACCAATTCATAAAATTAATGCCTCATTTTTTTTTTTGAAGGAAGCATGTATAATAAAGAAGCTTGATCATTTTCTTTCTCTCACATGTTTACGCCATGTTTGGTACATAAAAATGGGGAAAGAGAATCAATATTTTGTTTTCATCCCTATATTTTTTTTTAATAGGAATGGATTTGATGATTTTGATTCTTGTACTTGAATGTACCTAGGACTATAAGGTTTGAATAATCATTTGTTTTCACTCCAATATTAGACATTAATGAGAATGAGAAAGGAACAAAAACTTCAGGAGTTTTTTTTTTTTTTCTGAAGTGTTTTGGGCCAAAATAGCCCTATTATGGGGAAAATTTTCATTTTAACCACTTTCCTAAACTTTTGTCTAAAATGCCCTTTTTGTTGGCATGGAGGAGCCATGTTATCATTTTTTTAAAAAAAAAAAATTAAGTTAAAACCGCAATTGCTAGATGTGAATTCATTTTTATAATGTTGTAATTGCCAAATAAGACTTCACTATTGAAGTTTCAATGCTTTTAAAAATTATTGTTGAAATTAAAAATATATACTTTAATGATAAAAATATTATACATGTAAACTTAAGGATCTAGTATTACTTAAACAAAAATAAATTGATAATAATAATAATTACTATTTTATTTATCAATAAATTAATAATTTTAAAATAATAGAGTTGTATAACATATAAATAAGACAAACTTAAAATAAAATAAAATAAATGTAAATGTATGAAGTTAAAAGTGCAAATGTGGTTCCATTTTTTTTGAATTTTTGCCATATTGAATTTCATGCCTTTGAACTTTTTAGTTTCACATGTTTGCATGTTGTTTTTATATATATATTTTTTCTTTTCTTATTTATTCATATAATTTATCAATTTAAGATATCTAATTTATTAGTATTTTAACAATTTTATCTCTATTGAAATAATAGTATATTCTTAGGTTTCCATATATAATTTTTTTTATTATTTTAAAACATGATTATTTTTAATTTCATGTAAAAAAAATTTTATTAATAGTACATACACAATATATATGCTTTGTGTATACGCTGTGAAGATATATTTCAAAATTACTTCATGAAATTAATTTGAAAAATGTTTTAGGTGTACATAATATAGGGAGAATTGTGTTTTGGATCCAGCTAGGCCCAAAAATTAATCTTTGATTCATATAAGTTCTCGTCATTTAAGCCCAAGACCTAAAGGAAGTGTCAAAATTGAGAAGAATATGAATTTTTAATATTTTTGGAAATGACCTTTGTTGATTATGAAAAAACAAAATCACAAAAAATTAGGTTGGAATTCCATGTATCCTGCCATAATTTTACTATCTTCGAAGCATTTGGTTTTAGCCCTAGACATTGGTTGTTTTTCTCTTTCCTAATTTTCTCCCATTCTACCATTTCATTTTAGGCCTAAACATTGCCTTACAAACACTTTGAGAGCTTTGAGTTTTCTCAATTACAAGGTTATTCACTTAATAGGATATCTCACTTATTTGCTCTCAATTTTCCTACTGAAATGTTGATGCCTTCTAAAGAGAAATAGGGAACTTATATAGACTTTGAGGACGGATCTAAAAACCTTCAAAGTTCATGGATTTGAAGAGCTTTAAAATCCATTAAAAGCAGTTTTGTCCTCTATGCAACTGTCTAATTTGAAGGTGGTTTAAAGAAGTCCACTAATTTGAACCACAAAATTGAAGAGTGGTTTTGTGAGTCACCATCAGCCCACTCGAATTTGAAAATCTTGAAATCAACAACAGTTTATTATCATGGAGCCATTGATTATTTGATAAATTTGAGATCTTTAAAGAGTTTTCCATGACATCCATAATCTTAATCTCTTTGAAAAATGTAATACTGTAGACCCTCAATTTTGTCATTCGACACTTGCATTTATCTTAGGGGTGTCACATGCACCCAATTTTTTCCGTATGGCACCATCATGGCCCCCTTTTGGGCTTGATCGGTTTCGAGCCTTGTGTAGGTTTATCTACGGTCCAATGTAGTGCGAGTGTGTAGTTTATTTTGGAGTGCTGTCATGGACAATTCCCTAGTTTTTCACATCATGCTAAAAGAAAGAAGTGAGATATCCCCAAAACTTTAGTTCAACTAGAGTTCATAGGAGCAAGTTTGAATATGGAGCACTTGGGTTTGTTTCGATCATATCTCCCTCATCCGAACTCGGAATCACACACCGTTTTTTTTATGGACTCCTTGTTCTTCAAGATATATTATATCAAAATTTCAATTTTTTTTATCAACCGGTTCAACTGGTTCATTGGGCCAACTTGTATAGAGCATTGATTTTGGTGATTTTGGAGCTCAAATCCTACATGACTCGGGCCTATAAGCTCCAGATCGGTCTTGGGAAATGTTTTGGGTCCATTGTGGGCCTTGGTTTGGGTTTCTTTCAGCCCACCATGAATCCATATGGATTCTTGGTGGTGAAGCAATGGAGTAAATGTGGAAAGAGCAGCTCCCCTTGTGATTGTGAGGAGTGTTTATGGAGCTGGTTTCTGAGGTTGATCGGGGCACTTTCCAGAGCTAAAGGAGGCAAAAACGAAGGTGGAAGTGGGAGGAGCAGGGGTTCTGGCATAAAAAGCTAGAATGGAAATAGAGAAGGACCTTTTCCTTTGCATTTTTTTCTAAGGGGAAAAACTTTGTCCAAGTTTGGTGAGGGAAAAGAACAGAGTGTGGAGAAGGTTTTGAGCATCTAAGAAAGCTCTAGGTGCACATGAAGTGAGCAAAGAGGGAAGGGAGTAAGGAGCTCTTGATTGGTGAGGACTTGAAGGAAAGGCAGCCTTGAAGCCAAACAGATTTCTACTTGAGGGGAGAACAATCTGGTAAAATTTCAGTTTGTTCCATGGGATTTAAGTAGCTGTAGGTGGAAGGCTTCAGGTGAATGAAATTTTAGTTTGGTTTCAGGGGATTTAGGTGGCCGCATGTGGATGTCCGTGTGGCTGAATTTCTAGTTGGGTTTCTTGACTTTAGGGGGGCTGCATTGTTGGTTGATTAATGAGCTTCGTGGCCTTAGTTTTAATAAGGTTGGGTGGTTCGGGTTTGTCCTTCTACAAGGAACACATTGCATTGTTTTGGTTGGTTCTCCCTCATCTGGGCTTGGAATTGAGCGCCATTTTTTTTTTTTTGGATTCCTTATTCTTTGACATCTACTAGGGTTGCTAGTTTCATCAGGTCACACATCATTTGCCGCTATGGGGTTCCCCATGAGTTAATTTCAAATAGAGGGGTGCACTTCCGAGCTGAGGTAGATACTTTGTTGTAGAAGTATGGCATCCGACATCATAGATCTTCAGCATATAGGCCATAGACCAACGGGGCAGTAGAGGCTACGAATAAGAATATTAAGAGGATTTTGAGGAAGATGGCTGAAACTTCTCGAGATTAGTCAAAGAAACTTCTTTTTGCATTGTGGGCATATCGTACCTCTTTTCACACCTCCACAGGAGCTACACCTTACTCTCTAGTGTATGGTATGGAGGCTGTTTTGCTAGTTGAGAATTTGTTGGTAAAGTTTCAGAATTTTTCTCAATCGGTTGTATCGGTTGGAAACTTGTTCAACAGGTTCTGCTAGGCAGCCCCATTTTATAAACACATTGCATTGTTTCGGCCGATTCTCCCTTATTCGGGCTTGGAATTGAGCATCGTTTTTTTTGTTGGATTCCTTATTATTTTTAGGAATCTATGGGTAAAGTTTCAGAATTTTTCTCAATCGGTTGAACTAGTTGGGAACCGATTCAATAGGTTCTGTTAGGCAGTCCCATTTTATAAACACATTGCATTGTTTCGGCCGGTTCTCCCTCATCCAGGCTTGGAATTGAGATCCATTTTTTTTTTATTCCTTATTCTTCGAGGAATCTTCTAGTAAAGTTTCAAAATTTTTCTCAATCGGTTGAACCGGTTAGGTGTCGGTTCAATAAGTTCTGCTAGGCAGCCCCGTTTTATAAACACATTGCATTGTTTCAGTTGATTCTCCCTCATCCGGGCTCGGAATTGAGCGCCGTTTTTTTGTTGGATTATTTATTCTTCAAGGAATCTTCCGGTAAATTTTTAGAATTTTTCTCAATCGGTTGGACTGGTTGGGAACCGGTTCAACAAGTTCTACTAGGCAGCCCCGTTTTATAAACACATTGCATTGTTTTGACCGGTTCTTCTTCATCCAAGCTCGGAATTGAGCGCCGTTTTTTTTTTTTGTTGGATTCCTTATTCTTCAAGGAATCTTTTGTAAATTTTAGAATTTTTCTCAATCGGTTGAACCGATTGGGAACCGGTTCAACAGGTTCTGCTAGGTAGCCCCAGTTTTAGCATGTTTTGACCCTCATTTTTGTTATGGCTTAAGCCCTTAGGTTCCAAGGCACTTGTGGGCCACATTTAGGGTTAGAGTTCGGTTTGGTTAGATTTCATGTGAGCCCACTTCATGGATGTGAAGAATGTGGATTAAGCGAGCATGGTTTGGTTTGATGGAATTTAGAGGAATGTGTGCAAAAGAAAGCAAACGTTTTATTTCATTTCAACCCGCTTCCCTCTCTTTTGGGTATGAGATTTGATTCTTGATTGAGAGTGCATGTTGTGCATTTGAGCTTATTAACTGACCTCTTATGCAGCGCTTGGCTGGGGACCTTAGGTATGCACTCTGATTTTGACTTATTGAGTGTATGTGCATGCTAAATACTAGGCTGGTTTATGTGATTCATGTCATTTGTTTAACCCAAGGTTTGTTTGATCTTTGACCCATATGCTCTCATATACCCAGTTTATTAGTAGAGACTGAGTTCCGGGCTTAGAGGGGTGCTACCTCACATGAGGTACCTTCTCAATAGGTAACCTAATCCCCAGACTTAGAATCTAGTTTTCGCAGACCATTTTTTTTCCTAACTGGAGTCATGTTGGGGTTTTTGTTCTTACTTAAATTTTTCCCATTTAAAAATAAAAATAAAAATTAAATGGCAACTCCAAACAAAACCGTTCCTCACTAGGACGAATTTTTCAAAATTCAAAAACCAATTTTCCCTTTCACCTTTAAAATAGTGAGTTGCGCCGGTCGGTGGATCGGGTGAGGGTCCACAAATTCATTAAGAGGACATTGACATGTTGTTTAACATTGAGTCTGAGTTGTCTTTGTTGAATAGTAACTTTGAAGAAGGTTTGAAGGAGTTACTATTCCAAAGGTGTGTATGGAAATCCATAGTACATGTCTTCATTGAGTTCCCTTACGAAAATAAAGGAAGCAATGTCATCATCAAACCCAAAACCAGAAAATTGAGATAGTGTTTCTAAAGCTTTCTTTTTTAGTAATTTGATAGGCTTTTTGAATTCTTTATTAGAAAGAAAAGATGTTCTTGATAACAAAAGCTTATCACAAAGAATTTGAGCATGAGATTTTGAGGGACTAGGTTTTGAAGGGGAATTTTTGGAAGAGATCCAATGTCAGAAGTGAGAAATTTGTTGAGTTGTTAAGGGAGGGAAGTTTGATCACCATTTGACTTTGAATTCTATCACTAATTGCAATGGAAAAGAAGGTGGAACTAATTGTGTTTGGGAAAAGTCCCAACACAGAATCTATGGAATTTGAAATCCTGAAAGGAATAATAAACTTGAGAACAGGAGATAGGAACCAAATTACTTCCATGTTCAATAAAGTATTCATATCCTTTAAGAATTTGAGGGCAAAAAATGTCCTTAATAGTGCCAAAAAGTAGTCACCATTCTTAGAACTAGTTTGGAAAATTATTTTAATTTTTCATTTCATCACCCCGATGGAAGAACCAAGAGTGATTAAATGGGTGAAATAAAAGGGTATAGGTCCAAGCATCAAAATAATCATGATAATCATAAGACTTTGGCCTAACAGTTTGAGAAAACATTTAGTGGGTTTCAACAGACTAAGCCCACTCAATTGGGCCAATGACTACAAATTTTACATTTTAAATAACAAATTTCTATGGAGTTTTTGCTTTGAATATGAGAAATTTCCATAGAATCAATGTCAATAAGAATAAATTCATAAAATCTACAAGTTTTCTCCAAATTATTTTGAATAAAAAATTTTCCACGGGAATTTTTTAAAAAAAGATTTGGTTTCCCATATTTTGAAACTTGATAAGGTTCAAGTATTTTACCTTCAAAGTATGAGCCTTGACCACATACTATTGTGTGTTCTGGCTTAAAGAGGTTGTTTGAGCAAATATTGGTTTGGGCTAGTTTGAAAAAATAGTTCCAAGGACTTGGAATTTATTTTGGGTTTGAACATCGAGCTTTTCTTGTTTGACTGGGTTCATGGCATAAGAAGCCTTTGTAGTACGGATAGTGGTATTAGACTTTTGAGAGCTCATTGTCCTTGTAAAAACTCAAGCGAAAGAAAATCGGATAAAGAGTTTGAATCACCTTTGATAAATTCAATAAAAAAAAAAAAAAAAAAACAGACAAGATCGTTTGCCATCTAGCAAAGATCTGTTTTGAAACTAAGTTTTTAACATCTTTTTGAAGAATTTCTTTTGCATTTTTGCAATCAACATGAAGAATAAAATTTTTGTTAAAAACGTCTTCTTAAAGCTTTTGTATACATGAAACAATGGCTAAAATCCCCTTTTTGATAGTTGAATAATTTTCTTGAGAATCACTCCATATTCCGAAATGAAAACGGACAATAGAGATTTGTTTTTGAAATTCTTGTTTGAGAATATCACCAAATCCTATGTTAGAGGCATCTGTCTCTATTATAGGAAAGGCTAAAAGGTTAAGGATTCCTAAACAAGGAAGACTCTTAACCTATTCTTTGATAAGTTTGACTATGTTTGTGTGTTCTTATGTCCAAGGCTTTGGGTTTTGTCTAAGCCTAAGATATAGAGGTTTGATAATAGTCCTAAGATTTGGATAAAAGTCTAACACAAAATTTAGACTACCTAAGAACCTTTGAAGTTGAGTTTTTCTTTGATTTCATCAAGAAACTTGCTAGAAAACTCTATAGACCTTTGAATAGGGTTATCATTCCTTGGTATATATCAAATCCTAGGAATCTAATCTTAATTTGAAATATTTTAATCTTAGGAGCTGACATAACTAAATCGTTTTCTTTAACAATTTTTTGAAAATTTTCAAGATGTTTGAAGTGATGATCAATAGAATTTGAAACCATAAGTACATCATCAATATATACTAAGGAGAAATTAGTATAGAGATTAAAGATATCATTCATTATATTTTGAAATTCTGAGGGAGCATTCTTCAAGCCGAAAAGCATCACGTTCCATTCATAATGCCCAAATGGAACAGTGAATGCAGTTTTGTATTTGTCTTTTTCATGAAATTGGTTTGCCAAAATCCAAACTTCATATCAAATTTTGAAAAGATTGAAGCATTATGAAGGCATCCAATAAGGTCTTGTTTTTTAGGTATTTGATACTTTATCCATTTAAGGACCTTATTCAAAGGCTTGTAGTTTATGACAAGTCTTGGAGCACCTCTTTCAATCTCTGAGGGTTTTCTAATATATAAAGCAACATAACTCCAAGGAAAGTGACTCTTTCTAATAAGTTTTTTATCCAAAATATTTTACTATACTCACATAATTGAGCATTCATTTGAATTGGTCCTACCTTAGTGGGGATTTGAGATTCATCAAACCCATCAACATAGGGCAAGGAAACTTTATGTTTCTTTCTATCCCAAAAAGCATTAGGAACAAAAGAACATAAATCTATTTCAATTTGTTTTTTTTTACTTTTTCAATTTTTGTTTGAATTTCCTTTTGTAAAAGATTTTCTTCAATCCTTTTATAATGTATTTCTTTGCTTAATAATTTTATTTATTATTTTTTCTTTTGAATTAAATTTACTTCCTCATTTTGGAGTATGTTTAATTATTTGTTTTGAATAGGATTAACAAATTCAAAGCAAATATTTTGTTCTTTATAAATTGTTTTAATTCCTTCATCATCTACTTTAAAAGGGCAAAATAGAGAAATGAATGGTGTTCCTAAGATTATCTCTTTATGCATGTCTTTGACAAGCAAGAGATAAATCTTGAAACAAACATTTTTATCGCACACATGTATGTTTGAGATTTTATAGTCTATTAGCAAGGGTTGTGAGTTTGCACTTACAACACCTTAACTAGTTTTTTCAAAGTATACAATAGGAATTAATCCTTCCTATACACAATTAAAATCACCACTGGAATCAACTAATGTTAAAAATTCTTTTGAAAAATCAGGTTTTATAAAGAGGTTTACCTTGATATACCATTTTTGCAATTTCATTCTAATTATAGTCTTTATAAACAATTCATATGATTCTTCTTCTTTTTCTTGTCCATAATTAGTATTTTCATTTTCTAAGATTTGAATATTATCTTCTTCTAAAATTTTAAGTCTTTTTTCTATTTCTTGATTTTGACTTATCATGGTATTAATTTGATTTATCTAACTTATTTCATTTTGAAGGTCTTGTATACCTATTGGTTTTGATTTAGAAAATTGTTCTAATATAGTTTTTAGGCTATACTGATTTGTATTTTCTAATCTGCATTCTTTGTCTTGTTTTTAGATTTCTAAATATTTTTTAAAATATTCTCTTTGAATATTTAGATCTAGGATCTTGTCTATTAATTCCACTAAAAATTTTTGTTCACTAGTTATTACATTTACTCGTTTGATATTACACAGATAATTTTCTACACAATCACAAGATGATTGTGAAGAAAACTTGACTCATTCTAGGAATCTTCCTCAATTAGAAGAAGTTGATCTTCACTGAATGTTTCTATAAAAGTTTCATAAGATGTATCAACTATGACTCTACTTTGATTAGATTAATCATTTGTTGTTTCAAACTTTTGCCTATATCTTGGTTTTTTATGAATTTTTTTTATATTGCAGTTTGGAGCGATATGTCCTTTTTTGCCACATTTAAAACATTTTATCTCTCTTTTATGCATTTTCTTTGTAGAAGAATTTTGATGAGGTTTGGATGAATGTCGTTTATGCTTTGATCTTTTGTAATAAGGTTCTTCTTTAAAGTTTGAATATTTCTTATGTGATTTCTTTCTATTGGATCTATTATATTTTTTTTGTCTAGTTGAAGGGGGCAGAATTTTTTTATACCTATATTGGGCACAAAATAATCCTAATTCTTTCTTTAAGGTTCTAAAGTCTTTTTTTTATTATAGCATTTAGCTTCATCAAAGAACAAAGGTTGAATGCTTTTTGGTTTATGAAGTTTATCAATTCTTCGTATGTTAAGAAGTCATATGGTATAATACCATTATGTTTTTCTTTAATCCTAAGTTGGACTCTTTCAACTAAAGATTTGTATAACCTGTTAAGGAATCTTTCTTTCTAATAGGGTTGGTTTACATTAGTTATAGTATAATTTTTTTATAAGTATACATCTTTTTACCCTCTAAAGTCTCATAGTTTTCTACATCTAAGATTTTGAAGGAATTTTTAAGCAAGTGCTTGGAAAACTATTGGTACCCCAAGAAAATGTTTGGTTATTGCATAAATCAAAGTATGTATCGAATTTTGATTCCCTCTTTCATAAAGATTGATTTGAACCATGATTTTCTCTTCTTCATTGACCAACTCAAAGTTCATATTTGATCTTCAAATTGATGCAAACCAATCCTATTAGAAATAAAGATTCCTTAACAGGTTACCCAAATCTTTACCTAAAAGAGTCTAACTTAGGATTAAAGAAAAACATATTGATATTATACCATATGACTTCTTAAGAAAAATACTATCTATCTAATAAGAAAAAACCACATAAAAAATATTCAAACTTCAAAGAAGAATCTTATTACAAAAGATCAAAGCATAAACGACATTCATCGAAACCTCATCAAAATTCTTATACAAAGAAAATGCATAAAAGAGAGATAAAATATTTATTAAAATAATATTTTTATATAGGCTTACAGTTTTATGTGAGCCCACTTATAGTTTTACTGTTATTGTCTATTCTATATAGGCTTATTCATAAATTGACAATCCTCCCTTTTACAGGATACCTCACTGTCAATAGCACCCAACCCCATCTCATGTCTTACCCTGCTGTATATTATTTCTAAATACAAGCAGACAAGTCTTTGTAACTATGAGAAATGACATCTTTACTTTTTCACTTATTTTTTGCATTACCAACTGCAATGATGTTGCTATTCCCAAAATGACCATGTTGTCAAACATTGCATGCAGGGCCCATCAATGTTTACACGATGCTCAGATGCACGATTTAAGAAACTCTACAACCGTTTACCAGAGGAAAAAATACAAGCCATAAGAGACCTCCAACTTGGAGGTCTCTTAAACTTAAATTACACAGAGGTGTGCCACAACATCTGTATCTTTCTAATCCAACATTTCAATGTTGGGTTTAGACGGATAGAGTTCTCAGCCCAAAAACACTATCCTGTTACAGCCACCGATGTTGGCCTCATTTTCGGCCTCCCAACAGAAGGGCGGATTCTGCAGGTGACCTCTACATCATCAGAGCATCCATTTGGGACTATTCGGGCATGCGAGGAGAAACTCCTGAACTTACCTATAGGCGAGGAGTTCCATAGAGCATTCATTTACTATGCATGTGCCACATTGTTAGCCCCCACATGTAGGCTCAATGGTTGCCGTAACTTGTGGCATACTATCCATGAGGATGGATTTCGAAATAACGTTAATTGGGCCCAGTTTGTGATTGACCAACTGGTTGAGGGAATTAGGCAATACCAACAGTCTAACACCTCTTGGGTACATGGCTGCATTTTATTTCTATAGGTAGTGAACTTATTCAGTATTTGTTTTCCATTTTTTTATATAATTTTATTGCACAACTAAGTAACATTTGCCTACTGATGTTTTTATTTATTATGCAGTTGCATTATGTCATTAAATTCCAAATTCCTTCAGTCTAAGTCCCCATTACAGTGCCCCCAGCATTGGCATGGACTGATGATTTGATTAAGTGATGACTAGTCGCTGAGATAAAGGAGTTTGGAGCATTCAAACATGCTGAGGTTGATTTTGTAAGTGATGCATGCATAAATATATTGTCATTACTAGCATAACACTCATTATTTAAGTACTAATCTTCAGTGCTAATTATAAGCGTCCCAGAGATCTCCAACCGTAGAGAGAACTATGGAGGCAGAGACTAATGTGGACCATGACACAAATGTTGATGCTGAAAATAGTGATGTAAGCTGTTAATTTTTTAAAATATTAATAAATGTTCATTTCATTGTCATTGTAATTTATTTTTAATTCTAAACTACAAAGAAATATGTTGTTGTGACATTTTGTGATCAAAGATTGACATCAATATCATGTGATAGGAAATATGGCATCAATATCATGATGCGAAACGAGCAATCGACCAATATCAACGGGGCATTTAGCAGTAGTTGAGAATAATGCATGGCCTTATGCATAAGTTAGGGGCTCGAAGACATAGTGGGGTAAATTCAGATGCTGGTGGTCACTCTGGCTATGCACCAGCCAACACTCCCACAGCCGATGACCATGCATTTCCTAGTGATGAGTACATGGCTTCGCATGCTGCAGACCATGTGATAGACACACCAGATTGCGTTGCCGCCCCTAAGTTTGAGTTGTAGCCCAGTGTACCCATTAATGTAGTAAGCGGTAAGTGATAAAATTTATGCAAACACCCATATGGTTAACGACCCAAGTACCCAATCATAATGTATACCTTTGCTGACTAGTTTTAAATCTCGTATTGCAGATGGTGAAGAAGAACCAGAAGGTAATGTTGTCCTCACAAATAGGAACATTTGGAGATGCTGAGTGCGTCAAATGGCTCCAAACCTGTTGTCCCCATACATATCCCAACCACAAACCAAACAATCTGCCATCAGAATGGACCTAAAATAAGCAGCTGCACTGCTATTTGGAGAGGATTTGGATGCTAGGTAACATACTTCAGAGACACTCCTCTCATTGTATGATAGTGATAACACAAAAACTAAATTGTATGTGTTTGTAGCAGTGAGAAACTAGTGTCTATGCATGACACTATCCTAACCAGAGGCAATTTGGGTTGCTTCGAAGGGAATGGCTGGATAGGGAATGATGTGCATATGACTTCTTATCCCTCTTTATGCATTATTTTAAGTTTGAAAATGAAAGTGTGGTTCTAATATAATTAGTTGCTTACACTTTTATGATCTACGAAATCAGGTCGTCGATGCCTACTGTAGATTGTTGTAGTATGAACATGAACCAAAGACGAAATTGTTTCTATCCCCTTACATAGTTGTAATGATGACTATTCCATTAAATCATTGCTTAACTTTATTTTATGTCTTGAATGAGGCATTACCTACAATGAAAAACCTGATGTTATCCCCTATTTGATATGCAGGAAATGGTAATCCACTCCCAGGCAAAACACTTAGTGAGGGAGGCAGTTATAGGATGCTTTGAACCACATGTGTATCAGATGGATATTCCATATGTCAATGTTAACGAGGTGGATTCCTGTGTTTAAGGATTGGATTTGTATTTTTATTGCATGAAGGTACAATATTTAGATGTATGTTTAATGGCAGTCTATTGGTGCAGGTCTTCTTACCGGTTCTCATAAAGAACCATTGGACTAAGGTTGTCCTATGGTTGGCTGCACACAAAAATGAGGTATCACCTTATGATTTGAGGACATTCAATTTCATAACACCTGATGTACCCCTCCAGCCTAATGAGTGAGTGTTGACCTTGTAGTCCGGGATGATGTTAAAATGGATTGCAACTTATTTTAAGTTCCTCTCTTATTTATAATTCCATACTTAATAACATTTTGGTAGTGATATTGATATAGGCACGATTGCAGAGTTTTTGTAATGAAATTCATGGAGTTGTGGTCAATGGGCGGGTTCGCCAAATCAATTGATGTGGTACATAGGAGGAATTATCTATGACTATCTCATTAATGTTAAAATAGTTAGAAAAGCCTAATTAATTAATTTGTTGATTTGTTGCTATCAACTTGAATGAATGCAGGGGAAATTGAAACATTATAGGTTGAAGATTATGGGGAGTATGTTGTTTTCAACACAGCAACGAGACCGTGTCTGGAGGGATTAATGGGGATTGTAATTTGTGATGAGACTGTATAAAGTTAGCACATTTGTATGTAACTTATGGTGGACAAACATAGTTCTTTAAATGTTTTTTTATGGTGCCTCATGCGGAAATGAACATTAGGATTATGGGATTAGTAGGAGTTTGATTGTTTTTTGACTTAAGTTGATTGTCATTGCATTGTAAGTAAACAGGGAGAATTAAATATTATTAGAATGAATTTTCAAAATTGCATAGAAATTAAAACCTTGGTTCTTTGCCACTTGTGAACATATGAAACCGTAGTAGTCGCTCTCACACGTATGATCATATTCCTCTATATATTTCTCTAGGAATACTCTTTTAGTAATCTCTGCTAGTTTTGCTCACTTGATTTTCAATCAACTTGCACATGCTTGACTGTTCATGTTCAGGGAAGAGACTTGATGTCAGGAACTATTCTTCGTGGCTGTATGCATCTTGTTGATCTGGCCGATAGTGAGAGAGTAGACAAATCTGAGGTCACTGGAGATAGACTAAAGGAGCCACAACATATTAGCATATCTCTCTCTGCTCTAGGGGATGTCTTCACTTCCCTTGCCCAGAAAAGTCCACATGTCCCTTGTAGGAATAGTAAACTAACAGAACTTCTTCAAGACTCACATGGTAAGAATAAACTAATGCATTTTTAGAGTATGAACTTCATATTTGATTATGTTTTCTTTAATTTTATTTTTTAAATTGTAATATGGCTTTTGGATTGTAATTCTCTTTAGGGAGGCAAGCTAAGACACTAATGTTTGTTCATATTAGCCCTGAATCGGATGCTGATGGAGAAATAATTAGCACAATTAAATTTGCAAAGCGATTTGCCATGGTAGAACTTGGTGCTGCTCGTGTAAACAAGGATAGTGCATATGCGAAAGAGCTTAAAGAACAGGTTCTAAATGCTCTCATTATTTATCATTCTTCTCAATTCTTATTTATTCTTTTGAAAACTTTGAACTATTATTTTAGATTGCTACTCTGAAGGCAGCTCTGGCAAGGAAAGAGGAGAACCAGAGGACAGGCAACATTCATTTTCCAATAGGTCTGAAAGATACAGAACAAAAACTAGTGATTTATCACCTTTTCATTGTAACAAGCAGACTGGAGATATGTTAGATGATCAAAATAGCTGGAGGCAACCAATGTGGGATGTAGGCAACATTGAGGTAAATATTTTTTTTAATCATGATGAGATATTCCTCTTTCTTGACCCCAATCATTGATATTTGGCTTTGAATAATTGCATAAGTGTATTTAAACTTGAATGATAGCAAATTGCTGATGGTGAGGGAACCTTTATTTGTTGATAATCATGACACGCCATGTCTAAGTTTGAAGATGATCATAAACTATGTATTATATCACATTCATTGGAAATTTTCATAAAAAGTAATTTCTAGCTCATGTATGATTAGGTTCCACATAGATGTGGTCTAGGTAGACGTCAAATAATGCCTTCATTTTAGTTGACTGATTATTATGCATCCAAGTCTTTGTGAAACCAGAATTCAAGTTTGATGTTCTAGTTATGTAGGCACCCAGCAATTCCATGATGAGGCAAAAGAACCAAAGTTTTGATCTTGAGGAGTTACTAGGGAACTCACCTCCTTGGCCTCAAGTTAGTAGTGCTGTGTAAAATTATGTGGAGGACGACAAAGACATTGGCTTTGGTCAGTGAGTATATAAGGTTATGGTGAATAAGCAAGATGTTGTACCTAGAGTTCCAAACCCTTTAGGATGTTGAGAAATAGAGAATAGGAACTTGCCTGATGCTTTCTACCAAAAACTTATTTCAGATTCTTCAAATCTATTCCTAGATCAATCATATAACATATTCATGGCAAACAATCGTTATGACATTGCTAATAATGATGATTTGCATGAGGATGCTGCCATTAGTGCTTCTTCTAATGTCGATTTGCTTTGGCAATTCAATAATGCAAAAATAACTAGCATGACTAATGGGATTGAGTCAAAAATCAAGAAACCTAATACAAAGCCAGCAAATAGTCCAGAACTAAGGTAATGCAAACTGATTTATTTCTCATTTCAACTATTGTTACCTAGTAAGTTCCCATGTATACTAATAAAATGTTCTCAAAATTTTCCTGCAGGAATTTGAATTCTATCGTGGGCCCTTCACCATCACGGAAACTATCAAATGGGGTTGGGACCCGACATCACAGGAATGGAAGGCACCCAGTTTCGCAGATGGGAAGCGGAAAATTAGGAATAGAAAGTAGCACTATGATTACTCAAAGATTTTATGTTTTATATATAGATCTTTTCTTTTGGTGTTCTTTATGATATATAGTTCAAGACATCAATAATTCTAGTTGCTTGTAATGTTAGTGGTGAGTTCACAGGTGTGTTCCACCTATTTTGTTTCAATTACAGATACATCTATTTGAAGAATCTATACACTTCGTTGTTTTTCTTTTTACTTTTTCTGACATGAGGTTCAAACAAGTCGGGGTTGTTATGGGTTTCAATTTTACCTTCAATCAAACTAAGACACAATACTAAAAGTTATCTCCTGAATTCCCATTGGAGGTGTGAAAGGAGATAGAATTGGAAAATGAAGCCTCTTAGAAAGGAAAATTAGGCAATTAAGAGTGTAAAAACAAGGCCATCTCCAACGAGGTAAAGTTCGAGGCATTGGGCTCAGGCTCTATGTGCAAGATGACCAGCCATTATCACTCAAATATTGAGCTCAAGGACGAGGACATCAACACCGGCAAAGACAAGGCCATGGGGATGTACAAGGTTGTGGAAGAGTACCTCCACGCCAACCCAGATGCCTATGCCTAATAGAGTGTATGGTTGCTCTTATTTGTTATCATACATGTTGGTGTGGCTTTTTCCTTTTTTTGTCCTAGTTTTTTTGGTGGGCAAAATTGCTCATGGCTTGGTAATAAGAACCCACTTTGCCCTTGGGTTAGTTGGGTGGATATTGGCTTGATTGATTATAAGAATAAGGTTTGTCAGAGACTTACAGTCAATATTTGTGTTGAAATTATCCCTGGACTCCTACTTTAGTATTGGGAACTAGCAAGTTCAAACAAGAGAAAAGGAGAACTCAAGAATAATCTATAATCACTTGAAAATTATTAGTCTTTATTTTCAAAGTCATTATGTATGATTTCAAAAATTATTATTAACCATTCTCAGAATGCAGTAGCTCCACACCTTAAAAGTAATCATTCGGCACATCGAAAAATGGCGATCATCATCCCAAAATTTTGGACTAATGGGAATGACACCATTCAAGCACAAAACACCTTCTTCAACACTAAGTACTTGGTTAAAAAGCTAATCTATCAAGTCAATTCTCGTTAGATTACAGGCAGGTTACCTCTATAATTCCTAACTTACAACTGTTACAATTTTTTAAGCACGTGTTTCTCATACAAAGCAAGATATTTTTCTTGTTGGGATTCATGAACTGAAGCAGCTCAGCCCCATAATGATGTTTTGTGAGTTCTTCCATAAGTTTCAGCACAATAAATTTTGTATAGTCCTCTGGGTTCGTATGTTGGCTGTTGTTGTCCTTGAATATTTAAACACCATCTTCTGACTGCGTGAACTTCAGAGGGCTAGTTGTGATCATTGACATCTTCTTTTCTCTTGTTATTCTTTCATTAACATCCATATCTTCAACAAATTCAATAGCCAGGTCAAAGTCATCTACTCTCAAATGTTTCTCATGGGAAGTAGTGTTGAGCTTACCGTCCATTGCTGTTTTATTCAGAGAAATTGATGTTAATTGTTGCTGAAGTAAATCAAGTTTTCCTTGTGTGGATTGTAGTTGAACAGAAAAAGCTTTTGCCCTATTGTTTGCTTATGCACGTGCTACATGCTCACTCTCTAGAAGGCCTTGAAGGACTTGAACTATACGAATTGTTAACCTTGTCTCATATTCAGAACAGAGGTTGGGCTTTGGTGAATAGCTGTGTCCTTTGCAACTACAACGACATTAAATAACAATCATTCCAATAATGTAAGCTTTATTCACAAAACCAAGGTAGCAAGAAAAACCTTGGAAAAGAAAGGGAAAAATGATCAAATTTAAAAAAACTTAAATCTCAAAATCAGTGCTTACTAGAGGCTGCTTTACATAGGCTTTTAACATCATCAAACACCAACCAATACCTACTTGGCAGCTAACACACTCGTCTCTCTATTATGCCTTTATTTGCTTTCTCACTAGGAGAAAAAAAACACATACCCTTTATCTAGTTGAAGACAATCATGAGGAGGGCCCACGTGGATATCAATCAATGAAAGGTTATTATCATTTCAGTTGAGGAGTGAGCAAGCAATTTTTTCAAAAGCATTTCAAATCCTTCAAGATAGGCAACCTTGTACACACTTGTACAGTTAGCACATTTGCTTTGTACACTTAGTGTAGATGCCTTATCTAGTCACCAAATCCCTAATAGGTACATATTTTCAAGTGAATATGGGTGGGTAACCAATGTTTCCATTACCATGGACTAGGGAAAATGACAAAAAAATTTACCCTAATTTCGGTTCATATTCATCATTACTAGGGAAGCTAATAGGATGAATGAACATGGTAGGACATCAATTAAATTACATGCAATGAGTGTGTTATCTAGCAACATATGTGAGGATTGTTCCCCATGATTGGAAAAAGTAAGATAGACACTCTTGTACACCCTTGTACTTTTAGTACATTGGCCTTGTACACTTAGTGTAAATGCCTTGTACAGTTGCAGAAATTCGACTTAGATACAACAGAACTAGTGCATATGGGCGGGTTAACCACGTTCTAATGTCATGGCTCACTGAGTTGGGGAAAAATGACACCAAATTTAGGTTCCTATTCATCATAAGCCTGTTATCTCATCCAATGAATGTGTACTAAGGGACATGAGGAATGTTCCCCTTAGAAAAAATAAATGAGCAAGCAATTTTTTTCAAAAGCATTTCAAATCCTTCAAGATAGGCAGCCTTGCACACACTTGTACAGTTAGCACATTTGCTTTGTACACTTAGTGTAAATGCCTTGTCTAGTCACCAAATCCTTAATAGGTACATATTTTCAAGTGAATATGGGTGGGTAACCAATGTTTCCATTACCATGGACTAGGGAAAATGACAAAAAAATTTATCCTAATTTCGGTTCATATTCATCATTACTAGGGAAGCTAATACGATGAATGAACACGGTAGACATCAAATAAAATGCATTCAATTGTGTGTTATCAAGTAATATGTGTGAGGATTGTTCCCCACGATTGGAAAAAGTAAGATAGACACCCTTGTACATCCTTGTACTTTTAGTACATTGGCCTTGTACACTTAGTGTAAATGCCTTGTATAGTTGTAGAAATTTGACCTAGATACAACAGAACTAGTGCATATGGCTAGGTTAACCACGTTCCAATGTCATGGCTCACTGAAAAGGGGAAAAATGACACCAAATTTAGGTTCCTATTCATCATAAGTACACTATCTCATCCAATGAATGTGTATGAAGGGAAATGAGGAATGTCCCCCTTAGAAAAAATAAATGAGCAAGCAATTTTTTCAAAAGCATTTCAAATCCTTCAAGATAAGCAATCTTGTACACACTTGTATAGTTAGCACATTTGCTTTGTACACTTAGTGTAAATGCCTTGTCTAGTCACCAAATCCTTAATAGGTACATATTTTCAAGTGAACATGGGTGGGTAACTAATGTTTCCATTACTATGGATTAGAGAAAATGACAAAAAAAGTTTACCCTAATTTCGGTTCATATTCATCATTACTAGGGAAGCAAATAAAATGAATTAATATATTAAACATCAAATAAAATGCATGCAATGAGTGTGTTATCAAGCAATATGTGTGAGGAATGATCTCCATGATTGGAAAAAGTAAGAGAGACACCCTTGTACACCCTTGTACTTTTAGTACATTGGCCTTGTACACTTAATGTAAATGCCTTGTACAGTTGCAGAAATTCCACTTAGATACAATAGAACTAGTGCATATGGCTAGGTTAACCACGTTCCAATGTCATGGCTCACTGAAAAGGGGAAAAATGACACCCAATTTAGGTTCCTATTCATCATAAGCGCGCTATCTCATCTAATGAATGTGTAAAAATGGAAATGAGGAATGTCCCCTTTAGAAAAAAAATAATAAGCAAGCAATTTTTTCAAAAGCATTTGAAATCCTTCAACATAGGTAGCATTGTACATTGTTGTACAGTTAGCACATTTGCATTGTACACTTAGTGTAAATGCCTTGTACAGTAACAAAATCCCACATAGGCATAACCGAACGAGTGCATATGGGTGGGTAACCAATGTTTCCATTCTCATGGATTAGGGAGAATGAGCAAAAACTTTACCTTAATTTCGGTTCATATTCATCATTACTAGGGAAGCTAATATAAGGAATTAACATAGTAGACATCAAATAAAATGCATGCAATGAGTGTGTTGTCAAGCAATATGTGCGAGGAATGTCCCCCACAATTAGAAATAGTAAGATAGGAAGTTCTTCATAATCACTTGAAATCCCCTAAGATAGACACCCTTGTACACCTATGTACATTTAGTAAATTGGCCTTGTACACTTGGTGTAACTACCTTATATAGTTGCAGAAATTCGACCTAGCTAGAATAGAACTAGTGCATATTGGCGGGTTAACCACATTCCAATGTCATGGCTTAGTTAAAAGGGGGGAAATGAAACCCAATTTAGGTTCCTATTCATCATAAGTGTGTTATCTCATCCAATGAATGTGTACGAAGGGAAATGAGGAATGACTATGAGGAATGTCCCCCTTAAAAAAAATAAATGACCAAGCAATTTATTCAAAACCATTTGAAATCCTTCAACATAGGTAGCATTGTACACACTTGTACAGTTAGCACATTTGCATTGTACACTTAGTGTAAATGTCTTATACAATGGCAAAAATTTGACATACTTAAAACTAAAAGCGTGCATATGGGTGAGCTACCATGTTCCAATGTGATGCTTAAGGGAAAAGGGGGAAGTGAAACCCAATATAGGTTCCTATTCATCATTACTATGGTTGGTCATCCAATCAACATGTATGAAGTAATAAAATTGAACGGGATGAGTGCGTGATCAAGGAATGTGTGTGAGGGAATGTTCCTCATCCTTTCAAAATGGAAATGATTTTAAAACAATTGCAAATACTTCAACATAGGTACCTTTGTACACCCTTGTACATTAAGCACATGTACCTTATATACCTAGTGTAAATGTCTTGTACACAGACAAAAATTCCATACAACCACTATTGAATGTCTGCTCATGCATAGGTTAATCATGTTTGCAATTTTTTGGTTAATAAAATAAGGAAAAACTAAAGTATCAATTTGTTCCCAATACTTTTGTAACAATACAAGCAAATTAAAAAAACAGCAATCTGTCCATTAATGTAAAGCTATTCGAAGCTAATTCCAACTTTCCAGCTAGAATTCAGAAGAAGATTATATGTTAAGCATGTCAAATTATTATTGAAACATATATTTTATTCAGTAAAAAGCATGCCTAAAGATGGGTTCCATTCAACTAGTGAATAGCTTTTTAAACATCACATGTGGCACCAGGCCTAACAATTGTCTATAATTTACGAGGAAACTCTAAAGAAGACCAAAATGGTTCTAACCGTGGCTGACTTTTAGAGTAGTCACCCTTTTCTCCTCCAAGCAATTCTTCAGAGCCAAACAGGGAGACATTATTTTCTTCTGTCCGCAATTCTCCTTCTCATCCATTCTCTCCTGATCTAGAACCTTCATTTCTAAACCTGTTTCAATTTAATTCCAATGATCAGCAATTTCAAGCTTCCTGTTTATTCCCATAAACACCAAATATTTCCAATAAAAATTACATGAGATAAATGTGGATGAAATTTACACCAAACTAATTGGGCACAAATTAAATTTTTAATTCATTTGTTGTAAGAATATACATTGATCAACAAAATAAGAATTGTTTCAGATACTAATAAAAAAACGAGAAAGGAAAAGTTGGGTGGAATGGGCTAAGACAAGAAAAATCTTCAAAAAGAAAATTTAGGAATTCAAGCAGAAAGCAAAAGCTCATGATTTTGATAAAATAAAGATAGCTAATAGAATTTTTAATAGAATGTGAAATAGTCATGAACTTACAGCTAACACAAAGAGCAAGAGAGATTCTGAGATAGTGGATCCTAAATTAATCTCATGATATCAGTTTCTATAAGCCCCAAGCCTATAGAGCTTATAAAGCCTTATTACAAAAGTCTCCAGCCACATAAAAAGACAATAAGACCAAAAGTAGCATTAACTGCGCATGCATCATGTAACCAGGTCAAGGTATACAAAACGAAAAGGAAAAATGTAAAGAATAACCTAGAATGTTCCAGAGGAACACAACACCTTATGCATATACATCTTGCCTAGTGTCTGTGAGCCACATAACAATAGTTACATATGAGGCTTTTTAGAGGTCTGGACTCATCAAACAGAACGAAGGTCTTGCATTGTCCAACTGGTGCACCATATGGCCCATAGCCCACTAAAACTGAAGCTGATGGACTATATAGATGTTTGATATGCTAACAATGAGTAGTCAATTGGTGGGCATAGTAGTTGGTGGAAGCCATCAATTAATAAAATGGAAACTTACCCCACAATAAGGCATATACCCTATTTAACATATTTCCATCTTCACACGAGGTTGTTGGGCCACTGCCATCATCACGACCATAGTTGTGGTCGGTTTATGTCTTCATTGGAGTTCTTCATTTTCTCTGTTTCGTTGGGTTGACCAACTTCTCTACTTTCGAAATATTTTTTATTCGAAAGATAGCTATTTTGGATTAATTGCATCATCATCGGACAATCTTCTTCCCCAAAGCTCACCGTTTAGACGAAACCCATTAATTCACTCTAGACGATGATGATAAAATACCTACAAATGCCTCAACCTGATCAAATCAAAATGTCAGCAAATAATTCAGACCCTCGTCATTTGGATTTGGGAATAATCATGATAAATACTTACAAAAGCTTTTCTGAAATGCTCACAATCCTCGGCTACTGAAGAAAGCGATTGGGGGACAGTTATAGTCGACATTGTTTGTGCGTATGTTGTTTACGGAGGGAGAGAAAGGGGTAGGAAGATTCAGAATTTTCACTCTAGTGACATGGCATTTCAAGTTTACTAGCTGTGAAACCCATTAATTTACAATCATTTGAGTTGGAAATGTAAAAGACATTTTCGTCTGTTAACATCTGATATCCTTATCATTAATTAGGTCAGTTACATGAACCTTCTCTTAATTTTTGGGTTCAGTTGGGCCCAAAACACAATTCTCCCTTTTAGAAGAGACTTGATTTTTGATTCGTTCCCAATTGGTGTCTCAGCTGATTCATGTCCGGCTGGTGCTCTTAAATTGAGAGAGTAATCAACAAAATTTATAACCTATATCACCATGCATTAGGATAGCCTTAGCTAGCATAGCATAGTGACTCTAGGGTCGTTCACTGGGAAGGGTTTTCAACTCACAACTAATACCAATTCAGAGTTAAATTGGTGCTTTTTCATTTCAAGGTTAGCTTAAGAAAACATAAAGATGTTTGAGTGAAAAAGGTTTGGTTTTAAACTAACCAAAAATAAAGTAAGGGAAATTACTTATGAAGAAAAACATTCCTTGGAGGTTTGGGTTCACAGGGGAGGTTCCTCATGCAAAAATAGAGCTCCGGTCATTTGGTTCATTTCCTCGCATTAGAGAATTAACATATAGTCAATTCTCTAACCGGTGCTGTACATATGCATCCCTTTAATGGATTGCAGCTCCAATTCCCTCTCACTGATGCAACTTGCAATGGCTCATGCCTCTCACCTAGCATTTGCCATTCAAGATGATCTTTAACTTTGGACTTCCCTTCTCAAGCTCACAAGAGATAACTAATGGATGTCTCCTTGGAGTCCAAAAGCTTACCAAGTGTTGGCGATTCTAGAAAATCCTACCTTCAAGTCATTTCCCAAAAGCTCGCAAGAGATAAACAAGTGCATCTCAATGGATGGAGATCACTTGCCTTACCAAGTGTTGGCTCAAGTGACTTGCAGGTGTTTTAAGTTAACTAAAAGCATAGAAATCATTAAAGGATCACACTTTCTCTTCATTAATGGCTGAAACCACAAAGTTATAAATTCTTGCACTTGGAACCTTTCCCGGTAACCTTAGCTCCAAGGAACTAAAAGTCTAACCACTCATTCTCTAAGGAAACTTCCTCAGAGCTTGTTTGGCTAGTAAGAAAAAGAATGAGAAAACAAAAATATATATATAAAAAGCAGAGCAAGTGCTCTATAGATATATTACTTATACAAAAGGTTGTTTTTGAGAACAAGCTCCCCAGAATTATTGATATCTTCTGTAAAGGAAATTACAAACTATATATATGAGGTTATTCACCCTTTGTTCTTACTTAAAGACTAAGGAATCCTATGATAGGTGGATTACAAGGAGAGTTTGAGGATTTAGACATCAAATATCTAAAGCAAAATATCTCCAAATGTCGGTCAAAAATATCGTGAAGCTTCAGGAGAACACCGTTGCACTGTGCAAAATTCGGGTAATCTGAATTGTCAGCTGCGGATGCTCTCCGGGTGAACACTATCAGAGGATACGGACATGCCTATCCGGGGAAGTTGAAACGCCTCCTCTCCCATATGGCGTCAGAGGATCCGGACATGTCTGACCGAATGTGATATATCCGGAGAAGATGGAATCATCGGTCGGACAGAATTCCCTTCAGTCCATGTAACCTGGCCATTCAAGCCTAAGACCCACCAAAAGGCTAAAAATTGAGAGAAAAAAAAAAAGATATTATCTTTCAATATTTCCTAATAAGCTCTTTGTTGATTGTGGAAAAAAAAAATACACAGTGGAATTTCAACACTTGGTTGTATTGTTGCCTAAAGACCCAAATATTTCCCAAATCTTTGAAATGAGAAAACAAAAATCCTCAAATATTTTAGTCTAGTCCTAGTTTCCAAAGACTCGAATGTCCTTGTCATGCCCTGTTGTGGTAGCCACACTTAAATCGTTGTTGCTCCTATAGGCATCGCCATTGTCTAGGTCACCTTTTCGCTCTCTCTCCCTATTTTTCCTTCATCATCATCTCCAACCATTATTTTGTGATTTAGATCTCTCGCTCCAATGAATCCAAACCACCACACTTTTTTTCATCTATCTTGAGATTTGAGATTTGAGATTTTCTAGGTATTAATTATCGCTTCTTTGTAGTTTTGATATATGTTTTTCCTTCGTTTGGATGCCAATAAAATATTGGAAAATGGACATGGACCTCATGTTTGAGTGCTTGATTTTCAATGCCTAACGTATTTGTTTGGTCTTGTTTGAGGATTTTTTATTTTTTATTTTATTTTTAATGGTAGTCTGTTTTGTCTTGTATGTAATAGACAATGTATATTTGTTTTGGATGGTGGAGGAGTGTTTGATAGGATGATAGGTTTTGTTTCTTGTTTATTTTGTTAAATTTATGGATTTGTGTAGGTTGTCAATGAATCATATTAGCGAGGTTGAGAGTCTTCCGTTGGTGGTTGGATGTGATTGGCAGGAAGATTTTTTTCATACTGCTTTTGATTGATGACATGATTTCAGAAAAGAAAAAGCAAACAACAATCTTAGTCTTGATTATATTAAATGGTAAATTCATGTATACATTATCTTGAAGGATGTATTGTCTCTGTTGAATAATATGATATTTTCTGTCAAGGTTTTCATTAATTTGAATGGTGGATCGATTTTATTTGATGATATGTATGATGTTTTTTTTCCCATTGGCCCAACTTAGTTTTTTTAATAATAGATCCTAGTGATAGAATGTTACTCACATTAATTCATATGGGAACATTATATATTCTGAAATGAAAATAATTTTTGGATGACATTGAATATGAAAAAATTGTGTTTTCTATTTGGAGAGGTGAGTTGTCTAATAAGGTTTATTTTTATTGTTTATTTTTTTGTTATTTTTTTAGTGTTTTGATGTTGTGGATTTTTCTTTGATTTCCATTTATGTCTTGATGGTTAAAAGAGGCTTAAGTTAATTGCATTGTTTGGATAACAACCAGTGATGCATGATATAAGAATTTGAGAAAAGTGTGGGTTATGTTTGCTCAATAATATGAAAGTCGTGTCTTATGTTTGAATAGGTTGATGGATGCTACAAATAGAATATATTGTTGCATTTTTGTGAAAGGTAAATTTATCCAAAAAAAGAAAAAGAAAAGAAAGTGATGGGTAGTGGGAATACGTAGGTAGAAGAAGCAAAGGTATTCACATATATAAAGGAATGTCATTTCAAGAATTCACTCAGAGAGTATTAGAGAAATTCGACATCTTCCTTGATGTAATGAATATGCACTATACCCTCAAGTTTAACCCCAAAGTCATCCAAGATTTAAAAGATGGGATGACTTGCACGATAATGACTTTACAATTGTCTACATAGTGGAGTCACCCCATGTGGAAGCTATTGAAGAAAATATATCAAATACACAATAGGTATTTGGGTAATGCTTTTTCACATGAATGTCTAAATAAAATATTATGAATATTAATTTTATGCCTGATTTAGTTTTATGTATTTTTGTGATAAGTAGAGGTCAACCTTTGACAATTCTTTCCTCTAATACATCATGTGACGTATGTGATGTTATGATGCTATCAAGAGGTTTTGTATCATGTTGTGCAAAAAGTCAGTGCATTCCTTTGGAATCGAATCAGTTTTGTGATGCAATATTAAGGTTAGGGTTTACATTTAGAAATAAAGAAAAGTTTCGAAATACAATATACCAGATGTCATTAGGTGGGAGGTCTTAGTACAAGTACAAGAAAAATTCACCTAATCACATATCAGTGAAGTGCTCAATTGATGGTTGTCCTTGGAAGATAACAGCTCACGCTGTAGAGGGGAATGAAATCTTGTGAGTTCATACTTATCAAGTTAATTATAATCACATAACTCAAGATGAGTGTTAATCTAAGGTGAGTGTTAGTTCAAAGAGAGGCGCCATTATTGAAGATGTCCTTAGAACAACTTTAAATTATATTTCCCATAAAATATGCAAGGATTTTACTTGTGATCATGGAGTTGAATTGACATATAACCAAGCATGAAGCCTTAAAAAGAAGGCAAAGAAGTGCATATATGGAGCTCCACATGACCCCTTGTCATGGTCATACCATAGGCTAAGGGAAATAATCCCAAATTTAATTAGCAAAACCCAAATTTCATATTAATTCAACAATCCAAATCTCGCAAACAACAATTATTATCAAAATCAAAACAAAAAAATAAAATAAAATAAAATAAAGCAAAATAAACTTACACATTTTGTTTGGAGACCATGGAAATTGAGAGAGAAAAAAAATTGGCAGTGGGGTGTTTAGAGATGGAAGAAAGGAAAATGAAGATGAAAAAAAAAAGGTGAAGTTATAAAGAGAAAGATAGGGAAATGGAATAATGAGAGAAGAGGAAAAGGGGTCGTTGACCGGTAGTGGTTGTCGACGGCGATTGGTTGATGGTCCTGTCGACGATAATGAGGGGTTGATAAGTTTTTGGTAAATCATAATAATAATAATAATAATAATAAATGGGTTAGGTGATAAAGATAAAGAAAGTGAGGGAAATGGAAGAATAAGATAAGAGAAAAAAAATGGGTCGCCGACCTGTAGTGGCTCGTCAGTGGTGACTAACTAGTGGTCATATCGACAACAATGAGGGGTTGATGGGTTTTTCAGGGAAAAAAAGAAAAAAAAAATAATAAGAAAGAAAAGGAAAAAAAACATAAAAAAATGGAGAATGAGGAGAATGAGAGGAAGAAGATGGGAGAAGAGGAGGAAAGGAAGTCATAAGGGGATTTCTGAAAGTGGCAGTGTGCGGAGAAGGAAGAAGATGGAGAAGAGAGAGAGAAATAATGGAGGAAAAATATTGGAAGCAAAGTGGGTGAGAAAAGAAAAAAAGAAGAAAAAAAATAAAAAGGAAATGGGGCAGGTGGTGTTGGGACTTGGAAGGTATGGGGGAAGGGGATATGGTAAGCGAGAGAAAGTGTGAATGGGAAGAAAAATGGGTGAAAAAAAGGAAAAAAGAAAAAAAAAAGTAAAACAAGATAAAATGAAATAATAAAATTAAAATAAAATAATAAAAATAAAATAAAATACAAAAATAAAAATAAAACAAAATAATAAGAATTAAGATTTAAAAGGTATAAGTGGGCCAATAAAATCAAATTTAATCGGATTTGAAATTTATAGAAAAATTGAGCTCAAAATTAAACTAAAATAAAATTAGGACAAATTTTAGGGTCTACAATACCTATTTATATTTCATGAACTATAAATCAAAATAAGGTTTTGAATTTATTATAACCATTAAATCTATTATTTAAAACAATAAAACAAGTTAATTTCCTATTCAATAACTAATATGTTACTTATCTAAACTTATTCTTTTTCTTTAATTTTTACGTAATCTAAAAAGAACCAAACACTACATAATCAGTCACAAACTGCTACACTTAGCTTCCACCAGCCATGCACCTAACCCCGTCACCCATCATAGCCCCACGCTCATAACCTCATAGACTACCAATTCAGTTGCACTAGCTGTCCTTCACCCACCATAGCCTCATGCTCATGACCTCATAGACCATCAACCTAGTTGCACTAGCCGTCCATTAATAGTTCTTCACACCAACCCATGCATCACTCCCTTATCAGCTTTTCATATCAACCCATAATCCTAACACCTTAGCCATTTGTAGCTACAAGGTATAAAGCTTTGAACTAGTTATCCTCTTTATCCATTTTACTGACAAAATCTTACCCCCTGAGCTGCAATAGCTACAAGCAAGCATACTTGGTCGAGTTCACTTCCCCAACATCACTAACAATTGATCACTCCTCTCATCTCCTTTATTTCAAACCCATTTCTCTCGTCACCCCAAAAAGGTCACACCCAAACTGCTTCATAAAAAACCCTAGATTTCATTGTCCTCCTCTAACCTCCGATTAGGTTGAAAATGGTGTTTAATGCGAGAAAGAAGGTTATAGCAGCCACCGATGTATAGCCTGGTGTTGAGAAGATGGTCAATATGAAAATATCATGTCAGACTAGTACTGACGCTTTGGTTTACTCCATCGTCAACTACCTACAATGCTAGCGTTGGTGCCTTCGAGTTCTATTAAATGGATTGATTAAATCCATCATGTGACCATATCCTATCTCACCATGTATCATAAACAAGCATGTGCATTAGTATGCTTGTGATTAAGTTGGATAGTTTTTTTTCTTCTAGGTTTTGTTTGGATGATATATGTGCATGCAAGGTTCAACTGAATTTTCACGTATTTGGAACGGTTTGAGAGTGCATTGAACATGAAGTTAGAGAGGATGTCATGTGAGAGGTATCACCAACTTAAGCCGAATTCTCTGGAGACTTCTAAGGTGGGTATAAAAGAATAATAAGGCAACGACTTAAGGACTTTTTTTTTTTGGAAGATTCTTCAAGATAGGATTTTCTTTAAGAGAGAGAACTTGGGGTTCGGAGAGGAGAGAAGTGAAGATTGAGAGGGTCTTGCTAAGGGGATTCAATGCAGATTGTGGTGTTTACAATCTTTGGACTCTTAAATTTCCCAAACTAAACTTTTCTTTCAAGTTATAAACTCTTTTATTTATTTGTTTATTTATGAAGATCTCAATTGTAGTTTCTCTATTTTTATGTAATCTTCGTTTAAATCGGATTATTGTGGAATTTAGCTGAATTTTTGTTTATATACTTTTGATTTCTATTGATTTGATTATTTCAATTTGTGTTGATTTCGATTATATAATCCTAATTTGTTTATTTTTGTAAATTTTGGATTGTGGAGTTTTTGTTTTTTTTTTTACTGTTAAATTTCACAAATTGAACTATTCTATTAAGTTATAACCTCTTTGATTCATTCGTTTATTTATGAAGATCCCAATTGTAGTTTCTCTGCTCTTATGGATTTTCATTTAAATTAGATTATTGTAGAATTTGGATGAATTTTCATTGATATACTTTTGATTTCTATTGATCTGATTATTTCAGAGAAATTAATTGTAATTATTTGAGATTCCTTTTATCGTGTGTTGATTTGGATTGTTGAACCTTAATTTGTTAATTTTTGTAAATTTTGGATTGATCTATTGGAATCTCTTATTTTTATATCTGTTCATCCATTTTTGGATCGTGTTGATTTGGTTGTTTCAGAATATTCGTTTGAGATTTTGTATTCTTCGTATATTATATGTGAATTGAGATTATTTTTTTGGAGGCATAAGTTATTGTTGAATGTAAATCCACGATTGATATTTCTTTATTGAAATGTTGTATGACTATAGGTTGAATTTTTCTTAGGTTGCAGTCATTAGAATTGGTTTTCAATATTTCAAAAGTCCCGAGTCATAATTCTTTATTAGGTTTTCTTAATGAACGTTAATTTGGTCATTTTATGCAATTAGTTTATAACGTGTTTTATGCAAATTCACTATGATGTAGATTATGTACAAGGACATTACCATAAAAAAACAATAAATAATTGGAAACCCCACTTTGTTGTTTCCGCTTAAACGCTTTGATCCCGTGCACAAGATAAGACAACACAACATCAGCCTAATTCATCTTCTTTATTGAATCGATGTTTTCCACAAGATGTAAGAAAGAACATTTCACAAAAAGCTTCATTATTAGGCATAATAATGAACTCAATACAAATAATACCCAACGAACTTTGAAATCGTTTCCACCTTCTTTATCCTCCCTAATTTGATTTTCTAACATCACTAATGGCAATCGCCCCTTTTTATCATAATAGTTTTTTACATAAATCATTCTTATTGCTGACATCTTTGTTCATGTCAATCTTTGCCCTTCTTGCCCTCAATCCCATAATAAATTCAACATCAATCAAGGATAATTTGATACAAGTATTATACAACTCTAACATATAAGTGTTCAAATTGAAATTATTTATCAACCAAAGACATAACCCATGATCAATTTTCCTACATCAAAGTTGCAAGAGGCTACCAAATCCTATTTCTTCTATGGCTTTTTTTTTTGCTTTGGTTCTAATTCTTCAATAACTCTAATCACTCACTCAGGTGAGCATCGAGTCTGAAGATATAACTAAAAAGATACACAAATATCAAACATGTTTACATTGATATAATTTGAAACAAATACATAAGTAATGAAATTTTTTATTCATTACAAAAAAATTACCTTTAGACCCACACCCTTTTGAAGCGAATATCATTTTGAACTTTCATTTGACTTTGCCATGAAATCTTCTTTTTCTACTTTTGAAAGTGCATTCCACTTCTTGCTTAATTTTTTCCTCAACTACATTAATTTTTCACTTACTTCAAATTCAAAATTTAAAATTTAATTATATTAGCCACAATAGTATTACTCCTTGCATCATCATTTATCTTCACTCTTTTATCATTCTTTTTTATCATGACCAATTGATCGTTACTACAAAACAATTTCAAACAAATATAACTATAACAACCACGTAAAAAATAAGTAAAAAAAACATTCTTTTACATATTTCTGGTTTCCAATACTAGTAATGTATCCAAGTTCTAAGAGGTCTCTTTGGATTTCTAACAACTTTAACACCATCGAGCTCACTCCTAAAAATTAAATCAAATCATTTAAGTCAATTTTTATAATATGATTTCAGATATAATAAATCAAATATACTTCTACCACCACATTATCTCAACATAAGTTTTTTTCACATTTCAATAAATTTTAGATTCATATCTTACTACAATCAATCAAATGTCAAATAAAATACAAATATCATTACCAGTCCAAAATCCTCCTTAAGTCTCTCTACATTTTCAATGGTGACAAAAGTAGCATATAAATTATTTTCAATGTTCAATTATGGATCTAACTACATTATTTTTCATTAATGTGATCAATCCATAAATCTAACAAAAAACATGAAATATAATCAATACAATCTTGTAAAACACATTATCAATACTCACATTTTTTTCTTAATATAGAACTCCTCAAATAATTACGACAGAACCGCCTTTTGATTAACAAAAAATTATGTCCTTTTCATATTTCTTTTTCTTCGTACTTCACATCGGCTTCTTCTTCTTTCAGCTACGTCTTCAATTTGGGTCTTCAAATTAAAAAGTTTAGAACCCGAAATATAAATTATTAAATAATTTCAATGTGTTCAGTGAATGATGTTAATATACTGATAAGGATGTGTTAATACCAATAGGGTATGAATAAGAATTTTTAAAATTATTGCTTTTGTAATGAAATATAAGACAAATACACTAATATTACAATATATTACAACATAATTTAATTTATTTTTGTTTAATTTTTTTACGTGCTCCTAATGAATAGTTACATGTTATTCCATTGAATAATTGTGTGTTATTAGATTGAATCTTTGTATATTAGGCTAATAAATCTATAAGATTAAAATGATAAATTTAAACAACACCAAAATATTTTTTAGAAGTATTTTTGTTTTAAAATAGTAAATTTAAATAACAAATTATACTATCATTATATAGAATAACGGTAAGGATTAAACCCAAAATTTTGTTTTAAAATTTGAATGTCAATAATTATAATAAATATGGGGCTCATGTACCATAAATGTCCTGACAAAAAGTGAAGTGCTTTAAATGCTTTGAATTTTGAAAGCTTTTAGTTGAAGGACATTTTTGGGTATTTAAGCATATTATTGGCCTTCCTAATAGTTATTGAAAGAAAACATGCTTCCCAATAATTATCCTATTTAACCCGCCCTATCCAGTAATTCTCCCATTTTTTTTCCTCATATCCATTGAGTCATCTTGCACTCTTTTTTCCAAAGCCATTGCACTCCTTTTCTAGTAAAAAAGGAATCATCTATACTTTCTAGTGGTTCCAAGTTCCACCAACATTACCTTATTACTTTCAAAGCTTACATGGTAGTCATTTTCTTCACTAGTACCACCAATGCCTAGGTGTCCATAAAACAGGGCTTGCATTCAATCTAGGAGCTGTTAGACACCATATTGGATGGCCAGGGGACATATAGCATATGAAAAAATTAAACATAAATAAATTAAATTATGTTGTAATATATTGTAACATTAGTGTATTTGTATTGTAAGTATAATGCATTTATGTTGTACCTATATTTGATTACAAAAGTAATAATTCTAAAAATGTTTATTCATATAATATTGGTATTAACACATCGTATCAATATATTAACATCATTCATCTAGTGTATTGAAATTATTTAATAATTTTTGTATATAAAACAAAAACTACAAGTCTTGAGAATTCAAATTAGTATGAATCAACATTTGCATGTTATTCCTTTTGTATTAATAATGACGTGTTAATACCGATAAGGTATTAATAAGCACTTTTAAAAGGGAAAATTACCCTTTAAATTCCATGACTTAGTTGCCTTTTAATTATAAATATTCCTTATCCTCCCAAGTGAGAAATTATAAAATATAGTTGATTACCCACAAGTAATAATGTTTTATCTATATAGTTCAAGATGTTCTAGTGCATTGAATTAAAAGCATACAAAAAATCATTTGTATACATATGAATTGGACTTATGAACTCTTTAACATTATATTGAATTCCATTGTCCAAAAACTAAACCCATTAAAGCTGAAAGCATCGAACACTATTTTATAAACACCATTGTATGATTATCTTTTGTATAATTACACCTATAGAAAGCCTGAATCCCAACTAGTCAAATATTTTTAGATGAGTCCAAGCACCATAATTGGTTATCTTTGTATGTATCATTTATGCTTTTGATTTCCTGTATGAGTATCGGTGTGCAATTCTCATAGGATACTTGATACTTGGTTTATTTGATTTATTTTTTATTTTCAACTTCCTTAATGGATAGATCATTGAAAAAGAAAGTTTATGCATTTGTGAATTTTTATAAAATATTGAGGTAAAAGAAGGGAAATGTAGGGATGAAAAGATTAACTTAATTCTAATAGGGATCATTAGCAATAGTTACACTAAAAAAAATAAGGGTACAACATAAATGCATTACATTTACAATACAATTATAGTAAAAATACAACATATTACAACAATAGTTGATTTATTGTACTTTTAAAATTTTAGAATGAGGTCAAATCAAAATCCAGCTTAATTTAAATTTCATAACTAGTTTTTATAAATTATATACAATTTAAAAGGTTTCCCATGATGAGTATTAACAATGTGTACATATTGGATTACCATCAAACAACCTAAATTTGTTATCCACTACTACAATGACTCAATGTGTTTATAGTAGCATGTATGCAACTATATTTGGGATCACTAATAGTAGTTACACCAAAATAAATAAGGGTACAATACAAATGGCCTACATTTACAATACAATTGCACTAGAAGTACAATATATTATAACATTACTTGATTCATTGTAGATTTAAAATTTTTTAATTATGATAATTGATTATTTGTTATAAATTCTATAGTGCAACGTGGATCGTAATACATGGATAAAAGGCAAAAAACAATATGATACCATCAGGTTTGAACATTCTTTTAATTAGCATTATGTTATTTTGACTATATTAATGTTTGACATTGTTGTTTAATTTTACTATATTAATTTTTATTTTATAATATCATTTTTTTACTTCTACAAGAGGTCAAATAAACAATCCCTACTCCACCAAAAAACTTAGACATCTACTTGATGATCTAAGTGGTGAAAAGAAGACTATAATTCAAGATATTGGCTTTGGTGGATTGATTCAGCTCTCATCTACAGAAATAAGGCATAACTTATGTAGATGGATGGTAAATCATTTCAATATAGCCCATTGTAGGTTAGACATAGGATAAGAAAGACAATTTCCAATTACTTGTTCTGATGTAGGTGAAATTCTATAAATTCCATATATTGGTAGGAGGCTCTTACTTTCACCTATTGTGGACCTGCATTTTTCACATGCGTCCCCACTCAATCAATAAGACTCATTTTTATTGGTGAAAAATTAGTTTTGAAAAAGTTGGAGTCACCACTTATTTTATTTTATTTTATTTTAAGAGGGAAAATAAAACAAGAAATAATACCCTAAAGAAGTGACTCCATAGTTTTGGAAAAGTAAGTCTTGAAAAACCTGAGTCTTGGTTCAGGGATCAGGTTACCTATTGGGAAGGTATTTCTAAGAGGTAGCACCCCTCTAAGCCCTAAAGAGGTCTCTAATGATTAAGTTGAGGGAAAAGTGGCAATTAATCAATTGATTGAAGGTACCTAAGTAGGCTAAGGTGATTTCAAAACTAGCATGCCAAAAAAAGAAAAATCAAATCATAATCATAAATAAAAGTTAGAGCACATACCTGGAGTGCTGCTCAAGCGCTATCATAAGACATTAAAGTTAGCATAGAAATATAGCACACAACATATATTTAATTAGAGCAAATCAAACATATATGTAAGCACCCAAGGATTACATCAAACATAGATATGACTCACAACAACATACATGTTCATAAAATTCTGAAAAGTGAGTGATAGAGAGCGTACATTTCTTAACGACATTTGAACTGGCTATATGTGGACATTGGGTGGACTGTTTCTTCTTATATGTCGTCTCTTTGTGGGATCCCTTATGAGAGTGCGTGGAATGATGATCTTTGGTAACGTGCAATGGGCTGCCACCTTCTTGGAATCAATGGTTGTGTGTGCTTCCTATTTTTTTCTTGATGTGGTAGGCTATTTCTCAACGATGCAACTAGCATGGAGATCCTAAAATTATGGGTAGTACGACTATCCTCTCACCCTTGGTGTGTGCGTGGAGAGTCTTTTCAAGTGGCAGCCTGTGTATGTGGTATTCTTTCCAATGGGTTGTGAGTCCTTGTTTGTGCATGAACACCTTCAAGGATGTAGCTACTTTGCTTATGGCAGTGTGCCCTGACTATACGTGATAACATGGAGAATCTCTTGATAGTGCTACTGCATGTGGTGTTTTTTTTTTCTTTAATTCCTCTTGTTTCATCCTCCATCTCCATGTGTGTTGTATATGAGTTAGAAACCTTATAATATAATAATATAAAATAAAATAAAAATAATAATAAATAAAAATAAACAAATAAATAAATAATAAAAAAAGAAAGCCACGTAGGCCGCACAAGTCATGCAATTCATGTAACCATGCAAGTCATGCAAAAATAAGTGAGTCTAAAAGCGTGCCTTAGTGACTTAGGGTGAACATGTCCAAGTTGGAAGGTGTCTAGGATGTTTAGGACAGTGCCTAAGTCTAAATTAGGGTTGCCAAGGGTCGTAATGAGGTTAGATAAATCTCTCAATCAGAGTCTCCAAGGTGGCTCATAAAAGATAAGCTATATGAGTAATAATGGGCCACCAAGGAATTGTTGTAAAGTACCAAACGAACACATAATAGGGCATGTGTTAGAAGGACAAAATGGAGGGTCTACACCTACCAATAGGAATAATAGGATGGAAAACCTATCTATCCTTAGAGATAGGCTGATCTCAATGGAAGACATGGGCGACTTTAAAAAATTGTTTATCTTCTTCTCATGTGCTACATTACTTGCTCCAACATCGAAGTTGAATGGTAGTCATAAGTTGCTGTGTACTTTGCTTGCTAGAAACTTTGACATTTGGGACCAATTTGTACTTAACACATTGGTTACTGGAATTAGACATTTTCGATTGGGTAAAGGCTCATGGCTTACAGGTTACCTTTTTTTTTTTTTTTTGTAGGTAAATATCTTTTTTTATTAAATGCTCAAGGTTTCCATATCATTTTCTATGTTTTAACAAGTCTTTTCTAAATAACATATTGATGTGTGGAATATTTGTGTATGATCTTTTTTATTTAAATAAATTCTACATTCCAACTATGTTGGTGCCACACACCATCCCCATATGTGCATTGTAGAGTGATGACCTGATGAAGAAAATGGTGCAAGTAGAGTTGCAGGATTATGATGACTTTGGACTAGTCGATGTAAGGAACAAAATTTTATTTCTACATTTTCTTTTTATTTTAAGATTTGAAAATTAATTTTAAAAAAATTATATATTCTTTTTATTATTGTAAGGGGGGGAAGATGCACATGAAGACCCTATTAATCCAGTAAATGAAGTTGAAGAAGAGACTAGTGATGTGAGAACCTTCTATATCTATTCTTTTATTTAAAAAGTAAACCAAACATGTTATGCATAATAATATACACCTTTTACACTTTGTACCATTTTGTAGGAAATTATAGCAGAGTATAATGTAGCGGAGAAATAGATTCACCAATTGCTTCGAACAATGAAAGAAGCAATTGATAAACTAGCAAAGCGGCATAATAAAAACAAAACCCCATCACCTTCTCATCAAAGTAGAAGTCATAACCAATCTGATATCAAAGAATCTTTTCCATCACCACCACATGGTAGTAAGGTTTTTATAGCACTAGCTGTTATAATTTTTTTAATACTTTTAATTGAATTGCAAATGTTCTATAATTTTTTTTATTTTAAATTTGGTTGTTATCCATTTTTAAATTAGCATATGGATCACCACTGAATGATTGTTCCGCTCATGGTGAAGATAATGCAGGGCCATCGACCTCACAGCCAGTAGCGCAACATAGCATTATACTTTCTGCATCTTTATTTTTTTTATAGTAATTTTTAATATCAAAATATTAATGAGTTCATAATAATGGCTAGTCTTTCCTCTGTGTGTTATTTTTGTTAATAATTTTTTTTTCTCTTATTTTCTATACATATAGTTAAGGATGAAGTTCAGACGAATGCTATTATTCCTTACTAGATTGAACATCCTCCATTATGTTTATGTCGGCTACGTCGACGTGCTACTGCCCTACAATCACCATATGTGGTACAACAATTAATCAAATTTTCTACGTCTTCATTGTAGCAAAGTAAGTTTTAGCATATGCATTGGACGATACACGTGATGAAAGGTCATGTTGAACTTGATTTAGTATAAACAAGTACAATTAAGACAACCATTTAAAAGATTTAGTTTTGATTCATAACATCATAATTATTTCTATGTAGCCAAATATTGTGTTCCATGTACGATTTCTTCTTGATAAGGTTCGACTTAAAATGTTTGGGACCCGAAAAATTGGTTGACAATAAGGTATTCATATTTAGTTATATGAAGTCAAGATAAAATTACTCTAAAACTATATTTCTAATTTTCATTCATTTACATAAAGGTTGTAACCATGCTTTGTCGAATTTTGAATGGTAAGGATAAAGGAAATAAGGAGTATTTCTTATCTCCCCATTTTAAGGTAAGATATGTTGTAAGAATTATAGATTGGTTTTCTTGTTTTAAGTAGATTGTTTTAATCTAATGTATGTTTTGTATATTTTTTTTTATTACAATTTGATGTGGAAAATAAGAGGAGTACATTTTCTCTAAAATACATGTGACAATTTATGAAAATATTTTAAAAACACTCGGTTGTACACATATGAACATGTTTTATTTAATTTAATGAAAGTCATCTATAGTTGGATATTTTTAAGTATAGTGCAGGAAATACATGAACGCAATTAATTTGATAAAATCATTATTTATTTTTCTTTTTCAGCTGTTCATACCAATATGCAGGAGAAATCATTGGTATTTAAACATTTTGAATATTTATTAGAAAACAATCGAGTTGTTGGATTCATTGATTGATGGAAGGAAAAAGCGAATGGATGTCTTCACAGAGAAACATGTAAATATAGTTATTATCCAATTACTTATGTGACTTGTTGTCATTATTTTTTAAGGATGTCCATATTTATAATTTTATATTGTGTTAAGGTAGCATTCTATCAACTATCATTGGGATTCAAGAAAGAAGACCATCAATGGACATGATAAAATTTGAATTCGTTGTTTTAGAAGTTTTGCAACAATTGAATTCATAAGTTGCAAGAATTTTATTCCTCTTTACCTATGGAAAGCAAATGAGTTTCTAAATTTATTGATTTGATGCATAATTTACTTTTAATTTCCTTAATTACTACTTGTAGAACAGATTGTGGCATATTTGTAATCAAGTTTATGCAATTATGGGATAACGATGGACTTTCTCGTACAATTGCAAATGTATTATATTGTGTTGAATGCAATATTTTTTCTTTTTTATGTTCAATAAAATAACATGAACTTTCATTAATATTCTAATATATACTCTTTTGTACAGGACAAGGTCATGAAGGACAAGGAAAAACTCGCAACACAAATGATGATGTCGCCAAAAAATGAAATCAGGGAAAATGTCTACCGATCTATGGATCAGTGATGTTATTTCATTAGGCAATTAGGTTATGTTGTTTCTAAAATAGGATTTATTTAAGATTGTATCAGTGGAGAAAAATCATTGTTTTAGTTTGTTTGGTCTATAACATTGTAAGCATGAGAGACATTTTGAAATTATGCTTGATTATTCTAGATTGCTAAAATGATTATTTTATATTAGGTTTATGGCTATGTCAATTTTGTTAAGTTGGCAGGTGGATAATAGTTCATACAAGCAATAGTTTCAAAGTGGAAGTTCTATTCTAATTTCTTTATTCTTTGTTATTTTTTTGTTTCTAGTAGTTGATTTTTTTTCACAATCTGATGGAGTTCCATTTCCAAATTTTCTAGTCTGATGAATGATAGAGATGTTGAAATGACCATTGCCTATTTTATGATTTTCTTGCAAGTGGAAAATGATGATTGCCTATTTTATCATCGTTATATACCTTCCAAACATTTCTACCTTCACATGCTAAAAGCTACCATTTTGAGTTCATTTGAAGAAAAAAATTTAGAAAAATAAGAAATAAATTTTAATTTAATAAATTAATAAATTAATTTCACATATTTGTATAATTTATTTGTACACAAAAATAAGTTTATATATAACTCTATTCTATAATGTTTTCAAATCGTTGCAATTTAAAAAATATATATATACAAAAGATCATTATCAAAGCTAAGAAGACGTTTCTAATTTGAAGTTACAAAAAAAAATTATTTTAAGACATACCTAGTGAGAAGGATTTGATTTTTCTTCAGTCTTATGCCTTAGTATTTTCTTTTGAAACACATTATGTCAATCATCTTGAAAAATTGCAAACATAAATGTTTAAAAAAAAGGGTTAATATGACCACCAAGCTTTTCAATCAACTTTTTCCTTTTGCTTTTTAGTAGGTTCACATTTATTGAACCATTATATAAAAAAAATTGGTAATCAACCCAAAAAATTGGAATTATTTAGTCAAAAGATTGCTTTGTTAGTTTGTGTTGTTATTTATCATACTATTAGTGTTTTTTATCGTAATGTTAGTGAATTTGTGTTGTAAATGTAATAAAAGTGGTAGAAAAAACTGTGAACTATTATAATTAAAAATCTAACACAAATCCACATGATGGATATAATTAACCTATTACAAATAGCTCCAAATACAAATACATCAAAGTACAATGCAATTAAGCATTACATATATAATCCAAAATATAATAGACATGAAGTAAGTGTATGATTAAGTAATTTTCAAACATAGAACAAAAAATAAAAGTAATCCTACTAAAATTACTTTCTACATGAACTCAATTCTTTTTAAAATATGTTTAACCTCTTCATCCACGACATACATTCTTCTTTGAACCTCTTGTAGTTCTTGGTAGGTGTTGCTATCACCAAATCCTCCAGGGGATGCCCATTTAAAAAAATGACAGTCATCTCTAGTATTTGTATATTGACAACAATAATATAACCTATTTGGGTTATCCTTTTATTCAAAAATTCTAATAACTGCCTCTATCTTGGTGAACATTTACACATACAGTTATGATATAGTAGATATTCACCGTTTCTACTATTACCTCTTGTATTTCTAAATGAAGCACTTGAAGATGTCATGATGTAACATGTATTTCAATGGAAAACAAGTTAAACAAAGGTAATGAACATGTACAAAGTTAATAATGATCTTGTAAATAACATTAAAAACATGGTTACAAACCACCCTAAATAATTATAAGATCATAAGTCTAAAATAATGGCATATGTAATACATCATGACAATCAAGTAAATAAGTAAGTTCCAAAACAAATTCTTACAAATTCTAATTTCATAAACCACACATATCATCATAATCAAAATAAGATAAAAAGTATCATGCCACCATACAAGCATAACACTAAAATCATGGAACACGTAATGGATTTTTGCATGAAGCTCGATTATGGCCTGCAACTTGACATCGCGAACAAAAGGTAAGTCTTTTTAAACTAAATTGAGACTCTATTCGACAATGTCGAGGCCTTCCAGGTGGTCATTTAAAGCATGGAGGTTTTAAGTAAAGGATATAAGCAACCTTGAGCATCACGAACACATCCATCAGCATCAATGGTAAGCATATTATGATTTCGAATTGAATTGAAGTGTCCAGAGCATATCAATTCTTGCATTAGAAGCTTGAAACATGAGTCAACATATTCATAAACATCCTATTTCATCTCATGTATTGCTACACATGCATGCTCACAAGGTATTCGAACCATTTGCCAAGCCTTACAAGTACATGTACGCTCTATCAAGTTCACATCTACATATACCTTCATATTGAATACCTTAAAGACACCACCAACATAGGGATATGCAGGAAATGACTCACTCTTTGTAATGTTTTCCAACAACTTTTCCTTAGTCTTTGGGCCAATTATAGCTTTCCAATTTTTTGTGGCAACCGCATGATCACATACTAGGTGAGGAAACTTATCCATGTGTCATTACTAAGTTGAAAATTATGTAATGGCGTTCCTCATTCAGCCAAGCATTGAATGATTCAGCAAGATTAGTTGTCATCTTATCCCATTGTTTTTTTTTTTGCAAACTTTGACATTGCCCAATGTTGTGGATTGTTCTCTTCAACTCACTTCGCTAGGTCATTGTTATATGTCTTCAATTTTTCCATGGCTACAACATAATCATCATCCAACCTAGCATACACAACACTATCAAGTAGCAACAATGCATCCTCTTTACTTCTCTTTCCCTTCATACTATGTTTCATCATATAGCTACTAAAATTCTCATTCACAGGACGATAGCAATATGCATGATTTTCTACTCCAAAAAGTTGAGAAACACTACAAAAGATTTCTTAATGCCTATCTGATATTATGACTACCTCTTTATCTTCAATTATGCCCTTCAATTTTTGTAAAAACCATAGCCAATCCTCATAGTTTTCTAAACTTACAACACCAAATGCAATTGGGAACATGTCATCATTAGCATCATAAGTTGTTATAGAAAATAAGGAGCCCCTATACAGTCCACTCAAATGGGTTGAGTCAATTGCAATAACAGGTCGACAACCCATTTAAAACCCTTGAATTGAGAAAGAATGTGTAATGAACAATTTCCAAAAATACCCATTTTGTCCGGTACATTCATCAATCTTCCTTAGATTAATGTCTATCAATCTCTGACATAACCATGGAAACAACATATATGAGTTGTTTGGAAGACCATATATTCTCTCCTTTGTCATTTCTTTGTATATCCAAGCTTGCTTATAACTCAATGAAACACCATACCGACTCTTGAAATCTTTGTAAATTTGACGGGGCAAATACTAAGGGTTGCCCTTATTTCTTGCTCTATGACACGATCTTCTTCCCCGCATTGAAGGTTGACTTGAACATTCAACATCTGCACAATAATTGTGTACATCGTTGAAGATGTTAACCTTCAAAATTTTGGTTGTGCCTACTAAATGAGCAGTTATTCTCCAAGGGCATCCATCCACTGAACAACACATAGATATTCTCTTTGGAGAGTTCTTTTTGAATTTGTATTGAAATCTACCAACTAATGACATTGTATATAATGCATTTCTAAATTCATCTACATTAGGAAAACTATGTCCACTCCTAATAATAAGTTGAGGACAAAGACTTAAATCATGTGGCCTAACTTCAGTTTCTGCACATCTGGATATGAAGCCTTGAGAAAGTCTTAAATTAGACTCATTATTTGCCTGACATAATGCAACTAAATTGTGTGTCTCCTTTGTACTATTATGACTTCATTTCATAGCACACTCAGTTAATTAATATTATAAGAAACTTGCATCATGGAATTAATGACAACTAATACAACATATATCACTTACCATAAATCTTTTTGCACATTGACTATACCTTCTTCAACTCTCACATGCCTTAAAACACACAAGCATACAACAAAGGCACAATGAGAGAGTATCCACTGATCAATTAATCAAATGTCATATTTCCCTCAAGTTCAAGCTTGATTTTCTATGAAACCAGAGATTCTGGGTTCGATCCCTAACGGGGTCACTAATTTGTGGACCTGCATTTATCACGTGCGTCCACACTCGACAACGAGACTCGGTTTTTTTAAATAAAAAATCGCATCTTTGTAAAAATTGGAGTCACCACTTATTTTTATTTTTTAAAAGGAAAAATAAAATAAGAAACCAAAACCTTAAAAAAAAAAAAAAAATGACTCCTTAAGTTTTGGAAAAGTTTGTCTTTGGAAAAGTTTGTCTTTGAAAAACTCAAGTTTAAGTTCAAGGATTAGGTTAACTATCAGGAAGGTACACTTATTAAGCTGTAACATCCCTCTAAGCCCATATACTTATGGTCTCTACTAAGTGAATGGAGGGAATCATGACAATTGATTAATTTATCGAGGATACTAATAACAAGATAACAAGATACATATAAGTCATGAGGTAAGAAAAAGATTACACAAGAATGTACACAATTAATGAATGTGAAGAGCACAAAATATAATTTAATTATTTGTTCAAGTTGCAACATTTCAAAGGAAGTTCAAAAGAAATTTATTTATGTTGGGAACAATTCCAAATTAAAGATTTCAAACTTATTTACTCACAAAGTTTCAATTTATTTACAAAAGACTCAATTTTTATTCACATCCAAAATTAATTAAAAAAAATGACTTTTCTTGATTTTAATAAAAGAATTTTGATTGAATTCAAATATATTAAAAAGAAAAGCTCAATTTGATCTTCTATTTACAAAGAAATGATATTGGCTTCCAGTTTACTTATAAAAAAAAAAGGAAGATTCGATAATTATAAAGAAACATCAGTTCTACTTTTGGAAAAAAATATTTTTACAAGGAAAAATGGTTTATTTATTTTAATTAGGGGAACCAAATTTCAATTCATTAAGAAAATAAATTTTTACAACTTTTATTTGTGAAAAATATTTATAAATCAAATTTATTTGAAAAGAGAGACATTGATTAAAACACTAACTTCGAGAAAATTTATTAAAACACTTTATGGATTTTTGAGACTAACTTTGAGGGTTTTTTATTAAGCAACTTTTAGAATTTAATAAGACAAACTTTGGGAATTTATTAAAAACAAATTTTGAGAATTTTTAGAATTAAAACACTTATTTTGAGAATTTATTAAGACACTTATTAAAACTTTTAGCGAGACAAACTTTAAGTAAATTTAAAAGACACAACTTTGAGAACAATTATTAAAACATTTATTTTGAAAATTTTAATTAAATCAAATTTGAGAACTTTTATGACTTTTATTACTTTTACGACTTTTATGAAGAAAAACTTTGAAAATATTTATTTAAACACTTATTTTAAGCATTTTCATTAAATATGCCTTATTAAAAAAATGATTTTTTTTAAAGGAACATTTATTAAAATATAATTTTTAGTAAATAAACTTATTAAAAAAATGGTTTTCTAAAGAACATTTATTAGAGCACAATTTTTAGTAAACAAAATTATTAAAAAAATTATTTTCTAAAGAATATTTATTGAAACACAAATTTCAAAATTTTCAACCTTATTAAAAAAACGATTTTCTAAGGGACATTTATTAAAACACAATTTTCAATGAGCAAACTAATTTTTTTTTTTTTTAAAAAAAAAGATTTTCCAAGGAACATTTATTAAAACACAATTTTTAGAATTTACAAATTTATTAAAAAACGATTTCTTAAATAACATTTATTAAAACACAATTTTCATAATGTACAAATTTATTAAAGAATGACTTTCCAAAGAACATTTATTAAGATAGAATTTTCAAAATTTTCAATAAAAAAACTTTTAGGATTTTACAAATATTCATAATTTTTATTAGAACGTGATTTTCTAGAGAACATTTATTAAAACACAATTTTCAATTAACAAACTTATTTATAAAAAAGAAAATGATTTTTAAAGAGTATGTATTAAAACACAATTTTCAGTTAACAAACTTATTAAAAAAAATGACTTTCTAAGGAACATTTATTAAAACACAAATTTTAGAATTTTCAAACTTATTAAAAAATGATTTTCTAAAGAACATTTATTAATACACAATTTTCAAAATTTCCATCAAACAAACTTTTAGGACTTTACAAACTTTGAGGATTTTTATTAAAAAACCAAATTTCTGGATTTGTTAAAAAATGAATATTTGGATTATTAAATTAAAAAACATTTACTGAATATATTAAAAAAAAATGAAATTCTTGAATTATTTTATTAAAAAAAAAGGAATTTTATGAACTTATTAAAAAAATGATTTTTTGAATTATTTTATATTAAACCAAAATTCTAAATTTAGTAAAAATGGTTCTTCCATATTATTTTATTAAAACAATTTTTTTTTGCATTTTATGGGAAATCAAATTCTAGATTTTTAATTAAAGAAAACCGTTTTGGAATTTATTAAAAACTATTTTTCTAGAAATTTTATTAAAACTGATTTTTCTGAAATTTTTATTACATAGTAAAAAAAAAAAAGAGAAAGAAAACTCAAGCCAGAAAAATAAATCAAAACCCAAATATGGCATGAAATGAAATATGAGACAAAAATACTAACATTAATTTAAAATTTTAAGACAATGAAATATGAGGCAACAAGACTAATATTAATAGAATTATAGAAAAATTAAGACAAAATGAAAAATGGGGCAACAAGACTAACATAAACAAAATTATAGAAAATTTAGGACAGGAATTGCACAAATATAGAAAACTTGAAACAAAATACGTATAGTAACACATGTCAACACATATCAACAAAATAATAAATAAACATGACAAACATATAGATGGGTAGAGAAAGTTTAGCAAATGTGCTAAAATATAGAGTATAATGAACATATAACCCAAATAGGCAAAGAATTGAATAAATGAAATGGCTAAAATATTCAACTACCAAAAAGCTTACAAATATAATAAATATAAAACAAGATAAATCTAAGAAATCCTAAAAAGAACAAAAACATAATACAAATAAAGAGATGAAGAAGAAATAACTTACTTGAATGCCACCTGTGGACCCCGCATTTCGGCTCATGCGTTTCCCACTCGATGGCGAGCTCGATTTTTATTTTTGAAAAATGATTTTATTTGATTAAAAAAATGACTTGGAGTCGCCACTTATTTTTGTTTTATTTTTAAAAGGGTAAACAAAATAAGAAAGAAAAACCCTAAGTATGACTCCTTATTTGGAAAAGGTGATCTACGAAAAACCGGGTCGGGTTCGGGGGTCAGGTTACTTATCGGGAAGGTACGGTATGAACCATAGCACCCCTCTAAATCCCTAAAGCCGGGTCTCTACTAATACAATGAAGCTGACATGGCAATCAATAGGAAAAAATCAAGGAATATCAATATGATCACACACTGAGAATCAAAGCATGCATGAGGAATGGACATAGTGAGAGAGGATGCGTACCTTAGCAGCAAATAGCAACGCGCTATCATGAAATAGGGTTAGTGCATAATGAACATAGAATGATTATGTGTATATCCAGGAACAGAATAAATCAATCACGCATGGCAAATAGATCCATCAATCAATCAATTAGTCATGAATTCACATATGTGGGGTCCCCACCAAAGCCCGATTTATTTTTGCAAGAATCAATCTCACAAATTTCATTATTTCGGAATTATGAAAATTCATCATTCTTGCTTATGTAAAATCAAGAGGAACGAAAGGTTATTTGAAAATCAGAGTGGAATTAAAACTGCTCAAGAGAAAACTGGATTTTTTTAAGTTTATTTGAAAATTGGAAACTTGAAAATTATTTGAAAATTGGAGGATTGGGAGTTAAATTTAAGAATAAGAATTTTGAGAATTAAATTTGAAAAGAATTGGAAATTAGTTGAGAATTAGAGTTTCAAAAATTAAATTAAGGAATTGGGATTTTGGAAATTAAATTTGAAAGAAATTAGTAAATTATTTGAAATAAATGAGAATTTTGGAAATTGGAAATTAAGTTCGGAAATTGGAATTTAGAAAAAATGTTGAAAATGGAATTTTAAAATAAATAAATAAATAAATAAATATAACAAATAATAATGACGAAAAAATAATAATAATTAAATGAATGAACAAGGATTTTGAATTTTCTTCAAATTGGAAATTGAATTCGAGAATCAGGAAAGTTGGAATTGTTTGACAGTGGAATTTTAAAATAAATAGAATAATAATAATAATGAAAATAATGATTAAATAAATAAATGAGAATTTTGGATTTTTGGAAAATTATTGGAAAGCGAAAATTTTATTTAGTGGATATGTGGAGGCTAGTCAAAGATTATTTGAGGATGGTATTTCGAAAAATTTAATTTCGGAAATTGGAATCTTGGAAAAATTATTTTAGAGAGTGAAATTTTAGAAAATTGGAATCTTGAAAAATTATTTTTGAAAATGGAATTTTGGAGAATTATTTGAAAATGAAAATTTGTTATGGAAAATTAAACTTAAAAAAAAAAATAATAAAAAAAAAATAATAAAATAAAATAATAATAATAATAATAATAAATGAAAATAAAAATAAATAAATAAATAAATAATAAATAATTAAAGAATAAGGATAATAATAAATGAATAAAAACAAATAAAAATAATAAGTAAACAAATAAATATGTGAAATGGAAATGTGGGCTACCCGTGAAAGTGGCTTGGAAAGAGTGAAGGAAAAAAGTAAGAGAGAGAAGGAAGTGAATAAATAATATTATAGTTGTTTTATGGTGAAATGAGTGATGAGTGGAGGCTATAGTACATGGGTATGGATATTCAAAGGATAATGAGCTTGGTATGATTATTCCATGAGTTGCAATCCAGTTGTCTGATCCAAATCTTCGGGATGTGGAAACCACATCAATCTTTTCATCATCTGGCAAAGGAGGCCACACAACAGACTTTTCAGCAGTGTCTGATTCATTACTCTCAGCAAAAGTGCCTCTCAAGGTCGAGAATTCTTGACCTATCATAAGACGGGCCAGAATTGGTGTGTAGAGTATAAGAACGACTTTGTCAGCCGAGTCCACATAAGTTGCGAGAGGCGGCCTGGTTGACTCGTACAAACCATTCTTCAGGCATGACTCAGAGAACTACTTGATAATGAAATTATTGATTATGATCCCAGACGAGCCCATAAAACACGGCCACCTCAAAGCTAGATCAATAAAGCCATCCTTTGTATAAACCAGTAGAACGTCACTGACGTTTATATCAACAGAAAATCCCATGGTCTTCATTTCAAGTAAAACTTTAACAGCCACAACCACTAGCTTCTCATGTGCTAGGAGTGTCAAAAGAGCCGTAGAAGCACTCAGGCCGGGTCTCAATCCCACATTGGTCATCGAGTTATACGACTTCATGGCAGAATCTATCTATCCAGGGGCAGAATGCATTTCCAAGAGACAAGAACATGTAGATGGTGTAGGTAAAAAAAATTTGGTTTCCTCCATATCTGAAGATACTGACGCTACAGTCTCAAGCTTTCCTGATTTGGCATGAGATTCAACAACCATTATATACCATACATAGCTAGGCCTAAACCCTGCTTTCTTCATCTCATCCCAAATCCTAAGAGCTACCTCTGATTTCCTAGTCTTGACAAATGATTCAATCAAGGAAACATACCCATAATACGGACCTATTGTTCCCCATCATCCTTCATGCAAAGCTATCTCCAATCATTAAGGAGATAGAAAAGTTGCTACCCATGTATCTCAAAGAGGCTGACAGACAACTGAGAGCCTTGGTTTCGATGAGTATTGTGCCTTATTTCTAGGAGCAGTAGCTTTTGAAGCACTGAAGATCCGGCAACTTGGTATCTGGGAGCTCAATGGTATAGGATGAGACTGTTCCGGCTTAGGACCGTTATAACTGCTTGAGGCAATGAAAGATCTGTTATGAAAGGAACGCATCATGACTTGGCGGAATCAGACTAACGCCGCCTACTCCGCGACGGAGTTGTTGGAGCGGACGATCCCGGCGCCGCCAACAGTGGCCAAAGTCACAGCCATAGCAGATGTGGTGACGGTGTCCATCGATGACGCCACGTAGACTGTTGAGAGAGGAACGTTGTGGCTGAGTGTGTGGAGAAAGCAAATAAATACTTTAACGTGGGGTGCATGGTGCTCAGAATGAGGAGAAGGTGATAAGCGTGGTGACCATGCTTCAAGGGGCACGGGTATTCGAAGAACGATGAGCTTGGTGTATCGTTTCAAGCATGGAGCGATTCCACGTGGAGCTTAGGCATGACAGAAAATGGGCTTTAATGGAGGGCTTGGAGGTAGGTTTGGGGAGGTCCTTGCGTGGTGTGAGGGATGAACGGCAAGGGGAAATGGGTTAAGCAAGCATGGAGAGCGCTTGGGGTGGCTGTATGCATGGGGCTCCATGCACATGAAAGAGATAATGGAAATGAGGAGATGATGTTCTTGATGGGTGGTGAGAGTGAAAGAGTGGTGAGGAAATGGTATGAAGAGTGGAGAGTTAGAGTGAAGTGGGTATGGGAAATGTAGAGAGAGGAAAGGTGGCGGCCTGCATGAGGGATGAGTATGGGTAGTGTGAAGGGCACGTGTGCATGGGTATTGGGTATGAAGATGAATATGGAAGATAGAGGGATGAAGGGTGAGTTTGATGGGTATTTGGGAAATGGGCATGTGATGTTAGAGGGGTGAGTGGGTAAGAGGTGGATGGTGAAGTTAGCTGTCACCAACGGGTGTGATGAATGGATGAAGAAGAATAATGAGGAGTGGGTTTAGTAGACTTGGAGTTAATGAGCTAGTGAGCAATGGGTATAGGAGAGATGACCATACTTGAACGATTCCCATGCGTGTAAATTCCATGCAGATTGGAGAATAGAAAGGGAGTGAATAGAGAGTGAATTCAATTCCTCTTCCACCTAGGACCCAGTAACTTATTGTTCGCCTTGTGGTTACAACAGCTCCAACCTCCACGGTAATCTTATCCATAAATAGAACATCAACAGTAGCTTCTCCATCCTCATCTGGGCTCTCCCTTTTGCATCTCTCGACATTCCGTGAGTGTAGTTCACGCATCTTACGGGTATCCAGAAATTCTCATATGTATGAAAACTGATACACATGGGGCTCTCCCATAAATACCCCAATCAAAAATGGTCGACCCAGCCGAGACACCCAACACTCTTATCAGACCAGACACAAAGGAAGACATGAAAACAGAGTACCAACAGAGTACAAAAGAATGCGGTAAAATGAACCAGTAGACAACCACGTTTCATATTATAAGCAATGTGCCCAAACGTTGGTGAGCGAGGTCGATAAATTTTAGATAAAGACCTGGGCATGATTTAGACATCTTATAGGAAAGCTGCAACAGAGACAGTTCATACCCAAACAAAACTCCAGGAAATGTGACAAAGACCGACAATAACCAAATCCCGACAACCAAGAGATCAACAACAAATTATACTCAAAAACAGCGATAATAGAGAAGGAAAATAAAGAAAACCAAAATAAAGAAATCCATGTTGGCCATACCTGAACTCCTCCGGCTGTGCTTACTCAGCTCCCTCCTCTGTTTTCCCCTCTTCCCCTCCCTACTCCCGATCCCCCCTTGAAGCCCAAAAACCCTCCTTTTTTATCTCCTGTTTCTATCTTCCTTGGCAAGCCTCTACTTGCCCCACTGTTCCTCGCATCAGCAGCATGTCGTCTGCCAACCACCAGCATGGCCCCCTGCCATCTCCATGCCGGTCCATGCGGCTCCTCTCATGTGTCGGGAAGGGGTCCCCCCACTTGCCTAGGGTGTTGCCAGCTCCTCCGGGTGGTGAAATAGCATTCCTCCAATGCTATAAAAATTTTAAAAAAGCTAAAATCCTCTGGTCTAACTGAGAGGGGGTCTACAAATATGCCCCTCTTCGGTAGAGTTCACGAGTGTAAAGAACATGAACACTGAAGTGAAAAGAAAGTGTGAATAGTGAGTGGAATGAAGTGAACTCTACCGAAGAACCAAGGAGACCCCCATAGGAACACTAGTGAAACACGAACTCACTCAAACTAATAGACAAACACGAAGGCTCTAAACCTGAGAGAAGATGATGTCTCAAAATGTCCCTGAAGCCACACTGAGGACCCAGGCTTCCTCTAAGACGTCTCCAAAAGTGACTCGAAATACCATATCAAGGATGAGTAACGGTCGAACCACTCTAGAAGTACGGGAAAGAATGTGCCAGAAGGAGACTATCCTAAGTGAACTATATGAAAATGACAAATGTAGGGTGCTCAATAACATGACAGAAATATGTATCGTGAACTCAAAGGACATCGTCATAAACAGTGAGAAGGGAGATATGAAAGGACAATGACGAATAGGCGATAAGCACGGGGTGACAAGGTGAGGAAAGCCGAGGACGAATGCAAAATCCTGAAGGTGGGATGTGCAATGCCAGTGAATATCAATGCCCGGAGATGTGACTCTGAGTGACAAGACTGACCCTAAACGCTAAACTGAGAAAATAATAGCTCTAGGAGCCAAACCAAAAAAACTAACTCTAAACACTAAACTATAAGGCCCATAGGTGAAGACCTACGGTGGTGACAAATCTGAAACAAAGGGAGATGCCCTAAGCAAATTGACGGTAGGAGAATGCTCTAAACAAACTGAAAATAGGGGGATGCCCTAAACAAGCTGAAAATAGGGGGTGCCCTAAACAAGATAACGGTAGGGGAATGGCCAAACGAAATGACAGTGGGGGGTTGCCCCAAACAAAATGACAGTGGGGGATGCCCCAAACGAAATGACAGTGGGGGGATGCCCCAAACGTAAATGACAATGGGGATGCCCCAAACGTAAATGACAGTGGGGGGATGCCCCAAACGTAAATGACAGTGGGGGGATGCCCCAAACGTAAATGACAGTGGGGGGATGCCCCAAACGTAAATGACAGTGGGGGGATGCCCCAAACGAAATGACAGTGGGGGGATGCCCCAAACGTAAATGACAATGGGGATGCCCCAAACGTAAATGACAGTGGGGGGATGCCCCAAACGTAAATGACAATGGGGGATGCCCCAAACGTAAATGACAGTGGGGGGATACCCCAAACGTAAATGACAGTGGGGGGATGCCCCAAACGAAATGATAGTGGGGGGTTGCCCCAAACGTAAATGACAATGGGGGATGCCCCAAACGTAAATGACAGTGGGGGGTTGCCCCAAACGTAAATGACAGTAGGGGGATGCCCTAAACGTAAATGACAGTGGGGGGGTTGCCCCAAGTATAACGACTCGCAAAGATCAAGAAATGGACCGAGTAGTGAGAAAGATCTGCAAAATATCCGATGAACTCCAATACGGGGGTATGCCCCAGTGTGGCATGCCGCTGCAAATCTCAATCCGCTGGAAATGGCTGAAAGGGACTCTACGAGTCTCGAACGACGCTCCGCTGAGAGCTCATATCGATGAAGAGCTCAGGAATAATGGTCAATGAGGCGAACACAATATATCTAGGCCGAGTGATGGAAACCGTAACGGATATGTGAGAGTACGACCGCCTCCAGGGCTAAATGAGGGCAATATGCCCCAGTATGGCATCAGATGCGCCCGATCCGTCCTGATGGTCCGAGAATAACACCAATGGGACGCGTAACAGATCTGATATGTACCCCACTGAAATGATGATGCGGGAAATCCAGGCACCAAAGACAACTCCATCCAGAAATCACGACTATATCAAAGGGTACGAATCTGGCTGAATGACTCAAGAGAGACTCCTCGGAGTATCCGGACAAAATGAAATCAAACATTGACCTGGCGTGTACCTCATAACCGTGGATGATCACGTAAACCAGTGAGGATCTATAAATCTCGATCAAGATGGGGAATATGCCCCAGTGTGGCCTCGAGAATGTAACATGTCGAAAAAAATCAGATGAGCTCAGATCATCTATGCCTGCAACTGAATCAAACCCTCATATCGAAGAGGTATCCCTCGGAAGGAAGCATGACGACACCTAAGCATCTAAAAGCGCGGGCCTGGCTAGATGGCTCTCGATAGGCTCCACTAAGGAATCATCGTGAGGATAGCGAATATATCGTCATCTCTGCATACATCTCGCAAATAAGGATAAGCATGCAACTCCCTCATGATCTGTAAATCTCATCCGAACAGAAATATGCCCCAGCATGGGCATCGGATGCTCGACAGGTCAGAAGAACAAATGTCGTGAAATCATCCATCATCGCACATGTGACCTCCATGAAAGTCCGTAAATATCATCCGAAACGGAAAATATGCCCCAGTATGGGCATCAGATGCTCGACAGGTCAGAAAAACAAATGTCATGAAATCATCCATCATCGCACATGTGACCTCCATGAAAGTCCGTAAATATCATCCGAAACGGAAAATATGCCCCAGTATGGGCATCAGATGCTCGACAGGTCAGAAATCGAGTGACATGAAATCATCCATCGTCGCACATGTGACCTCTATGAAAGTCCGAATCTATAACTGAATCATGCACATATATCCAAGATGTGCCTCCCTGATGGAGAGGCATGATGGCATCTAAGTGTCGAGAAGTGCGGACCCGGCTGGGTGGATCTCAGGGGCTCCGTAAGGTAACGATCATGTCTACGTCTCAGTGAGCATCCAGTAAGTGATGATCGTGCAAGTCCGTGAGGATCCATGAACCTCTAAATGAAATGGGATATGCCTCAGTGTGGCACCAGAGGTATGATAAGTCAAAAATCAGGTGACAGCAAATCAATCATCGTCAAACTCGCGATCCCGGTAATCCGAACACAACTGAATCAGACCTGCACATCAAAGAGGCGACCCCCAGAAGAAGAAGCATGACAATATCTAAATATCAACCAGATCTCAATCACCTGTCCAAGTAGAGGCTGCCGAAGACGACATCTGATCCCATGGCCTCAGGGTGGTCTTAAGACACGGGACGTAACGTAGGGCAAGGTGATAGGGTGATAGAAATGAAAGGAAACTAGGCTCAAATACCCAATGATCAAAACTCATGCCCTCATATATGAAATGCAACATGTATAGTGAACCCCATGAGCCATGGACCTGAGGATGCCTAAAGTGAATATGATGTCGATAAGGAGACAAATGAAGCAACATGAACTGATAGTGGTATGTGTAATGACAATGCGAAATGAGTATCGAACCAGAGATGGGTCGCTGTAAGGAGGGAATAAGATGTGAAGGGAATGAGATGAATCACAAGCAACGATAAAAAAACGACAACGAAGCAATGAATATGTGAAGAAATGTGGTGATCAACTCAGATCAAACATGAAGTGAAGTCACATCAATAATGAATGTAATGATGGAAAGGACAATGACTCGGAGTCCTTAGGAGAAGGTCACTCATCTCTCTCACAAATAGATATGACGAAACAATACAAACAACATGGGATCTCAGAGAGCTCACATACGAACTCCCAATAACGAACATACTCGATAAAAATGACCCCCATACATCAATATACATACTCAATGATAAAAAATAATACACACCTGCGTTTTTTTTCTTTTTTTTTTTTTTTTTTTTTTTTTTTTTTTTTTTTTTTTACATATATACAAGTACGCGTACCCTGAACATGAACAAATGAATCCCAAAGATGATATCAATAACAAATGGACACACTCCCAAGTGATAAGGTAACAAACAAACTCTCTCTGACAAGATGACCTTCTCAAACTAAGGATCTCTAAACCAATGTCCACGAGATAGATGGTGGAAATGATGTGACTATCCTCCATGTGATGAACTGAGGAGGCTCACCACTCAGGGTGGAGAGAATATGAGACAAACAAATAGTAGATAGGATAAGGAAGAAGAGATGAATAACACAACCAATAAGATGAGATGAAAATGCAAAGGTGCAGTGATAGGAAAAGATAATGAGAGAAACGTGTCCCTAGGTCCAAGGCTCATGAAACTCCCAAACAATGCATGCATACATTAAAGGGCCCCTGTCCCGGTGTGAAAATGTAAGCAAGGTGATAAGAAAGAAAGGCTATAATACGCATGTGAGGCTCAATGGGCTAGCAACAGACTATGTATCACAAAGGAATAACAAGGTAATGGCTAACCGAAATGATGGCCACCCATCCTGCGACCATGGTCTCAAACATAGTACCTCTTTAGCTGATCCACATTGGTTGGCTCTGAGAATCGGTTTCCGTCTAAATCCATCAGCCATGCAGCGCCCTCTGGGGTCAACTCCCTGATGAAATAAGGTTCGCTCCAGTTGGGTCTGAACTTCCCTCTAGGATCTCTGATCAATCCCCTGATCACTTTCAAGACTAAGTCACCTACATGTAGTGGTCTGGGCTTGACCCGCTTTTTGAAAGCGCGGGCCATCTTCCTCTGATATGCACGAACATGGTCTGCTGCTCTCAATCTCCTCTCGTCTAGGAGATTGAGCTGATCAAATCGAGCTTGAGCCCAATCTGTCTCGGGAATCTGCTGCTCCAGTGCTACCCTCAACGAACCCATCTCAATCTCAACGGGTAGCACCGCCTCCATGCCATATACCAATGAGTAGGGTGTGGCGCCTGTAGAGGTGTGAAAAGAGGTCCGATAAGCCCACAATGCAAATGGGAGCTTCTCTGACCAATCTCGAGAAGTCTCAATCATCCTCCGTAATATCCTCTTGATATTCTTATTCGCGGCCTCTACTGCCCCGTTCGTCTGCGGCCTGTACGCAGACGACCTATGATGCCGAATGCTGTATCGCTGCACTAAGGTGTCAACCTCTGCCCTGAAATGTACCCCTCTATCTGAAATCAACTCATGAGGGACTCCATAACGACAAATAATATGTGATCTGATGAAACTAGCAACCCCAGATGATGTCAGTCTCGCATACGAAGCGGCCTCCACCCATTTGGTGAAGTAGTCGATGGCGACCAAGATGAACTCATGACCACTGGAAGATTTCGGCGAAATCTTCCCGATGATGTCGATGCCCCATACTGAAAACGGCCAAGGTGAAGTCAGTGCGTGCAACTCAGAGGGCGGCACGTGAATGAGATCTCCGTGTATCTGACACTCAGGACATCTCTGGACGAACTGGCAACAATCCGTCTCCATAGTCAACCAGAAATAGCCAGTCCTCATGATCTTACGAGCCAACATATGCCCTCCCATATGCGGTCCGCAGACTCCCGCATGAACCTCTCGCATCACTCTATCGGCAGAAGCACGGTCCAAACACAATAATAGCATCCCATCAGCTGATCGTCTATATAATGCCTCACCACAAATCACGAATCGGGCGGCTAACTGTCTCAATGCTCTCCTATCCTTGGCCGTGGCAGCCTCAGGATACACGCCAAGTCTCAAGAAGTGATATATGTCATGGTACCAGGGCAGACCATCGTCTATCTCTGTATCATCAATCAGACAACAATATGCAGGAGCAGACCTCGACTCGATCAGCAATGGGTGGATAGTAGCATCCACAGGAATGTCAATCATGGAAGCTAGAGTAGCTAAGGCATCAGCAAACTGGTTCTGCGCTCTAGGCAGATGGGTATATCTCAAATCATCAAATCTCCCGACCAGTAGCTCCAAATACGCGTGGTAAGGCCTAAGCTTCACATCTCTAGTCTTCCACTCGCCCTGAATCTGTCTCAATACCAGATTGGAGTCACCAAACACCTCCATCTGTCTAATCTCGAGCTCGAGGGCCGTCTCTAATCCCAAGATACAAGCCTCATACTCAACAATGTTGTTCGTGGCCGGATGTCGATCCGAGAATGCCAAACGAACAGATCTGGGAATGTGATCACCATGAGGGGATATCAACAGGACGCCTATCCCGTATCCAGAATGGTTGGCTGCACCATCAAAGTACATGCGCCAACCTGACAGACTAGTCACAGCAGCAACATCCTCGTCTGGGAAGTCATCATCAATGGCCCTGCCATCAGAAACCGGTAAAGAAGCTAGATGATCCGCGACAATGCTACCTCTGATGGACTTCTGAGTGACATAATGAATGTCAAACTCAGTCAGAAGTACCAACCATCTCATGAGGCGACCGACCAGGGCGGGTCTGTCAAACAAATATCTCAGAGGATCTAGACGGGATATCAAGTGCACCGAATACTCGGTCATGTAGTGTCTCAGTCGGCGAGTGGCCCAAACCAAAGCTAAGCAATAGCGCTCAATCATAACATATCTCGTCTCGTAGTCTAGCATCCTCTTACTCAGATAATAAATGGCTCGATCCTTGCCCGAATCATCGAGCTGAGCCAACATGCATCCTAATGCTACGTCTGAAACTGACAGATACAGGAGTAGGGGACGGCCTGGTGTAGGAGGCGCCAAGACTGGAGGTGACAACAAGTACTCTCGGATCCTCTCAAATGCGCGCTGACACTGATCATCCCAAACAGTAGGCTGACTCTTCCTCAAGAGTCGGAAAATGGGCTCACAAATGTCTGTCAATCTGGCAATGAATCTGCTGATGTACTGAAGTCTGCCCAAGAAGCCTCTGACCTCTCTCTCTGTCCTCGGTGCAGGCATGTCAAGGATGGCTCTAATCTTGTCCGGGTCTACCTCTATGCCTCGCCCGCTGACCATGTATCCCAAGAGTTTCCCAGAAGTCACTCCAAAAGTGCACTTCTTGGGATTCAGTCTCAATCTGAACTGTCGGATCCTCTCAAAGAACCTCTCCAAAGCTGCCAAGTGATCTGGTCTGTCTCGGGATTTCACTATCATGTCGTCTACATAAACCTCGACATCCCGATGCATCATGTCATGGAAAAGCGTGGTCGCTGCTCTCTGATAAGTGGCTCCTGCATTCTTCAATCCGAATGGCATGACTCGGTAGCAATAAGTACCCCACTCGGTAATGAAGGACGTCTTCTCCATATCCTCTGGAGCCATCAAGATCTGACTGTACCCGGAAAATCCGTCCATAAAGGACAACATCGAATGACCTGCCGTACTGTCAACTAGCATGTCGATGTGTGGAAGAGGAAAATCATCCTTAGGACTGGCCTTGTTGAGATCTCGGAAATCAACACAGACTCTCACCTTGCCGTCCTTTTTGGGAACAGGGACGACATTGGCCAGCCACTCCGGGTACTCGACCACTGATAAGAATCCTACACTGAGCTGCTTCTGGATCTCCTCTTTCACCTGCAAGCTCCAACGAGGGTGCAATCGTCTCAACTTCTGCTTAACCGGTCTGGCATGGGGCAGAAGTGGCAAACGATGCTGGACGATAGATGGGTCAAGGCCCGGCATGTCCTCATAGGACCATGCGAAAACGTCCAAGTATGCTCTGAGCAGCTGGATGAGGCTGTCCCTCTCATCAACAGATAAATCAGACCCGATCCTCAACTCCCTAGGCTGATCTGCGGTGCCGAAATCAACAATCTCTGTGTCCCCTACAGTAGGTGAAACCCTCTGATCAACGGGATCCGAATCGGAAACAGAAGATGAGCCATCATCTGAGTCATGCTGTGCAATCTCATCATCAATATCAAAAATCTGTGATGTGGGTGAAGATGGTGCAGATAAATCAGTACCATAAGAGACAGACAAATACTCAAAGATGCTCAAATCCATAGATGAAGAGTCAGAAACATAGTCAGAACGGGAGACGAACCCCGACAGAACGTCAAATGAAAGAGGTGGGTCCACAAAGTCAGACGCTCCCTCGATAATGCCAACATGGCTATCAAACAAATCATCAAAAACTATAAGGTCCTCAGCAGACTCCTGAGCAGGGGCAGTCTGGACCTCCTCGGCGATCTCGAGGACGGACACCCCGAAGAGATCGAATGGCGAAGCGAGCTCCGGCGGGGCCATCTCCTCGGTCTGGCTCAAGCTCATCGCGAGCATCTCATCAACGTACTCATCACACGGCACGGCTCCGTCCACTACATCCCTAATCTCGGCAAAAGTCCCGTGATCATCGATCTCATCCGGGAAGCAAAGCGTCATAAGGCTCGTGCGATCTGGGGAGGGAGGAGCAATCAACACAGAAGTCGAAGGGCCAGGGGCTCCGTCACTCAACTGTAACTGCTGGACGAGGCGCTAAAGCTCGGCCTCCTGGGTGGTGCTGAGTCCTCCGATGACCCCATCAGATGGTGCATGTGGCTTTGATGCCCTCACAAAGTAATCGGCTAGGCTCATGGTGTATGGGCGGACAGGATAATAAAAGGGCGTACGAGTCAAGCGAGCCCTCACCCTCTCCCTGCGCAGTCGCGCCATATGACGATAGTCAGCCTCAGTGGGGATGAATCCGAGCCCGAATGGTACGCCGCGGTCCGGGAAGGCCATGAACTCACTAGGCCCGTGCTGACGCCGCCCTAGGCCCATACCAGGAAGATAAGACATACTCCGCATAATATCGAGCACAACCGTGCTGCTGTGCTGGTCGAAGGACATGGCTACAAAATCTCGGTAGAAATCCTCCATCTCCAGAGTCTGTACCTCATCAAAGGTAAATCCGGTCAGAAAAAGATCATCATCAGCGTGACTAATCTCGAGTACGGGCTCGGCAGAGATGAACCTATCACCCGCAGACTGCACCACGACGACCCGGCCATCATGAATAAACTTCACCTTCTGATGAAGGGAAGAAGGAATAGCTCCGGCTCTATGGATCCATGGTCGGCCCAGAAGCAGGTTAAAGGATGTAGGAATCCTCAAAACCTGAAACACGGCGATGAAAGTGGCCGGACCGATCAGCAACTCGATCTCCAATGTGCCCATGACCTCCCTCCGAGTGCTATCATACGCGCGAACGGTCTGAGTGGAGGGACCGAAGTCAGAAGGAGCGTACCCGAGGGCAATGGCAGTGGCGAGAGGGCACACGTTCAGGGCCGACCCATTGTCCAGAAGGACAGATGGGACTCGGCGGCCTGAACAACCGACAGATATGTAGAGTGGACGAGTGTGATCTGAGCCCTCCGGTGGCAAATCATCGTCTGAGAATACGATGCATGTGGCTCGACCGGCCGTCATCATGTGGATCAATCCCTCGGGAGTGGTCGTGGTATCAACTCTGATCTGACTCAAAGCTCGAGTCAGTGCATCCCGATGAGTACTGGAGGACGCTAAAAGGCTCCAGATGGAAATACGAGCCTGAGTGCTCTGCAACTGCCTCAAAATCTCATCGTCCTCGGCTCTGACCTCCTCGGGAGCGGACGTACCCCCAACTGGCCTAGCTGCCGCGGGGGGTGGCTGTCGCATCACTCTACCTCCTCGGAGAACATACTGAATGTCCAGAGTCTGGGAATCGTCAACGTGTGGAGCCTGAACCTCCTCAACATCCGGGATCAAGATGAAAGGCGTCCGGACACTGTAATGCGGCAAAATCAATGGCTCAACAGTGGTAGCCTGCACCGATGCCGCCTCGGGAATCAATCGAAATGGAGCAGGCATCCGAGGACCTAGAGTCACCCCACTCATCTCATAAATCACATCTGGCATGATGGGCTCTGGGTCTGAATCGTCATCACTCAGCATGTGAATGCGGTCATCGATCTCATTAAAGTCTAAGACATGAATGCCATCGGCTGGTGGAGGGACTGCATGTGTGGTGTGAGCAGGCAACGGGTTCGTGGTCACACTCGGCTGACCCAAGTGTACCAAACCCTGGTCGATCAAATCCTGAATGGCATGCCTCAAAGCGGTGCATCGATCGGTCTCGTGTCCAGGCCCCTGATGGTATGCACAGTGTAAATCCATCCTGAACTGAGGCGGAATCGGCTGAGGCGGTGGTCTCGGAGCGAGAGCGGCCAATACTCCGGCCTCTGTGAGCTTCCGAAGAGCCTGGCTCAACGGCATGCCTATCTGGGAGAACTGTCTCTGCGTCCTCAAAGCAAACGGAGCAGAGGTCTGCTGAGCTCGAGGCCTGGGGTATGAAGGTGCGGGTCTCGGAGTGAACTGTGCAGCGTAGCATGGCTGTCCAGCGGCCGTGTATGAGATAGGAGGCCTCTCAATGCCCTGAGTGGCATAGTAAGGTAGAGCCAACGGCTGAGCCTGATACGTCTGATCATAAGTCGGGTGAGGTGCTCGTAGCCTGTACTGCTGAGGCGTGTAAGATGGGCGAGCCTCGAGAAGCTGCGGAATAGGCTGATGATGCCTGAGAGGCCTCTGACTGGAGGAACTGATGGCACTCACATCTGTCGATCTCTGTCCTCCGAAGGGTTTCTTCCCCTTAGCATCACTAGGGGAAGAATCTGCCCACAAACCTCTCGAGATGCCGTCCTCGACATCATACAAAGCCAGAGCCAGAGATCCAAAATCTGTAAAAGGCACCCCGACCACATGCCTGGCAATCCTCGGCTGTAGGCTCCTCAAAACCATCTGAATCTGATCTCTCTCTGACGGTCTATCCACTATCTCGGCAATCTTCCCACGCCAGCGGGAGATGAACGAAGAAACTGACTCGTCTGATCTCTGCCTAAGAGCCTCGAGCTCCCTCCTCGATACGTCAATGACAGTATTAAATGCATACTGTCTCAAAAACTCTTGGGCCAGATCATCCCAAGTCCGACGACGTGATACATCCAAAGAAGCAAACCAACGCTGTGCAGCGCCACCCAGAGACATGGGGAAGAGCATGATCATCTGAGCCCTGTCCAATCCATGAGCCCTCATGATCGTACTGTAAAGTCTCAAATGGATGCGAGGGCACCCAATCCCCGTGTATCGCTCCATCTCTGGCATCCTGAACTTGGCCGGTAAACTGGCCACTGGCACTCCATCAAAATCCTCCCAAGTAATGGCTCTGTCGGAAGTCCTCAACTGCCTCAACCCCTGCTCAAGCCTATCCATGCGAGCATGTGGGTCTTCTGAGGTCGGGGTAGGCACGGTGACAGAAGGCGGAGCAGCCTCGGTCTGACTATGTAGGGTGAACGGCATGGCCTGTGGTGCTGACTGACTGGGTGGAGGGGGTGGTGGCACTGTATGGTCAGACTGGGCACCATCCGGGGGCGGGACCTGCTGGGCTTGCTGCCCATCTATCCTCCGGCCAAGGCTAGCTATAGCCTCCTGAATCGAAGCCATGGCCTCAGCAAACTGATCGACGGTAACTATCTGTGAATCCATATCCCTTTGATCTGATCTCTGGTCTAACTGGTCCGATACTCTGATCAATCTACCCCCGACTCTAATCCAAGAAGTCGAACCCAGACTGAACGTATCGGTACTCCTGAAACAGTGGAAATACTGGATAAGGTGCGGGGTAAAGGGAAACTTCACAAAAAAGGTCTATCACGTGTGTCAAAAGGTAGCCTGGAAGCAATCAAACTGATATCCAATCCTGAGCAGATATATAAGAGACTACTGCGAAGGTAACCAAACCTGTCACTACTGAACCGGCTCTGAAGGCCCACAGATGCACCCACGTGTTTGGGAAGGAAAATTCTAATTGAAAAGTCTAAGGCTCAAACTACAAGGTCAAGGTGGCTCTAAAAGGAGATAGGTGGACTTTAAAAGATCCCTAGCAGAAGCGATCGTACCCTCCGGTGGTACGCAACCCTCTGCACGCCTCCAAAGAGACGGGGTGCTTCCATGCAAGGTGGTCATCGTCTCCACACATGCACTACCTCGACATCCCAGGGGGTTTCCTATGGTGAAACCTCTCAAACTCTCAACGCTCAATGGTCAACTAAAGTGCACAGTGAATGGTGTGGGTGCATCCGAAAACCCTAAGAATCTAGAGCAGAAAGAGGAAACACACTGATCGCATAACTATCCATGAAACCTAGCTCGGGGCTATACAGGTCTTCAATGATCGGACTCCAATCAACATCAAAGTGTCGCTCTCCTCCAGAATGCTCCCGTGCATCGACATAGCCCGTCACTAGACCCTACTCCTAATCTCTGGCTCGGTCAAAGAGCAAGCACACAGAAGGTCTCACACTTGCAATAGTGAGAACCGAAATGAAAGGAATGACCGAAACCAAGAGAGTTGGAGGTAGGGGGATAGAAGTGAGACCCACATAGACAGACGACATGCAATCATGCAGAGAGAGGGTAGTCATGCATCATACAGTCAGGCAGAGCAGGATATATCACTCATGTACACACAAGATAAGCGAGAATACGACAATCAAGACGAATAGTGATACAAACATCATGCTCGAAGATGATCAAAATAGTATACAAGTCAGAGAATCAACATGTCAAGCTGAGTGATATACAATGGTGAGTGTATGCATGTGAAGTGATCAGAACAATCATGCCAAAATCAAAATCAATACGCTAAGCAATGCAATAAGATCAATCATCAATGATCTAGCATGTCAAAATCTCAAACAAATATGACATCTAAGCATGCATCAAGAAATCCCCAATGCGCAATCAAGAGAGAAACATCCACTGATCGTCCAATCGAATGCCACGTTTGCTTCACTCCAAGTTCAAGCTTGACCCTCTAAAATTCCCCAGTGGAGTCGCCATTTTGTGGACCCCGCATTTCGGCTCATGCGTTTCCCACTCGATGGCGAGCTCGATTTTTATTTTTGAAAAATGATTTTATTTGATTAAAAAAATGACTTGGAGTCGCCACTTATTTTTGTTTTATTTTTAAAAGGGTAAACAAAATAAGAAAGAAAAACCCTAAGTATGACTCCTTATTTGGAAAAGGTGATCTACGAAAAACCGGGTCGGGTTCGGGGGTCAGGTTACTTATCGGGAAGGTACGGTATGAACCATAGCACCCCTCTAAATCCCTAAAGCCGGGTCTCTACTAATACAATGAAGCTGACATGGCAATCAATAGGAAAAAATCAAGGAATATCAATATGATCACACACTGAGAATCAAAGCATGCATGAGGAATGGACATAGTGAGAGAGGATGCGTACCTTAGCAGCAAATAGCAACGCGCTATCATGAAATAGGGTTAGTGCATAATGAACATAGAATGATTATGTGTATATCCAGGAACAGAATAAATCAATCACGCATGGCAAATAGATCCATCAATCAATCAATTAGTCATGAATTCACATATGTGGGGTCCCCACCAAAGCCCGATTTATTTTTGCAAGAATCAATCTCACAAATTTCATTATTTCGGAATTATGAAAATTCATCATTCTTGCTTATGTAAAATCAAGAGGAACGAAAGGTTATTTGAAAATCAGAGTGGAATTAAAACTGCTCAAGAGAAAACTGGATTTTTTTAAGTTTATTTGAAAATTGGAAACTTGAAAATTATTTGAAAATTGGAGGATTGGGAGTTAAATTTAAGAATAAGAATTTTGAGAATTAAATTTGAAAAGAATTGGAAATTAGTTGAGAATTAGAGTTTCAAAAATTAAATTAAGGAATTGGGATTTTGGAAATTAAATTTGAAAGAAATTAGTAAATTATTTGAAATAAATGAGAATTTTGGAAATTGGAAATTAAGTTCGGAAATTGGAATTTAGAAAAAATGTTGAAAATGGAATTTTAAAATAAATAAATAAATAAATAAATATAACAAATAATAATGACGAAAAAATAATAATAATTAAATGAATGAACAAGGATTTTGAATTTTCTTCAAATTGGAAATTGAATTCGAGAATCAGGAAAGTTGGAATTGTTTGACAGTGGAATTTTAAAATAAATAGAATAATAATAATAATGAAAATAATGATTAAATAAATAAATGAGAATTTTGGATTTTTGGAAAATTATTGGAAAGCGAAAATTTTATTTAGTGGATATGTGGAGGCTAGTCAAAGATTATTTGAGGATGGTATTTCGAAAAATTTAATTTCGGAAATTGGAATCTTGGAAAAATTATTTTAGAGAGTGAAATTTTAGAAAATTGGAATCTTGAAAAATTATTTTTGAAAATGGAATTTTGGAGAATTATTTGAAAATGAAAATTTGTTATGGAAAATTAAACTTAAAAAAAAAAATAATAAAAAAAAAATAATAAAATAAAATAATAATAATAATAATAATAAATGAAAATAAAAATAAATAAATAAATAAATAATAAATAATTAAAGAATAAGGATAATAATAAATGAATAAAAACAAATAAAAATAATAAGTAAACAAATAAATATGTGAAATGGAAATGTGGGCTACCCGTGAAAGTGGCTTGGAAAGAGTGAAGGAAAAAAGTAAGAGAGAGAAGGAAGTGAATAAATAATATTATAGTTGTTTTATGGTGAAATGAGTGATGAGTGGAGGCTATAGTACATGGGTATGGATATTCAAAGGATAATGAGCTTGGTATGATTATTCCATGAGTTGCAATCCAGTTGTCTGATCCAAATCTTCGGGATGTGGAAACCACATCAATCTTTTCATCATCTGGCAAAGGAGGCCACACAACAGACTTTTCAGCAGTGTCTGATTCATTACTCTCAGCAAAAGTGCCTCTCAAGGTCGAGAATTCTTGACCTATCATAAGACGGGCCAGAATTGGTGTGTAGAGTATAAGAACGACTTTGTCAGCCGAGTCCACATAAGTTGCGAGAGGCGGCCTGGTTGACTCGTACAAACCATTCTTCAGGCATGACTCAGAGAACTACTTGATAATGAAATTATTGATTATGATCCCAGACGAGCCCATAAAACACGGCCACCTCAAAGCTAGATCAATAAAGCCATCCTTTGTATAAACCAGTAGAACGTCACTGACGTTTATATCAACAGAAAATCCCATGGTCTTCATTTCAAGTAAAACTTTAACAGCCACAACCACTAGCTTCTCATGTGCTAGGAGTGTCAAAAGAGCCGTAGAAGCACTCAGGCCGGGTCTCAATCCCACATTGGTCATCGAGTTATACGACTTCATGGCAGAATCTATCTATCCAGGGGCAGAATGCATTTCCAAGAGACAAGAACATGTAGATGGTGTAGGTAAAAAAAATTTGGTTTCCTCCATATCTGAAGATACTGACGCTACAGTCTCAAGCTTTCCTGATTTGGCATGAGATTCAACAACCATTATATACCATACATAGCTAGGCCTAAACCCTGCTTTCTTCATCTCATCCCAAATCCTAAGAGCTACCTCTGATTTCCTAGTCTTGACAAATGATTCAATCAAGGAAACATACCCATAATACGGACCTATTGTTCCCCATCATCCTTCATGCAAAGCTATCTCCAATCATTAAGGAGATAGAAAAGTTGCTACCCATGTATCTCAAAGAGGCTGACAGACAACTGAGAGCCTTGGTTTCGATGAGTATTGTGCCTTATTTCTAGGAGCAGTAGCTTTTGAAGCACTGAAGATCCGGCAACTTGGTATCTGGGAGCTCAATGGTATAGGATGAGACTGTTCCGGCTTAGGACCGTTATAACTGCTTGAGGCAATGAAAGATCTGTTATGAAAGGAACGCATCATGACTTGGCGGAATCAGACTAACGCCGCCTACTCCGCGACGGAGTTGTT